>OX123206.2:28792566-29992566 GCA_944739405.2 Euclidia mi | reverse complement strand
TACGATAGACACGACACAAATTTTATCTACTTTTGTATAAATTGTATATAATTGTAACTTAATCAACTAGTGAATTTCGTACCTACAAAATGATCAAACATTTTTCGGTTTCCATTTATTCCTCTATGGTGAGTATAGCATTTTATATCTGTATCACTAAATATCCGTTAATTGCTTAGTGTTTTTTGTACTTCCTATTTGTTGTAGGTACTTATGATAAAGTTTTCTTCCCACCCTCCTGATATTTGAGCCTGAGAAAAATTGGCAATAGCCACCTTTCAAGAATGTTTTATCTTTTGGCAAGGCAGCATCAATGCAATAGAAATATAGTTATGTCACTGCCTATCGCGACGGAAGCGAAATAAAATATTTTAGAGACTAGGAAAATAACGACTATTAATCTTAGCTTCACTTTTCTACAAAACGTTTTAACATTGTTATAAAAATGTATAACATTACTATATATACATATTTACTAATAATATAATTTGTACCCAAAATAAATACATGTCATGTAACATATACAGCCGTCTTAACACTGCTCCGCGTGTTCGATTGCCACACGAGACAACACTTTTCGTAAATTACAAATTGTTGTATCGCGTCTGAATGTTATATGTGTCAGTGGATTAAATGTTTATAAAGTCACCCGCGACACAGGATTTATTCCTAATTTTTAAAATAAACATAGCAACTTCTTTCAATAATACAGTAGGTACAATAAGCGTTTAAATTTTTTTATTGTATGATGTTATGTAAAACGTTATGTTGACCGGTTACGGTTACGTAATTACAACTTCGACTTCGACTTAATTGCTTGTAATAATCAGGTCATATATACGTAATATTATAATTATGTGCTCCTCTTTCAAAGTAGCTTGATATACAGGGCTACAATCAAGCTATACAGTTGCAGTAAGATTTTGAACCTTATTGCCGACGCCATAAGAACGGTGCAAAGGTTGAGGTGTCTAGCTTGACGAGTCTACTAACAATACCATAATGGATTGCACGTTAGAATATGGATCACACATAACCTCCTGTCTGATCTCAGTAGAAAAACTGTGAAGTTACCACAAATTAAAGCTTGCCAACTTACTCGTATAATATTCCAAAGAAAATACAATCGTAGTAGGTACTACTGCTTCCAAGCAACATGACTCGACAAAAATATGTCTATAAGGCACTTTCGTGGAAATACGTTCTAGGTTCGATAGAAATATAAAAAAGACTCAGCATATACAGAATCTCGATACAATCAAAAGATAAAGAAAGCTGGGAGGTGGGTTCCTGACTGGGTGCCTTGAAGGATTTATTGGCGTGGCTCTGAATATATTCAAGAGGCGGGTAAAAATATGTATATAAAAGAATTTGCTCCTCATTCATTAGGTCGACCTGAAACTATTTAGTAAAATCTAAGAAGCTGAATTTCACCCACTGTAGTTATTGTATCAAGACAAAACTTGGCAATTATATAATGATATGAAATATAGGTACAATCTATTTAAACTAGTTCTGTTACTAATAATGATAGTGGACCGAACTCTCTCCAAATGACATGGACATTGTCGCTCGAAAAGGTAAACAATTTTATTTATCTGGGCGTTAGTGCCCAAACAGTATAAGTAAAGCTGGCTCCTGTGAAAAGGAGATTAGAAGACGCATTGGTATGGCTAAACTTAAATGCATAGGATATGGAGAGATTTTCTCGAAAGATAAAGATAAAACAATTAAATTATCTAGTATTCTCCATCTTTGGCAACGGCTTGAACACCGAAGACTCCACGACGCCAAGGACAGGCACAAATGGCGAAATACATGCGAACTATTTTTGAACTCATGGGAACAGCCTGCGGGTCCTAGTGCCCAGTGCGATGGATATCATTCGGACTTTAGAATAAGGCACCAACAATTCGCTATCTAGTCGTCAGCGAGTTGCTAATGAATCGCCAACGACTTGTCGGCGATTAAGACCGCTGCTATGTGGACAACGCATTATATTCGTCGGTACAACGCACCCATATATCATGTCTGCTGCGACCTGTACATAGTTATAAACTATGAAACTATCGTTCACACTATGAATAGAGCCCTTATTGATGTATTCTCGCCTCGAAATTTCAAACTACTAGTTTGGCACTTCGTCATTTCAATAGCAGTTTCGAACAATACGATAACTATAACTATATATCGTACAACCAATAGTTATTTAGGTATCGTTAGCACAATATCGGTATGCTCACAATAACATGTCGTGAAACGCATGAAACACTTTATTGAAACAGAACGTAATTTACCTAAGTTTCCTGAGTAACTTTACCAGAAGTATGGGTTCGTACTAATATTATGAAAAGGCAAGTTTTGGTTGTTGTTTGAGAGACGAGAGTTAGGAATGAATGTTGTATGATATACTTTTATATTTTGGTACATTAAGATTCGTTTTATTAACGAAATAAGATGATAATTTAGTCTGCACTGCTGCAGCATTTATTTTTGGGTACGTCTTCGTCAATCTTGAGAATTTTGTGAACCGCATTAAATGGTTCGGATAATGGTTGATGAACATTAGTTATCATAATTTCCATCATAAATTTAATAATAAGTTTACGCGGTCTTCGATAGTCATATGGATTAATGGATATTTCAGCAATCAAAAATATCTCTTAATTGAACTTGACAGGATTAAGTTTAAAAGTTCTTAACAATGCTGAAAGTAATAACTTTACAGATTATTTCTCATTTTATAGTTTTGGTAGCACAAAACCTTAAATTTATTGATTATAAATATTAAATAATAAATTAACCTTACACTTGCCAATTTTAATAATAATTTATAATTCTTGATTACCAAATGTAAATCTTTTGAACAGTAAGTGAATTGCATGTTGAAAACAACAGAACTGAGTTTTAAATTCCGATAACTCCTTAGCCGCACTTTCTATAACCCCTTATTAAACCAAACATGTCATGCTTAAATATTCTTGGGTGGCTTTAGGAGCCCTCGACAACACGTATTAAAAACAAATATAGCTAAAACGGACTGGAGAATATAGCTTAAGCTAATAGATTTTTATATTAAGCAACTATATATACATGCCGTGAGTTGCTGGCAATACGAGGGAAATAGGTTTCTAGGTATTTTAACTAATGACACAAATAACACCCAAAGTTTGAACAATTCTTGGAAATCATATAACTTTCTGACGCAAGGTATTATACACTGCACAGTCAGAAACAATAATTGAAACACCTATCCAAAACTAAGTATACTACTGACAATAATTCATCTTCAAATACCAATAGTTCTCAATCCCAAACGCAAACAGCGAACAACTAAAATCTTGTTTGTCCAGTATAGATTTAGTTGGAACAGGTTATAATAATTGATTGGTTTCCGAACTTCCTCGTTCATCTGCAGTCACTGTTGGCACAGCAAAGTCTTTGATTTGATATACTGACTAACTTATAGCTGATATTGACTCTGCGCGCACTGAGAGATTTTGGACACTTAAGACGCTTATCTTGGAGTGGAATATCAATTCAGTTTTGTGCTATCGGGAGTTGGGATCGAGATTGTTTTAGAGTAAAGGGGATTGTGGTATTGAAATAGATTTGAGAAGTAATATGGATCTTAGAATCAGTCTGTTATCTTTGTATTAAGTTTTTGTGAATGTTTTAGACTGAAGAAACTAAAACTAGCTATTGTACGGTATAAGTATATTTATAATAACATTATATCAAAGAAACCAATATAAAAACCTGGGTGTATGTCTATCTTAAATAAGAATAGTTCGTATTTTTGACACACTTTAATCTTTTCTTTTCTTTCTTTAGATCTATCTCGAAGCTTTAATATTGATATGTATATTTTATTGTCAAATGCAATTCAGCCGTGTGGTTGACGGCATAGAATACAAGTGTCACCACCCCCTATCTTCCCGTGGGTGTCGTAAGAGGCGACTAAGGGATAACACGATGCAAATACCATTTTTGCGTAGAGACGGAAAACTCGACATCAAACCCTATACGACTGCCTCGTTGGTCTCGCGGCATAAATGTGCGCGTGGGATCGGGAGGTCCCGGGTTCGATTCCTGGGTCGGGCAGTGTTATTGGGTTTTTCTGTCACGAAATTCTCAGTAGCAGCACGGAGTCTGGAAATGTGCCCGGTACGGCAATAGGCTCGCCCCTTATTACGTGGGACTAAAGTATATCTGGCGAAAAGTGGGTGTAGAAATACACCTCTGCCTACCCCTTCGGGGATAAAAGGCGTGACGATATGTATGTATGTATGTATGTATGCAATTCAGTCGTTTTAACGCAATAATGAAACGAGCATACGTGTACACACTCATTTATCCATTTAACCTCGCAGTACAAGAAGGGTCAACGCGACTTACATTTTAAGTAGAAGATTCCTGCAGCTACTCCAGTAGCAATTTCGCAAATTCCTTGCTTAGTGCACACTCCCTAAGGAACATACACGCCAAATTTCATCTTCATGGGCCCGAAGGGTTTGCTCCTGCATTGACTATAAGCTAATAGTGAATCAGTAACAGACCAAATTTATATATAGTGATAGATGAGCCCGCGGTTACACCCGCGTTATTTAAGGGTACTGCTCCGCTGTCGTGGCTCATAGCGTGATATTATATAGGCCTTGTGTTATAGCCTTCCTCGATAAATGGGCTATCTAACACTTAAATAATTTTTGAAATCGGTCCAGTAATTCCCGAGATTAGCGCTTTCAACGAAACAAACAAACTCTTCAGCTTTATATATTAGATTTATATTAGATAGATAAATAACATCATTAACAATTATATTTAGCTAGTCTTCTTAACATTTTTGATTTATTCTATAGTTCTAATTCATATTCAAATGGAAATCACATCACGATTCGCGTACGATGACGCATTGCCATCGGGTCGTCACAACTGTAGTTTTTGTTACCCTCCACTGAAATTGGCATGAATTCATCTATACCTGTATAAGTATATGTACATGTAGGTACTGTGAACGTGACGTGGACATATTGGGTACAGAGGCGTGTGTGATGGATACACGTTTCATGTTCGGAAAATGCTTTATTGTTCGAATGGCATAGAGGATTTTACTATAGAATGTAGAGCAGATATAAAATACAGCACGCTCTGATGGCCATGCTGTCTTTTATCTCTCAGTGAAAATGTTATGCATGCCATCTGTTGTTTTCTGTTTTAAAAATTCTGCTATTGCACTTGTCCGTGTAGTGACGGATTAAGAATACGGAATGTCACCACCCCATATCATCCCGGGTGTCGTAAGAGCCGACAGAGAGAGCATATTATGCAGAGAACAGCACTGTAAGAGAAGGAAAACTTGATACAAACCCTATACCAACCCGTTTGGCCAGCGTGGTATAGAAGGCCAATTCCTCCTTTCAAAGGACAGGCCTAGTCCAGTAGTGGACTGTTAAAGGCTGATGATGATGATGATGACTATTGCACTAGAAAAGGGCTCTGGAACCGCGGGGACTTGTATTTAAGCAACGGACACAAATAACACCTAGACTATAGTGTTGTTCCATGTGCGGATCAATCTCATAACACTAGAAAGAAAGAAAAGAAAGAAAGAAAACTCATTTAACTAGGTAATGCTAAATGGCGGTGCGACCACAACGCCACGCGAGCAGTAAAAATGTCCATGTTATGTTATATCCACATAATATCATCATCATAATTATACTGAATCTAATACTAAAGCTAGAAGCATAAAAATTTTACAGTGGATTTTTTATGACGCAGGAAACCACTAATGAAGTATTATATAGTACTCAACCATTAAGGGAGTAATGAAAATGTATTTGAAAATCCACTGATTTTGAAGCACATGCACTATAAAAAGATAAAAGATTGATACTGTGAAGTTAATAAGGCTAGGCTTACCTACAGCAATAGACTGTCAAAGGCTGTTAATGTCTTCAACATGCGGGTAACAGCTTGTCTATGATAAAATTAAATAAAAACATCTGTTACAAAAACAACAGTTTAGCTAAACAAAGTTTAATCAAGCGTCTGTTGTTAATATCGGTCGTTGTAAACATTTTGCGGTTGTAGAAACGCTACGGTCACTAGTTTTCTTAACTCCACATTATCTGCGGTGTAGCAGCTGTTCTGTAGCATAACATGTAGGTATGTATATAATTTCATAAGTGTTGTGAATATTATTAAACTGGACATTGACATTTTTGGCCTCTAGATACAATTCTGCAATTATTATAAATGCGAAAGTTTGTGAGGAGAGATTTAAGTATAGTTGGAAAATGTTTATGACTCACTCTCGCAATAACTGCTAAACGACTTTTAATGTAATTTTAGAGTAATATAACCACTAACTTTTGACATGATTGAGAACCACGCAGATGGAGCCTTGAGTGGAATCTATCTGCGTTCACAAATATTACACATTCGTCTTAGATTAGAATTACATAACCTCTGTAAAAGGGAATAGTAGACTTGATATAAAAACGAAAAAGGAACAATTTTACCCAATAGCCTAGTGTCCTACGGTAACAGCGTAACTCCATGCAAAGCGTTCCAAACAAACTGTCAAACTGACTGACGAGTACAGTAACTGCCACTGTTTTATATTTCGTAAAGTATCAAAACGTATCATATTACGACACGTTGCCACTCACTATGTCAGACTGCAGTTCGTAGAAACAGCAAAATAATAACCGTTTATGTAAATTCAACAAACATTGTTCCATTAATTTATGTCATAGATAGAGACAGATTACATATTGACTTCTTATTAACCCCCTTTTTATAGACTCACGCCTTATTCCCCGAAAGAGTAGGCAGAGCTCTAATATTACAAACACATTTCGCTATTTTATGAATTTTAAGTTCCAGTCTTGTAAATATTAACCTAGTGGCTCCATATTAAAGTAACACCAAAAAGGTACCTTACGGTATATTATTTGATAAATGCTATGAACGCTTTCAGAACTCCGAAAAAAGTGGCTGAATTGTGCGAATTTTTCGGCTGGTAAAGTTGGAAAAAGTTTGACCACAATTTTTGGGTGAACCGTCCGAATTTTACTTTGAATGATGTATAATTTTCGTGTTTCTGTATTTTTTGCTGAGTTGTGCTCTCAGGTTGTGAATAGAACTTTGGCTACCTGGGACAGAGATTAGGAGATAAAGTCCCGGAGTTGAATTGCTGTTTATAAAATATCAATAATCGTAAGCTATTATTCATGTACCTGATATGGGTGACTTATCTTCATCGAAATATCACCTGTTTTAAATTTGCTTTAAGGCAATATACCAAGTACCTTCGTTTCAAGTAGGTACTCGATATTTCAACGCTGTTGCAATCGCCATTTTTACGGATGTACCATATTTAAAATCCCATAAAATCACTTCTGGCTTTGCTGCTATGACGTAGTCATTTACTAAGGAAGAATTTTTTAATACTCTTTAAATGGATTGGAAGGTTAATTGCAAAGCTGCTGAATTTAAAGCTGGCATTATTAAAATACGAAAATCGGGCTCAGTTGCGTGCCATTGTAGAGGGATCGAGGTCTATATCCAGCAGTGTACTATGGCAGGCTGATGTTGATGATTATAAAAAAGTGTGCAACAGCTAGTTTTATTTGTATGCGCGCAAAATACAACTTAAATTAGTGGAACAAATTAGGTTGACAATAAAATTATAAGCTTGCATGTTAGAGTAAACTATTTCTAAATTGAAAATTTTCATGCTTTTATCAAAATATTATGTAGTTTAAGACCACTTGCCATAATATTTTGATAATTATAATAATGTCTCATCCATTGTTATTTTGCAAATGTTATTGGTAACAATCGTGGTTATGTGAAACCTGTTTTATAATATTAATCGGCTGTTTATGCACAACCTACTAAATATTTAAACATATCATACCTGTCTCTAGAAATAATTTTCTTGCATATTCCTACAATTTTATAAAAACAAACTCGTTTGATCAGCATCAGTCATCCAGTTATGACGTCACTCATACGTGTGGCAAATAAAAGGTCATTTCACCGTTATTTAAAAAAACAGTTTGGTTTACGTAATCTCTATGAACTTTTCCAAAGTAATATAAGAAATCGTATTCGATAGAAACCATAACTTGATAATTATATAAAGAAACAATATCAACAGTTCATCCAGTACCTACTTCAAAAATCAGTTAGAAGACCTTGCTGACTTTAATTATCTTCAGCACCCCGTTCGATCTTTCCACTTTTACAGGATTATCCTCCTTATACCATGCTATCTAGGTTGATATTACCCTGCAGGAATAAAGTGACAGATGTTACAAACACCGATATCTACCCTCTCTAATGACATTGCTGGGGCAGCCACGTGCAAATGCTACCGACTACTGCAAGTCCAACTAAATAGTTTCGACTACTACACGAGTATCGGATACTGTATCACTTATATGGGACTGTATTACTGTGTAGTATCGTGTAGGTATGTAAGTAAGTACCTATTACATATACAATGTGTTGATTTGCATTTGCAAAACATTTTAATAATACATTATAGACAGTATACTTATTCATCTAAAATTATTTCAAACAGTGTGCGATGATATTAGATCCTATTTTCATTAAATGTTACTTAGGTAGTAAATCAGAATAAATTGTTTACTGGTGCAGAATAAGACTGCACGGAAGGTACGTGTGCTTGTGTGTCTGAAGTACCTGCAATGCAAGCTCGCGGCAATCAGCGGCGGCCGTCAATCACCGAGCTGACTTTTTAAATGCATGATTACGAAAAAAATATTTTAAGTTTTAGTGAGTTATTTTTTCATGTACTTTTTCATATATTTTACTTCTGTAGCGAGTGGCCGCCACCGGCTACACGTGTGCGGCGCGTCTGTACAAAAAATATGAAAAAAGTGTGTTAAGTGGCTGTTGGCCACCAGTGGCTGTGGTCGGTGGCCTGTTTGCGCCGATCCTTATAGTAGCATATTCACCCCTGAAAATATTTTACAAATGCATATAAACATCCTGTATAAAATGTAACGCGTCTTAATTACGTATTTTCTTATTTTTATGGGCTACGAAGCAAACGACTACACATCGCCTGTTGGTAGGCGATTACCGCCACCCATGGACACCACTGACTACTGAGGAGTCACAAGTGCGTTGCTATCCTGGATGAGAAAGAAATAAGAGAAGGAGCGGGATGTGGGAGAAGGAAATGAGGACGGGGCCTCCGGCACCCTTACTCACAGAACGAAATGTAGCTGTATATACTGTTACTATACGTTGATAGGTGTTATTTGAGAGTGTAGCACTTCTAGGTCAGGCCGGCCCATTCATCATGAATTCAGCAAAGTTTATACTAACTCTGACGAAATAGTGAGATATTTCCTATTTGCCCGATATTTTGGTAATGATTACATCAGAAGTGCTTGCGGTATGACTGATCCTCCTATATAATCTTCTTATCTGATAATTCGCCTCTCATCCTTCGTCCACTAAGGTTTTTTTAACTGTATCAGCATAGAACCCCTCACGCCAGGACCGGTAGCGTCCTTTAACTTGAATAATAACATTAGTAGCAGTTACTGTACGAACCGTATGCATTTTAATCACCAATGACATAAAAATATGTAATATAATGTCTGCTAAGTATAATATTTTGATTTCCTGGACATTTATATTGCATTCAGCAACCAAAACATTTCCTCAACCGTAAGATTGATTACCTCAATATACTTACAAATTGTATGTTTACATCAGCCATTCGTTTACCAAGTCAATCAATCAAATGTATGATTTAACATGGCAAGGAATATTGCAGTATTTTGGTTTTATGCTATTAATAGTTTGATAACAGGAAAACGGTATCGTTTCGCATAGTAATACAAGATGGCGGTAAAACATGCAACAAGCCTAAACTCGATGAAAACAGTTTTAATGTGTGATTTCTGTTTCTTTTATGATTTTTGTAAAAATTTGTGCGCTTCTATGAATATTTATAATTACTCGTATTAACTAACAGTAGTAATATTATGTAGCATGAACGCTCTGCCAAATATTTTTATATGGTTTATCGTTACCAACCACGTCATGCACAAACAACACTTACCTAATATCCTTGCCTAAGTAAATGTGAGCAATTGTTCTTCTGGAGTCTTTTTCTAAAGCTTTCGCGGGAACACTCAAAGAGCATTAAGACAGCCATGCCAAAGCAATTTTTTTTATAAAAAATTCCACGTAAAAAATTAAGAAAACATTTAACGATAGCATTTACTGCCCAACATAATAATGACTTACAGCTAGATATGACGTTGCACGTGAAATGGAAGATGCCATCTCGAAAATTAAGCCTTATATTACGGAAGAAGAACTCTAGAGTTTGTTTTTTTAAAAAAAACATCTCTTTACCTGATTATTAATACATAATATTATACGGTTTTCACCAATAGACAATAATAATAATCTAATAATATTCTACCACATTCACACAACACCATCTAGTTCCAAACTACGCAGAAGCTTGTACTATGGGTACTAGACAATGGATAGACATACACATATACTTTTTTTTGTAAATACATACATATTATATATCGAAACACCCAGACCAAGATAAACATCCATGTACACGCAAACAAATGTTTGACTTGAGCGGGAATCGAACACGCGACCTTTGGCGTAGCGTTCGCTTACACTCCCGCGGCGCCAACCGGGCGTCAAATATAGATAGGGCGATACTAAGGAAAGTTTAGATGTAATTCATGCCGGCGGAGCCGTGGGCGTAGTTTAGTTGTTTATTACCTCTTATAAGTGAATACGGATGTTATGTGCCGTAAATCATTCAGCGCTATGTTTCTTGAACACGGCACCATATTGTTGGTGATGCTCACGGCTCTATAGGTTGTATATTTATATTTAAACAAGATATTATTATCTACCATTTTGTTTCAGCGTCGCAGGATTTCTTGTTTCATTTGTCAAGATCAGAAAACAAAACGATTTTTAAAGAAGCAAATAAAGAACGAAAAGGTAAAAATATTTTAATATAATAATTTGCTATGAATATACATATTTAACATATATTTAGTATGAGCATAAAGCTGAAAATAACGATAGAATAAAATATTAAATATATTTGTAATCTCTAAGTAATAAGTAATTTAACCAAGGAAAATAAATGGTTCTAAAGTATGAAAATCGCTATCTTCCTCACTTATATATTAGTATCGGTAAATTACCTACCCCAAGTCCACTTGAAAGCTTTGTTAACTAAATACTACGTTATATTATTTTCCAGAAGGTGGACCTATCAAGACTGAAATTGATGCCAGGCAGAAGCGATGCTTTCAAAATATCCAACACGACCAGGAATTACACAAATTAAGGTTGCAGAGAGAGAAGATTTCAGTAGAAAGAGAAAAGAAAATGTTAGACTATGAAAAGGAAATTCATGAGCTACAGAAGCAAAAATTCAAATTGGAAATACAATTGTTAAAGAATAAAAATAAATGAGTTTTATAGTTATAAAGTGTTTTTTTATTAATGTACCAACAATATGGTTATTATGATTCGATTGAGGAAAATGCGTTAGTAAGTATGCAAATACCTTTCGTGAATGAAAAAATACTTTGAAGGAGAAAGACGCTGTGGTAGTTTAAATGAGTGGAAACCTAACGACTGCAGGGGAGACTGTCATACACCTATTCCATCTGCCACAAACACGAAACATAGAGCGGCGGAAAGGACCTGTAATACATTGTCTTTGACCAAGCTTAACTTATGCAAACTAAGCTTTAAGATTATAAAATCTATTGTAGGTACATCCATTTATGAAAATTTTATTTTGCATATAATATTGTTATATAAGTTCATTAAATTTGTTCATACATTTTGTAGAAGAATAGTAAAGAAAATTCACAAGTATAGAGAACGGGGCAGGTTTGTAGCGCTGTTACTTACCGAACGAAATGCATACATTTCGCGTAATGGTAATAAACTCTTGGTTAAACTGACCCGATCGTGCAACCTACAAGTCTTTCGACTAATATACGAAACTGATCTAGAATATAAACCAAACTCCTAATATCTTCATCAAACTACCATCATTTCATACGACGTAGTAAGTATTTGATTTCTCTTTATGCAAAACACACTGAAGAAGTGCTACGTTAATCGTACTGGAAAAGTAATTTCTGGTTGGTGAGGAATCCTAATATTTCTTTGAGTAGGTTGCCAACTGAAGTGCTTTTATTTTTATTGCACACACTATAAAGGAATTTATTGTTTCAGGCGACGATAACGACGACAGTGGCGAACGTATCGGGGCCACCGTAGCTCAAGTCTACCAACACCCGTATGCCTCAGCGCTGTTGTACAACAATTCCTACATCTGCAGCGCAGTCGTACTCAACAAGTTCTGGGTGCTGACGCTATCCAAGTGTTTTGAAATCCAGCCGTGAGTACACCTCTTGGATTATATGTACTCCTGGTGTATTGATATTCCATTCGTAGCACGAATGAATGAACTGAAGCGCGGTAGTAGTACCTACCCTCTCAAAGGACATAAGGTTTTTTTTACTTACGTCAAAGTCAGTTTGCTATCATCAGACACACGAACTTGTTATTACCTGAAAAGAAGAAGAAAGTATAAATACACATTTCTAAATACACGTAATTATACTTGGCTTAAAAACTAAATAGAAAAATTATAACTAAGCACACATAAAAGATATTTGGGAAATAGATCTGAAACCGCCCCTTGCGATCATACACGCATAAAACTAGTTTTGGAGTTTAAACATTACTAACTATTTGGACAGAATGGGAGGTTCAGTTTTCTTTGCATGAAACTCGCTTTTGCAACGCCCACTTATCATTAGCGTTTAAATACCTTACAATACCAGGCATAGTTAATATATATGCATGATATTGTCAGATATCGTAGTTACTCCATAATATAAAATGAAATCTAACATTTCGTAGCAGTTTCCATTCAATGAAGGAAACACTGCTGCTTCAAACAGACAAATTACCTTATTTGTATAAGCTTTTAATTCCCAAATAAACGATACTATTTACATAAAATTAACTCGAGATTACAAATCCTTCAGTACAGCAAACACTGCCGTGCAAACCGAGCCTTATATCGCTATCCCACTTGCGCATGAAAATTTACATAAGAGAAAAAGAGATGGTTGTATTTACACAAGCTGTGTCAAGTTACGCATTGCGAAGCTATTCGCCTTTATGATTGTTTTCGTATGATACACGTAATTTTTACAAACATTTATCTTTTAAATATTTCTGTTATTAATTTTTATGACACTTTTAAAAGGCTTGCTGCGTTGTTAGCGACGAACATTGCGTAATTGGAGAGCGTTTTAAAAGCTGACAGGTTGTAAATAGAAACCTGTATCAGCAACAGTCTTATACAGGAATTATACCTTTGGTATAATATAATATAATTATATGGTTCGATCCCCAGGTAGCCCAGGCACACACCTCTGACTTTTCGAAGTTATGTGTGCATTATAAATTAATTATCGCTCGCTTAAGGATGTGCCCGGTAGATGGCAATAGGCTCGCCCCCTATTACATTGGGACCGAAACAAAACTGGCGAAGTGTGGGTGTGTAATACACCCCTGCCTACCCCTTCGGGGATAAAAGGCGTGAAGTTATGTATGTATGTATGTATACCTTTGGTAATCAGTTTTATATGTGGCAAATTCACTTAACTTCGCCCATTTTATTATTCTTCTCTTATACCATTCGATCCAGCGAATAGCAAGTTTCAGTAGCTTGTCTTTTTAAGCATTTGTATGAGTCAATATTACTATTAACCATCAGTCAATATTGCTAGCGCTTTCAATAGGAATAAGAACGATGGTATTCGAAAACTGAGACCGCACGAAGGCTGAACGACAAACTAAGGCAACCTACCATCTAATTTCTTATAAATAACGAAGTTTCCTAATATTTTTTGTACAAACCACACATGACAATTATTTATTTCCCAAAATGGATCACCCTCATCCATCAACTTTTATTTTTTCATCTTTGGAAGGTATACCAGGATAAACACAAAGTATTATATTGTATACAGGTAAATATGTAAGACTACGTGGAATACCGATAGATTTTATTTTCTGGACTCACACGTTTTTCCCCGAAGGTAGAGGTGAAATATTTCACCCACATTTCACCATGTATTTTTAGGTCCGGTGATACCTACCGGTAGTACCTAGGCTTTATTTAATAATGATGATCCTCCTCGACGTGTCCGTCGACGGCAACCCTAAACATCTTTTCTGGCATGTGCCCGGATGTGACTGGCAAAGCCAAACTTTGTTAAAAATATTTAATATAAAGGTAATAAATAAATAACTTAATTTCTAGATAATTCGGTTTAAATGTATCAGTTGAACCTATACAGGGTTATTTGTAAAACACCGTTAACCTCTTAGGGGGTGGTTATATTCATCATTATGAACAACTTTTGTTCTGGAACTTTTGCGAAATCGCGAAAAATATATCAGCTGTTTCATACAAAGTTGAACTTTGATCCCGACAAAATGTATGGAACAGCTGATATTTTTGTCGCGATTTCACAAAAGTATATAAAATCCGTAAACAGTAGTTTAATTTAAAAATTAAACATTCCCGTAAACTCAAGAAAATAAGACATCGGTGTTACAAAAACCTCAATAATTATGTTTTAATTTCAGAACATCCGTGAAAATGGCATTAGCAACAGTGCAGAAATATCGGATATTGTATAATCCAAAAGAAAATGTAAACTTACAGTGATATATTTTGTGAGAATAAATCTGTATATTTGTATACCTATATAAAATTCTTGCGTTACTGACTGACTGACAGACAAGACTAAGCCGAACCGATTGAGCCCAAGAAAATTTGTAGGGTAGGAAAGGATTTCCCGAAATTCTCATAAGGATCGAATAGAAACGGTCAAGTTAAGTAATTGTGTGCGTAGATGCGGGCATCTTCTGCTTTATATAAACCTTTCAAAATATATGTATATATTCGGTGTCACTGTAAATATCACAATTGGAAAAAGGTCTCAGTGATATTAGAGGCGCGACGTCCAACAATAGACCTCATGTGAAGCGTCCTTTCACACAATGTGTACGGATAGGTACCCATTTGTCGTGGAAAATATAATATTTTGTAAATATTATATATCTCGGCAATAAATACGAAAGGGTCCACTGAGGTATAACACGTAAATTTTGCATGGGATCTTTTTTCGTTACAAGACAAAATCATTGTTAATTTTATAACGAAAAACTATGTAAAAATTACAGCGATAAATGGATAATATCACGCATCATAATAATTGTATTAAAAATATGTAGCATCCCAAAAAATCTCTGGATTCAGTTATTCTACCTGTCTCAAAATATTACTTAAACCAGAACCCAATTAAGCCGCAATAATGCCCCATTTCAAAAGAAATACGTCGAACCACAAATTGCCGCAGTCATTTAGAAACTTCCTTATAGATTTACGTCATATAATAAACTACGAAACGGCCGGCAAAGCCTGACAATAATAGGCGTACAAGGCCACAAATCGGCCGGAAGGGACTTGGACAAAACTTGTATACCGTCGAGACATATACTGGCAATGTATACTGTAGTTCGTATAGGTATACTAGTTGGGAAACGCCGATCGTGGTTTATGGGGACGGTTAATGTTTTGAGATGTACCGAGCTAATATTATTCGGTAATTGTTTGTCAGTTACGGCATTTTGTTTACTTAGGTAGTGTTTATATTTGCGGGTAATTGTGAGGGTTAATGCAACGCACAGTGTGTTGTCTGCTAGCATTTATCATTGTGTTGCGTATTATTTATGATAAACTAAGTTGGTATTTATATTTTAAATCTTTAGTTATAGATATTAATTATCCGTTAAAAAATTTGCTTTTGTATAACAGTATTCCATACATGAGACGTATTTCATAATTGGTACTTTTCCTCTACTTATATTTGATTTTAGAATTGATTTAAAGATTTGTGCGTACAGCAAAGATTAACAACATGCGTTATACAGTATTGCAGAATATAACGTTATGAAATAATACAGTAGCAAAATAAGCTTTTCTAATAAAAAAGCTATTAGTAAGCAGAATTACGATTACCCTAGTTCTGTATAGATTACTTCCGTCATGAGGAGGTAACGCTTAATGGCTGCGGCCATCACGGGAGTTCTATTTACGGCGAACGTTGTTATTTTATCTTAATATACGTGTTACAGTTAGGTATAATTTAATCCTGCGAGTCATTTGTAAGAAAAATTTTGGTATTTGCTACAAAATTTTTGATATACCTACAAAACATCGTCATGTGAAATTAATTAGCCCATTTTAGAAAATATAATTTTGAGAATAATAACTTGATTGTAATATACGTAAGGACAGACAGACATGATGAATCTATAAGGTTTCCGACCGAAAAAACTTAATTGAGACCGGTTCGAGAATTGACAAATTCAAACTCATTTATTCATATAGGTTACAAAAGCATCACTTATGACAAGAATTCGGGCAAAAATGTACTATTGCTGAAAAAATATCTATAATTTGTTCAAATTGTACGAGTAATACAGAATATATCCTAATTGGTCCCAGTAAAGTATTGATAAGAGTTTAAGAATATAATTCGGCAATCGCACAATAGGGAACGAATTTATTTGAATCTCTTTCACACACGAATATATGAGTTCTGTATGGATAATACACAACTCATCATTTTAACACTTAATTATCCTTTTTGGCATACTTATTATAAAAACTTCCTCTGAAATATTATTAAAAGCGGCGATAAAATTGTGTGAAGATCAATAACTGCTGCGCAAGGACTCTCAAATTAAAATCACTCGACGGACTTAAGGGTTGAAATATTATTTATCGCCAAGGATTGGTTGAGATGTTATTTCTCAATGGAGGAAACCATAGCGAGGAGCAGGCCATTACATTGCCTTATGTACATTGTACAGTCAATTATAAAAGTCAATACAAACTTCAAAATCTCTGCCGAATCTTTTATTAATTAAAAACTTGATTTTTATTCTTAATTTTAAAATTGTGTTTGCCCTCTAGATACTGAGAATAATAATTAATTTGGAAAATATAACCATCCAAAATAAATTCATTTTTATGGACTTATGTAGCTGACTTTAATATTATCTAAATACCTAAATCAAATTTTTTATATGTATATAATGCGATATGCACTTTTTTATTAAATCAGACCATCTTTGTGTTGCTGTCGTATTGTGACACCTACTGTTAATGTCTAAATATCGGTTGGTCCACAGTGATATCCTGTCGTCTTACGTGGTGCACAAAAACCTGGCTAACTTCACAATACGGGTGGGCAGCTCGTACAATAACAAAGGAGGCGTGATCCATAAGGTAAGAATGTAAGATCTTTGCTTAAGAACTTTTAGCTTAAAAGATCGCTATATCTAGTAGGCACCTAGTAACAAAATTCAAAAATTGGTTTCAAAAACCTGTCTATTATTTCCTAACCCTATGTTTAATACAGTTAGTAACGAAAACGGACCAATCAGCGATCGCTCTGATAATCTAACGGCTTTCTTAAACCAGTTTTATTGTCTCAATATCACTGCCTTACAATTTTACTGTATCGGTCTAGTGAAATAATAATGGAACTGAAACTAGTCCGTTAAATTGTAAGTAAATCAAACGATTGACTCTAATCTGTGTAATTATAATGTCACTAGTGAAATTATAATATCACGGCTTTTGTAAGATTCCTGCGACATATATAGATACAGTTTTAAACGGTAAACATTAAAATTTGACTCCAAAACCCGATCATAATCCGTTTTCGTTAGTGTAGTTTTTATACTTCTTATACTACATCACACTTTGTCTAAAACTGTTCATGCAATAAACGACTTTATCGCCTTCAAAAAGCATGGATAATACAGGCATTATCCCAAGCACACGCGTTTTATCAAAGGAGAAAAAGATTTGTACCCGTCGTGAAACCAAACTCTCCATAAACGTTTGAATCATCAAAATAAAACAACGTAACCAAATGTGGAATCAGACGATTTTATTTGGGCCGTACATAAAATGTTTATGGCGGCAACCGACTCTACTGAAGGTAATAAATGAGTACAAAAGGCGTAATAAGGGTTATACACTACGTAATAAGTCTGTTAGCGTCACCTGTTTATAGACACATGCAGTGTAGAAAAGGAGAGGTAGTTTCACATATATTGTGCATGGTACTATAGAATTATTCGTATCATTAGCATCATCATCGGCCCTGTATATAAACTGTCTCACCGCTGGGCATGGGCCTCTTCTCACTAAGACAAGGGTAAGGCCACAGTCCACCACGCTGGCTCAGTGCGGGTTGGCAGACTTCACATATCTTTCGAGAACAATATGGAGAACTCTCAGACATGCAGGGATGTTTTCTTTCACCGTTTGGCAAGCGATAATTACGAATTAAAAATAGTATACTGACAGTCGGCGGCCTCTTGTATTGTTACAAGAGGCCTGAGAAGCCTCAAATTAGTTTGCCTGGGGCAATGAAAACCCCGTACGTTTCTTAAAGGTAGGTAGTCAAACAAGCTTCTTAGCCGTGACTGACGACGCGCGACGTATTCAAACACAACGATGTGGTTGAAACCAGTTATTTCAAGATAACATGAAAGTACGTATACTTATCGTGCGGCAAAAATATGTGTTGAGCTATTACCTAAAGCTTATATACGCATTCCTTTTGGCGTACTGTTTGAATAATATAATCTCATCAAGATAATTATATCATAGTTTGCCAGCGGTTGGTTTCAATCTAGATTTATAATTGCCTTAAATGTGTTTACTTTATACTAGTATAATTGCTTTCAGACGATCTAAGTATATCCTGTTTATAACTCTATTAATGTTTATTTTGGCACATGTCCCACTCACATTCCTACCAGTTATCACCTGTGTAGCTTAGTTGAGCAGCAGTGACCATTGATGACAACGAGTTTTGACGCTCGTGAAATCTCAGAGAAGTTTGAACTGTCTAGGACAAAAAAAAAATTATAGACACCCCCTTGTATCTTCGATGGGGTAGGCAAAGGTGTAATATCATACCCACATTTCGGCATGTTATAAATTCGTAGATCTGACGTAATAGAGCCTATTGCCGCTACCGGGCACTTTGCCAGACTTTGTGCTGCTACGGAGAATTCGGAAAAGCTAGTAACACTTTTGTTTGACTCGGGAATCGAACCTGGTTCCTTCCGATCAGCAGACGTATACGATATCCATTGGTCCACGGAGGCAGCAAGCATAACTCAGTGATAAGGATAAGGAACTTTCGTATCCCATTTTTTTGGAATGCTTGTTTCATATTCAACTAATCGTCATCCCTGTTCCAGATAAGAATGATAATAAACAACTACGACCTGCACGTGTCGGCCGTGAAGCTGGAGACGTCGATGCAGTTCAACTCTCAGGTGCAGAGCGTGCGGCTACCCGAGCCAGAGGAACAGGTCCAGCTAGGGTACCTGGCTACTATCCTCGCTTGGACTCCTAATGGGGTAAGGCATCGAAGATTCGATTTCCTGCTACCGAGCGTTCTATCTATCGATGGTTTTGGTTACTAGATATGGATATTTTGCGTAAGCTCAATTCAAAATATATCAAATATCTATCCATAGTAGGCATATCAATCAATAAATAGAATATCTATTGGAAACATGCGTATATATCCTACACTTTACACCCTAGTAGTTGGCCGAGAATTGGCCAGAGAAAGTATAATATGAAAACGGATATTTTTTATCAGTTACAAATAATTCATAATAACAGTTTGGGCAGATCAATAGGTTGAACATTTTGAGCCAAAAATCCAGTTACCTACATGTAACCCCATGAGAACTAGCATAAAAATGTTGTACACGCATTCTACTACAAAAATAATTATATAACACAAAATAATTTCCCTTGGGTCTTATAAAATACTCACTAACATATTTTAACAAGAAAATCTCATCCATATGTTTATCCACACGTGTGGGACCTTAGATATTCCAAAGATAGAAAAATATATAAAAAAAGACTCCTATCAAAATCGTAAGTTGTTATCATAAGTTGAATTAATTAATATTTTTAATGGTTCCACATACTTCATTCAAGTTTCTTTAAAAGCAATCAGATGTTTTTTTATGATATGTTTTTAATTACATTGTTTCTACTTCTTTTAAACTTTTTATTTATCAGTTTACTGTCTCTTTTGTTTCGTTTCATAAAGCAGTAGTAAGAAGGAAGATAGGATAATTAACCATAGGTATAATTATTAAATACATTTCTTTCTTTGTTTCCATCGCAATATCTGGTGTTTTGCTTTGCATACAAAGTCAATATCAGCTACTTTCGCGTAAAACTGTTTGACGTGATTGTATAGTTTTTAACCTATTTTAAAAAGGAAGAGGTTCTCAATTGGACGTTTTACTAGGCGAACCGTTGCTGATTCGTAATTTTCATTAAGAACTGACGAAAAGATTTTCGTTGCCCTTAAATAATGTGTTTTAGTTTATTTTTTTATTTATTTATGTATCATCATCCTTCTACCGTTATCCCATTTTCAACCTGGGATCTGCTTATACTGGTCTTACCGGTCTTGGCTGAATATTAGCTTTTCTACAGTGCGACTGCGTGTCTGACCTCAGCAACCCGAAGGGAAAGCGATATTTCATGGTTTAGACTAGTGTCAGTTTATTTAGAAGGTACTGACGCCTTGTAACGATTGTCAAAGATTTTCATGACAACCGGGACCGACGGCTTGACGTGCTCTACGAGGCATGGGGCAAGCGATAATTAACTGTTTATAACTATGTACGTTTGAGGATTTTTGATATTTATTTAAAATTAGTTGTTATTATTGTTAATAATATCAGATTCAAATGCCTAAGTACTGATAGCTGAAAAATGTTTTATTCATAACAAAATACTATATTATAGCTGAAGCTTATAATATTGTTCTCTCCATTTATTTACAAGGTACAAAAATATAAGGAAAAATATAAAATACCTGCCACTAACAATGGGAAGGAAACGCTAGGCACATGAATTCTGCTGAACGCACATTGTAGCTTAGTTTTATCTTAGAATGAACAATATATTTTTATTTTCAGTGCCGCTTAGTTATCATGATATAAGATATCCGTATTTATTTGTTTTGTTTCCTCACCTTTACTAGGATGAAAACAAACACTATATAAAACCACTCATAATTATAGAGATAGTACAACTACAAGCCGTTATTAAATAAATAAATTGATATTGAAACCAGCAAGTGTCAGTCACCCCTTAGTAAATTTCACCTTCTATTTAAAAAAATTCGGCCTTTACTTAACAAAAGGTGGTCTGCGTCTCCTAACTTTAACTTATTTCTATACTAAAATTTCATCAATTCATTAACAGATTCGGCTCACTCCCTTTGACAGCAAAACAGATTCCCTTCCACAGTTTTAAGTATCTACTCACTATTGCTGGGGGCACAATCAGTTGTAATCTTATGTTTTCTCTCTTATGTTAATAAAGCTTATGTATTACATAAAGTTTATAATAAAGGCTTATTTGTTATCTGAATGTTAAGGCCTTAAACGGCGCTGTAACTGATAACTATGTGGTATGGTGGTGATTTTATCTAAACTGCTGTGCAAATGAAACGAACCACATAACGCGTAAACATCCCTTATCTGTCACGAATAATAAAGAAAATATTGTTTATCAAACTTAATAGATTTTCTTCCTCATAAGATCTATGCTGTATTTTATGTGTAGTGACGGACTAAGATCTTATTTAGGGCCTTCACCTTGGAATCAGGTCCGGTTTCTAGTCTAACCGAAGTTAGCAGACAAACTTTTCCCTAGCCGCTTGTTTGCTCCGCGCCGCAACCCGCGCTGACCCCTCTGTCCGGCCTCTTGAAAGCGATAACGATCAAACGCCAGCGCGTTTTTATATTATTTATGTTTGTTATGAAACTAACTATACAATGTTATCTTTGTTTATTTAGATTACGACTCTGGTGTCGAGTGATGCTCGTTTGAAATTGAGATAGCGCGTTTTAGAGCTCGCTTTGTATTTATAAGTTCATACCTTAAAACTTAAAGCGGTGACATATCGTTTTTAATATTTAATTAAGTTACTTATATAATAGATAATAAGATAAGAAATAAAAAGTACACTTGTTCATACATATTTATGAATTACAGGCCTCAGATTCCAAACCATTATCTGGCGCCGCGCGGCGTAATTTATGTTAAATTTGATAAGGCCATATCATGCACAAGTAACACTTTTAAGCATAAAATTAAATAAACACTAAATAAGTCATCTTATATTCTTTTAAAACAAAAAGAAATCATAGGGATAGCATTCACCACTTCTGAGTAATATGAACATTTCTGAAACAGTTCCCATGCTCTCAGTAAAATCACTATTGCGCGCCAAAATCTACTTAAGGTCTCGAAAAAAGTCAAATCTTATATTTTATGCTGGAATTTTTATATATACGTGTTAGTTATTTACATACCTTGATAAACACAATAGATCTTAAAGAATAAAACTAAATTTAACAGAAAAAATAGCAGAAATACACTCACTCATTCCGCAATTCCGCACATTCCGCACCGACTCAACACTCAATGACAACATTGACAACGAACGTTTTTTTTTTTATTTCTCTATCGAGTCGAAACTCGACTGGGATTAGTATGACGGGAAATTTAACGTAGAAACGAGATACATAATACAAACTAAGCCCTAGAGCGACAGAGACGAGTATATTTCACTCTTTTGACCGCGGGAGCCATGTCACGTCACGTCATGTATACAGTATGACACGGGCAAAGTAGACTTAGATGCGATGTCATATGCCATATAACACGGGCAATTAAGTGTTTGAATTTTGTTGTACGCCATATAACACGGGCAAACAAGCGGATAAAGCATCTGATAATCTTTACCCAAAATAGTCGTATTCTTCTTTTTAGACCAATATCAGGATGGTATCTTCTTGGGTTTACGCGTTTAATTTCTATGTCAGGATATTATATACATCGTCAATGACAGCCGGGGCTGATGCAATGGATTATCGTGCTCTGTTAGGTACTTTTGCAACCTATGACCTATCTTCAAACTGAATAAAATAATGACAAATACTCTTAATCTCACGGTTTGACAGAATCTTGCGGTGCATCGGACCTTTGATGCGATACGTCCGTGAAATACACGTGATATTTCACGGGACTATGTACTATTTACATTCACATACATGAACAAGCAACATCACCACTTCTTAAAGCTATATTTTCTAATCAAGCCTATAGTAAATTCTGTTGTCTTACGCAAATATTATTCTCGCTGCTCATTGCTACTAGTTCAGACACTCAACAACAATGTGCAACAACAATATATAATTACATTATGGAACACGCTATCAATTTGAAGTTGATTTCCAAAAAAATTGGTTGAAGACATCGAACATTATAAATATATATAGACGCATGGGTTCCACAACGGTTATTAAAGAAGATATGTTTTTTGTTATTTATAAATATATTTATTTCAGCACATGCGAATGGTGAACGCTCCGGTGATAGATCCAGCCATATGTGAGAGAAACACTCGAATGCTGCCGGGACACTACGTCTGTTTGGGGGGAGTGCAAGACCCCAACAGACATTTCTGTCGAGTAAGTAGTAGTTTCTTAATTGAAAAGCAAAGGCGCTTTTTAAATATCAAACACACTTAAATTATTAAGACACGATACATGAACAAAAAGCTACACACCATCTATTTAAGTAGTTGTACTCCTAAGTCCTAATACATATTATACAATATTTATGAATAGGTCTCAATCGCCCATTGTGGTCTAGTCAAAACGACATAAGATTTTACACTTTTAGTGCAATAGGACGGAACATATATTCCAGAAATCTTTCTGCAATATATTTTAGCATATTTATGTTACACCCTAAACCTATCCTCCCAGTGAAAAGCCCTTTAAAATAAGTAAGGCATTCAGAAAGAAGATTAAAAAAGAACCTTTTGATTCTTATATATATATATCTTTAAGTACATATATAAACACTGTCCTTTTGAAATCACAAACAAACACTGGTTTTATTTATATGTATAAATAACACGTTAAATTGTTTTGTAAGACCCGTCGTCAAAAGTTTCACCTCAAACGGATATCGTTTAAGTTTTCACGCAGGTATAACTTGAAACTAAGTCGTCAAAATCACTTTCTCGCAAGCTAACAGTTGAAACACTTCAAACAAAATCTTGCGACTTAAACTGGGACACGTTCTAAAGGACGCGGACGGAACGAAATCAATACGCTTTAAATATTAACAATTGAGACAAATTTCGTCGTAAGATTATTTTGTGCGTGAATTCAATTCAAGGCTACTTCTTGAATCACTATCACGACAAAGCTCGAATAATGATGATAATGAAAGCGGCTGCTTTGGGAATAATGGTCAAATAATTTTACAGCAATTCTATACAAAAATTAAAATTAGTAAGAATGTGAGACCTAAGAGAAGCTGCAGTGGGCACAATATCAGAAATCTGTTTTTAGATTTGACTATATTTGCGTGCTCTGTTATAATTGTTATCACATTTAAGGGTTTATCATCTTGAAACTCGCGGTCTGCTCGTCAGTCAACCAAATTTGGGCAAATAGAAGTCCAAATAGTCACGTTAATATTACAAGTAATAATACGGAAGTAGGAAACACGTGCAAGTACGAAACACGTGTCAAAGCGTTCCACCATAATAAATCTATCAAAAAACTACCTATGGTTCTATTTTTGTTCAAGATTATTTAACCAACAGTATAAATAAGTTTGTCACGCAGTATTACTACATCTGTAGTCACGAAATGTCAATTAGAAGGTTTCGGTCGGCGACAGCGGGGAAAAGGGAAAGATTTTCCCCGAAATTCTATTCGCCTAATTTCACCAATCAAATAATTACCGCTGTAATTTACTCAAGGGGAAGAAATGTTGGCCAGTTGATCTAATGACTGTATCACGTGCCTTTCATCGGTTTTAGGTCTCCTGGTGCGTACTTTTGTGTCCAAAAATATATCAAGGTTAGATTGGCTTTTAAGATAATAAGCTTACAGTGCTGCTAAATGAAATGACCAACAATTTGCCTACATTTTCAGGCAGGTATACCTGACCCATATATTCCTAATTAATGGAATATTGTTGTCGCGAGTTACTCTTAATATATACACAGTTGCACACAAAACACCACCTAGTCCCAAAGTCTCAAAAATTAGACAATTCTCATAAGAAGCACATCTAAAAACAGAGCATGTCACAAAACGCAAAATGTGCATATTGACGTACGTTGATTTTTGCTAAGCGCACAAAATTTTATATTTTAGACGAGAGGAAATAATAGTTAAAATGTGTTAAAAGAGAAATCCAGGAAGCAATTATTAAAAAGTCATTTAATGCGATTGCATGCGTTGTCACAAAACAGATACATCATTAAATTAAACCTTACAATATTTTTAAATGTACATAATTATTATAATGCAAAACTTAACACGAAATAGTACCAGATTAGTTTAGTTTAGTTGGTCGTGGGTTTTCCGCACTTAGCCACTTATTTGGGCCATTGTGCGTAAGTGGCGTCTTGATTGACGCCGACTACTCATACCACCTTAGCTCCTTCCAGAAAGCCATTAGTTGGCTGATATCGTTCAAAGCCTCACACATGGTTCTGGGGTTGTTCAGCAGCTTTGCCCGTTGATAGCTCACACTTGTGCAGTGCAGAATGACGTGAGCGGGTGTTTCTTCGGTTTCCATGCAGCCCCTGCACAGTGGGCTGTCCGTAACGCCTATGTTGAATAGGTGCTTGTTGAGTGGACAGTGGCCGGTTATTATGCCTGTCAGATGCTTAAGAGTTTTTCTATTAGAATGCAGCAGCTTGTGCGAGAGTCACTTGTTCAAGCAGGGGATAGCATCTTTTGTTTGTCTGCATTATTTTATGTCTGCCCACTGTTTTTCGTGTTCATGTGCGGTTCTCTCGCGTATCCACGTTTTGAGTTGGCTTGCCGGTATCGGTACAATCGGCTCGGGTCCCATTATCATTGTGTCCGATCCTTGCCGTGCCAGTTGGTCTGCGGCGTCATTGCCTGCGGAGTTGCTGTGGCCTTTAATCCATTGCAGCATAACCCGATTCGTCTCTGCAATCTTTTGCAGCTCTAGGTGGCATTCCATGATGAGGCCGCTATTAAAGCAGTTGCTGCCGAAAACTTGTAGTACAGAGACACTGTCCGTGATAATGCGTATAGACAGGTCACTTACGTTCCTAGACGCGATTGTTGTTGCGGCTCTTGTTATCCCAACACACTCGGCTTGGGATATGGTGTTAAGGGTGCCAAGGGATGTTGAGATGTCGATATTTAAGTCATGGGAGAATACGCCCGCATCTGTCCCATACTTTGTTTTTGAGCCGTCTGTGTATACTCTGACTTCGTGTATACCAGAGCTGTCTTTGTACTGGTACCAGATATGTTGATTTATAATAAAGCCCCTTTAAAATTCGTTTAAGATTCAAATTATGTGGAACTAAGTTTGTTACTCTACATTAATAAAAAAAAACTAGAACTGAGGCAGTATTTAAGGAATTCGCAATAGCATATAACTTGTTATGAATTGTCTTTGCAATCATGAACTTAAACTTGACATTTTATTCAATTCACAAAATATTCTAGAATTCATAGACCCTTGAGGAACGCCAGATAGATTTATGAATGACCTCGTTTCATTTTTGAAACAGACAAAACTAATTCATAACATAGTTAACATACATTATAAAATTAAATGGCAGCGGCTGCAAATGCTTTCTTGAGCGTATCAATAGACTTGTGACTGTTGTAAACGGTTTTGAAAGTTAAAGACTATGTAAGGCTCTCTGAATTTTCTGAGTAATTTAATGTTCTACTGAGGTAACGACTGAAGTTTAACAATGATAGTGAGATGACGTCAGTACCAATCACTGTTTATCTACCGTGAGATTATATTTGCAGTGTAAAGAGAACTTTACTTAATCATAAAATATTTTGACAGATAAGTTAAACTAGAACAACCAGAAGAAACCAGAGAAACTAATTATCTGAAGAAAATATGTCGCATGATCTTATAAATAAAATATTTACATTTTAATCATTGGTATAGATTGCAAAATTGTCGCATAGTCATTTAAACAAGTAACTAATACGTTTAGTTTATTTACAACAATGTTAAAGCATAATCTACTTTGATGATGTTTTAAAGTATTGCAGAACTGTTGATCTGATCGGAGGTTACAATGAAATAAGCATTAAATAAACGTGACGAAAATTTTAGGATACTTTTATATCTGGTATAATTTCTATCATATACTGTCACGAGAAACCCTCGGTGTGACTTTATTTTACAATATTCTTGTGGTTAATAACTTACGAACTAAAAATCTGATGCTCATCAGGTTCTTAATCGCTTCAGCATGCCTATATTAGCATGCATCTGACGTATAGATACACACCTGAATTGATTGTTAATTATTACCTTGGTAATGATTCGCATGGTATAACTTGTTGATAACATGATAGATATGTAGAAAAAGCTATTTACATGATATATATTTACATGACTTTTGAAAATGTCCCCGATAACTGGCTAAGAGTTCGTCATATATTACTTATAAATTATAAGTATGGTTTTCTAATTATTTTGGTTGAAATATCGAATGTTTCCACAATTTAATTAATTTCAGAATTTGAGAATGATAAATTAAAGAAATATTTGCCAATCTAATGGTATATTGAAAAATTTATAATCAATAATTTTGATACAAATCATTTCAAGTTTTAATTATTTTCCTTTCTTTTCTTTTTAATTGTTACTGTTAATTGGTATTTCTATACTAAACCCAATTCATCATACTCTTCCATAAACCCCTGGAATCTGACCTTAAATCTATCATCAAGCCGAAGGGATGAGTCCATTTTCTCTTTACTCATATCGAACACTTGGTCTTCGGTTGTAAAAAGGAATATCAATGAGAGTAATCCAAATACAAGACCAAACTCAATTCTCTCTTCATAAATCTTATCAAATTCTTTTCTAGAGAATACCACATTTGCGTCAAGATCGAAATATTTCAGAAAGTTACTTAATGTTTCATAATAGAGATCCTTTAGGTCTGACAAATGGGCTTGCCGAAATGGTCGATCAGTGCCGCTGTAGATCAAATATATAAAGTCGATGACCGGCGAGCCGTGATATATGATTTGATAATCTACTGGTACAAGATCTTGCACTATACCTTCCTGAAAGAAATGGTTTTGATTACTACAAACATATTTGAAAAAGATACAACAATCATATTTAGATCTGAAAAGCATGTATAGTATGATTTCATTTAATATTTCTCAATATTTATCCTTATTCCTTGAAGAAGCACAATCATCGAATCGATATGTATCTAATTATCTTTAAGTATTGTAATAGTTACAGTATATATAACAGAAAGGTTAGATTATAAGAGGGTTGGGACATGAAACAACTATTATACCTACTAAAATAATCGTATCTATTGAAATGTAGATCTTGAATAATATGATATTTTGTGTAGAACAATCACTGTTGGCGTTAAGGAATATAGTCAAGCATAAAATACTTACTTCATCCAGTTTAACCAAAATATTGTTAGGTCTGTAATCGCCATGGCACAGGCACGCTCTGATACTGGGGTCTTGAAAATGTGGAGCATATTTCTTAGTTAAATCCATGTAAATTTTTTTGAGTTTCTCTTTATATTGTTCATCTACATGGTCCAATAATGTTTCTCTTGAGCTACGTACTATTTCCTCAAAAGATTCTTCAAAATTCACAGGATGTTTGAGGGGTTTTATTTTCTCTTCGAAATATTCTGGTCTTTTTTCTCTTAAGACAAATGAAAGGGCATGGAATCTGGCAAGATTTTTAACAGCTTCTTCAACAAATTGCAAGGACATTGAATCCATTCTATACCATGTCGTGTATCCCTTTCTAGCTAAGTTTTCCATTATTATATCTTTTGTATCACTTTCATCGTAGACTTTAACTATTTTGTACCTTTCTTCTACCGGTACATTGGCAAAATCTTGCAGTTCTTCGAAAATCTTCGACAATTCTTTATAGAAAAATATCTCAGTGTTGTAAACGTCTGTTATGGAAATCATATCACTTAAAGCCATATCGAGTGGTTGTTTTACAAAAATATTCATTTCTTTTTCTCCATCATTAGTGTTTCCTTTTACGTCAATTTCGTATAAATTACCGAGGTAGTTACCGCCATTAGTAGATATACACTGTTTATCAATTGTATATGTTATAAAACCTTCATGTTCAATTATGCTTTTTATTGATTTATCCAATTTATTTGGGCTATCGGTTTCTGGATATTTGATTTCTTTTTCTTTATGCTGGTAGGAATTAGCACGAAGCTCAACTTCCATGTTGAATGAGAGAACAGATCTTCAGACACAAAACGAATGAATGTACATATTGTGTTAGTAGATAATGCTTTTATATAACATGGATTGTAAAGGTCGTTCCATAAGGATACCGCTGTGTCACGATTTGAAGCATATTTTATTTAAACATTACGGCATTTGGCATACACTATCCGCTGGACAGCGAAGACAAAAACTAAAAAAATTAAAGAACGTAACAGGCTATAAAAAAACCAGTGATAGCCTAGTGGAGAGACCGACCAACTGCTTCGTAGATGGTCTCGGGTTCGAATCCAAGGCACGCATCTATGACTTTTCGAAGTTATGTACATATTAAATTGTATTGCTTGCTTAACGGTGAAGAACTGCAACTGCATGTCTCAGTTCTCCATAATGTTTGCGAAAGACACGTGAAGTCTGCCAATCCCTACTTGGCCAGCGTGGTGGACTATGGCCTTACCCTTCTCATACTGAGAAGAGCCATTTGCCTAGCAGTAGGACAATTTATTTACATTATTTTATGACTGTTTAATATATTTCTTAAACTCTTGTCATAACTAGTGACATGTTAAGTGGAGGTGCCTCGTGACACTCATGATGTTTACAGGATTTGTATATTTTTATGATTTGTTAAATCTAGTATATCGTTATTTATCCCTGATCAAAACATTGTTCGATTCTTACCTTTACAAAATTCCTTAATCTATTGGTTGCTGATACATCTACACTACTGCCGCTATAGTGTTTTGTTGTTCTACTATTCGCATGTATTTTTTTCCTCATTCATTCATTTATGTCTAATCAGTGTCGCGGCTCCGTTTTGGCTTTCTCAGCTATCATGGTACCACAATTTGTTTATTATTTAAGACTCTGTTTTAAAAATGTGGCATGAGATTCTTCTAGGCTCTTCTCATAGTCTTACCATACCGCGACTTGTTGTAAAAAAAGAATTGACGTTCATAAGTGTTGCTGAGTAACCTATATGGCTACATGCATTTCACTTTGACTATACAGGGCCGATGATGATAACAGGCTTTACAAATTTCAAAAATATCTAGGTCATACATTACATAAAAATAAAAGAAAGCTAATACATAACACAGTGTTTAGATAATTTAAATATTTGTATAAAATTATCATCTAAGAGATAAAAATAACTCTTTTTCTCTAATTTATGAATGATGTGTAAAGTATGTTTGCAAAAATTCTGCGTTGCTGGAAACCTTATCAACTTAATGAGTAAATAAACATGTATAGATATGTTTTTGCGTATAGTTATGACTATGTAATATTTTAAGGACTCGGTAGTAAATTAAGAAACTATAAGCTATAATGTCAAACTTATCTGGTTATACTAAAATATTAATACCTTACTTCAAAGCGAACGTTTTTGGTGCAGCTGCGCTAACTCTAAAATGATGGTGAACTGATAAGTAAACAAACATTTAGATTCGTCATGTCCGCAAAGACATGGATTGCAATCAAAAGAGATAAATTTCATCATCATCATATATATTTAATATCATGCATAAAAATTTATAAATTATTATCGTCCCGCTTCTTCAAATTTAATAGAGTAGCTTGCTGGCTGGTTTTAAGATTGTAACTGTTTTTGATGGGTAGCATGGGGTGCGTTTACCCCCCGTGGGATCCCCACCTTGTCGTGGTGTGGGGGCTCAGTAACCGTGGGTTCTAGGTACAACACCCACGGTGAAGTTAAGCGGGATCCCGGGAGGGGACGCTCCACGTGGGCTTGCGTGAGGCCTGCGTAGGATGCGTTCCAAGGTGCGGGTGCGGATGACAGTTCTGTCTGTCCCTCGCAGTCGGGTGTGGGAGGAGAGGCGTGTCGGTGTTGCGTTGCCGCGCACTCTATCTCCCGCGACCAAATGGGGGCGCACCATCGTTACGTCGCGGTGGGGCCGCAGAGGAAGAGGAGATGCGGTGATGCGTTGCCGTCCTCCCTATCCTCTGCGGCCGCTGGGTGTTTTGGCGGCGGAGCCCAACACCTTCATCCGCCGCCAAGGGGTTTCGTTCGGGGCCAGCCTGACCATCTGGCGGGCCAATACCCGTCGGGGGGTAGCGAGGAACGCTTCGGTGAAACCCTAACCTCCGACACATGGGTACATGAAGAGTACGAGTTGATTTTTAGTCAGTAAGAGTCTGACAGTCCCCTTAGTCTTTCCCCCCAGGGCGGAAGGACTCCATGAAAAAAAAAAAATGGGGTGCGTTTACCCACTTTCATTTTAACCACCTCACTTATTTTACGGAATATAACGTGGTCGACAAAGAACGAATAGCTTATGTGAATATGGCATAGATAGCGATATTAGAAATGAGATGCCCTCAGATGTCTATAGGCTGAACTTTTATTTAGAATGATGAGCTTTGTTACTGAAATCACTGATAGACGTGGCCAACTTGTGATAGAAATATCCGTTAATTTGCCAAAAACTTATTTTACTTAAGCACGTAGTTGTTTTGATTATCCTAGGTTATCTCTGGTTCATAATTCGTGTAAAAAAAGTTGCCTAGAGCTCAGTTTAATGAGTGGGCCGAGACAAGTGGGATACATTTATTTTTCTCGAAAATAATCAATATATCGTAAGATGAATTTTGTAGGTATTCCAGAATAGCCGTACTAATTGGATAAAATGCTGTAACTGCAACACTGTTTTAAAAGTTGATGTCAGCCAGAGCCCTGAGACCTACAAATACACAGTCCTACAATAAAAGAACCATAGGTAGTGGTGGCTGAAGTGAGTTTAGTTGTTTGAGGTATTTTTTATTAACTGTTAAATAATGAGTAAATTAATATACCTACCTACTCGGTAACCAGTTTGTATTCATAAAGGATAGAAACTGCAAGAAACACAGGGGCATACTACACCTACAGGGTGTCACAAGACCCATCACCAAGCTGAAGTCCACTCGTTGTGGACATCATGCCAAGTCATACTAACCAAAAATAATACCTGGGAAACGATTTCTTTTTTAAGTTTTCACATTTTTAAACTGCAATTAAGATTTGTTCCCTTGATGTCGAGTCCCGCCACGTCGAGTAGTCGCTACGTCTACTAAGAAAACTACACGCATTTATTCCCGCCTCATCGAGTCGTTTAAAAAGTCTATTTTATTACCGCTACGTCTACTTAACCGATGTAAATTACTACCACAAATAAAATGTAGCCTAGTGCCTCCACGTCGAATGTATGGAAAGGTACAGTCAATGAAACAAGTCATTCCAATCATAATATTTCTATTTATTTTGTCAATAATTGCAGTAAATTATAAAATATAAAAAACATAACATGAATTATTTTTATTTGAGACAGTAAATCACAGATCAGTTATAAGTATACGACGAAGTTCCCTTTAGAGAATTATTATAATATAATTACTTTTTACTGTTCCTACGGGATATATACCACGTACCTTCGTTTTGAGTAACCGATATTTATTGTATTGATTATAATTATATATATAAAGGTACTTCTGTACCTATTGTTATTAATAATCACAGTTTCTTATGTGCTAAATAAAATATGTTAATACTAATAAAAATACGTTCAGATTATATCTATTCTTTCCTAACTGAAAAATCTAGAAAATTTGACTAAATATTTACTTTTCAATTAATAATTTCAGCTCAGCGTGATATCACTTTAGTTTTATATTTTGATGTTTCCCAGTCTTAATAAGCATATAATGAGTATTAATTTTGTCTTCTAAATAATCATCAACAATTTTTGTAATGAAAACAACATTGAAATTAAAATTAGATTGTTGTTAATTTCATTTGATTTTCGTTTGCAACTTTGTTATTTTTGATTTTACGACTAAACGTACCTTGATTTTTTTCTGTACGGCCAATAGTTTGCCAGATAAATTAGAATAGCCATTTGTACCACTATTTTCAAGATGGCGGCCGCAAGACAAGGTCTGCGACCCCACAAACTTGGATTTAACACTGTACTTACCCCTTCTAGGAATCTATAAAATAAAATTGCGTCCTCTGACAAATGCACGCTAAGCCCAAAAAAAAATAACATTTCAATATACTAGCCGTAGTATTTATGTAACTAGTTATTCAATACAGTGGGGTAGTGGATCTATAGGTATGTATATTTATGGTTTCATTTTTTGTTCTGTATTTCTGTACTGTTTCACTGTTGGGTCCAGGTTGCCTTAATTTCTTTTTACAAAATTGAAAACTTGCAGTTTTGTGAACATCAGTTTCCCCTATGTCTAGTCAGTCGATGGCATACCTTAGAAAACCACCACGTTGTCGTTTGCCCACTAATGCGGATGCGTTTTACAAACACAACCCACCCAATCCATTTTTAGTAAACACGCAGATAAAAAAGTACTTAGTATAATATATGCCTAAAATGCATCGCAACAGGCAAGCCATTATTTCATGTTATTATTCAAAATTAATACTCATATATGCTTATCAAGACTGGGAAACATCAAAATATAAAACTAAAATGATATCAAGCTGAGCAAATTACTGCAATTATTGGCAAAATAAATAGAAATACTATGATTGGAATTACTTGTTTCATTGACTGTACCTTTTCATACGATACCTTTTCGACTTGGAGGCACTAGGCTACATTTTTTTGTAGTAATTTGGTACTAATTTACATCGGTTAAGTAGACGTAGCGGTAATACAATAGACTTTTTAAACGATTCGACGAGGCGGGAATAAATGCGTGGAATTTTCGGAGTAGACGTGGTAGACATAGCGGCTACTCGACGTGGCGGGACTCGACATCAAGGGAACAAATCGCAATTAAAAGCGGGCGCGTGCAATGCTCGAAATACCTACTTATCCATGGGGTCATCTAAAGAACATATTGGCGGGGTAAATGTATCGATTTTGTATCTAAATAGAAAAATTCCATACTAACTTTGAGCCTCAATATCTCCTGAACCAGTAATTTCCCAGGTATGGTGCTGAAGTAAAAAATGTTCGTAGAGATTGGTACAACATGGGATTTCATTTCTCGTTAAGGGTCTTTTTACACCCTGTATTTATTGGTATATCAATACTAGCTGACCCGGCAAACTTCGTACCGCCATATTTGTATTATACATATTATAATCCTTCCTCTTGAATCATTCTATCTATTAAAAAAACGCATTACAAACCGTTGCGTAGTTTTAAAGATTTAAGCATACATAGGGACAGACAGATAGAAGACAGACTTTGTTCTATACTATGTAGTGATAACTATATAGAGTATATAGATTTCATTTATCGATATTTTATCAATAAACACCCCTATATTTTTTATTAACTGTATGAATAAGTTTGTCTCCTTAACCTTTGAATACTAGGTAAACATAATATAAAAATATTTAAATTTATTTAATGTATAGTTAAAATACATGGCAAGCAACTGTTGCAAACAAAATACATTATAAGACAGTTTGTGATCCTAGGTTAATTTCTAATCAGCTAGTGCTGACGCAGGCATAATAGAATCTAGAATATATATTTTTTTCTCGATTTGTAGAATGTACAAATATTTTTGAGTTCATAGACCCGTGCGGTATGCCAAGTATATTTATTTATAACGTTACTAGCTTTTCTCCGCAGTTTCGCTCACGAGAATGCTTCTTAGAATAAAAGTTTCATAGAGAATCTGTCCCCCTCTTTTATCCCCTTAGAGTGTGAATTTCCAATGCCTTCCTACATGTCCCAAGGTACATACCTACATGCCAAATTTCAGCTTCGTACGTCCAGTAGTTTCGGCTGTTTTAAGGGCACTGATAGCCGTAATCACTGTACAGATCTACGTGACGACCGGGACCTGTGCCTTAACGCGCTCCCCGATGTACGGGGCACGTGATAATTAACTATTTACTTAATTCGCACATCATATTGAAAAGTCAGTGGTGTGCGCCGTGGAATCGCACCCGATACCCTCTGCATGGCAGTTGTTGGCATCTCCACAAGGCTATTGCTGGGCGTACCTATCACTGCTATTCTAAAGAAAGATAATGATTTTGCTCAGTCAATAGTGTATTGTATCCTCATTATGTCTTTTGACTGATCAGTTAAACTTGTACAAGCAGCAGACATCACAATACAAATACTACTTATTTGAAAAAGCAGAAATGTCGCACGATGTCAGGAAGAAAATATTTGCATATGATTATGATTATTTGTACTGTAAAAGAAAAATATAGAAAAACGTGCAAGTTGCGCACATACTACCCTATGGATACATTATCTGGAAACTATTTTTTTATTATTATCCAAGCACATTGAAAATTACTTACCCATTTAAGAACATAATTATGTAGGTAGCATACACTGAATTAGTTGTTATTTTGACGACCGGTTGGTGCAGCGGGAGTGTAAGCGACTGCTACGCCGAAGGTCGCGGGTTCGATTCCCGCTCAAGTCAAAAATTTGTGTGCTTGAACATGGGTGTTTATCTTGGTCTGTGTGTTTCTATGTATAATATGTATGTACCTATTTACAAAAAAAAGTATATATGTATGTTTATCCATTATCTAGTACCCATAGTACAAGCTTCTGCTTAGTTATGGACTAGATGGTGTTGTGTGAATATGGTAGAATATTATTATTATTTCCTTGGTTTTGGTCTGCTTTGCAATCATTTATATACAGATATATTGATAGCATCACTGCTATGATAACCGAGTGGAGAGACCGACAGACTGCTACGCAGAGGGTCTTGGGTTCGAATACACGGCACGCACCAATGACTTTTCCAAGTTAAGTGCGTATTAAATTGTTCTCTCTTGCTTATCAGTGAAGGAAAACATCGTGAAGAAACCTGCATGTCTGAGAGTTCTTCAGAATGTTCTCGAAAGACATGTGAAGTCTACCAACCCCCACTTGGCGAGCGTGGTGGACTATGGCCTTACACTTCTCATAGTGAGAAGAGGCCCGTGGCCAGAAGTGGAACAGTTATAGGGCTGATGATGATATTGAGAAAAGTAAAACCAAGTTAGAATTATTTTCTATCATTAATATTCTAAAAAGTAATTATAAAATTCTTAAAATATACCATCTGCTAATTGTTTTTTTTTTTATATTAAACCCAATTCTTCATAGTCTTCCATTATGCCCTGAAATCTAACCCTAAATCTCTCATCAAGCCGAAAAGACGTGTTCAGTTCCCCTTTACTTATATCCAAAACTTGGTCTTCAGTTGGAAAAATAAAAATTAAGGCAAGCAATCCACAAGTAAGACCGAACTCAACTCTTTCTTCAAAAACTTTATCAAATTCTTTTCTAGAGAATACCGCATCAGCGTTAAGGTCAAAATATTTCAGAAAGTTAGTTAACGTATCATAATAGAGGTCCTTTAGGTCTGATAAATGGGCTTGCCGTAATGGCCGATCAGTGCCGGTATAGATCAAATATATAAAATCGATGACTGGTGAGCCGTGATACATGATTTGATAATCAACTGGCACAAGATCTTGCACTACACCTTCCTGGAAAAAAGGGTCGCTGTACTATAAACATGTTTGGCAAATATACACATTATAAGATGAATTCATCATTATTCTTTTTATCATTACGGTGCAGGAAATTATAATTGATATTAAATGTCTTTTAGATTAAAAAAATCACCACAGTGCAAAAATAATATACATACCTATATTTTGCTCTTGCGCTGTGTTGGTTATTAAAATTTAAAGTATTGAGGTAGTTACGGTTAGTACCCAAGAAGATAAAAAATATAAGTACATCACAGTAAGCTTAAAGTAATGTAATGAGCATAAAAATACTTACTTCGTCTAGTTTTACCAAAATGTTGTTAGATCTGTAATCGCCATGGCACAAGCACGCTCTGATACTGGGCTCTTGGACATGTGAAGCATATTTCCTTGTAAGGTCCTTATATATTTTATTGACTTTCTCTTTATATTCTTCATCTATATGGCCTAATAATGTATCTCTTGATTTTTTGACTATATCTTCCCAGGAATCTTCAAAGTTCATGGGATGTTTGAGTGATTTTATTTTATTAGCGAAATATTCGGGTCTTGTTTCTCTTAAGGCAAACGATAGGGCATGGAACCTGGCAAGATTTTTAACAGCTTCTTCAACAAATTGCAAGGACATTGAATCCATTCTATACCATGTCGTGTATCCCTTTCTAGCTAAGTTTTCCATTATTATATCTTTTGTATCACTTTCGTCGTAGACTTTAACTATTTTGTACCTTGCCTCCACCGGCACATTGGTCAACTCTTGCATTTCTTCGAAAATTTTCGACAATTCTTTATAAAAAAATATCTCAGTGTTGTAAACATCTGATATGCAAAGTATTTCACTTGAAGCCATGTTAATTATTTGTTTTACAAAGATATTGATTTCTTTTTCTCCATCATTAGTGTTTCCTTTCACGTCGATTTCGTATAAATTACCGAGGTAATTGCCGCCATTAGTAGATATGCACTGTTTTTCAATTGTATATGTTATAAAACCTTCACGTTCAATTATTATTTTTATTGATTGATCTAATTTATTTGGGCTCTCATTATCCGAAGAAGATCGTTTTTCTTCTTGGTGGTAAGAATTAGCGCGAATCTCAACTTCCATGTTAAAAGAGGGAGCAGGACTTCAACACAAAGCGAATAAATGTACATAATGTGTTAGAAGATAATGCTTTTATATAACATGAATTGTAAAGGTCGTTTCACAAGGATACTGCTGTGTAGTGCTGAGAAGAATATTTTATTGAATCATTAGAAAATTTGTAAAGATTGATAATCAATGTAATAAACAATTTTATTGTTAGATTTCAAGAACAATAGTTCCTCGCTTTTTGATAAATACACAATATTTTATCGTATTTTAAGTTGTTCATCTTGTTGTATTACAAAGTTACCTTATAATAAACGGTACATTAAAGCATATTAATAATACAAGATGTTGATCTACATTTGCAAAATATTGTAATACAATATAGACATTATACTCATTCACCTAAAATTATTTCAAACAGTGTGAGATGATTTAAACGCAATTTTCATTAAATTTTACTTCGATAGTAAATCAGAATAAACTGTTGAATGTGAGCTCGCGGCGATCAGCTGAGCGACGGCGGAGGTCAATACTCTGTGTATTGATTTTTAAAATGCATGACAACGAATATTTTTTTAAGTTTTAGTGAGTTATTTTTTCATGTATTTGTATTCAGTTATAGTAGTATTTTCCTCTGAAAATATTTTGCAAATGCAAATCAATATCGTTTATTTTTATGTAAAAGTGATAGATACATATATTAGTATATATCTTTAACATGTAATTATTTGAATTTAGTATTTTCCGCGTAATATAGGTAGGTACATATAAAATAATAAGTTTAATTGTATACATTTCACACATTAGTGTACATTCATATTTTTATAGAATGTGCTTTAGAGTTTAAAAATAAAATATGGAAATAATTTATTTAAAAATATATAACTTACTAGAGGACGCCAGCAGCTACGCCTGCATTTTTTTTTAAATTTACCCCTTTTGGCAAATCCCGTGGGAATTGCGGGAAATCCCTTCTTAGTGCACCCCTACGGTCCCCAAGGAACATACATGCCAAATTTCAGCTTCCTGAGCCCAATAGTTTCGGCTGTAGCGTGTCTGTCAGTCAGTCAGTAACACAAGGATTTTATATATTAAGATATTGAGTTGAGATGAGAGAGTGAAAGGTACATAGGGAGGAAGCTAATTGAAAAGAAAAACGTCTTCAAAAGCACCTCGAAATATAATAAATGCGTTATTAAGAATAACTCAAAAATCTCTTGTTTGATCTTGATGATTTAATGTAATTACACAAGAAGCACCTTTACAAAAAAGATCATCAACATCAGTTCATGTAGAGATAAGCTTTGAGGTAACATATTCTATTCTACGTCATACACACATCACCATCTAGTCCCATGCTAAGCAGAGCTTGTGTTATAGGTACTAGCTAATGGATAAACCTACATATATACCTACTTTTATTTTTAAATACATACATATTATACATAGAAACAATCAGACCAAGACAAGCATCCAAGTTCATGCACACAAATGTTTGACTTGAGTGGGAATCGAACCCGCGACCTTCGGCGTAGCAGTCGCTTACACTACCGCTGCGCCCGGGTCGTCATATAAAAATAGCGTTGACTTGAGACTCCTCCTTTTTGAAGTCAGTTAAAAGAAAGTGTAGACATGTAATTTATACCACTATGTGAATAAAGTGACATAAGGCTTTCCGTTAAAATTAACCGATCAGTGTCTGAAAGTTCGGGTTTTTGCCTATTCGTACTTCGGAAAACTCGTTAAGCTTTTGATTGTCACTATAATACCTTATGGGAGTTTGATTAGCCCCGATGAGACTAGGTACTGGGTTAGGAACAATTATTTTCAACCTTCCGTGATGTGTACACGTATATTATGTAACGGATCTATAACGTGTATTTTATTGAAAATAAAGGTAACCCTACGACGAAACAGCTATGGCCAGTTAATTACACGATATAAACCGTTACATAAATATTTTTTTATTTCGCCTAGAGGTTATTATAGATGCCAGTATCCTTTATAATGCTTACGATTTGATAAAATTAAGAATTAACCGACAAGTGTGCAAGACTGCACAGCGAAGCTTTAAAACAGATTTTAAATAATTATGAAGAATATGTACTAGTCCTTACCCGCTGCACAGCCCGCGTGGTTATCGCAGTATATTACCTATGTCGCTCTCCAGCTTCCGAACTTTCTCCAAATACAAAAATCCTACCGCAACAGCTCTCCATAGTTTTGCATTCATAAAAAGCATAGTATGCAGTAGTATGAATAGCAATTTCTGTAAATTATTATATATTTTACAGCTTTCTGCTTATATCAAAATTTTAGAGTTATCGCAACTGCATCAGAGTTTCGTTTTGAAGTCAGCCCCCTTAGCCAAATGGCATTCGATTAACGATATCGCTAGTCGCTAAGTGCAAAAATGTATGGAAATGACATAAGACTTCGTTATATCACGTGGTCAACGAAGAAGAAATTCCTTATGTTGCCATGGCAACCAAGCGTTGTCGAAAGTAGACATCGGAGCAAATGCCGTTTGGCTAGGGCCCCAGGAGTCAGTTTTCTAGTCTAACCAGAAAACTATAACAGATTATAATTTCTTGATTTACGATGACGCCCTAAAAATATGAAAAAGTCATAACTATGTGCTAAAAACATATCTATACATGTTTATTTATTTAATACGCTGATAAGGTTGTTAGCGACGTAGTATTGTTGAAAACATACTTTAGATAGGTATCATTGATAAATTAAAGAAGCTACGCTAGCTTCAAGTATGAATACCGTATTTAAGTCTTCTGGGACAGTCGGTGGTCAAAGTTTCTCCAGATGAGGCAAGGCTGGTGTGCCTCAGGGGTCCGTCTTATCGCCAACACTATTTCTTCTGCATATCTATAACATGACTATTGGGAGCACACCGTGCATACACAGTGCTATGCATATAGTACTTTACATGGCCGACATCTTGGATATGCTGTCACCAAAGAGGTCGAGATTGAGGCAAATATGTGAAGACTTGTTACTTAACTTGACCAGGTTTTTAACAATGTCTCGCATTAGCATGCTGAGAATTTCATCAAGTTCAACGCAAAAAAACACAGGTATGTGCATTATCAGCAAAAATATTCATTCCATATCTGACCCTCTTTTCTTTACACTCCACAACCGATACAAGACAGTGTCAATATCTTTGATATGGACGTACGTCATAATCTCAACGAATGAAATACGAATTCTTTTATAAAAATCATCATCATCATCCTGGGTTATCTCGATGCTGTTCATGTATCGTTGGTGTACTAAGAACGAATAGCTATGTTAACGAAAACGATAGCGATATTAGAAACAAAGAGCGAATGCCATTTGCCTACAGATCTGACAGCACATGAGCTTGCTAAACTGACTTGGTGCTTAATGCTGGCTACTACCACCTACTTCTCGAGTCGATGGTAACATTTGTCATACGGTTTTAGACCAGTACTCGGCAACGCGTATCGCAATAGCTTTGCTTGACACATGTCGTCAAGTGTGCACGATTCTAGGCAACTTTGTTATTATGATCCCAAAGTTACAAAAAATCTTATTTGTAGTAACTTTCAGATCATAATAAAGTGTCACAGTGTGCCTCCATATTTTCTTTCCTTTACTGCCTAGCAACTGTAGGTCTGCCATGCATTATAAACGTATAAAGTTTTATTTCAAATTAGCGTTATAAACAGGTTAAAACACGTTTAAACTAATAAAAGCGTGTTAAAAGCAAAGAAATTGCAATGCTCATACTCATTTATTGCATTTACATACAAAGTTATATAGATATACAATTATAATAACTCTGTTTAAGATTTGATAAATCTTTATTTATAATAACAGCCTTATAATAATAAGTAAACTACTTATAAAATAAAAAAAATAATCAACTGGAAAAAGCGCATAAACGTTTATAAAATTCATTGATGTTCAAAATTCAGAGTAAGGAGAATATAATAGGAGTGAGAAAACGGTGAAAAGTAAAATAAAATTATAATACGATGAAACCTATTGGGGAAGGAAAAGAATATAATAAAAATTAAAGGAAAAATAAATAACGGGTGATCTGAGGTCGAGAAGTGGATGGGGTTGCAATTTAAGGGTAAAAAAGGGTTTATTTCGATTGCCGGCAAAACTTCAAGTACACCTAGCCCTTCCCAACTTCTCTATGAAATAACTATTGATGAGCTAAAATTCTATGGGTCACTCAGATATATACATTACCTTCAAATAGCAATAAATAGGAGTCTACGCTAGAATTTAAAGAAGATTCTATAACTTTCTCAAAGTATTTTAGACGTCTGCGTATTGTAAAAACAGCAGCAGCAATCGTTTTAGAGGATATTCGCTTCACGGTCAACGAGACAAAAAAATATTCTCAAAGAGATGTTTTTTTTTTTTTAAATTTGAGTCAGATTTACCTGAAACTTTACGCGTTTTCTTGGATACTACCCAACTAGCAAAAACTAGGCTTACAACAATCTCAAGACTACTGTTTTTTCGCTCTTGCTGTATTTAGTTTAATATCGTTCTTATATCAGTCTAATTGAATGCTGTTTGCACTTACTGAAATCTAGCCAAATTTAATTTAAGCCGACTTACGCTAATATTGCTTTTACGTAAGTATCTTGTAAACCTGCATAGGCTTATATTGCTCTAAGATTAGAATATTTTGAGAATTTGACGTCAGATCCAACTTAAAAGTTCGTGTGAGTGTTAGACGTGTTAGTTTACAATTAAATTGGTTTGAAATTAAATGTAAACAAATTAAAGTTGTGTGAAGTTAATGTTTATACTAAATTGTTGTTATTATAAAGTGCGTGTATTTAAGTTTTACGGAAAGTAATCGTATTGGAATTTATTATTTACTGTTAATTAGACCTCGTTTTACGCTTCAAAATTCATGCGCCTTGTTAAATAAGGTATTTCATGCTCTCGTTTAATAATTTTATTTGTTAATTTGTATTGATAGTGTCGCCATTAGTATAGCTGCATTTTACAAGCGCACTATTAGACTAATGTAAGATCGTTTACTCTAATTTTAACATTCGGTATGCAAAAATTCTGGAATTGAATTGATTTGAATGGAATTGAAAATTCCATATTGGAATAAATTAGGGTTCCTCGCAATTTTACATAAAACATTAAATCGCCAGAGAGAAAAAAAAAGAACTTAATCTTAAGGCTATAGGGACACGAAGTCGTCGCGCGCGGCCATTATTACTATTAAATTTTAAAAAATTAATTAACATATGGCCAGCAAAATTACTCTTAAAACTATTAAAAAAAATCGATCTAAAATGAAACGCTCTTACATGGGTCTTGTCTTTTGTATTGTAAGTATGTTGATCCAAAATTACTCTAATATCATACTTATCCAGTGCTATTGATCTCATATTAGTTTCAAATATGATCAGAAATGCACGTACTCACAGTGCTCTTATGCTATGCTGATATTAGTCTGACATCTTACAATAGCATTTAGCAAGTCTAATATAAAATCAAACGAGCTCAAAAACACCCATATAAGATCAAGTTTTTCTCAAGTGCAACTCGTCTTAGTAAATGCTTTTATATACATATATGAGACTTGGTTATAACACTGAGCGTTCTTGAGGCCATACCGGCTTGTCTAAAAGTAATATAAGATCCATGGTATGTTCTAAAACAAATATAAGAGCGCTTTAAGCCTAACACTCTTAGAAAGTGCGAGTTCTGAGACTGTTTTGCTGGTTGGGTACTACCTACCTGGCTACTGGGGATATCGCAAAAAACGCGCCACTTACTACTCATTTCCTCTCTGCCTCATGGTGGTGTGGAAATGAGTTATTTGGCTAAAACGCGTGTTGGACTGGGTTTTGCGGCTCTCGTACGCTGAAACTGTCGATTTCACAAAAAAAGATAACTTCATAAATTGTAGGCAATTTTCTCTCGTTTAATTTATTTTAAACTATTTTCGTCGTAAAATAAGCTGAAACGGAGTTATTCTCAAAAAACTGTATTTGGGCACCTTTTTTCCAATAGGGCGCGAGCGGCAAAGATACGAATTCGAAAAATAACGTCGAAATCTATAAAATCAACAATTTTCAAAACTCCCGCAAACTTTCCAGGTAACCTCCTTTTTGAGCACCAAATGACCCTACTTTATGAACTGTACACTTATTTTTAAAGCCATAGACCCCTGAGGAAGGCCACATGGATTTCTCATAATGTTATTCCTTTTCAAAACACAAGCCATTAAGATTTGACATTGGATATATTTATTCACTATAAAGATTACTTGACTCATCAAAGACTTCGGCAATGTATTTTAGTGGAAGAAAAATGATTTTTAACGTAACAGACTTAAATGTACCTTAAGATTTTTGTTGCACTGTTAAAAATATTCCATGTTAAAAAATCATTATATCTTCTAGTTTGATCGTCAAGCGTTTGCGGAACTGCTGAGCATTAGCTCCTGATTGGTGAAAACAATAAAATTAACAGCCATTAAATCGTTTTCATTTTTTATTTCCATTTACAAAACATCAATGCCAGAATCCCAGAAAGCACTGTCACAAATCATACTTACCATTTTAATATTAAAATGTCCCTAAAAATAACAATGTTTACCAGGTCTTCAAATTCCACACTGTTGTAATATGATAGGTTCATATGAATGAATAAACAACTAACCAAATGTAGCACATTAAATATTTACCCATAAAAAAACTTATAGGCAGCACGCAAGGAATACGATATAACTTCCTTGGTTTTGGTCGCATAATAGACAATTATGTGGAAAATACTATTTGCAAGATTTTGTTTTGCAAATGTGTTCAATACGCGCTTTGAATTATAATAAATGTCTAGAATAGGCTCGCCCTTATTACGTGGGACTAAAGTATATCTGGCGAAAAGTGGGTGTAGAAATACACCTCTGCCTACCCTTTCGGGGATAAAAGGCGTGACGATATGTATGTATGTATGTATGTAAATGTCTAGAAGTTCATATCATATTATTATATACAAACTGTCTATAAACATAATTTAAGAAATTATATTTTGTTTAATGACGCTAATGTTTTAAATGTAAAACAAGATTTTGAGGATGAGAACTGAAAACATTGCTGATTTGTTTTGCCAATAATATTATTAAAAAATATTTGGAGAAATTAAGATTCAACCAAGTTTAAATATTTTTTTTTTTCATTCATTAATTTTTGAAAAAGTGTAACAAAAATTCTCAAAATATTCCAACTGCGAATTGGATTTTCTATATTAAACCAAATTCTTCATAATCTTCCATTATACCCTGGAATCTAATCTTAAATCTATCATCAAGGCAAATAAACGTGTCCAATTGCTCTTTACTTATGTCTAAGACTTGGTCTTCAGTAGCAAATATGAAAATTAATGTAAATATTCCAAATATAAGCCCAAATTCAACTCTTTCTTCAAAATGTTTATCGAATTCCTTTATAGAGAATACCGCATCTGCGTTAAGGTCGAAATATTTCAGAAAGTTACTTAACGTTTCATAATAGAGATCCTTTAGGTCTGAAAGATGGGCTTGCCGTAATGTCCGATCAGTGCCACTGTAGATCAAATATATGAAGTCGATGACCGGTGAACCGTAATGAATGAATTGATAATCTACTGGTAGAAGATCTTGCACTACACCTTCCTGAAAAAATTGTATATTTTACAATAAAAATGTTCGGAGATAATAAAACTATAATTATTAGATATCAAGATAATGTATACTATTTAGTTTATCGAATTATCATCAATCTTAAATACTTCCTCCAAAAAGAAACCAACACATCAAATCCAATTTTCTTAATGTGTACCGTACCTACTACTAAATAGTATTGTATTGTAATAAGAATATCAGAACAAAACACAATTCTAGATCACCTGAAATCTTAAAATAATAATCTAATGTTGAAATTATTGTATCTACTTTTAAAGAAGCACCTTGCATAATATTATTGTTTCTATAGTTAAATCAGATGGCAGTTTGGAACATAGTCAAGCATTAGATACTTACATCGTCTAGTTTCACCAAAATATTGTTAGGTCTGTAATCGCCATGGCACAAGCACACTTTTATACTGGGTTCTTGAAGATGTGAAGAAAATTTATTTGTTAAATCCTTGTATATTTTCTTCAGTTTCTCTTTATATTCTTCATCTACATAGTTAAATAATGTCTCTTTTGATTTTTTGACTACATCCTCCCAGGAACCTCCAAAATTCATAGGATGTTTGAGAGATTTTATCTTCTTATCGAAATACTCGGGTCTTTTTTCCTTTAGGACAAATGAAAGTGCATGGAATCTAGCAAGATTTTTAACAGCTTCTTCAACAAATTGCAAAGACATTGAATCCATTCTATACCATGTCGTGTATCCCTTTCTAGCTAAGTTTTCCATTATTATATCTTTTGTGTCACTTTCGTCGTAGACTTTAACTGTTTTGTATCTTTCCTCTACCGGTACATCAGCAAATTCTTGCAGAGCCTCAAAAATCTTCGACAATTCTTTATAAAAAAATATTTCTCTCTTGTAAACATCTGATATAGGAATCATTTCACTTGACGCCATGTCAAGTATTTGTTTTACAAAGATATTGATTTCTTTTTCTCCATCATTAGAGTCTCCTTTTACGTCAATTTCGTATAAATTACCGAGGTAATTACCACCATTAGTAGATATACACTGTTTATCAATAGTATATGTTATAAAACCTTCACTTTCAATTATTTTTTTTATCGATTGATCCAATTTATTATGGCTTTCTGCTTCTGGAGAAGATTTGATTTCTTTATGGCGGTAAGAATTGACACGTTGCTCCATATCCATGTTGAATGAGGGAAAATGACTTCAGGAACACAATGAATGAATGTATGATAGTAGATAATGCTTTTATATATTATGATTGTAAAGGTCTTTTCATACAGATTTTGTCGTGTAAAATATATCATACATGTTTTAATTTTGATCTAAAGTAAATAATAATAAAAAGTAGTAGTACCTTGTTGATTGCAGTATGAATGAGTATTATTATATATTGTTTTTGGGAAGTACTGGTAGTACTTCCCAAAAATTATAAATTTGATTGACATTCGAGGTTCTGGTTCCATGTGTAAGGCTAATGATTTGAGAGAAAGTTAAGAATTGACTTGGCAAATATAAAGCCGATTTTCGTAGTGTAGCTTCCCTATAAAGTTTAGATGTTTATATAAAATGTTTCATTTTGTGTGGAGTAGATTTTTATGTTTCCTCCCATTCGTTACTTAATTAAATGCTATCAAATATACGGTTCTCAATAACAGGTTCATGAGATACTTTAATAAGTTGAAAAATATATCCATGTGGTAATGGATTACGAATACACAATGTCGCTACACCTTTTTATTTCGTGGGTGTCGTAAGAGGTGACTACGTTTTTTTCGAGAAATAGAAAACTCGACATCGAACCCGACACCAGCCCGCCTGGCTAGCGCGGTATACCTAGTAGGCGAAATGTGCCTACTGCCTCATAGTAGTACTGTAAGCAAAAAAGAAGAGTCTGAAGTCCTGCCAAAAGCTGTAAGAGGAAATTCAAAAGGGTATAATAAACATAACATTGCAACTAAAATTTCAATTAGTTTAAAACACATTAAATTATTTTTAATATTAATTATAATACATATGTCACATATCAAAGTGTTTAGATAATTTAAATATTTGTATAAATTGGTCGTAAATCATTGTTTTATGAGATAAAAAGCAAATTTTCTCTATGAACAATGATGTTTAATTTATGTTTGCAACAATTCTACGTTGCTTGAAACCTTATCAACTTGTTAAGTAAATAAACACGCATAGACATGTTTTCTAACGTATTGTTATGACTATGAAACGCTTTTAGGGTTCCGTGGTAATAAGAGAACACATTCTGGCTATTACAAGATAGCTAGCTATTCTCCACAGTTTCACCAGCGTTATTTAGGGATTATTCGTGGTGGACCTTCTCACCTTCGTCTACCATCATTTACTGTAGGCCTTTTTCAAAGATATCTACTTCACCCTGTCTTGGGTAGTGTCCAATTTTTGCCCGCCGCCTTTATTCCTTCACCATTACAACGCATTTGTGGTCTTTTTTGATCCCGTGGTCTCCAATTCAATAGGCGCTTGCACCGTTAATGACATTTGCTAAATTCTGAATTACAAATTGTGTAAGATACGTGTTTCAAAAAATAATATTTTAAGTGTTTTAAAACGCAGGTGTTACGTTAAATACATACAATAATCAATATGTAAAATATTTAAGATAGGCGGTATCCCACGTTGCAAATATCGTAAAGTTACAAGAGAACTATCACAACCTTTTTGGGGTGGATATGAATTTTGAGGCCTTCTGAGAGCAAGGCACACTTATTTTCATTGGCCTTAAAATCATTTGCAGAGTTACCGACGACTGACGTAATAGTCCAAGTTATATTTGGGACTGCATTTGTCAGAGGACCCAATTTTGTTTTACAGATGTACAGGGAGGGATAGTGTAAAGCTTGATCCAAGTTTGTGGGGTCGTACCTCTTGTCTCTCGGCCGCCGTCTTGGAAAGAGTGGTTTTTCTTATTTATCTGGTAAACTATTGATCACACAGAGAACTTGTTCAAATATTTTTTGCAGCAAATTAAATTCTTTAAACTTGTTTTCTAATACTTTTTGTCGTAAAACCATAAATAGAAAAGGTTTTCTATGAAATTGTTTTCTTTAGGTTACTATAAAGCTTCTTCATTTTAAGTCTTTTTATGAGCCAGGCTGCGGTTTGTGATCTGATAGAGCTTCGGTATTCAATTATTGATGAAGAACAATAGAAAAAACGCATTTTGTCGTTAAATCATAACTGCCATTGATTTTCCAATTATTTTGCTGCATCTGTCCCCAGAACATCTAAGTGTTGCAGGATATAGCAGTTTCCTTTGTATGGGCAGAAAAACCATTTGTGCTACTCTTTATAAGATGGCGGCCGCAGTACAAGGACGGCGACCGCACAAACTTGGATTTAACTTTACACTAACCCCCTCTTGACATCTATGAAATAAAATTGCGTCCTCTGACAAATGCACGCTAAGCCCAAAAACATGTAACATTTCAATGGACTATTACGTCTCAGTGACATATGGTAGGTACCAAGTTTTCACAAGCATTAACATATTGCCATACAAACAAGCATATCAACTTAAGTAAAAAATATGAAGTCTTCGCCCGCGGCTCTGCCCGCGTGAATTATACAACTAATTAAACCTTCCTGAGGAATTACCCTTTCTATTGGTGAAAAGCGCAAAGAAACCCCTTCGGTGGTTTTTGAGTCTATCGCGTTTTATAACAACTTTATTCGATACTATGTAACGTGTTAACTTTTCTCAACTGTAAAATTACAGTCATGCCATTGATCATACTAAAACAATCTAAAGTTTTGGCTCGTAAAAGATTCTAGTCAGATATGCTAAATATTCTGTCAAATCTGGTAAGACTAGTAAGCGGACATCGGGCTCCAAGACGAATGAAAGATTGGATTTTATCATTTACTAGAGGATTCCCGCAGTTTCACCCGCGTTATTTAAGGCTACTGCTCCACTCCCGTCGCTCATATCGCGATGTTATATAGCCTATAGCCTTCCTCGATAAATGGGCTATTTAACACTGAAATATTTTTTCAAATCAGACCAGTAGTTTCTGAGATTAGCGCATTCAACCAAACAAACAAACTCTTCAGCATTATATATTAGTATAAGATATCGATATTATCTGGAAATCAAACCCTCAACGCTCGACGCAGTGACAAGCGGCGAGGCAACTTCCACTACGCCAACCGTGCAGTCAAGGTTAGATATGAAATAAATTAATCACCAGATAAAACTCATTCTTATAATGCAACGGATTTATAATGCCATTGCACAGGATTTATCCCTGATGCGTTGGTTGCGTTTTATGAACAAACAAGCAAGTAAACTATTACGATACATTCTAAAGATATTTAACTAACATTTGCGACTGCACCCAAATTGCGATTCGCAATTGCATTCGCGATAGTGATACATGCGCAGAGTGGCTATCGCAAAAAAAGATCATTCGTGTTAGTGTTGTCTTTCTCTTCTTTGATTTGGAGAACTCGTATATCTTGCAATAGATGTGTGCAAATATATTCTTCTACGGGATTTATAGTCAGGATTTGCTTTGTTATTTTAATAGTCCTTGTACACAAAGCTCTCAGACTTTCCTTATTTTTTAAGTAGGTAATGAAATGTACAGTATTGATACTTCTTTATGTTTAAATATGTATGCTTAGTCGCTTAGCTTGGCTAGGCGGCCCATTTTCGTAGAGCAAGCAGATGGAAACATGACTAACTTTGATTACCTATTTATTGTGTGTTAGATATATGGCATATAATCGATAAAATGAGGTAGCCCATTCTATTTTGAATATCTCCTAGATTTACGTAAGTAGGTGTTATTGATAAACGTTCTATTGGATTGTATATTTCGTTTAATAACGTCCGGAAAAATTAATGCATGTCAGCCCTAGTCTTTTTACCTGTAGGTTCTCTTCGTGGACAAAAATGTGAAAGCAAAATTATGTCTTCGTAGGGCACACCTGCCATAAATATGGAAAGTTGCCTTTTGTGGACTAGACTACCTGAATAAAATAACATAATTTACTTAATTACATTTAGGCAAATAAATTACACAAACACTATAAAACTAAGAAGTTCCCAGTTGTAGATAAACATTTAACATAAATATCTTAGGCGTCACCTACGACGTTACTTCGATGATATTTCATTTATTTCCGCGTCGTCAGTCTTGCATGTCATTGTGTCTTAGCATCCTTATTGTAAAGTGATAAATGTAAACATTTGTACATAGGCTTATGTTGTGTGTATATAAATGTTTCCTATTGTTCAGAATGAAACGCAAATGTAATGACAATATTTTTGTCTTAGGGTTGAAACTTTTAACAAGTAAAGAAAAGGTACTTTTTTACCAGTGCCTGCTTTTTCAGCCAGTGAAGCGGATAAAGAATTGCTAATAAATACACCAAAAGAAAGACTCACTAATTACATACATAACACATATCTACGTGGTCTTTCTTTTGAAACATGTTAGTGTGTGTGTGAGTATGAGGTTTTTCATAGCGTGATTTGATTTGCCGTTACTCTATAACCGGCAAACTCAAGGAACGATTGCATCGTTCACCTGTCACTTGCATGGGTAGCCCCTAGTGAGGCGTAAATCAGAGCGCTTCATTAGGCAGCAAGTAAGGTCGTCAATCTGGGTGCGTGTCTCAGTACAAGAATCATTAGCCCTTCAGGCGTCCTATAAATGTTAACATCTGAGTTGGCCACACACACGAAAAATAGGGTTTCTTTTCACTAGTAAAATATTTCAACTGCTTTCACTTTTCTTTTCTTGCCCTGAGGGTTTGTTAAAAGGGTGTTGAAATCTTAAAGAACATGCTTTTCATCAGACAATTTGATCCACACATTTACGTCATTTTTAAATTACTTACTTTAATCATTTTAATTGGATCAATATGCATCACTATCTATCAAAAGATGAAAATATTTGTTCATTTTAAATTGAGTCCGCGCGTAACGATGACATTTATAAATGATCTGAAAACAATGATGCAGAACCTCTGTGATTTATGTGTTGTGCTTCCTGTGAGATTCCGTTCAATTTTACTGCAGCCAACTATTATGACAGTTGAAATGGCTTGTATATTAGGTTCAGTTAATAATACCTAAGTAGTACAGTTTCTTTTTATTTTCGTTTTTTATGACTATGATATTTTATTTTATCTAATCGTTCCATCCCGTGTCGTTGGGCATTTCGGCAATCCTCTTTTAGTGCACCCTCACGCTTCTCTAGGAACACACACATGCAAAGTTTCAGCTTCTTCTGTTCTTTACCTAGTGCCGGCTGTGCGTTTTCTGTCAGTCAGACTGTAACGGCTGAATATTATATACCTAGATGGATTTCATTTAAATTCAAAAATATTTAACTGTACACAATATTGACAATCCCATGTATGTCTTCAACAACGTTATCAAGCTTCTTTACATACATATTATTATGTACCCACCCATACTTATAGAACTATTTAATGTCATAAAAAAGAAGATTGAAGTATCAGAAACCGAAGAGCATACATGAATACTTTGATGAAATTCAAGGAAGCATATCTCTATTTTTTTTCCGTGTGGTGACGGATTAAAAATACGGAATGTCACCACCCCATATCATCCCATGGGTGTCGTAAGATCTGACAGAGGCAGCATAGTATGCATAGAACAGCACTATAAGAGAAGGAAAACTTGATACAAACCCTATACCAACCCGTTTGGCCAGCGTGGTATAGTAGGCCAATTCCTCCTTTCAAAGGAGAGGCCTAGTCCAGCAGTGGACTGTTTAAGGCTGATGCCAAGATCATAGCAAATGGCGGTTCGTAGTCTTTGCCTACCCTTTCGGCAAACAGGTTTAAGTCTAAGTATGAAGAATTATTTATTGTATGTTCGTTTATGAAACACTTGTTAAACGGATAGAATTCTCAATATATTTTTTTTCTTTGTGTTTAAGTGGCTTTTTTTATTTATTTATTAGGATCTAAATCGATAAATTAATATTATATTTATTTATGATAATATCTATTCATAACACTCGGCGCAGTATGAAACGGCAAAGCTACAGCTTACGCTTTTATGCCATCAAAGCAATCAATACTAGCAGAATAATGACTGTCAGATCCGCTAGTCATTGCAGAATGTATTTGAAAATATTAGATTAATAATAAACAGAAGTGTAGAGCTCCTATTTTATGCATACTTGTCTATTCATAAACACACTGCTTACAATTCTCTCACGTTTGTTTGCTGTACAAGTAGACTGAAGATTAGAATGATTACTTTTGCCAACTGTCCAACCGCCGATGATGAGCGAGTAAGGCTATTTTCTCATTGCCACGAGGAAGCGAATAACTATCTATTTCCTCGCTCGAGAAACACATTGAAGTAGATAATCATTACGTGTATACGAAAATGTTCCATATATTAATCACTGAGTTTACTAGCTTTCCTCGCTACTGGCTCATCGCCGGCGGTAGCACAACAGCTAACTAACCTAACATTAGCAAAAGAAAACGAGTTGACAAGATACGCGTGTGGAGTTTCTATAGTTTTATCTATGGGTTATCTGCGAGCGTTCTTGCACTTTCCGTCTGCCAGGCGGATAGCGGGAGAACGGTCGCTGATGGTAATTGTTCCAGGCGGCGCCTGGAACAATTACTCAAGTACTGCGCAAAAATGTACGCCAACCTACGTGTTCCAAGCGAGCATCGTTCGGCGGGTATAATTTAACTTTATCGCTCAGCGACAAACAGAATGGCGATGACAACTCGCCCAGCGGTGTGAACTATAAACTACTACGAGTAATAATTATATTCCTATGTATCCCTTTTTTACAAGCAATGTGTATCTATTTGATCGTTTCTTGAGTCTCATTTCTTGATAGTTATTCGCTTCCTCGCTAGCGGTAAGGCAACTGCTTTTTGCTTTATCAAAACACAAAGCAGTAGTTATCAGTGAGTAAGCAATTTACTCTTTCCAAATTTATCATTTAATTCGTCAATAAGGATTTTTATTCCGTTGTACTTACTACCTTATTGTTTTTATCAACTCTAGGGACTCAAATGATTTAGGTACTTTTTGTGGAGAAAGTGACGTAAATAGAGCTTTTTACGACGAGAAAACAGTCTTAGATGCAACCGGGATAAAGTTAAGACTATGACTTAAATAGAGCTTGTAATTTCAAACAAGCAATAAAAAATATCATCGATTTAATAGTGGAAATGTAATACCATCCAAATTAATCGTGTGTTCAGTTTAATAGGTTTTTTTAGAAAAAATATATAGAAAGTCATAAAATATAAAGTACTCGTGAACAGCTTGTGAAAGTAGTAAAAGAGACTTGAAAAGTTGAATGAAAAACGCAGAGGTGCAGTAATATCTAAATAATATAAAACTACACCTAATACATAAATACAATAAATGAATATACCAATAAGCTAGCTAATAAACACAGAAGTACTAAAGATAGCCCCATTCTTCGAAATCTTCGATTATTCCACGTAATCTCTCCTCAAATCCGTTAACAACTTGAAAGGTCATCTGCTCCTCTCCTTTGCTTAAATCAGGCACTTGGTCTTCGTGCGCAAATAGATATGGTAAAAACACCAGTGAAGCCATTAATCCATAATCTAACTTTTCTTTATATACTTTATCGAATTCTTTTCTAGAATATACTTTATCGGCGTCAATATCGAAGTATTTCAAAAAATTACTTAACGTGTCGTAGTACAGATCTTTTAAGTTTGTCAAATGGGCTTTTCTAAATTCTCGATCAGTGCTCATATATATCAAAAACAAAAAGTCGAAAACTGGACATCCATAATAAATGAATTGATAATCTATTGGCAACGTTTCTTCTATTTCACCCTCCTGGAAAAGAAAATTAATATTTTCAATTTGTAGAGAAATAATGAACATAGGTTAAAAATTCGGCGGGATATCAGTATTCGGCGTATGTATCTACTAAAAGTATATTTCGAACATAAATGATTTTTATAGATCTACATTCTTCGTACACATGTTTTTGGGTTGATAAGAAAATTATTCTATAAAAGCTTACTTTCGACTGTTTACAAACATATTCAAACGAAATGTTTTTTAAAGTCACAAAACAACCAGTTAGACTTACATTTATTTTAACCATGATATTTGAAGGTTTATAGTCTCCATGGCATAGACAATCTTGTATGCTTTTATCATTTTGATATTCAGCAAATTTTACTGCTAAATCGCTAAAGGCTTTATTGACATTATCCTTTAAATCATCGTTTACATGATTCACTGATATATCCCAAGAATTTTTTACCATTTTCTTCCAATTGTCTCCAAAATTTACGGCATATTTAATAGATTTAATTTTCGTCTCAAAATATTTCGGATTTTTTTCTCTTAAGACAAAAGACAGCGCATGAAATCTAGCAAGATCTTGGACAGCTCTTTCAGCAAATTTCAGAGACATAGTCTCCATTCGGTGGTACGTCGTGAAGCCGCTAAGGCTTAAGTTTTCCATTATTATTGCTTCTGTAATACTTTCATCATACGTTTTAAGCATTTTGAATCTTTCTGCTTTCGGTACATTAGCGTCATCTTGTAGTTTTGCAAATATTTTGAATAGTTCTTTATACACAAATATTTCATAGTTGTACAGATCTGCTAATTCGAACGAAGCGTGAAAAGAACCTACATCAATTATACGTTTTACAAAAAGATGTATTTCTTTGTCCCCGTTTTTGGTTATTCCTTTCACGTCAATCTCCCATAATGTGCTAAGATAATTACTACCGTTTGATGATACGTTGCGTATTTCTATTTCATATTTCAAGAAGCCTTCATTTTTAATGATGTCCTTCAAAGATTGATCCAGTTTTGTCGAAAAAATATCATTGTGAGAAACGTTTGTTTCTTCCTGTTCAGGTTGTAATTTTACACTCATTTTATAACAATTTAAATCACAAAATCGTGTTATATATAGATATAAATTTATCTTCAAAAAGACACTTCAGATACACAGTGACTAAATTGACAGAATGATAAACTTAGTTAGAGTATCCATAAGCAATGATGATAAACGTTTATATAAAATGTGACTTTTTGTAGTAAAGGTAATTTCATAAGATTGCATGAAATACACATTATTATTATAGATAAAAATCAGACAGGCTAAAATTCGTTAACATCCCAAATTAAATATAATTGTTAAGTTTCAGCCCACTCTTTAGACTTAAAATTTACGTTTTGGTAAGCACAAGTCGCTGTATCAATATGAAGAATCTTAATTAAGCGAAGGCGATATCCGGGGCGCTTCTAGACTCCTTTTCAGTAGCGATGTAGTGGCGCCTTGCTAGGAAGCATCCAGCGCCTATTGATCATCTCTCCTTCCCTGAAGCTCCCGACTCCCGAGGGAATCAGAACATCTGATCACCACAGCCAAGGACGTGTTAGCAGCGGTTGGCACTGACGCCCCAGCACCTGAAAGACCTTGTGTGTGCAAGTGCTGGGTGGCTAGCGATACACTTCTGAAGGAGTTAACAGCGCTAATAAATATGATGCTCTCCGGTAAAGTGGACAACGCCATCATTGACATCTTGTATGGGGCGAACTTGTGCGCCCTTAACAAGAGGGATGGTGGCATTCGTTCCATTGCCGTGGGTATCACATATTGGCGTATAGCAGCCAAGATATGCTGTAAATTTTACACCAGGGAGGTATTAGAAAAATTTCAACCCCTCCAACTAGGTTTTGGTTCCAAAGGGGATTGCGAGGCTGCTATACATGCCCTTTCTACGTACCTTAGAAGTGGTGATGGAGAGGTCATTTTGAAGGTTGATTTAAAAAACGCCTTCAATTCAGTGGAATAGGGACACTTTGTTGGCACAAGCAAAATTAGAAACCCCTAAAATTTTTAAATTTCTTTGACAATGTTACAGGTACCCCACAAAATTATTATATCAGGATAAGCTTTTGGAATCAGCAGTTGGGTGTCAACAAGGTGACCCTCTTGGACCAGTCATTTTTAGTTTAGCAATACACCTCATTATTCGGCAGTGAATTCAAAATTTAATGTATGGTATTTAGATGACGGGACCCTAGGAGGCGATGCAGATATTTCATTACAAGATTAAGCTCTTCTTAAAAAAAATCGCATCATTGGCTTGGAACAAAATTCTACTAAATGTGAGCTGTTTATAAATACAACAGACTCTACAAAAAACTTTCGATAGTATCTAAATTTAATAATTTGGCATCAAACATCGAAATTGTTGATAAGATATCTTTTCGCCTTCTAGGTCCTCCAGTATTTGAAGAATCTTTCGATTCTTTCTTAGAGGAAAAGATACAAAATTTCTGTGAAGTTTCAGATCGCTTATTTAAAATTAATATTCACTTGGCTTATATTATTATTCGATATTGTCTTTTCGTCCCAAAATTTACACATGCCTTAAGATCTTCCCAACTTTGGAAAGATAACACTCATAGAAAAAATCGACCAAATTATCCAAATTACTTTAAAAGAGAATATTAAATGGACATGAACGACCGAGCCTGGCTACAAGCGTCTTTGCCTATACGTCTAGGTGGGCTCGGTGTACGCAAAATGTCTAGTGCCAGTTTACCGGCGTTTCTGTCTTCGGTTCACAGCACGGAAGAGTTAACTAGGAAATATTTTATCACCTACACTAGTTAACTCAGAAGTGCTGTGTAAAACCGAAGCTATAAACGCCTTGAAAATGGCTTGTCCAAGCACTGATTTGCCTACCAACCAAAGACAGTGGGACGCGCCGCTTTGTGACATTGTAAGAAAAAGTATTTTGGATACATGTTTTAATGTTGCAGAGCGTGCTCGCTTGCTGGCTGTGGGAGAATGGGAATGGGGGCTCTGGCTTCAGGCACTGCCATCGTCCAACATAGGCACCATGTTGGATGCGTCCAAAGTGCGGGTACGGGGGACAGTTCTGTCTGTCCCGCGCAGCCGGGTGCAGTCGCGGGAGGAGAGGCGTGTCGGTGTTGCGTTGCCGCGCGCCCTATCTCCCGCGACCAAATGGGGTCGCACCATTGTTGCGTCGCTGTGGGGCCGCAGAGGAAGAGGAGATGCGGTATTGCGTGCCATCCCCCTATCCTCTGCGGCCGCTAGGTGTTTTGGCAGCGGAGCCCAACATCTTCAACCGCCGCCAAGGGGGTTTTGGTCGGGGCCCGCCTGACCATCTGGCGGGCCAATAACCGTCGGAGGGTTGCAACGAATGCTTCGGCGTTACCCGACCCTCCGACACACGGGTACATTAGAAAGTCGAGGTGGTTTTTAGTGGTAACACCACATACTCCGGCTCTCGTCGGAGATCCGATGGGATTTTCCACCTCGTAAACCAAAAAAAAAGGGGGCTATATCAACTGACTAGCGTCAACCCTGGGTGACGATAACAATAGAAGGGATGTTCTAATTAGACCCTGGTTGGTAACAACTAATCGGCAAGTTGTTCCACCAAGCAGCTTTACCACGTTTCAGTACATAGGCCGATCTAGCCACAGAAGTGGATGGTTGGGAATAATCTCAAACTGTCTAAAACTCACTGCTTGCATATCGTCCAGACTTAGTCTTTCTTAAGTGGTGGGAATTTGATAACTACAAAATCAGATTTGTTTGAACATGATGAAATGGTATAACAACTGCTAGATTTCCATGTTAAATAAATAATAAAATGTTCAAGCTGGACTGCCAAATAACCCTTTAAACTTCGCTTCGGTTTAATGCTTATATGCTCGCAGTTTTACATAAATTCAATATTAGTGTAAGGATTAACATCATTAACGTCATTCATTATTATCGCACATAGTTAAAGTAGAAACATTTGGTCGTGTCAGTATTGCACAACATTAAATTTAAATCGTTTAAGAACTGTAATAAAACACTGTCATAATAATTATAATATGCGTGTAAACTTTAAAAGTCTGAAGCGATAGGAGGTAACTAAACCAACAAAAAAAGAACATTTCTAACAAATAATTTTCTTTAACACCTTGTTATCTAAATTGCAGTGGTAGTGTAGCTAGAAATCAGTCGTAAAATATATTGTGTAATCACAAAGATATAAATAGTAGCACCAACTAACGTAAACTAGAGTAATTACAAAATTTTAAAGTAGTATTTTCCACATCGGTTTAGTTTTATAAAAATAATTCAAACAGAGTAGCCTGATTGTCATCTCTGTTTTATGAGTTACTTAGTGAAAAACTCTCAGCTTTGAGTAAGAGGATTTAGAGATTAAAGATCCCTAAGATACAGGTTTTGTAACTCAGTTTAAGAGACAGGTTTCAAAATAGTGCAAAAATAAAACACTATACACTGTCAACTTTTGGCGCTAAATCAATAAATTTTTACTTTTGTTATTAGAAAGAAAACTATGGCCTTAGTATTAACTTTGAATACTATCAGACAGTGCTGCCGCTTTATGCACCGAAAACAGGACAGGACAGGAAAACAGGACTGCACATGTAGGTACATTGAAAACTAACTGCGTATTACATTGTTAATTATTGTTTGATAAATCATTGAAGGAAAAGATACTGAAGAACCAGTCCAAATTTTAAAAAGGAAAGGTACTTTTACAAGGAATGCAAATTATATATATATAGCCGCTGAAAGACAATATGATAATTATTATATTCATAATGTCAATCTTCAATTCACTTACAGCGATTCGAATCCGCTGCTGGAATTAAGCCTCAGCTTATTTGATTCACAATAACAAGTACTATTGCAGGATTTGGTCTACTATATTTCGCTGGCCAGATGAGTTTCATGTTGAGTTTTCCCTCTCTATGTAAAGATACTATTTGCTTCGTAGAAAACGTACATATTAATCACCTCTTATATATGGCATTCACGGAATGAAATGAGGTAGTGCCATTTTGTATTTTTAAGCCGTCACCATTAGTCGAGTTAATGTAGACATCCAAGGTCAGGAACATTAATTCGCACCCAGCTGAAAATTGGAAGGATTGTTCAAAATATCATCATAAATGAAATCTGAAAACTCATCTTCAATCCGACACCTGGAAAAAATTACATGGTTTCAAAAGTTTCACGGGTTCACAAAAACAAACAGTTCACAAAGCGCAAACAGTAAGTTTTATTGTAAAATTAGCCCAGCCAAAAATTACACATCAGGTATTGTTTTTTTTAGATTTGTCTCTCTCTCTTAGTTCCAAAGTAAAAATTTGGAGCGACGTCCATTTGGCTTTTGACCCGTGTATTTGACTACATGTAAATAAACAATATCCATAAAGAATTCCCGCAATGTAATGTTCCAGTATTTGGAGAGTTGAAGTACAGTATTATCTGCAAATGCAACAACTATGTCCTGGTGAAGGCTAAGGTTACATACATTACGCATGTACATAAACATAAAGTGGATAATGCCGAAAGTACTTCCTTGTGCAATAAAGAATTGAGAGAATAATTTCTAAGTGGCTCTGATGAAACCGTTATTTTGACACATTAGTGGCTATCTTGTGAATAATTTGCAAATAGGTTTCACTGTGTGTTATCATACATTGTCAAAGGCTTTACCCAAATGAAAAAGTCAAGTATTAATTTTCTACTTGACATAAGTCCCTCCAAGAAATAGTTCGTTAGTTTGTGTCATCTACGGTTCGTTAGGTTCATATACCTACAGGTTCTGTTGTTGATAAATTAGCCCTGAAAATATAGGTGGCAGAGCCTTGCTGATTTAAGCGTGAATAGGTTGGCTCTACTGAGGAAATAATTCACTCTCATAGAATTTCGACGTAAACTCTCACTCACCGAACAAACGCAACAACATAGATACTTACTTACTTACTCTTACTCCAATGGCTCACACCCAAAATGTGCCTTGGCCTCCAATATGAGAGAACGCCACTTCACTCGATCTTTGGCCACTTCTTGCCAATCACCAGCTTGAAGTGCCTTAAGATCTTGCTCCACAACGTCATTCCATCGGTGTCTGGGGCGACCAACAGAACGACGTCCTGTTTGTAGACCCACATACGCTCCTGCTCCTCCTGCGATAGATACTGCTATCTATATTGTTGCGTTTGTTCGGTGAGTGAGAGTTCCTAAGATTCCATGCCTAATTCATCTCCGCTTCACCGCCTATTCCTGTCTATCGCTAGGCCATGGTAATCGCTTACTATCAGTCCATCTGACAACTCGTTTGATGAAGATAAAACGAAAGAGCAAGATTGCATTTGTTGAACATAACACAGAAGACTGCCTCGTTGGTCTTGCGGCATAAATGTGCGCGTGGGATTGGGAGGTCTCGGGTTCGATTCCCGGGTCGGGCAAAGTGTTATTGAGTTTTTCCGTTAGGAAATACTCAGTAGCAGCACAGAGTCTGGTAATGTGCCCGGTATGGCTATAGGCTCGCCCCCCTATTACGTGAGACATAAAAATTCATGGCGAAATGTGGGTGTAATATTACACCTCTGCTTACCCCTTCGAGGATACAGGCGTGAGTCTATAAAAAAAAACACAGAAGACTAGGCGTTAAGTATCTTTTAAGAACTTTGGAGATATGGATTAATTTTGCAATATACTGGTATAGTAAGAATATTTTTCCAGATTTATGTAAACTAATAATTGCCACTACTCAAAGATGGTTTCGAAACTCAATTGCGACGTCATCAATTTCCATTATACCATCGACTCTATCACTGAAGCTATACTCATAATTATAAATATCGATATTTATGATTCTCGTTTTAAATCAGTCCTCCGTTAACGAATGGCGTTAATAAATGATCTGAAAACAATGATACGGATCTCTATGATTTATGCGTTGAACTCCCGGTCATGCCGCTAGTGTATTTAATTTTACTGTAGTCGACAACAACATTTTTAACTCTATTTATTTATGTAGGGTTTGTTTATTACTTATTTGTTTACTTTTATGAATAACATTAGAATATTTTGTTTAATTAGATGTCTTTACTTAGCTTAGTACTGATATTCTACTCATAGCACTTCGCAATCAGACGGAATATAGGTATAAACCATGACAGGCGTCTTTCATGTAATTTAATTAATAATTTTCAATTCTCCTATGTGATGGCTACTGGGATTTGTTATTTTTAACAACTGGAAAGTCTTAAAATATTCTGCACTTAATAAAAGTATATTTTTAAATAGCTTTGTAAAATTAGGGGCCTGAACCATCCGATATCGCTATCCCTTAGACCGTTATCGCTTTGAGAAAAAGTTAGTGTTTTGACAAATCTGGTTTGACCTTCGGACTTCAAGGCGAAAGTCTTGGCTGCAATTAGGATAAGGCTAGGATTATGATCATTACTAAAAAAATGTGGATCATAGAAAGTGACCATATATAAAATACGTTTACTTATAATACTACGCCATTCGACATACTGAGAAGCATAATTCATAGCAATAATTTATGTATCTCGACCTTATGGCACAAAATAAGACTCGGCGAGTGCCATATACAATAAAAATAAGTCCAAAAATAATAAATAAATAACAAAAACCAATAAATATATATTCATTAATTTATTAAAAGCAATACAATTTAAATACAAGTCATACTAAATATTATAACTTAACTATTAAGGCAGCGTGGTGCATAGGGTTCCCACCAAGAACTTAGGGTCCCAAGCCAACCTCACCTGCAAGTGGTGCACCTGCCGATCAACGGACGAGGCTCTGGCAAACAAAATATCCCGATAAGCGGCAATAGGCTCGCCACCTATTACGTGGGATCAAAACACTGGCGAAAAGTGGGCGTTTAATATGCCTCTGCCTACCCCTTCGAGGAAACAGGCATGAGTCTATGTATGTATGTATGTATTAAGGCAGCGATAACCGAGTGGATATACCAACAGACTGCCATACAGAGGGTATCGGGTTCGAATCCACGACGCGCACCAATGACTTTTCGTAGTTATGTGCGTATTGAATTGTTAATTATCGCTTGTCCTGTGCCTCGGAGAGCACGTTAAGCCGTCGGTCTCGGTTGTCATGAAGATCTTTGGCAGTCGTTACAGGGCGTCAGTACCTTCTAAATAAACTGACACTAGTCTAAACCATGGAATATCGCTATCCCTTCGGGTTGCGGAGGTCAGACAGGCAGTGGCTCTGTGGAAAACTATTATTCAGCCAAATCCGTTTAGACGAGTAAGCGGACCCCAGAAACTGGGATAACGCTAAGAGAAAGAAGAAGACTAAATATTACTTAACTCTATATAATCTTCAACTAAACCTCTTAATCTATCCTTATATCTAATATCAACATTAAAACTTAATTGTGATCGAGCCTTACTTGGATCTGGAAAATCGTTTTCAGAAACTAAAATGAAGGGCAAAAACGTTAGCACAACCATCAAACCATACTTTAGCCTTTCACTGTATGCCTTCTCAAAATCTTTTCTGGGATATACCTCATCTGCGCTCAAATTGAAATATATAAAAAAATTACTCATGGTTTCGTAATATAAATTCTTCAAATTTGACATATGTGCTTGTCGAAAATCTCGATCTGTACCAGAGTAGATGAAAAACGAAATATCGAATATAGGACAACCGAAATACATAAGTTGGTAATCCACCGGTATAACTTTTTGTAGTTCACCCTCCTGAAAACAGAATAATAAGTCTTAAGACATTTATATCGAACCATTTCACAAACAATAATAATGAGTATGTAACGTTCATTCCACAAAGTCATACAAGGAATAAACAAATGAAATCGTGAATATCGCACGTCATTCAGATTTGCAAGCATTCAAATTTAATGCATTTAGATTCAAAATATACATAATACGCATTTTGAGTATCATAACATTTTTATGGAAGGATTATATTTAATATAATATAATTATCATGGATTCCTTAATATACAAAGTTTATGCATGGTCATTATATATTTTTTTGTATTTTATAAGTGTATTTATAAATAATACTTACATTTAATTTCACCAAAGTATTATTTAACTTGTAATCACCATGACATAAGCAGGTTTTGATAGCTTTATCTTGACAATATTATTGGATACTTAAGTTCTATCTCCTTAAATATTTCATCAAGTTTGTCTTTTAATTCGCTATCTATGTGCGCTAATGCTGTATCTTTTGAAGTACGAACTAAGTCAGGCCATGCATTATTGAAAATATAGGGATGTTTCTTAGTTTTGATATTTGATTCAAAATATTCTGGCCTCTTTTCTCTTATTACAAAAGAAAGAGCATGGAATTTTGCAAGTTGTTTAATACATGCCTCAGCGAATTTCAATGGCATTACATCCAATCTCGATAAAACCGTATATCCACGTTTAGTCATATTTTCCATTATAATAGCTTCATTATTACTTTCTTTGTAAGCTTTAACCATTTTGTACCTCTCTTCTTTGGGCACATTTCCTTCGTCTTGTAGTGAATCAAATATCTTGGACAGTTCTGTATATACAAACAGCTCAGACGTATACATACCTGGCATAGATACCATTACAAATACTTCTAAATTAACTATATGTTTAACGAACAGATTGATTTCTTTATCACCATCGTTCGTTCTTCCTTTCACGTTGAACTCATACAGCTTGCCGAGATAGTTACCACCATTTGAAGATACACATAGAGAATCAATTTTATATTTTACGAAACCTTCATTTTTTGCAATTTGGTTGACAGATTCATTCGCTTTTTTCAAAATATTTTCTGGAGAAATTAAAACTATTTCCACTTCCATATTGAACTAAATTTAATAATTTAGAGTCACTGTGTTTCCGGCGAATGCAAAATGTCATTACAATGTAGAATTTATGTTAAAGAATATTGTTCTTAACGTAAAACCGGTTTCACAAGGCTGTTAATATATGACGAGAATCTTTCTTGAGTACGAGTAAGCATTGTGATATCAAGACTTAAATAGATAGAAGTGGTAATGACTAATGAATGCATGTACACGTCAAATAAAAATATTAGTTATTTAATTATTTCAATTTTATTTACATATTGCGTAATCTATAGTACATATTAATATAATTAAATAAAGTACTGCTCACATCTCTCTTTACTGTACAATATACTGTTTAACCCTACAACTCCCTCCTAACTTTAAGGACGATTTCAATTCCTTCATGATACACACAGTCGTTATTTGAGGTCATCAGAAAACTTAAACTAATAATGCCGATGCATTTCACGTCATTTCTTGATAAATCTTTTCCTGTCACTGCTGTTCGCCTATGGAAAGCGATACCGTTAAATATAAGACAGTCTCAGACTGTATCCAGATTTAAAACTTTAGTCAAGGAACACTATCTAGCATTATAACATTTCCTGTTTTAATATATTTGTGTATTAAATATGTGTGCAAATTTTAATGAACAACTTAATGATAATAAATAAGAATAAATCAAACGGGACACAAACAATATAAAACGTTAAAAACATTTTTCCAGTAGAAAGTTTGATTTAAACTTGCTGCGTTTGTAAACTTGATATTGTTATCTGGGAATCGCTGTTAGCGATAAGGCCACCCTTTGTACTGTGTATAATATGTATTTTTTTTATATAAGTGTACAATAAAGAATAAATAAATAAATACTTTCCGCATCCTTGTCTGTCAGTATGAACACGATAAACTCAAAAACTACAGAACGGATTTCGTTTGGTTTTCACCAACAGATAGTGATAGTGTAATTATCGAGGAAGGTTTTTGTAAATATATATTATTAATGCGGGTGAAACCACAGACAAAGTCTAGTTAGAAATAAAGTAAAATTCAAATTGCTTTATTGTATTTGAAAGGTCAGTTAAATTAAAGTTTGTTTACGAGGTGACATTGATTTTGAATTTTAATTAAATTGTATTAATAATTACCTAATTAAATTTTACTTCTGTGACACAGCTTTATTTTAATAAATTTATTATATGCATTTAGCGTTATCACCAAATTACCGTAGTTGTTTATATGCATGTTTATTGTATACACATCGTAATTTGTATTAAGTCCGTAGGTAAGATTTCCAGCTGCACAAAGTCATGACACTTGTTTTTGCGACAATAATATTATTTAACGGCTTTGAAACGCTTAATACATAGTTTGAAGATAAAGTTCAAATAAGGGGCGTTTGAGAAATTTGATGGGAGTGAATGAAGCAAGAGAGATATGTCAGGATCGTTGCAAATGGCGTTCCGTAGTCTAACGGCCCTTTTCAATATTCGATGCATACATGGATTTTGAGATTCGAGATTCGTGTTTGACATATTTTGAATGGAGCTTACGTCAAAAACGAATCTAAAATCTACAGATCTATCTATAGATCGAATGTTGATTTCCGTAGTATGCCTATCCCTCCGTGATACAGGCGTGAGTCTATGTATGTATGTATGTAAGTTGCGTTTCTATGGTCTTGGTTTTGAGATGTCGCGCCCGTAACATAAATATTAACTAGCATCCTGAAACCCGATGCAAAGAGACGTCTACTAGTGCAAGCACTAACTTGTCACCCGTCCTGGCGGACCCCGCTTTATTTTTCAATTAAAAGTCAGTTCAACTTGAAAGTACCGTCAGGAGCAACAGTTACCTACTTCAAGCTACACTGAGACATAAGTCGACGATACAAGTAGAAAATAATAGGAAAATAAACAAGTTTAATGTAATCAAACTTATCGTTTTCGGGGTCTTCCGGGACAGGTGTCTCGGGGATCAGAGCCATTGGGGAGTAACATATTTAGTCTATTTTGTTTTGTTAGACAGCATAAAAGAAACAAGACCAGAAGTTGTCTTAAGGTTGGCGCGCACTGACGTCGCGGCACGGCACGGCATGTCAAGAATTTTACCTATTACTGGTCAAGTAATTTTAATTCTTATTCCAATGAGTTTAGAATTCATATAAGTTTATATTGATACAATCATACCGCGGCACGCCGAGGCATACTGTGGGACGTCGCGGCACGTCATTGCTAAGGCTTTCATCCCGGGAGTCTCAGTCTCGAAATTTGTTGAGTCTCGACGATTTTGTTGTGTTTTCGAGACTGAAAGCATTTAAATCAGTGCTGTTATTATTTATTTTCTATGCCCCCAACTGGCGTTGAAACAGAGAAGGGTTTTTCTAACGCGGGCTATTTGTGTTATAAGATAAGATCCTCTCTATTTATTACATTGGATGCCCTTTGCCTTCTATGTGCATATTACAAAAATTTAAAAAAAATACATGTTCATACAAACAAGTCTGTTGATTAATAAAGTCCATTATTAAAACTTATTGTATTAACTGCCTAAATCCCTAACTTATGAGTATGAAATCTATTTTTGAAAGAGTCTCGAAAGTCTAATTTATCCCGGGATTTTCGAGACCAGGCTGAGTCTAGATTATTTTTCCCTGGACTCGAAAATGTATCGAGACTGAAAGCCCTAGTCGTGGCATACTGCGAGACGCCGCGGTATGTCAGGGCGTCCCGCAGTATTCCACGGCGTAATCATTAGATAAATAAGTTGCTGAATTCACAGCTAGTAAATGTTGTTCTCCATAAATTATGTACCCAGAATTGTTTTCTCTTCAACGTATCAGTTTATATTTGTCTTTCTTCATATTCAGCAAGAAGTGCTATTAATACTAAATTCCAGTCAAATGGACGCCTCGGTATGACGCGGCATGCCGCGTCATGCCGAAGCGTCATTCGGGCTACCGAAACATGCCGTGCCACGCCGTGCCGCGCTGTGCCGTGCCGTGCCGTCAGTCGGCGCCTGCCCTTAAGATAATCTACCATTCAACCTACCCTTTAGCCTTGTTCAATGCTTTATAACGATATTAAAAAAACATAATCACAGCAGATACTACATCAAGCAAGACTCAAAATCGTAAATACTTTATTTAATTTCAATCGCAACACACAATTGTTGTTTCGATTTTTGGAAACCATGTTTTAAAACAATACAACGTTAACAATTGTTCTATTTTATGACAGCAGTTCCTTTTTTACGGTTTTTATTGGATTACAACTATGTGTTCTTCTTCATATCCCTTTTAAACGTCTGTATTTTTCAGATCAACGATATCTTGAGTAGTAAGACGAAGCTTCATCGTAGCTTAAATTTATTTCGTAGGAGATATTCCTCATATATTAGATCATCCAGTCACTCGCAGCTGTTTATGGTTAACGATCATTTTGGTATCAATACGCTTATCGATCATGTAAATCTGAATGACTTGTACAATATTGTGTGAGAACCATTTGAGCTAAAATTATTTATCTGTGCAACCATAGATCATCCAAAAGTGCACAGCAATTTCAGCTCAAATAAAACCCGCAATCAACTGCAGCTGATGAAAAGTAGTTATTTTCTTATCATTGATTGTCATTATATCGGTAACTGCATGTTTAGATAAGGAATAAGTCAATTATTTGGTTAAACTATGATAATATAAATTTTCCATACTTCTAGCAAACAGACTAATGACACTAATTATTTGAGAACAGATAAATTGGCATGTTTGTATAGTTGCTTGTGACTTTGACACTCACACGGCAAAGCTAAATTATTAGTATGCTATACGCGTATTGCGTGTGCACTCTGCTACGGGATATCGAAGCGGTACTGTAGTGGGACACCACGGTGGTATCCTTAAGTAGGCTGTAGTTTTTGCATCATTTCTGCTTGCCCCTAAGTTGATGACATAATTTTTTAGTTTTATGATATATACATATTTGAATATGTTTATCATAGCAAAGGGTATCGGGTTCGAATCCACGGCGCGCACCACTGACTTTTAGTCGGAGTTATGTGCGTATTAAATTGTTAATTATCGCTTGCCCCGTGCCTCGGAGAGCACGTTAAGTCGTCCGTCCCGGTTGTCATGAACATCTTTGACAGTCATTATAGGGCGTCAGTACCTTCTCAATAAACTGACACTAGTCTAAACCATAGAACATCGCTATCCAGTCGGGTTGCGGAGGTCAGACAGGCAGTCGCTCCGCGAAAAAACTAATATACAGCCAAATCCGGTTAGACTAGTAAGCGGACCCCAGATTGAAACTGTGATAATAGGTAGCGTTAGCGAGGATGATAATCATATGATACATGTATATAGACGGAATAGAACAGGCTTTATCTAGTCATGGCTCTAATAGCAATGTGTGAATTGACCTAAGACATTATACTGTATTATATAACTATTAGTAACTCAATATGCTTGTGGTAATTAATATACCTGACTGTTGTCGTTGATCGTACGGCCTAGTTTAGATTTTCGTCAACATTATTAAGGCTTCTGCGAAGACTTTCTAAGTACTCGCATAATCAATTGATTAAATTAGTGAAGTGATACATCTGCTTACGACGCTGATACTTCAGCGACTGAACTGTCATCGGTTATAGTAATGGGTTGATGACAAACCAAACGCGCGAAACAATTGGCATTATGTGACGGCGGCGCGTCGCGGGAAATAATGGCTCGAGGAATGCTGCCACGCCGAACATGACAATTTCGGCTGTTGTGTCATAGGGTACTTGAAAATGCTGCGTGGGTATTGAACCGAACGTTCGCTGCCGCAGGCTCCGCAGAAGTGTCCCGACACTCACTGTCAACAAGTTCTAATCCCAATATTGGAGTCAGCACTCTTTTACCGCTTCCGACGGTTATGTACTCGTACATGGACAGTCAGTATTAGACTGTCTGCCTCATATAGGCACTTGTCTAAACTAGAAATAATTATCAATATATGGTCATAATTAAATTTGATGGTAATCGTTCTATAGAATTTGGACTCTGCGGCGCATCCTAGTGATGCAATCAGACTGATGAAGATAAAATTACTAATAAGTTAGAAGAATTCTTATTTGATATACTGATCCATTAGAATAACAGTAACCTGACTATAGCGCCTTTCCTAAATATTTGAAATTATAATAGAGTTTCATCTAGGTACTCTTTCACGTTGCACGTGGAGAAAAATATACACGGAATATGCCAATTAAGCTAACAGTTTCAACTTTCATAGCCTATCTTTATGGGTCGGTCGACAAAAGTATGATAAAAAACCACTTTTATATAATTTCCTTTTATGTCTGAGATTTGCATTAAACATAAAAGACGAAGTTATATCAGCAATAAGAAAATAAAATAAAAACATAACTGAACCAAACAAATTTATTTTGTTAAAATTACAGAGTACCTACCTATATAATTATAATATATATATATCTATAAATATATGTTTTTGTACTTATTATTATTGTTACATATATTTATTCATTATTATATACCTAGTATTTATTCAAGTATTATTCTAATATCATTACTCATATTATTATCTAATGTCGCACCTACTGTTATATTATCTCTGCACCACCCTAGGTTGACTGGTAGAGAATGCCTAAGGCATTAAGTCCGCCTATGTACCACATTTTTGTAGTGCAAGAAGTAAAATAAATAAAAAAATAATTACATCCATGAGAAGAAACAGAAGAAAAGACAGTCATTGCTTGCTAACACCTTATTCTAGTTTACAATATGAAGTTATTTTACCGTTTACTGTCTAAGGACAAGAATCGTTAAGCCGTGCCTTCAAGTGGTCCGAAAACTTCGACAAAGAGTTGGATATAGTTCTTTTTTGTAAAAAGAAACTAAAAAACACTACCTACTTTAATGTTAACTGAAGTAGCAAATATTATAATCATGAGAAGAGAAGAAGATATTAGAAACTCTGAAATACATATATATAGAAAATATATATAAAATTAAACGGTTTTTTAAATCTGAAGCACCCATTTTCATATAATTATAATCCTAATTTGATATTTAAGGATATCTGATATATAAGAACGTCAGGAAATTTGATATAATTTCATCAAAACTAAAGGAACAGAGAAAACTAAGCATTTAGTTAATAAAATATTTTAAAAGCTTCTACTACTGCTAGTGCTAAAAGGTTCTACATATCACACAACTCAACAAAATCTTCCACTAGGCCCTTTAATCTATCAGTAAACCTATCATCAAGATGAAAAGCGAAGTTTGAATGATTTTTGTTGCCTTCGTCAGTTATAAAAAAGAAAGGTAAAAACACTATAGTAAACATCAAACCATATTTCAAGGTTGTCTTGTAAGCTTCTTCAAAGTCTTGTCTGGAAAATACAACATCTGCATCCAAATTGAAATATTTTAAATAGTTGCTCAGTGTGTCATAATACAGTTCTTTCAGATTCCGCAGATGGGCTTGCCGAAAGTCTTGAACGGTACCAGAATAGATGAAAAATGACAAATCAAATATGGGACAACCATAATGCATGTGTTGGTAGTCTACTGGTATAAGATCTTGTATTTCACCTGCCTGAAAATTAAAATGTATTATTTGAGATACGCATTGAAGTTATGCCTAATAGTTGGCATTTAAATTAACCTGTTTAGGTAAATGGCAATGGAGAAGAGTATTCAAAGAAAGATTATGTGACTGTGTTGCACACATCGGTCCGACATAATTATGATTGTGATATATGAGTGCAGAAAGCTTCAAAACTCAAGCATACACTTAAACCGATCTTAATAAAATCGATTGTGATGTACTGAAGATCGTTCCATCCATTTTTTAGCCTTTTATTAGCGTTACAATTTTTTTAAATATTCTAGATATTACTAAATGAAATAGATTAAAGCCTTCTTAACTATTACTAGTCCATTGAAATGTTAATTTTTTTTTGGGCTTAGCGTGCATTTGTCAGACGACGCAGTTATTTTATAGATGTCAAGTGGGGGTTAGTGATAAGTTAAATCTAACTTTGTGGGGTCGCAGCCCTTGTCCTGCGGCCGCCATCTTGTAAAAAGGTACAAATGAGTTTCCGAGTTTATCTGGCAAACTATTGGCCGTACAGAATAAAATCGAAACATGTTTGATTGCAAATTAAATTCTCTACAACATCGGTCATTCAGCATTTAGTCGTAAAATGAAAAATAACAAAGTAGCAAACGAAAATCGAACAAAATCTGCAATATTTTTCTTTTCAATATTTTATAATTGTGTCGTTGCCAGTAATAAAGAATACATTTAATTTGTCTTTTTTCCTTCTATACAAGATCCAGTCTTCCAACTTGAGACTCTGCTGTAACATAAGGTCCAATTTTCACTTATTACAACGATCCTAATAACTGGAGTTGAAAAAAACAGACAAACTCTATCCTGGGGCATCTGAAGTTGATAGACAGCCAGCCAGCCAGAGCATACTGCAATTTGTTCTGCAGTGCTTAAATGTTCTGGGATACTCGCTAGAAAATTATTGCCGATATCAAAATAAATTGAGGAAAATGATGAATAGTTTGCAAAAACACAACTTTCATCTTAAGTTCTTCATCAAAAATTGAATACCGGCGCTTAATCAGACCCTGTGTCAAAGTCAGGTTCATCTCAAAGACTGAAGATACAGTTATAGTGGAAAAACTGATGAATAATTTGCAAAAACACAACTTTCATCTTAAGTTCTTCATCAAAAATTGAATACCGGCGCTTGATCAAACCCTGTGCCAAAGCCAGGTTCATCTCAAAGACTAAAGATACAGTTATAGTGGAAAAACGTTAAAATTGCCAAAAATACAACAATAATGAAGATATATTATGACTTTTATTTTTAGTTTTATGACAAAAATGTCAGTACCAAAGATGCAGAGAATTGAATTTACAACAAAACACTCTTTCACATGTTCTTTGTACGTCCAATAGTTTACCAGATAATCGAGAAAAACCATCTACATCTGCGATCTTTCCAAGATGGCAGCCGAGGGACAAGAGGTACGACACCACAAATTTGGTGCAAGCTTTACACTACCACTCGCTACACATCTGTAAAATAAAATTGCATCCTCTGATAAATGCATGCTAAATGTAACTTTTCAATGGACTATACACAATGTTCTTCATTTTGATTCAGATAATTACGGGCAGATTTTACAATCATCAGATAAAATATATTCTATAATTAAATTATACTGGAACATTTATTTTATCTTACAAATAACATTTATCAGATTATTTAAATTTCAGTCCTAAAGCGTTATTAGCAAAATACTTACGTCTGCTTTCATCAAAATATTATCAACTTTATAATCACCATGGCATAATGACTTCTTATTAGCTTTATCATTGCAAAATTGCGGATATTGAACCGCGGCCCTCTCATATACTTCTTCAATTTTGTCTTTTAAGTCTTCTTGGATGGAGTGTAAAGTTGCAGTTTTCGTAGCATTGAGTAAATCTTTCCATGCATCGTTAAAGCTATAGGGATGTTTCCTTAATTTGATCTTTGTGTCATAATAATCTGGCATCTTTTCTCTAATAACAAATGAAAGCGCATGAAATCTGGCCAGGTGTTTGACACTTTCTTCAGCAAAGCTTAAAGACATTGCATCCATTACAGAATATGTCTTGTAACCAAGTTTAGCCATGTTTTCCATTATAATTGATTCTGTGTTACTTTCTTCGTAAGCTTTAACCATTTTGTATCTTTCTTCTTTAGGTACGTTTGCTGTTTCTTGTAGTGTTTCAAACATCTTTGATAATTCTTTGTAAGCAAATAGCTCAGATGTGTACAAGTTCGGTAAAGATATTACAGGATATAATTCCAAATTCACTATTTGTTTGACGAATAGGTTTATTTCTATATCGCCATTCTTAGTTCTTCCCTTTATGTTGAACTCATATAATGTGCCAAGATAATTACCACTGCCCGATAAACATCGTTTATCAATTTCAAATTGTACAAAACCTTCATTTCTGATTATTTGATTTATAGACTGATTCAATTTAGTTAAATCATTATTTTTAGTAATTAACACAGACTTTGCTTCCATGTTGTCTAAAATTAGAGCAGTATTTAATTAGTGTAGTCTGTGTGCACTGTGAATAAATATAATGCAGTAACGGAGTAATGTTTATCGAAGTTTAAACTGCATGCATTATAAAGGCGATGTCAGAATAAATATTAGAACAGAATTTTATGAAGCTTCTTTGTTTCAAATTAAAACAAGTGATAAAAATAAACCATTATGTTTATCATGGATATTATGCATTAATTTCATTAACATCAGTTGACGTCAGTTGTAAGTTCTAGCGTAGCGTAGCTTCTAAAATAACTTACGAGTATAAATAACTAATTGAAGATGACTTAGGTATTGATGATTGACGTTAATTTAAGTTTATTAAAATAAATTTCTAAGTAGAATGCCTCCTTGGTCCAGTGGATAGCGTATGCGACTGCTGATTGGAGGTCCCGGGTTCGATTCCCTGGTTGGGCAATAGTGATACTGGGTTTTTCCGAATACTAAGTTGCAGCCCGGAGTCTGGTGATGTGCCCGGTAACCTATTACGTGGGACCTAAAAATTTATGGCGAAATGTGGGTGTAATATTTACACCTCTGCCTACCCCTTCGTGGATACAGGCGTGAGACTATAAATAAATAAAATAAATTTCCTTTAGAACACTTATAGCTTCGAGTATCCTCATCACCTTATCTTTTTATATCACGTACTTAACTTACATAATATTCATCATCATCATCCTAGTGCTCTTCCGGTTGCAATTCCAAAACCCTCGCCTTGGAGCCCGGAGCCCGCTTGATAACACAATCACTGTCAATTGCTATTTTTAAAAATCTCGTTTACTCGTATGTGATCACAGTTTTAAGTAAATTAAATATTAGTGTTTACATAAAGTTCATAGACGTCACTTCGCTATCTCATTAGCTTAAAACTATTATTTGTTTATATTACACCTTTGTTGAAATTAAATATAATTTGCTATAGTAATAGATGGTTCTAGAAATGAAGCAGCGTCACATCAATGTCAAGGATCTGTTACGAGAGAGCTAGCTGAGATGAGCTCAGGCTTTCCTTATAAATACTCAAATGCTACCATGAGATTCCCTTTCAAACTTTCGTTATTTGTACCTATAGTTACTTATATTTAAGTAACGGCACTCAATCGCCATATTGTAATCAATATTTTGATTACACTTTTGGCAAAGAGGCTTAAGTTGCGGTTGCATCGCTGTTTAAAACTTGTTGTGCTCTAACCCTAACCCTTCTCAATGTGAAAAGGGTTAGGTCAAAGTCCACCACCCTGCTAACTGCGGGCTGGTAGACATGGAGAACTCCATAATGTGTTCGCATTATGGAGAACTTGAGTGAGTTGTCACATTTGACACGTTTGACTTTTGACTTTTATAGAGAACTAGAAAACAGATACGCAGTCTTAGTTCAAATATATTGTGCCCGCGACGTTTATCAAGTAACCACTAACAACTGAATTCGCAAGTAACTTCGAAAAGTCAGCATTGTGTTTCGTGGCTTTGAACCTGGGACTCTGCGTTTGTCTCTCTAAGAAACTTTCGCTGCTACCTGCTGCGTTGGACCTGAATATAAATATTATAATCATGGTTATGTTGCCAGAATGTTAGTATTTAAATGCATAAACATTTAACTCCCTTTGTTGACCAATTATACCAATAATATAATTAGCCTTTTAATATAATGAACTTATTAGCAAATAATACTGAATTGTCGCCAAGGTGCCAAAACGTTGATAATATTCGTAAATTACGTTTTAAATTAAGTGCTCTGGTAACAATAGCGTTAATAAATTATCCGTAAACAATGATACAGAATCACCATGATTTATGTATTGTTTCCAGACCCTCTCCCGTATACACATACAGTACTTAATACAAGTATCGCAAATATGGATATCATATTAATTATATTATTTTGCGGGGTTACTTGCGTAGTTTCCTTTTTTATTTGTAGGGTCAATTTGAGATATTTTGTTTCTACTTCTCATTGTGTAATGACAATTAATACCCATTAATATGGTGGGATAAAAAAAATATACTCATTACAAATTATTTTCATTCCTTAAGTTTATATTTATACTTAACTAATTTCATAAGTCAGCCTCATTCATTGTCTGCTTCCTACTCGTATTAAATATTTGGGCGAGGCTTAGATGATCGTAGGAAGCTGTGTATTACAAAGTAATGATTGAAAAGCGTACAATTCATATTAACACACAATATACTATTACGCATATATTTACATAAAGGGCAATAGATATGCTTATAACTACGAACTTTAATTTATTAGATAGGTAAAAATTCGAGGTCAATCTTTGCAATATGGAAACGATTAAATTACCAGACAAAATTCGTTAATTTGTTGCTCTGTACACATCAAGCAATTAGAAGTGGCACGCACATACATAAGATTTCATAGGTTCACTTAACCTAAGAGTTCATCATCATCAGCCTTTAATAGTCCACTGCTGGACTAGGCCTCTCCTTTGAAAGGAGGAATTGGCCTACTATACCACGCTGGCCAAGCGGGTTGGTATAGGGTTTGTATCAAGTTTTCCTTCTCTTACATTGCTGTTCTCTGCATAATATGCTCCCTCTGTCGGCTCTTACGATACCCATGGGATGATATGGGGTGGTGACAATTCGTATTCTTAATCCGTCACCACACGGACAACCTAAGAGTTACCTACCTTTTATTATCTTTGCTACTTTTCTGTTACATACTTGTATACCTATGTATATTGTATATGAAATCCAAAACCTATTTACCGTTACGACCTGATTTTACGCAATCTTTACGTAAATCAATAACGGAGGTGCTCCATTATTATTGAGTCTGAGTGATTGAACTACAAAAACAGATCATATTTCATTCTACACCCCCAGGGGACGTCTACAATATTGAGAGGTAAAAATAGCTTGTCTTTACCAAGAAGCACTCTTTCCCCTTTGAGAAATTTACTGACAAGACGCTGAATCTATTATATATTTTTAAAGATACCTAACTCAAAGTTATTTTAAAATCAGTTATATTTAGAGTTATTTAAGAGTCACGTCACGACCACGGCCGTTGTGAGACAGTCGAAACGTCGGAAATACAGATATTTATGTCTTAATAAAATATCGCGAGTAAGACTTGATAATACCGTTATAAGAAAACTAGCTGACCCGGCAAACGTTGTTTTGCAAATTTTTTTTTTATTTTTTTGAAAAATAGATGTTGGCCGATTCTCATAGATACCGGATAAGCACAAAAAAATTCATCAAAATCGGTCAAGCCGTTTCGGAGGAGTATGGCAACGAAAACTGTGACACGAGAATTTTATATATTAGATTGAAGGATGTGCATATAAATCGCGTAAGTTAAAAAACGATCGGAAAATATTTTTTAATTATTTACTGGCTGCCTCCGTGTTGCAGTGGATAGCGTATACGACTGCTGATCGAAGATCCCGGGTTCGATTCCCGGGTCGGGCCAAAATTGTTACCCTATTAAGTGGGACCTAAAAAATCATGGCGAAATGGGGGTGTAATAATTACACCTCTGTCTACCCCTTCGGGGATACAGGCGTGAGACTATAAAAAAGAAAAAAAATATTTACGTATTATTACATTACTCGGTATATGTACATAAATTAATCGCAATATTCTGGCGATCAACATTTGCTACCAAGAGAGCTTTGTTTGATCAAAGAATTTGCACGATAAATCAAATGACCCCGTATCATATGTAGAAGTTAGTGATATAAGACCCTTTTCACTAGGGTTTACAAATGAATAAACAAGGATATTTATTATAAATACATTTTATTCAAACTCAAACTCAAAATCCTTTATTCATTTAGATCACAAAGTGACACTTATGAACGTCAAATTTAAACATTATTACTGTATGCTTCTACATTTACATTTACTGCCACGTTCGCAATGCAATAGGTAGAACCATGAGAAAGAACGGGCAATAAAACTCACGGTCACTCTTTTTCATCGCCAGGTTTTTAATAATACATAACAATTAAACTTTTGTAAGGTGCTGCAACTGTTATACCTTCTATGTTACTTGTATATATTTACTTTACATGATACTCAAGCATAATCAAGTTATTGGGTACTGAAAATGATCCATATTTTTCAGTAATTATAAGTTAAAAAGCTTAGTTTATTGACTTAAGTTACGCCTTAATTTCACAAAATTGCGCAGCTATGGCAATACCTCAGTCGTTCTGTCAATTTTATTTAGATAAATGCTTCCGCAACTTATACCATTTCGTAAATGTCAATGTTACAGATATAATTATCTTGGTGACATATTTCCAAATCTAAGGTTTTCCCTAATGCAATGTAAACAAGGTAATCATTTATTTGCATAAATAGCAGCACATGATAAATAAATATTATGATAACCGCAAGATGTTCCGAAGTGTTATAACAGCATGCAATCGTTGATAAGATAATGTCGTATGTTTATTTGTTGAATTAAGGCAGTAAGATACGTAACAGCTAAAATTAAACGTTATTAAATGCGCGTAATATAATACTTATTATAATAAAATAAATTGTTTGTGTTTGTTTGTGCGCATGGTACAAATGAACCGGCTGTCCGGCCGACCTAATACAGTAATCCTCTAAATTTATATGTTTTCCTCTCTGGAGGGACGCTGTTTCATGAAATTTCAAATCACAAGGATTCCAAAGAATCTTCACTTCAAAAATGAAAAAGTAATATTAAAGGATATAAATGTATAACTAATAAATGTCCAACAATACTTTCTGAACTGTTTGGGCATTGATCCTTTAGAACTAAAGATGAGATTTATTCGTTGTGTATAGTCCAGATAGATAGTTCTAAAATAATTTCAATACGATGAAAATAAAAGTTTTACAGCAACACTTTAATTTTATTTTATGACTACTGTTCTAGGAATAAGTTGTAAGTTAGTTAAGCATATGCCTTTCAGATAAGAAATCTGAAAAGCATTTACTTAACAATATTACGCAAAGAAGCATCTTAAAACAGACAGGGCCTGGTGACGTGTACCCAACACACATAATAATCATATAATTATTTCAAACCAAATCTTTCACGAATAATACTGTTATCATAGTGATTGAGACTTAATCATTCGTAAAGAGAAAATTAATAATATTTATTTAAATTTATTTATTTTGTTCCAGAGAGACAACGGCGGGGCAGTTATCCAGAACAACACACTAATAGCCATATCCTCATTCATCAACCCGTGCGCACTCTACTTGAAGACACACGCCTTCCCGAAAGTTTCCTCTTTCGCCCGCTGGCTAGACTCCATCATATGGGACGAAGACAACCGTCCCACGACTGCCGATCCATCAACAACAACAGAGAAGGCGACGTCGAAAGCCCAGAACCCAGCCCCTAACGCAACAGAGGAAACTAACAACGCCCCTTACTATGGAGACCCTAACAGGTTTATGCTTACGTTGCCTTTCGACCCGATCAACGTTCCCTTAGAGCCTGCTGAAGACAACTCTGTGCTGCCAAGGATGAGTCTTTATGAATCTTATTTACAGAGTATGAATAAGGCCAGGCTAGGGGTCACTCATGAAACTACTACCCCTACTACTAGGGTTACGACAGTGATCACTAAAGCTGATGATAATCCCGCACAGCCAGCTAAGCAGATCTATATGACTCTGCCTAGGAAATACGATTTTGATTATAATTAAATGTGATTAGATTGACTAAGTTTTGATATAAATTTTGGAAAATATATATATTTAGCCACAATTTGTTAATTTATTTTATGAAATATATATTCTATAGATAAAAACCTATCCAAGAAGCAAAGAAACCCAAACCGGGGGTCAGAATTATTATTTATGGATAATATTTAATCTAATAAAATCTTAGATCGGTCTAGTCCAGTCGTACCTATACTTTATTTTGTCTAATTATTTAAACAATTATAAAAATCAATCCATAGAGACTGAACATACAAAATTATTTAACGGGTCTTAATCGCACTGCTGGGCGTAAGAAGATGAAATTTGGCATACTTATTCCATGAGGAGTGTAGGGAAGAGGCGCACTACTCGTAAGAGAACTTTTTTGTAAATACACCCACGCTGTCGGTGGTGCCCTTGTACAAAAACAGGCAGAAAATAACTCGGTAACAAATCTGATTCCTAATTAGCACTATTCACGCCATCATGCTAGAACGCTACGTGGAATATACCTTGCGTGATAATGAAATATCACATTTATAATGCGTGAACATTTTATATAAATATTTGTATACATTAAATTAATACTTACAATCCACATTAGACACGTTTAAATGATAAAGGCCCACCGTTATCCCGGATGCAATCTAAGTGACCTGTACGCCTGATTTGTTTTCCTTACCCATTCCTTCCAAGTAAAGATTATGTTGAGCTCGGTGAATATTCCCTAAGTATTTGTCATTCGGCAGCATGCCTAACTTAACCAGTTCTATACTAAGGTAAGTATTTTGAGGCATTTTGCAGACTCTTTCGGTTCAAACTTATAAAATGAGGGATTCATTTAAAAATAGCCTAGACCTCTCTCTTACGTAATAAATATTTTCAGACAGACATCTACGTGACTTTCTACAGCTTCTGTATTTTTTTCATCTGTCACTTCTTAGAATTTAGCTCCAATGTAAGCCGTGAATTTGTTGTAGATCTAACTCTACAGGGAAATTTAAACCTATCATACCAGTTTTACTCCCACTCAAAAACTGTAGAGATACGTATTTCAGATAAAGGTAAGCACGTAGAATATTAATTTCATATAACATATATCTTCACGCCTTTTATCCCCGAAGGGGTAGGCAGAGGTGTATTACACACCCACACTTCGCCAGATATGTTTCGGTCCCAATGTAATAGGGGGCGAGCCTATTGCCATCTACCGGGCACATTATTAAGCGAGCGATAATTAACATTTTAATACACACATAACTTCGAAAAGTCAGAGGTGTGTGCCTGAGGTACCTGGGGATCGAACCCGAGACCATCGTTTCGGCAGTCCGTTACGTACACCACTGGGCTACCGCCGCTTTTTTTTTTATTAATTTCATTTCTTATATTATATGGTATTTTTACTTTTCACAGCCACCTTTGGTAGTTTCATTCGCAAATAGAGAAAATGTTATGAAACTAAGTCTATTAAAATCAAAGGAAGTCCTAATTGGCAATCCGAAAACCTACATTTTCATTAATGTGAAATAAGTCTGTGAAATTCGAAAACTACAAACCTCAATGATATGACCGATAAAGATTGTTACATGTAAAATTATGGCCTAAACATTCTATGACCCAGATCTAGAAACGTAGTTCTTTAAATTATAAAACAAGTATTATTTTAGGGGTCAATGAACTCAGATCTCTGCGTGTGCCTATTTTGTTAAAAAAAATCTACTCCATAGCCATACTCCGTTCCAAACTATAGGTACACACGAAACCTTTTGCCGAAAATTCGGGCAATTTTAATGAAGCTGTTGATCAATTAAAATATTTGTCACTGAAACTCATTTAATGTATAATTCTTAACTCTCTTGTACTACAAGGTAGCTTTGTTTATTGTCCTGAATTCAGGCATATTTTTAACAGCATCTGGTACCAGGAATAATCCCAGCGAGCTTTAAAAATAATATGAAAACCGTCATAAAACTTGTTTTAGTACATATACAATGAACATTAAAAAATTAAGACTGACTTCACAAACTAGGAATAATTATGTAGCAGTAAAGTCCTTTGGTGACGGGTTAAGAATACTGAATGTCACCACCCCAAATCATTCCATGGGTGTCGTAAAAGCCGTCAGAGGGAGCATATTATGCAGAGAACAGCACTGTAAGAGAAGGAAAACTTGATACAAACCCTATACCAACCCGTTTGGTCAGCGTGGTATAGTAAGCCAATTCCTCCTTTCAATGGAGATGCCTAGTCCAGCAGTGGACTGTTAAAGGCTGATGATGATGATGAAAGTCCTTTGAAAAAAAAAACCGGCACCTCCAGAACGGTGGGCCCGAGCATTATCGTCCATTTAATGGCATCTGCACCAAATCTTCTTCTTAATTTCATTATACACATAAAAAGGACCATTTTAACACGCCTCTCTGTTTAAATTGACTAAAATACCGATTCCAGGATTTAAAGTATTAAAATATATATTCGCATTGATAATAATAAATTTCTAGTAATTTATGCTAATGACATACTAAAAATATTAATAGGTATTATTAAAAGAAAAAGCCAATGACTAAGGCACCCGTTTCTTTTGCAAAGGATTGTATGTAGTGGCATAAGAACCTACTTATGTGTAATCGACCTCTGCCTACCCCTTTGGGGATAAAAGGCGTGAAGTTATGTTATGTGTAACCGACTAGGCAGATACATCGACACTCCAAAACATCTGCCTGTGTAAAAATAGTTTACTTTTACCTCCTTACGCTAGCAGCGCAGCAACACATAATATGTAGAGAGTTGTTACAAGTGATATTTTCAGGCTTTTTACATATTTATAGGCTACTAAAGGCTGCCCGTAGCTACGCCCGCACTTTCTTTTAATCATCAAATCCGAAGCCAGGCTCATCGTTAGCCAAAACTATAGCTTACATGGCGACAATATTTCACAACTTAATAACAATGCAAATAAAATAGTCAACACAAACGAACAAACGTCAAAGCAAACGATATACCATAAAGGGGAACATAACATGGACTACTAAATGCATGCATGAACGCTACCAAATAATCTATATGATCTGGTAATGTAAAATACTATTAGCATTTAGCGCAAGCGTGCACTTGGCTAACTGCCAACAGTGCTACCGTGGATATGTTTGTCAATTAAAATAGGCACTACAACTATGAACACTTACTAGACATGGGAGGATATTAAATCTAACAGTGTTATCTTGCTAATGGTGCTTAGATGAAGTTTTCTTAATATTGAGGCGATATATGTAGTACTGAAATAAGTTAATAGGCATGAGTATCATTAGATATCGGACATAGGTCTAGGCCTCTCCGATGGCACGCCACTGAGGTCAATTTGGCTCTTCGTGCCCAGTCGTTACTAGCCAATAGAAACTCCACCTACCCGGAGAACGTCTTACGCTACGTTTACCGAGGTGCTGTCTCCAATCAAGACCACGACCACTGCAATTTATTTATTTATTAGGTTTACTAACAGCCCATACATTTCATACAGTTATGTCTTAAAATTGACTTAGATACTAGACTTAAATGTACAACCGATTATAAGCAAACACCTCATGCACTAATATTAGTGGAAAATTCGTGAGTAGGTATTAAACCATAATTATTCTGTAAATAATAAGTAAATACCCACTTTTTAAGTGTGGTAACGTTACTGAATAATTTACATTGTTTGATGCTTACGTAACTAGAACATTTTTACATCTTTACGGAATCAAGACATAGTATTTGAAAATACGTCGGTACTGCTACTACATTCATTAGCTAGCCTACACATACGTGGTATAGGAGAATTGGCACCATGCACGGTTCTATGGAGAGGTGGGTAGAAAGGAGTTATTTGGGAGCGCGGATATCTAGCTGGCACTCTGATGTTCAAACGCATGAGTATATCAGGACAATCACTGACGATGTTAATGGTCTTATACAGAAAATTAAGATCAATGAAGTCCATACGTGATTCAAGTGTAACCATTTGGAAGTGATTAAGTCTTTTGCGATAAGACAAAACGTCTTTTGCAATTCCTGCAGAATATGCTAAATGCCATAAAATTACCCATATCCAATAGTGAACTACAGCAGGCTGGTTATAATGATGATGATGGGTATTTTTAAAAAAATATATATTTTATGTAATAACCCTCAAACATACAAACGACCTCAGTCGATGGTAGGTGAGTATCGCCGCCTATAGACACAAGCAACGCCAAAGGATTCACAAGTGCGATGCCGCCCTTTGGGATGAGAAAAGGAATAATAATTGTTACTCAGACACTTTCTATCTATCCAAAATATCTTCACAGTCGTATTAAACGTATATTTTATTAATACACAGATGCGATCAAATATTAACCGGTTGATTGAAGTGGACGTTATTAACAAAGGGCTCTGCGCCTGGGTCAAAGAATTGGGTTAATGTTCAGTAATTATTCAGTATAGTTGTTCTCTTTTCTGGTCATGTTAGCCTGGTACTTTCAAGCTACGATGAACGTTTGTTAGTGCGGATCTGTTTCTTATTTTGTCATTGACGGAGAAACTGTAACTTCAAGAAATGCCTCTTAGATTTATACTAATGTAAAAAATTACATATATACAACAGATCATAATTATGTAGATATTCCTATTTATCAAAAATATAAAATTTTGGGTACGTGCCGCAGAATACAAAATTAAGAATACACCTTATAAGATAAACCACATATTATCCAGTTAAACATATGAAATATCAAAATGGAAAATAAGTGAAGAAGGGTTTTCGATAATCCTAAAACAATTTAAACTTGTAATTATATTTTGGAGAAGTTTCGAATCTTTCTTGTTGCAGTGAAACATAAAATTTAATACTTAAGTTTATGCAATATACGTGACACCAACTGTATTTTATTTAGTACAAAAGGAGCTTGTCTCTTTGATTGCCCTTGTTCGAGAGTTTTAAAGCTTCCAAACACATCATCATAAGACATGTTTATAATCTATCCCACTGCTGGGCACAGGCCTCTTCTCGTTATCAGGAGCGTTGGGCCATAGTCCACCACGCTGACCAAGTCTTTACATGTCTGCCTAGAACTTTATGGAGAGCTCTTGGACATTCAGGTTACCTAGTGGTGTTTTCCTTCACCGTTTAACGATAATTAACAATTGAATCCACACATAACTTCGAAAAGTCATTGGTGCGCGCCGCGGATTTAAAGGTTGGTCTCTAAACTAAACTATCGCTGCTTTTCTATGAATATATTAGCTGACAATAGGCGGCATTACATATAAAGATTAACAACACAGCGTTACACAATAGAAATAGATGCTTCAATTGACATCGTCTTTAAGGTGAATCGAGGGCACGCAAAATAAAGTGTACCTAAGTTTAACAACGCGAGATGCCTGCCAGGTATACCTGTAGTCTAGCAGTCTTGTCGTCTGTCGGTGTAATTAGGTTTTCAAGTTGCAGTGGAAGTACTGTTAATCTGTATAGTTTATATTTCAAGATATTAAAACAATTTTGTTTATCGCCTTCAAACACATTAAATTCATTTTCTCCTTATCTTATATCATAACGTTCAAGTGGTATAAACCACGTTATAAGTTTAGCTACTAAGGTCCTCTCTCCCAACAGGGTTTAGCTGCAAATTGCTTACGACAGCCACTAATGGGCGTGCCGACACAAAATCGATGGCCCTTCCAATTGTTATTCTAAACGTTTCCGAACAAATTTTCTGACTACAATACTTAAGCGGGATCTTCTCTATGAGAATAATGTTTAAACGCATTATTCTAATAAAAATCCGCCCAAGAGCGGCTTTCTATGCATATTTTTTATGCACTAGATAATGCTCTTTCAGATTTTATAGTCAACAAATTTATTTTCTGGTGTCGATAGATTTGAGCATTCACTTGTGACAGAACATCGAGTATTCGCCATTTTTAATGTTATCGAACCGAACAACAATCATGAACGTGAAAATGTTCGTCCATTAAATATACCACAGAACATATCTAGCGGGATCTAATCAGCAAAAAGTTTGAAGGAGTACTGTCCATTCGCTGAAATGCTCGCCAGAACGCTCACGCTCGTTAAAACACTCTCGTTTAATTTCTGTTATGTAACATTCGTAATAATGCTTATTAAATGTGAATGTTCAAGTGTATCAGCACCATTAAGTACCTAAACGAAATCATCTGATACCCTCAAAGTAAACAAATAAACAAGATATTAAGAGAAAATAACAAGTCGCAGTATATCTCATAGATTATATGATATACTAGCTGTTTCACGCGGGTTCACCCGCGTCTTGAGGGGACTTCTTCGCGTATCCGTTAATTTAGCCTTAGTTACTTCTTGGTACAACAGCTATCCGCCAGTGAAAGTCCCGTCAAAATTGGTCCAGCCGTTCCAGAGATTAGCGAGAACAACCAGACAGCCAGACAAAAATTGTAAAAAAGGACATTTCGGTACATTATTATGTACCGTGTATATATTCATATGCATTTAGTAAAAAGCGGTTATTTTAATATTACAAACAGACACTCCAGTTTTATTTATGTGTATAGACTGGTTATTGTGGCTGGCGTATGTGTTTCTCATACAGAACAAAAGTATGTGTAAAAATTAAATACGAACAGCCGCTAGGGCTAAGGTAAATGCTTCCTCAAATCTGGTTAGACTGAAAGAGAAAGAAAAAAAGGCGAATAGGCATTTTTGGATACAACCTGGATAACGTTGTGTAGTAAAGCTCCAGTTATATTAGAATAGTTTATAGAAGGTATACTTTACACCGCAAAGATATTACAATCCTGCTGAAGAGCCACCGTCCGTTCGGTACCGCCGCCAGAATAGGATGCCCACTCTCGCCAAACGCCATTTTGAATTATTTCAATAGTAATGTGACTCGGACGAGTCATTCGACTACAAATTATTTAATTCCAATCAATATTAATTTAAATAAAAATGGTGGATACCTTTTGTCTCTCATGAAATCCCAGGAAAAGTTAAACTCCGGGGGAGTTTACCTTTTCCTTCTTTTCCCCAAATGTAAAGAAATAAAGAAAGAAAATACATTTATTGTAACGAACAATTATTATTTAATAAAGCGGCTGCATTTTAACTTGTCAAATATACTTGTGAAATGTAACGCTTTGTTTTCCAACCATATTGTTTAGTCAATTTATCACCTACACCCAACAGAAATCAAATACAAGAACATTCAATCGACTGTACCTACACTAAAGCAGGCTTACACAGCAGAATTAATGAAGCAACGTTTTAAATTTCCAAGTTGTTCACACGCTTAGTTTGTACAAGACTACGGTGAGTATTTATCAGAAACTTTAGCTGAAGTATTTATCAGCAACTTCAGCTGAAGGCAAGTCGAAGTTGCCAAGAATATACCGCTTACATGCTTATCTTACGAAGAAACTTATGTGGAAGGAGTTATTAAGAAGAGATTAACGAACTTGGTTTGATAAGTCATGGGATGTGTAATTATTTTGTTGTGATTGGGGATTATTTATGGAATGAGATAAAAAATATAAGAAAATATGTAGTTGTACTAGCCTTCGATAAGTTCTGATTCAACTAACGACATCAAATGTTGTTCAATTTTATAATTTATATTAATGGTTCGTGAGTTATGAAACTAACTATAATGTCTAAATACTTTATTATTAAAGACTATTTTAATAAATTGTCATTTAATAGTACAGATGCGACATCAGAAAATGTATTTTTCATGTCCAAACTTAAAGTTCCCTTTTTTAATCGCCTTCTTATAACGTTAATTTTATTTCATGATAGTCATGCTAAAATTATATCAATATAATATACAACTATAGGTACATATTAGACAGTCTGAAATTTCAAAATAACTATGGTTTTACAAGGTCCGCGATTACGCAGGCCTTTCAACTGCCAAATACTTTCTCAAACTAATTAATTTGACAGATTTCCTATACATAAACTGCCAAACTGCCAAATTTATTCTTCAGATAGTATTGATCAGAAGATTGAATCGGCCCTTTGTCGACAGACCTTAACGTTATAGGTAGCTATTTATAGCTATTAGCACTTTTGCTATTTATACCGAATCGCATGCGTCAAGTTAAAGTGCATCGACTATTACTTGTTAATTAGTAAAGCCTAATAAGCCGTATAACGGCTTATACACCCGCACAAATTAATAGAAAAAATATAAATTTAAATAACATTTTATAAATTTTATATTCAGTTTTGTCCGCTTAGTCATGCGAAAACAAAACGCGGATGGGTAGGCGAACGGAAGGGCATGGCGAAACTACAACTGTACTTTATAGGTTACCACAGAACAGTTTACAAAGATTTCGGTTTTTTTATAGCACCTGCTGTTACGGAGCTCCAAGCACAGAAGAATCTAATACATATTATGATTTGTTTGGCCTCAAGTCACTGAACAAAAAACGTAAAGCCAAAAGCACACCGGAACCGCAAAATTATTTAAATTGTAACGGTGTAGGTATAAAGCATTCGGCAATTTCAGCAATTTTATTCCAAAAGCCTCAAAGTTCCTACATCATTCAATCACACGAATAAACTTCGTAAAAACCGTATAATATAAATACGGTAAATTCACGGTGATGTTGTGGTTGTATGGCGGATAAACTCCGAGATAACACAAGGATACAGCAAAAAGGTTTACGTACACGTGCCGGCTAGGATAAATATAGAACTACCTTATTTAGTGCAGCGAAGGTAAAGGTGCGGAAAACCAGGGAATATTAGTGTCACTTGGGATTAACGTACTTACTTTATATATTCAGGGTATGAAATAATCTGTGAAGTGGTGTAGATGAAGAAATTGGCCAAGTGCGAGTTGGACTCGCGCACGAAAGGTTTAGTACCATCAACTAATTAAGAAAATCACCTTTGTTGTATGTGGTACATATACTTAAATATTTTTGAAGTTACTATCTGTTTATTAAGATCGAGAAAAATTGCTTAAAAATAACGTTTGTTGAATGGGACCCCCCTTAATATTTTTATTTTTTTATTTGTAGTAAGTATTTGTTGTTATAGCGGCAACGGAAATACATAGTATGTGAAAATTTCAGCTTTCTTAGTTATCACGGTTTATGAGATACAGCCTGGTGTCAGACAGGAAGACAGACAGACAGACAGACAGCGGAGGCTTAGTAATAGGGTCTCGTTTTTTACCTTTTAGGTACGGAACCCTTAAAACGGTTCTATTTTATTAGGGTATGGATATTATTCAAATATATTTTAAATAAAGAATGAAAGACACGATGATAGACACCCTTTTTCTAAAAAAAAAATCTGTGTTTGAAACTAGAAGAGATTAATTTTTTTCGTCCTTACACTTTAATTTTATTATATCTTTGAAATTGATATTGGTTTGCAATTTTCGCGATATTTACACGTGCTATTATTAATAATGCCCGGACCTGCCCGTGACCACGGCAGCTGTAACTCATTCCAAACACATCAAGGTAATTCTCCCATAAGTAAATGCACGATTAAGACAATTCAAAAGGATAATAATTATTGTGATACCTCCCTAAGAAACGCCGAAATTACAAACTGTCTGTATACAGAGTTAGGTATATTGTGCACTTTAAACTATGTGCAACTAAGAGAGCTGGTACTTGTCTAAATGACACTATCTAAATTTAATGTAAAGTGCTTTTTACCTCAGTAATATACCTCGGAGCTTAGTTCAACGGACGGACATTAAACTCGCAATCCAGACATATCACTGCGTTCATCAGCACTATTATAATCAAACATGCATTACTCCTGTTTATCCCTTGAGGGCTATTCGGAATAAGCTACTCCTATATTTTGCTAGAAGCGTTTATAACGACAAATCCTGTTTGGTTTATTATACTTTGTTTATTTGTAGTCTACCTTGCGGCAGTATCCAATTTAAAAAATGTGGCAGAAAAGTCACCAAAACGGATTTCTCTCGGGTAACTTTTGCATTAAAATGTTATTGGAAAAAGACTTGATCTGAAAGAGAATAATATTTTCAACACAATTTCTGAGGTCGGGCCAGGCACACACTCATATTTTTTAATTTGTTTCTTTTTCTGCATATACACAGCTTGCTCCTGGCTGGGATCAACTTTTTGTTCCTAGAATTATTTCTTTTCATCCTAGAACTAGGCCTTTAAACTTAAATTAAAATTATTACTTCATCTGGATATCCATAAAATGAATTTCTTCTTCCAAAAATGCGTTTATATATATATATATATATATATATATATATATATATGAGGCCAAACAAATCATAATATGTATTAGATTCTTCTGTGCTTGGAGCTCCGTAACAGCAGGTGCTATAAAAAAACCGAAATCTTTGTAAACTATTCTGTGGTAACCTATAAAGTACAGTTGTAGTTTCGCCATGCCCTTCCGTTCGCCTACCCATCCGCGTTTTGTTTTCGCATGACTAAGCGGACAAAACTGAATATAAAATGTATAAAATGTTATTTACATTTATATTTTTCTATTAATTTGTGTGGGTGTATAAGCCGTTATACGGCTTATTAGGCTTTACTAATTAACGAGTAATAGTCGATGCACTTAAACTTGACGCATGCGATAAAATTAATATTGTGATCAAGTCCTTTTATCCTTAGGACACTGGGTAAGGGCCACTACGGAAACCTACATTGCTTGTCGCTCGACATGCACTTAGCCGGTTTTGTTGTTTTATTTATAAAAGACAGCATTAGGATTAACTCCTGCGTCGCGGGAGACCAAAGATCATACAACTAGCGGACACAAGTTACACCCGAATTGAAACAACACTTGTGAATCTCACAACGCTCGGCGCAGTATTAAGCGGCGCGGCGGCTGTTTAATCCAATGCCAACCGTGCAGTCATTTACATAATACATACATTAGAAAACACATAAAGGTCCAAACTCTCTCCGGAAACGTACTGACAAACAATATTATACACAGATTGGACATAGCGGACATGGCGAAACTATAAGGTTTCCTACGGAACCTTAAAAAGCCCGATTAAGTAAAGGCATGACTAACATAGTTTATAAATTTACCTTAAAATTTCGGTATAAATAGCAAAAGTGCTAATAGCTATAAATAGCTACCTATAGCGTTAAGGTCTGTCGACAAAGAGCCGATTCAATCGTCTGATAAATACTATCTTTAGAATAAATTTGGCTGTTTGGCAGTTTATGTATAGGAAATCTGTCAAATTAATTAGTTTGAGAAAGTATTTGGCAGTTGAAAGGCCTGCGTAATCGCAGACCTTGTAAAACCATAGTCATTTTGAAATTTCAGACTGTCTAATATGTACCTATACTTGTATATTATATTGATATAATTTTAGCATGACCGTCATGAAATAAAATTAACGTTATAAGAAGGCGATTAAAAAAAGGGAACTTTAAGTTTGGACATGAAAAATACATTTTGTGATGACGCATCTGTACTATTAAATGACAACTTATTAAAATGGTCTCTAATAATAAAGTATTTAGACATTATAGTTAGTTTCATAACATACGAACCATTAATATAAATTATAAAATTGAACAACATCTGATGTTGTTAGTTGAATCAGAACTTATCGAAGGCTAGTACAACTCGAAACCTATATATTTTCTTATAATTTATATATATATATATATATATATATATATATATATATATATATATATATATATATATATCTCTCTCTTAAAAACAACTTATTAGATTTTAATTACGGATACTAATCCCTTTGTTTATATATATCTAATACAAATTTATCTTGATAGACCTTTTGGTTGCAGAGAAAGTCGTGGATAAACATACACACACGAAATTAGCACACGTTTTTAGAAAGATTTAAGTATCATCATATTCATATATCATCAAATTCCAACACACAAATTCCTACACTTGAGTTAAGCTCCAGCACCTTTAGGTTACATAATTAAACTACTTAAGTACTTGCGATTTTCAGTTCAGTATAGCTAGTTTCTCAACAAAAACAAAGTTAGTACTCACGGCACACACCGAACATAAATTCTGCCAGTTTTTGCTGACCTGGTATTGTATAGGATTGAACAACAAAAACTATACCACCTTATAATATGCTGGTATACAACAGGATTTATTACTGTTAGCTCAGACACTATTTTACCTAAGGATAACGTTTTTGGCGAAAATATTCTCGGTCTCTGAATTTACATAGCTGTAAATCGCATGCTCGAAAGAAAAGTGGATAGATATTTTGTTTATTTACCTTCAACTAAAATTATACATAATTTATACGCTGTTTTGCATGCTACAGGAGTGAATTAAAAACATCTTTCCGCGGCGTCCGTGCCTAAGCAAAAGCCAGTAGTTCACATGAAACAAAATAACATATTAAAGTATATACACTAGACATTTATTTTCCAAACAAAATCAACTATTACATAAAAAGCAACTTAATTATGTCCTAAAATTAAAATAAACCTATTTAATATATACAATACGAAAAATAAATTAAAATTAAATTTAGAAGGCGTCATGGAAGTCATCTGCATCGCAGTCAATCGGAAGCGTGCCCAGAAGACTGGCGGCATTGCCTCGTTGTATAGCAATGCTTATCTTTTGTGCTAAATACGTGCCAGCCCTCTGGTCACCCGAGGCGTCGATCAGTCTCTTTGCGAGATCCCTAAAAAGGGATCTCGCACTTGGACCCCATGGCCCCAAGGTTTCGACCCCAAACGGCTCAAATACATAATCTCCTACAAGATTTACGTATTTGCGCCGTTTGAGGGTCTCTGCTGAAGCAGCAGCAGCGCCCGCAAAACCTGCTGTGCTAGAAAGATGGGATGGCGCAAGGGTATCACATGTCGCGTCCCATACCAAAGGCCTACCCAGCTTCCACGGCAGTAAAGACATCCCGTCCGGTCTCTTGCCATCGTCACGTGCCAAGCCCTGAGGTTCAAGTTGGGCTGGAACACCAGCGGTGACAAGAGCACGGCGCAGAATGTCGTTGAGGTTAGTATATACATAGTTTTATAATTAGATATGAAATAATAAAGGTAGATATATATTTATTTAAATAACAAATATGCGTTGCCCACGGTTCCATGAAACGATGTTTTAAGAAAACATACCGTGGCAATGGTGTATTTAAAGTCACTTTTGCATCTTCTCAAGATCAAAGTTTCTACAAGACCTTAGATACGTACTCTCACAAACTCAACCATTAAAAAATATCGAACCCAATTTGACATACACAAAATGGGTCCCGTGTAGAGCTCAAATCCACAACACTTGGTGCTGTGTTTAGCAACGATATGACCATTTACTATTGTAGACTACTAATGCTGCGGAGTAGCGGAGTACACGCGGAGTATTACAAAAACCATAAAAACCCGGACATTATAATTTAATTGCAAACCCCATCAACGTTCCAAAAACTTCCGACTAAGCGCAAATTCATGCTGAAGCAATCAAACACAACGTGGAACCATAAAAATTGCAATAAAACCTCAACTCCCAACGACACCCACGGGAGCTCCCGCTCATAATAGTAATGATGTTTTAAATTCGATCGTAAGCCCGCGATTATTCTGTCGGAATGAATTGGATTACGATGAGAATTAAAACATAATTAACATTCAAACGGAATCCAAATATCTCATGCTAAACTCGGATAATACAAACGGACAAGTTTTCTCTCCGTTATAATGCTTGCTCTTTATTACGCACAGAGAACTGAAGAATTTCTTGAAGAATTTGGTGAGATTTTGTTTGGATAATTTATTTTGGTCTGTTACTATGATTTTTTTTTGGATGTGTGGAACTTATTCAGTTTTGAAGCAGGTTATAGTTGACTTGCTCAAGTCAAACCACAGAACAATTAAAGGAGGTTAGAACGGAAATAGTTACTGATTTGTATTAGAACGCGTGTCGCCGATTGTCTCCCACTCTCTATCTCCACTACAAGCAATACACTAATACGTACGCGCATTACGCACACAAATCAACTGCACTTACTTAGATCGCGAGTTTGCCATTGGTTGTCACACTAGCGCAAACACTTCGCTTGACATGGAACTATGGCGCTTGACGATCACTCTCACACTCTCATTAATGTTACGGTGTCCAAAAGGTCGATTATTTATATCGATAAAATACTGTTGTTTTGTTACTTTAAGTTTTGCAATTGTTTGTTTTTATTTCGGGATGGTGGGATAGGGTACAAATAGTGTGGCCTTTCTTAATATATATAAATAATAATATAAAATTAAAGGGGAAGATACAATATGGCCTTTATCATATCCGAATACCAAGAGTTAAAAATCATGTCCACCTAGGATGTCAGTGTCCGTGATAAACTATTCATGTGTACAACCACATAAGCTAAAGTTTGTAAAGAAATAAATGACACGAGTATATAATACAATAATATTTTAATGTTGAACAATAATTTAAATTAAATTTCAACCCAGATTCTATTACTGTCCCAGAAATAAGACGTATTTATTAAGAAACATACGCTTGCTATCTTTTAAATTCGAATTTTTCAAAATAAAATGCAATCTTACATTAATATGTTTTTCTATGATAGCTTTAGATAGGTCTGTAACATGGCTCGCATTAGGATAAAATCCAAGCTGGTGATAACTAATCAATCAATCAGCCTATCGCAGTCCACTACTGGACATAGGCCTCTCCCAACACGCGCCACAGTACACGGTCCTCAGCCTTCCGCATCCAGTCTGTCCCAGCCACCTTTTCAGGTCGTCGGTCCACGTAGCCGGGGGCCGCCCTACCTTACGCTTGCAGAGACGTGGTCTCCACTCTAGGATACGCTTGCTCCATCGGCCATCAGTCCTTCTACAGATATGGCCAGCCCACTTTCACTTGAGCCTACTGATTCTGTGAGCTATGTCGGTAACTTTGGTTCATTGTCGGATAGATTCGTTTCGGATTTTATCCTTCAAAGAGACGCCAAGCATAGCCCGTTCCATAGCTCGCTGTGAGTGTCCACGTCTCGGCACCGTACGTCATAACAGTTAGGACGCATTGGTTGAAGACTTTGGTCTTCAGGCATTGCGGTAGGGGCAAAGAGAAAACACGACGTAGCTTGCCAAACGCTGCCCAACCCAACTGGATCCTGCGGTCGATTTCTTTCTCGAAGTTGTTTTTACCAAGATCTTGATAACTAATGTTGCTAAATAATTCAGTTCCGACAAAGGTGCGCAAGATCTTTGTTGTCAACATATATTATGTTCATTAATTTGCCGAAGATTGTCGGTGTAAATCTTTATATAATGATACAGGAGACCCCCTTTATCTTTTGCTACGGGAAATTTATGGTCCGAATTTATTTCATTTGACAGCAGTGCTCCAACGCATATGTCACAATCAATTTTCTTAATTAAAATATGTGATATGTGACCCGCGATACTAAGTTAATAACCCACAATAAACATTAATCGGTAGTAATAAACAAAGTTTTGTTAATCTTAATATTACTGATAACAATCATTTGAATACATTCACACGAAGGAACTCACAATCGACATTGTTCACAACTTGGTAGGTACAACACTATCGGACCCACCACCATAGATTTAGCAGAATTTAAGCTTTGACGTTCGCAGTGAACGAAATACATTGCGCAATCGCCTACGTAGTACTAGATGGTACCTACGTATTGCCAGCAATGTATATTTTTTTATTTGCTTGCGATAGTATCATGTTCGTCTACAAATTACATAATACTATTGTAATAATTACAAATATCATTTTTATTTTAAGGTTTTCGGACTTACCGGTGAAAAGAAATCCTTCTCGAGCCACAGTACATAACTGGCTTCTTTTTCGACACGTTATTATAGCGCAAGATGGCGTAATTCTGTTATTTTCGCGGAGCTTCGTACGCTGTCGCAATATGAGCACGATTGTTGACAGCGTCAATCAAATTTTTCGGCATATGAGCGTATGCTCACATGGACGGCGAGGCTGCCACGCCCACAAGGCCGTTCTAACCTCTCTTAACTGTTCTGTGAGTCAAACTGTGATTAGCCATTGTCAAATTCTTATTTTTATAAGAGGCTCTACATAGTTGTAAATAAATTAAAATATGTTGAAAGTATTTAACTTTTACTATTACACTGCCTTACAAATTTGGTTAGTATGACTTCCAAGGTCGTAGGTTTAATTTAATTATTTAATTCCAATAATTCCTAATATACAAACCACCAAAGAAAACGATAAAAGCAATGAAAATTAGCTGGGAAGAGTGAATTATCAATTAAACCTCACAGTCAAAATCATTGTAGCGATATTGCTATTGTGTTTCTAGACCTTCGCCATGAAGTTTAAGATCAACCTACTCATTATTAAATTGTCCATTACAATATGAAGTCCTCACAAACATATTACCTTCATCATCATCAGCCTTTAACAGTCCACTGCTGGACTAGGCCTCTCTTTTGAAAGGAGGAATTGGCCTACTATACCACGCTGGCCAAACGGGTTGGTATAGGGTTTGTATCAAGTTTTCCTTCTCTTACAGTGCTGTTCTCTGCATAATATGCTCCCTCTGTCGGCTCTTACGACACTCATGGGATGATATGGGGTGGTGACATCAGTCCGTATTCTTAATCCGTCACCACACGGATGATTACCTTCATTAAAATATTTTTGTATTTTTCAGTTTCATAAGAGCATTTGACATTCAAAACGCTTTAAACCAATCGAAATTAACTTCACAATGTTTCATTAAATAACTTCCTCGTACATGTTTTGGATTCGTAATCACATTGCGTGACACGAATGACGATGACGGGGTCCTTTAATTATGTAAATACCAGGATCCAGGTTAATGAGAGAGTTATAGTTGTTGAGGCTGGCAAAGGCTGTTGGATGTTCAACGCTAAGCTTTGTAGTGCTCACTTTTAGCTGCAGTTTATGTATACGTTCTCATTCATTGTTCCGGTTTCGAACTCGTATGTCTGGTTTGCAATGTTGTTTGTGCATAGGCTCTATAACAAGTTGTTTAGTAAACAATTGTGGAACTTGGTTGTTATGATAACGGATAATTTAAAAAGACACAAGGATACGTTTATTGACACATTTATAAACGATATTAATATTCTCAGTCTTGCATGTAAACGGAGACAGTCTTCTATTAAGTGCGTTAGCTTTACTATTTTTCAAATATTAGTAACATTTGGTCATTGACTTCATTAACTTTTACTCCAAGAGCGAGAGCATATGCGATCCGTATTCCTTGTCTTTACCTGTTACATTTCGTTTCCTTCAATCTCGTCGTTCTAGTAAGCAGCACCTTTCAATGGTTCAACATGACTGTAAAGCTAAGATGACAAGGCAAGCTTAAAACATAAGAAACTGACCTCTCTACCACCATAACAATAAAAACAAGTGTGCTCCACCTTGGCTCTCAAGATCATAAATCTTTACATAACACTTTACTACCACATACCAAACTAATCCTCAAAATGGTCGCATAAAACTTGTCCCATCTAACGCTGTAGCCTGGCGATCCTAACCAATATGGATATGGCTGTACAATCCCGGCGTAAGGCTGAAATTACTCACTATGCAAATTAGGATTCCCGCGGGATGCCTTCGACGGCAGTATTAGATATTCAATATAGTGATACGGACTTTGTATTGAAGAGTAGGGTAAAGGAAATTACGTTTTATGGATAAACGCGGCCAATATGGGTAATGGTATTGAGTGTGTGAGATTGTAAGGGGATGGGATTGAACTAAGCATACGCAGATGATTATATGGATTTTTTCTTAGATGGTTATTTACGGTGTAAGACACTGTTTCAAATGTGAGTAATTCTTTGGTCTTAAATAAGGTCGTTTAGTCGTAAAGTGTGTCAAATACCTTTCAAATAGTTTTATAGCTGAAGTAAAAACTGCAAGTTAGCAGCTACGCCTGCCCATTTTTTAATTTATCCATTTTGGCCGATCCGTGGGAATTTCGGGAAATCCCTTCTTAGTGCACCCCTACGGTCCCCAAAGAACACACATGCCAAATTTCAGCTTCCTACGCCCAATAGTTTGGCTGTAGCTTGTCTGTCAGTCAGTCAGTAACGCAAGGATTTTATATATAAAGAAGATTAACTGCGCTATTTATCTATTTTCTCGCAATACTTTCTGAGTGACCTGATAATATGTATAAACGATTGCAATATTTTCGTTAAGAATCTGTCTCCAATATACTTTAGAACGATATATTTTATCAAATATAGAAAAATATTTTTGCCTCTTAAGTTCTTAAATCTCGGGCTTAGTCTGGTGTTGGATTTAATCCATCTTCTCTAAAATACGTGCCTTAAATTACGGTAAATAAAAGAGTAAATAACCTTTATCTATTATTAAAACCATATAAACTTTAGGTAGCATGATATTAACCATCGGTATCGGTATTATAAAATATCTCTTATTTATTTATCGAGAGTTTTGTTACAAGTAGAGTTCAGTCTAGACCGCTGTCTAATAACCATAACTCTATGCTTACAAGCAAAGTGCCTGACTACATACATCACAATATAAATCATACAAATTCGTCTGGCAGACAGTTTCACTATCTATTCGATCTCATACATAGTCTTACGTGTGCCTGTTCATAATGAATGGGCTGAAACGCCACAGTTTCACAAAGTCTGTATAGTTCGCCAGTCTATCAATGTCTGCTAGTTAGAGATTAAGGCTTACTTAGATACGCGTGGACTGCCTACATATGTAATAGGTGATTCGGTGAAAGCATGTCAGTGTGGAGAACAACTATAGACAAAACTATCAAATATCAGTTCCGTTTCTTCGCCGTGTTTTTGTGTGAGTAATACAGCATTATACCATTAACGTAGTATCCACTTAGCACATAGGATAAGTATATTTTATTCCCTTTAGAAGACATCTACATGTATTCAAAGCTTATAAAGATCAACTTACGTTAAGGGAAACAGACAAGATAAATGGAAAATATTTGGTAGATATTAAGATAAAATAGTCTGTGGGAATTCAATACGTGAATTACAGTGACAACCTACGACGATATTATAATTTTATTCGTGGTACTGTTCAACGCTGTCAGCGTAGCAAATAGGTACCTATAAGATTTTTCTATCAAGCCGAAATGGAATTAAATAAAAAGTAAAATAAATCATTTTTTTTCAAACCATAATTTATATGTGCTTAACAAATAGGATCAAAATACTCGTCAATACGAATCAAACGAGCCCAAACTCGATGGCGTTGTGCCGTTTTGTTACAGCGTTTCTATAGCCATGGCCATCTTCCAGCTCCATCATCAAAACAGCTTAATGACGTAACAATATTGCACTGTCACACGCTATACACATGCAACATTTCAGCTTAATAAAAAAATCTCAATACAAGCAGCGATAGCTGACTGGAGAGACCGACAGACTGCTACGCAGTGGGTCTCGGGTTCGAATCCACGGCACGCACCTATGACTTTTCGGAGTTAACCTTTCAACTCCCAAATACTTTCTCAAACTAATTAATTTGACAGATTTCCTATACATAAACTGTCAAACTGCCAAATTTATTCTTCAGATAGTATTGATCAGAAGATTGAATCGGCCCTTTGTCGACAGACCTTAACGCTATAGGTAGCTATTAATAGCTATTAGCACTTTTGCTATTAATACCGAAATTTTAAGGTAAATTTATAAACTATGTTAGCATGACTAACATCTTAAAATATAAAATCCTTGCGTTACTGACTGACTGACAGACACGCTACAGCCGAAACTATTGGGCACAGGAAGCTGAAATTTGGCATGTATTTTCCTTGGGGACCGTAAGCGTGCACTAACACGGGATTTCCCGAAATGCCCACGGGATCGGGCATAACGAGAAATTCGAAAATATGTGCGTGCGAAGCCGCTGGCGTCGACTTGTAGTTTATAAATTTACCTTTACTTAATTGCGCTTTTGAAGGCTCCGTAGGAACCCTTATAGTTTCGCTATGTCCGCTATGTCCAATCTTTGTATAATATTGTTTGTCAGTACGTTTCCGGAGAGAGTTTGGACCTTTATGTCTATTCTAATGTATGTATTATGTAAATTACTGCACGGTTGGCATTGGATTAAACAGCCGCCGCGGCGCTTAATACTGCGCCGAGCGTTGTGAGATTCACAAGACGTGTTGTTTCAATTCGGGTGTAACTTGTGTCCGCTAGTTGTATGATCTTTGGTCTCTCGCGACGCAGGAGTTAATCCTAATGTTGTATTTTATAAATAAAAGAACAAAACCGGCCAAGTGCATGTCGAGCGACAAGCAATGTAGGTTTCCGTAGTGGCCCTTACCCAGTGTCCTAAGGATGTAAAGACTTGATCACAATATTCATCTTATCGCATGCGTCAAGTTAAAGTGCATCGACTATTACTCGTTAATTAGTAAAGCCTAATAAGCCGTATAACGGCTTATACACCCACACAATTTCATAGAAAAATAAAAATTTAAATAACATTTTTTGAATTTTATACTTATTCAGTTTTGTCCGCTTAGTCATGCGAAAACAAAACTGTGTGAATTATAGTTTTTGCATAAAACCGCGGACGGATACAACAGTTCCTTATAGGTTACCACAGAACAGTTTACAAAGATTTCGGTTTTTAGGGTTCCGTACCTCGAAAGGAAAAAACGGAACCCTTATAGGATCACTTTGTTGTCCGTCCGTCTGTCAAGACCCTTTTTCTCAGGAATGCGTGGAGGTATCAAACTGAAATTTATACTAAATACTCGAATCTACGGTTCCACAGAGCTGTAAAAAAATCAAACTTCTAATCCAACGCAATCAAAAGATACAGCCGTATATCCTGCAAATTGCAGCATATTTTCTAACTCGCATTGGAATCAGTGTACTTCCCGTGAACTCAGAATCTTGAAATTTGGTACCAAGGAACGTCTTATAAGGGAAAAATTGCGAAAACCGTAAATTTTTAGTTACAGCATTTAAAAAAATACTTTTAATAAATTTAAAGTTACCACCCCTTTCTCTTGAACGCGTGGAGGTATTAAATTGAAATTCATATCAAATACTCAAGTATATAACACCGTAAGGCTGCAACAAAATCAAGCTTCTATGTCAACGCAATCAAAAGAAAGAGCAATATAAGCATATTTGAAAACTCGCGCCTACTCGCAAGTGAATAAAATCCTACAGGGTACTTTCCGTGAGCTCAGAATCTTGAAATTTGGTACGAAGCAACACCTTATAGCACATATAAAGGAAAAATTGCGAAAACCATATATTTTCAGTTACATCATATAAGAAAAATATTTTTAATAAATTTAAAGTTACAACCCCTTTCTCTGGAACGCGTGGAGGTATTAAATTGAAATTCATATCAAATACTCAAGTATATAACACCGTTAGGCTGCAACAAAATCAAACTTCTATGTCAACGCAATCAAAAGAAAGAGCAATATAAGCATACTAGAGGACACCAGCAGCTACGCCTACATTTTTTTTAAATTTACCTGTTTTGGCCGATCCCGTGGGAATTTCGGGAAATCCCTTCTTAGTGCACCCCTACGGTCTCCAAGGAACATACTTGCCAAATTTCAGGTTCCTGCGCCCAATAGTTTCGGCTGTAGCGTGTCTGTCAGTCAGTCAGTAACGCAAGGATTTTATATATTAAGATTTTCAAACTCGCGCCTACTCGCAAGTGAATCAAAACCTACAGGGTACTTCCCGTAAACTCAGAATCTTGAAATTTGGTACGAAGTAACGTCTTATATCACATATGAAGGAAAAAATGCGAAAACCTTAAATTTTTAGTTACAGCATATAAAAAAATATGTTTAATAAATTTAAAGTTACTACCCCTTTCTCTTGAACGCGTGGAGGTATTAAATTGAAATTCATATCAAATACTCAGGTATATAACACCGTTAGTCTGCAACAAAATCAAGCTTCTATGTCAACGCAATCAAAAGAAAGAGCAATATAAGCATATTTTCAAACTCGCGCCTACTCGCAAGTGAATCAAAACCTACAGGGTACTTTCCGTGAGCTCAGAATCTTCAAATTTGGTACGAAGCAACGTCTTATAGCCCAGATAAAGGATGTGGAAGGCTGAGGAACGTGTGCTGTGGTGCGTGTTGGAAAAGGCCTATGTCCAGCAGTGGACTGCGATAGGCTGATTGAGATTGAGATTTCAAATAATTACATAGTCTTCAAACCTTTTTGCTAATTATTCTGTACTTTATAAGTATTTTTGTAACAGATTTCTAATAGTCACTAAAAACTTTGTAAATCAATAACTTTGATAAAAAATCTTACCATCATTCATCAGCAGACTTTTGCAAGGCTGCTGCAAGGCTGGTATTGGTATTTAAGTTATATTATTTTATTCTATTTTTAATTTTTTTATTTTGGATCTCCAACAAACAATATACACAAACACAGACATATTATACAAACAAGAGTTTTGAACAGTGCACTCCTTCAGTTATAGGAGACCACAGCATGCACTATAACATAAAAGCTAACCTAATACAAATACAGTTAAGGCGAGGTTGCAGTACTTTTTAAGATTTTTGAACGTCTGAAAGTCCCATGAACTATGATATTTTTAATGAATAAAAATTAAAATATAAAATTTGAACATATCTTCTAGTAAATCGTGAAGATAGAAACACGATTTGGAATGATTGGCTCGATAAAAAAAATGTCAAACATGGCACTAAATCACAATTTTAAACGTGTACTGCTTAGAGATTCCATAATGAATTTATATGAAAGTATTATCAATAGAAACAGTTCTTTATTTTAAAATAAATGGTAAAAACAGATTTCGTAATTTCGTTATCATTTTTCTCCAAGAAAAAAATAGTCAAAATGTTGGCATTATATCGCTCGCCGGCCGTTCATCAGTGCCTGTCTAGGCGTGATTGAGGGCGGACGTACGTCGTTGCTCCGCAAAATCCCCCTCCACCCCCGCATGTACGTTTTCGCAAAAGTACAAAGTAATTCGTATTCCAAACTCAATCGTTCAAACCATAGACATACTAATAAGAAACCGTAGACAGGTTACTGACAAGGTAACATGACGGAGCTTACGAGTGTCACGCATCGCGTAAAGCGTACGCACACTAATATAAATATGTCAAAACGACACACTAAGAATTAGATAAGAAGTGTAAGTGAGATAGCACATCTAATCGCAAGCGCGAAATAGAGATAAACATAATTATACTCTCTGGACCGACGCGCATTGTGACATCATGCTGACCGTTTCACAAACAATAATTTGACTCAGATGCGACATGATCACTTTGTCTGTATTGAGTAAATTCAATTCGCCTCAAAGTAAATTTGATTAATTCATTTAAGGTAGGGAAATAAAAAGTCGATGTGATTTATTTATAACATTTATTAAAAAAGTACATTTTATTCTTCTCATTTCATTCAATGGAAATCTAAAACAGTACGTTAATATAAAAACTGTGCGCTGCGGACCCACCGTGCCCTGGCAATATCCCTGGGGGTATGGTGGGTCTTTTAAAGCTTAACCGTACTCCTAGCTGAAATGCTCGTAGTGTTATACCAACGTGCTACGTGGACATTAAACTGAACAGTGTTATCTCTCGTATTATAATGACTTACTACTTACGTTTTTGTATTTTTAGACAAGCGAAGACAAGCGCTAGTACGATGATATAGTGCAACAAGGAGATAAATTAGAGAATAAAACGTTTAGGTATTACTGCTAATGGTTATAATGCTTTGTATATTATAGGTATAATCTGTGGTACTGTTGAAGACCCGTCATCATCATCATCCTTGCGCTGTCGGATCATTCCCACTAGTTCTATTAGCACAACTTGATGAGAAGAATAGAACTAATGGGAAACAGTTATAGGAAATTTACCACTAGTTCTATGTATGTTTTACAAGGGTAGTGTCACAACATCGCGCTCACATATCCGAATAAATATGTATGTATAAAAATGTGTTAAACGAATGAACGTCTACAAAACAATTGAACGTCTACAAAACAAATGAACGTCTACAAAACAAATGAACGTCTACAAAACTAATGACTACCAGAAAGTGATCAGCTATCGATAGTGATTGCAAAAAAAAGGCGCATGCGGATCATCATTTCTTTAATGTACAAAAATTCTGTTTAATTATCGATATTCCTTTATTTTGGTATGTCCCATCACTGCTAAAAATACCTTCTAGTGCGGTTTAGGTCGATATCGGCCTGCCGCTTTTCCTGGTTTATATCTCTTTTCCTATTTGGTAGATTCCGGGGCGAATCAAACCTAAGGAAGCTGGGTTCAAGGTTATTCTAACAGTAAAAAAAAAATTGTATACACTATGTTTTCGCAAAGTTATAGCGTTTTAAGCTACCCTAGTGCTGGCAGGTCGAAAAAGACCTGCCACGCACTGGCGGAAAAATCGTTGGGGGCACATTTCGACCTGCCACCGCACCAGATGAAGGTTTATGATTTTACTTGCCGCAGCGAACGTGTTAATTAATCGTTGATCTCCAAATGGATCTAACCTCTTCATAACTTTTTTTTTTTCGCATTTTAACGTCCTTTGTAACTATAATAAACAACTTTTCCGGCGAATTGGTAGTTGTATTTTTACATTTTGGCACAACACATGATTTCCTAGTACTTGAATTGGATATTTTTATAAGTATTTAGGTATATTTTCAACGGCACGGGCGCGCGACCAACGCGCGACCGCGAGCGGACTGAGTGAGCGTGTTGTGCGATGACGTCAGACCGACACACAATATGTATGTATAAAAATGTGTTAAACGAATGAACGTCTACAAAACAATTGAACGTCTACAAAACAAATGAACGTCTACAAAACAAATGAACGTCTACAAAACTAATGACTACCAGAAAGTGATCAGCTATCGATAGTGATTGCAAAAAATAGGCGCATGCGGTTTTCGACCTTAATGACAATTCATGAAAACGTATTTTTTTTGTTTTTCTCGCTTTCTGGCAATATTAGGGTAATAAAATTATAAATTCTGACTAATGTCAATTAGGTTGAAAATCGCATGCACCTGTTTATTGCAATCACTATCGATAGCTGATCACTTTCTGTAAGTCATTTGTTTTGTAGACGTTCATTTCTTTTACACATTAAACAAATGAACGTCTACAAAACATATTCATTCGGATATATGAGCACGATGTCGTGACACTACGGATCATTCCCAGTAGTTCTATTGAATATCCTTGTAAAAACATACATAGAACTAGGCTGGGACATTTCCTATTACTTATCCCATTAGTTGTGTTCTCCTCATCAAGTTGTACTAATAGAATTAGGACAGTTCTATCATAGAATTGTTCAATACTACTACTATACTGGGAATGATCCCACAAAATAGTAGAACTTGAAATTAACGAACTGAAATTAATAAACTAATTACACAACAATATTATCTGGGAGTAAGCTTAAGCTTTGAAAGATCCACCATACCCCCAGGGTCGGCAGCGAAAACTGTGCAGTACAATCTACTTAGTTGTTTAATAGTAAAAGGAGAAAAACAAGAAGAAGTGAATGGACTTTGATCATCCGTCAATGTTTGTAACTTACGTATGATTTTGTATTTCTATAATAATAATATATTGTGTTGATTCAGCCTCAAATCACTTTTATTACTTGACAAAAACACACATCAGTTTTTTATTATTACGAATGTCCCATCTGGATACTTTGTTTTTTAGTCTTTGAATACGCACAATACTGCTTCTCTTTTACACTCGCTAAATGCCATTTTTTTACTGAATTTATTATAAATTGTAAATAAAACGTTGTAATATTGTAATACTCATGAATGAGAAGTGATTCCATAACTTTTAGTAATTTTCCTACTATAGTTTGTGCAAAATCTCATTACACACGACGGCATTTTCAAATGTAACGTACACACACGCGAGTAAAAGAGCGAGCGCTTCCGACCGCAGCGCGTACGCGACTAAAGCCAAATGAGACATTTAGCCTGTTTTTAATGTGCCACTTTTGAAGTTCCCATAACTCATCTACGGTTTTTTTTTACGCTGCGCTGTGGCACACGCACACACAAAACCTCCCCTCCCCTCCCCCCCCTCACTCGCTGACGCCACCGCCGTGGTTTTGTTTTTGCGGGGGGTGAGGTCGAGCTACGCACTGTACTGCAACCTCGCCTTAATGAGCAACATATTACAATAAAAAAAGAAAACCTTACAAAAGTATAAGATGGTCGTACATCAAATGTTGAAGAAAGCGGACGTGTTTCAATTTTTACGAAATTTTAATTAAAAGTTTTTACGCAGTATTAACCTGTATACATATCGGGTCATAAGCTCGGTATTCGTGTGTAGTGCGCCGAGTCGTATTTGAGAATAAATTCGTCGCTCGCGTACCTCGCAGCGGCCGTGCTTGCTGAGGTAGGCCCCTCCTCACCTCGCGGGAAAGAGAGGAGCTGCGTTTCGAAATAATTCGTTCTTGTCGCACCGCTACACTTCGCTCGCCCAGCGCTTTAACAAGTGAGTGAGTCACCGCAACTTAAAACTAGAAGCACCTACATTTGTTTTATAAAACATAAAATATAAAACATAACACGGCTACACAAATAAAGACAATGCTTTGTTCAGCGTGTCAATCGATTATTGAAGACCATGCATGTTTAAAATGCCGATTGTGTTTGCTCTATTATCACACACTTTGTGTCGGCATATCCAATAAAGAGTTTAAAAACCTCACTACTGATACTAAATCGAAGTGGTCATGTCCGGCCTGTCACAGTAAGGCTCCTAAGAGTGATAACTCAAACACGCCAGTCCGGCCGATATTATCGCCTAGCTCGCGTTCTAACGTTAACGTGGCTAAACGCGGGACTACTGAGCTTCGCGCCACTAAGGATGCGAATACTGGCTGTTTACCCTCTTGCTTGTCACGTTCGGATCTTCGCTGTATTATAAAAGAAGAATTACGGGCCTGTATTACTGATTGCATTGCAGATTTCAAGAGTGATATTAACAATCAGTTGCGTGAAATGAAAGACGATATAAGAAATTTTAACGAGTCGATTACTTTTATGAACAGTCATTTCGAGAAGCTAAATGCTGAAATAAAAGCGTACAAAGTTGATATCGATCGCATTAAAAATGAAAATGAATCACTAAAAAATGATCTTAAGGCCATCTCCCCGCGCTGTATTCAATTGGACCAACTGATGCGTTCATCAAATCTTGAAATTCAATGCTTACCTGAACACAAGACAGAAAACATAATGACAGTCGTAAAACAATTGGGTAAAGTGGTAGCTTGCCCCTTAAATGATACAGACATTTCTTATTGTAGTAGAATTGCTAAGAAGGATCCTGGAAGCCCACGTCCCCGTGCTATTTTGGTTACACTGTGCAGTCCTCGTCTGCGTGATACGCTTTTAGCGGCTACTGTAAAGTACAATAAGCAACACCCTAATGATAAACTAAACTCAAGTCATTTAGGGCTCAGTGAGAATAAGAAGTCGGCAATATATGTCACCGAAAATTTATCGCCCGAGAACAAGTCGCTTCACGCTGCAGCACGTCTCAAAGCCAAGGAACTCAACTACAAGCATGTTTGGGTGCGCAGCGGCCGTATATATATGCGAAGAACTGATACATCTGAGTATATCTATGTTCGCAACGCAGCAACTTTAGAAAGACTGTGTAATCAATAGTTATTTTGTACTAAATATTCAATCTCTAATCTTACTCTGATATATTCTGTCAAAATTCTCATCTATAAATATATATTTTCAAAACGTTAGAGGTTTACGTACTAAGACTTTAGAATTATATAAAAATGTTTTATGTTGCGATTATGATGTTATTATACTGTGTGAAACATGGCTAAACCATACCATATTTGATTCGGAACTATTTGATGATCGTTATGTCACATATAGACGTGATCGAGAGACCAGTGAATATCACAACAAGAAATCGGGTGGTGGTGTCTTAGTTGCCGTATCTAAGCGTTTTGAATCGCGGAGACTAACCCAGTTAGAAAGCGGTTGCGAAGACCTTTGGGTGGAGTTAGATAGGGGTAATAACCGGAAATCCCTAGATAATTTATACATATGTGCGGTTTACATACCTCCTCCGGTTCAAAAACACATTCTCGAGCATTTCATTGACAACACCAATCGAATTTTAGAATCACATAATAACACGCTAATACTAGGGGATTTTAATCTAAGCTCGATAACATGGGCCAACAATGTAAGCAGCGTATCCTTACCGGCATCTTTACCTGGCCCACTCGGGAACAAATTGGTCGAATTTATAGCCTTTAATAATTTAAAACAACACAATACAATCCTGAATAACCAAGGAAAGATTCTAGACCTGGTACTTTCGACTGAAAAAATTTACCACATGCAAGTAGGTAAGTACATTCTTAGCAATATTGACCCATACCACCCGCCTTTAGAATTTGTCTTATCGTGTAGTAGTACTCCAAGTCTTTCCCCCAAGATTCCTAGTGACAAGTTTAATTTTCACAGAGCAGATTTTAACAAAATTATAAGCGAACTAAACTCTTTTTCTTGGGCTAATGAATTCTCAGTCTTGAAGGACGTTGATGATATGGTTGATGTATTTTATAGGGTTATTAGAGAGGCAATAGCAAAACACGTACCTTTAAGTAAAAAGTCTAATCGCAAGTATCCCAATTGGTATACTAAGGAACTTATAAACTTATTAAATGAGAAATATAAAGTTCGAAAAAGGTACCGTCAATATAAAAATCCTTTGGATGAACTGAGTTTCATGTTACTGAAAAAACGATGCTCATCACTGATTGAATCGTGTTACAAGAACTACATTAGTAACATAGAAGATTCCTTGTCTAAAAATCCAAAGTTGTTTTGGAGTCACTTAAAAAATAAGCGTCAAAACAAAAGTATGTACCCGTCATCTATGCATTTAGATAACGGACGCGCTTGTAATGGCTCAGATATTTGCAATCTCTTTGCATCCTTTTTTGCGTCCGTTTATAAGGCACCCTCTTCTACCTCGGCCCACTATAATGACGCTCCTAACTCTTTGCCTACGAATTGTTTGCCAGGGTTGTCCTTTTCACAACAGACTGTTTTAACGGCCCTTAAGCACTTAGATCAAAGTAAAGGTACTGGTTCTGATGGTATACCAACTCTCTTTGCAACGGAATGTCGTAATGCGCTATCCTTGCCACTCTCATTAATATACAACAGGTCATTGGAATCTGGACATTTTCCTACCGCGTGGAAGGAATCAAGGGTTGTACCTATTCCCAAATCAGGAGATACTGGATAAAAAACTATAGGCCAATTTCTATATTGCCTGTCTTCGGTAAATTGTTTGAAGTATTAATAAGACCCACAATTACCTGGCATATAAAACATTTGATATCGCCACAACAGTTTGGTTTCTGCAAAGCACGATCGACAACATCTAACCTTATTTCATTCGTGACCTTTTTGACTGATTCAGTTGATTCCAATATTCCAGTTGACACCATTTATACTGACATAAGCAAGGCCTTCGATACAGTGGACCACAGTGTTCTTATTTACAAACTTTCTTGTTTTGGAATAACAGGTAATTTGCTAAATTGGTTTTCCTCGTATTTAAACAATCGGATTTCCAGGGTAGTTGTCAATGGATACTCGTCTGAATCATTTTTAATCCCATCAGGAGTCCCCCAAGGATCAGTTCTTGGGCCAATTTTGTTTAATATATTTGTTAATGATATTGTACCACTTTTTAAACACAGCAAATGCTTCCTTTACGCCGACGATCTCAAACTTGCAAAACAAATAAAAAGCAAGCAGGACGCCTTTCTTTTGCAAGAAGACTTAAATCGCTTGGTCGACTGGTGTGAGAGAAACGGCTTGGCACTGAACATCGACAAATGTAAATATATACGTTTCTCTCGTAGTGTTGGCATGAATTCGCAAACCTATACAATCAATGGTAAAACATTAGAAGAAGTGGCTACAATTAAAGACTTGGGGGTTCATTTGGATAGCAGAATTAGATTCCATACTCACATCGACAAAATAACGACTAAAGCTTTTCAAATGCTGGGCTTTATCATTAGAAATACCAAAGATTTTAAAAAGCCAGAGTCTAAGATTAGACTTTTCTTAGCCTTAGTTCGATCAGGTCTGGAATATTGTGCTCAAGTCTGGTCACCCCACTACGAGATACATGTTAAGCGGCTCGAGAGGGTGCAAAAGCGTTTTCTCTGGCACCTGTCGTACCAGTGTAACATGGCAAAATTGTTACCAACATATGAAAGTCGGTTAAAGCATTTTAATCTCCATAGTCTGTTGGATCGAAGACGGTTATTGGATCAGACTTTGCTATATAAATTAGTTAACGGTGAGTTGGACTGCCCCTTTCTCGTTGAGAAGTTAAATATATATGCGCCATCAAAGTTACCTCGTGCAAGTAAATACACACCTTTTTCGATAGAAAAATCAAAAACCAATTTGGGTCAAAACGCTACTATCAGCAGATTACAGAGTGAGTATAATAAGCTCACGAAAAATAATTACATTGATATAGATATTTTTTCAAACAGTCTTTCTAAATTTAAAAGCAAAATTATTGCATCATTTAATCTTTCTGGAAAGATTAAATGATGCAATAATTTTGAAGAAGTAAAGTGCTTCAATAATTAAGTCCTGTTGTCTCGATCATGTTCTGTGTCTTTTGTATACGACTGACATAACTAGGTATATTTCTTTTGTAAGTATATATACTCACAAGTAAATTCATTTTTTGTTCTCTTGCCTACATGTAAAATATTTTGTTAATTTTAAGTTTAATTTAGGTACCTTAATTTAAACAGTCCCTTACCATGCCGTGGCAACTTGTAAGTGGAACAACACTTAGCATGCAATTGTAAACATGTTTGTGAATTTTATATTAGTGTATGTTTTGTTAGTTGTCCAAATAAATAAAATAAATAAAATAATATAAAACTTAACCGTGCAAATTTTAATGAACAACTTAATGATAATAAATAAGAATAAATTAAACGGGATACAAAACAATATAAAACGTTAAAAACATTTTTCCAGTAGCCTCTTATATTTTCGTAATGATTCAGTAATATCAATATCATGAGCCTTTGATATAGTATTGTACAGTCTACAAATCCTTGGCAAAGCAGCGTAATGACCCAGGTTAGTTTTAGAGAACGGAATATCAAATAAGTTATAATTAGACTTTCTTGGGATACGAATAGGCGTTTTTATATTTAAGGCACTCAACAACTCACTACAGTCTGTGGCACCACTGAGTATCTTATGTAGGAACTAGAGGACGCCAGCAGCTACGCCTGCATTTTTTTGAAATTTACCCGTTTTGGCCGATCCCGTGGGAATTTCGGGAAATCCCTTCTTAGTGCACCCCTACGGTCCCCAAGGAACATACATGCCAAATTTCAGCATCCTGCGCCCAATAGTTTCGGCTGTAGCGTGTCTGTCAGTCAGTCAGTAACGCAAGGATTTTATATATTAAGATATGGAATCTAGTTTCATTCTGCAGCTTGCCAAAGTCTTTAATTTATAATGCGTCAACCGTGCTGTGTAACTCGGCATTTGTTTTGCTAGTTGGTTGCCGTAGCTTAGGTGATAAAGGAAGCGCCTTTGCACACTCTCCAAACGTTTTGTGTATACGTCGTAATGAGGATTCCATACGACTGAGCCATACTCTAAGATGGGACGTACGAGTGAGTTAAATAGTTTTACTTTAGTGGATGACTTTTTGAAGCCTTTGCAGTTACGTAAGACAAAACCGAGACTTATAAGCCCTTGCAACTGTATTTAAAATGTTAACATCATATTTTAGTGTACTGTCTAGTTGGACTCCTAAATCTCGAATAGCGTTAACCTTGTTTAAATGGACGTCATCTATTTTATAGGTATTATCACGTATATGTTTATTACGACTGTAATTGAATATGATGACATTTACTTATGTTTAACTGCATTTTATTTTCTTTACACCAGTTTGATAGTCGGCTGATGTCATCCTGTAACATTTTAACATCTACATCGGTCTTGATTGGTTACATGATCTTTAAGTCGTCCGCAAATAAAAAAAATCTTAAGTGTTGAAAGCAGTTAACTATGTCATTAATAAAAACGTTGAAGAGGATTGGACCTAGATGAGATCCCTGAGGAATTCCAGAGGTGGCCTTGTAACTAGAAGAAAAGTACCCATTTATTACTACTTTAGAAGTTCTGTCTTTTAAGTAAGAATTGAACCACCTAATCAATGGTCCATCGATACCTAACCGTGCAAGCTTTTCTGTGAGGAGGTTGTGGTCCACTTTATCGAACGCCTTGCTAAAATCTGTGTAGATTGCGTCGACAGGAATACGTTTATCTAGACACTCGGATACGGCAGATGTGAAGCATAGTAGGTTAGTGTTAGTGGATCGCAATTTTATGAAACCATGCTGATGTTCGGTAAAATGTTGTTTAAGGTACCACATTAAGTGTTTTGTTACAAGTTTTTCAAATATTTTGCCAAAAGTAATTAGTATTGAAATTGGTCTGTAATTCTTAACAAGGTGTTTTTCGCCGGTTTAAATATAGGCACCACCAGAGCTTCTTTCCACTTATTTGGAAAGGTCCCTTCACTAAAACAAGCGATATATGTTAATATAAAATAAAGGATGACTGATTACAAACGACAAAGACCCTTTTTCTTTAATTTATGCTCTTCCAGCTTTCCATACTGTAATGTTATGGATTTCATTTGGCAATAAAAATACCGTAACTATGACTGGTAAACTTTTACTTAGATACCTACAGGTTTGTACGGAACCCTCGGTGGGCGAGTCCGACTCGCACTTGACCGGTTTATTATAGCAACTGCTGTTACGGAGCTCCAAGCACAGAAGAATCTAATACATATTAAGATTTGCTTGGCCTCAAGTTACTCAACAAAAAACTTAAATCCATAAAACACACCGAAAACCCCAAAATTATTTGAATTGTAACAGTGTAGGTATTAAGCATTCGTCGTTTCCAAACATTTTATTCCAAACGCCTCAAAGTTCCCACATCATTCAATCACACAAAGTAAACTTCCTAAAAAAGCGTATAATATAAATACCGTAAATCCACGGCGATGTTGTGATTGTATGGCGGATAAACTCCGAGATAACACAAGGATACAGCAAAAAGGTTTACGTACACGTGCCGGCCAGGATAAATATAGAACTACCTTATTTATTGTAGCGAAGGTAAAAGTGCGGGAAACCAGGGAATATTAGTGTCACTGGGGATTAACGTACTTACTTTATAAATTCAGGATATGAAATGATCTGTGAAGTGTGTTGATAAAAAAATTGGCCAAGTGCGAGGCGGACTCGCGCATGAAGGGTTCCGTACCATCATCTATAAAAGAAAATCACGTTTGTTGTATACTTTATAAATTCAGGGTATGCAATAGTCTGTGAAGTGGTGTAGATAAAAAAAATGTTCAAGAGCGAGTCGGACTCACGCACGAAGAGTTCCGTTCCATCATCTATAAAAGAAAATCACGTTTGTTGTATGTATAATTAAATTTTTTTGAAGTTACTATCTGTTTATTAATAGATAGTAACTTCAAAAATCAGATCGAGAAAAAATTGGTTTAAAATTACTGACTAGGCAGATACATCGATACTCCAAATCATCTGCCTGTGAAAAAATAGTTTACTTTTACCTCCTTACGCTAGCAGCGCAGCAACACATAATATGTAGAGAGTTGTTACAAGTGATATTTTCAGGCTTTTACATATTTATAGGCTACTAAAGGCTGCCCGTAGCTACGCCCGCACTTTCTTTTAATCATCAAATCCGAAGCCAGGCTCATCGTTAGCCAAAACTATAGCTAACATGGCGAAAATATTTCCTAACTTAATAACAATGCAAATAAAATAGTCAACACCAAAGCAAACGATATTCCATAAAGGGGAACATAACATGGACTATTAAATGCATGCATGAACGCTACCAAATAATCTATATGATCTGGTAATGTAAAATACTATTAGCATTTAGCGCAAGCGTGCCCTTTGCCGACTGCCAACAGTGCTACCGTGGATATGTTTGTCAATTAAAATAGGCACTACAACTATGAACACTTACTAGACATGGGAGGATATTAAATCTAACAGTGTTATCTTGCTAATGGTGCTTAGATGAAGTTTTCTTAATATTGAGGCGATATATGTAGTACTGAAATAAGTTAATAAGCATGAGTATCATTAGATATCAGACATAGGTCTAGGCCTCTCTGATGGCACGCCACTGAGGTCAATTTGGCTCTTCGTGCCCAGTCGTTACTAGCCAATAGACACTCCACCTAGCTGGAGAACGTCTTACGCTACGTTTACCGAGGTGCTGTCTCCAATCAAGACCACGACCACTGCAATTTATTTATTTATTAGGTTTGCTAACAGTCCATACAGTTCATACAGTTTTGTCTTAACATTAACTTAGATACTAGACTTAAATGTACAACCGATTATAAGCAAATACCTCATGCACTAATATTAGTGGAAAATTCGTGAGTAGGTATTTTAATAGTAATTATGGTTTACCATAATTACTCTGTAAACAATAAATAAATACCAACTTTTTAAGTGTGGTAACGTTACTGAATAATTTATATTGTTTGATGCTTACGTAACAAGATCATTTTTAGGGAATCAAGACATAGTATTTGAAAATACATCGGTACTGCTACTACATTCATTAGCTAGCCTACACATACCTGGTATAGGAGAATTGGCACCATACACGGTTCTATGGAGAGGTGGGTAGAAAGGAGTTATTTGGGAGCGCGGATATCTAGCTGGCACTCTGATGTTCAAACGCATGAGTATATCAGGACAATCACTGACGTTGTTAATGGTCTTATACAGAAAATTAAGATCAATAAAGTCCATACGTCATTCAAGTGTAACCATTTGGAAGTGACTAAGTCTTTTGCGATAAGACAAAACGTCTTTTGCAATTCCTGCAGAGTATGCTAAATGCCATAAAATGACCCATATCCAATAGTGAACTACAGCAGGCTGGTTATAATGATGATGATGGGTATATTTAAAAAAAATATATATTTTATGTAATAACCCTCAAACATACAAACGGCCTCAATCGATGGTAGGTGAGTGTCGCCACCTATAGACACAAGCAACGTCAAAGGATTCACAAGTGCGATGCCGCCCTTTGGAATGAGAAAAGGAATAATAATCGTTACTCAGACACTTTATATCTATCCAAAATATCTTCACAGTCGTATTAAACGTATATTTTATTAATACACAGATGCGATCAAATATTAACCGGTTGAGTGAAGTGGACGTTATTAACAAAGGGCTCTGCGCCTGGGTCAAAGAATTGGGTTAATGTTCAGTAATTATTCAGTATAGTTGTTCTCTTTTCTGGTCATGTTAGCCTGGTGCTTTCAAGCTACAATGAACGTTTGTTAGTGCGGATCTGTTTCTTATTTTGTCATTGACGGAGAAACTGTAACTTCAAGAAATGCCTCTTAGATTTATACTAATGTAAAAAATTACATATATACAACAGATCATAATTATGTAGATATTCCTATTTATCAAAAATATAAAATTTTGGGTACGTGCCGCAGAATACAAAATTAAGAATACACCTTATAAGATAAACCACATATTATCCATAATGGTTAAACATATGAAATATCAAAATGGAAAATAAGCGAAGAAGGGTTTTCGATAATCCTAAAACAATTTAAACTTGTAATTATATTTTGGAGAAGTTTCGAATCTTTCTTGTTGCAGTGAAACATAAAATTTAAAACTTAAGTTTATGCAATATACGTGACACCTACTGTATTTTAATTAGTATAAAAGGAGCATGTCTCTTTGATTGCCCTTGTTCGAGAGTTTTAAAGCCTCCAAACACATCATCATAAGACTTGTTTATAATCTATCCCACTGCTGGGCACAGGCCTCTTCTCGTTATCAGGAGGGTTGGGCCATAGTCCACCACGCTGACCAAGTCTTTACATGTCTGCCAAGAACTTTATGGAGAGCTCTTGGCCATTCAGGTTACCTAGTGGTGTTTTCCTTCACCGTTTAAGGATAATTAACAATTGAATCCACAACTAACTTCGAAAAGTCATTGGAGCGCGCCGTGAGTTTGGTCTCTACACTAAACTATCGCTGTTGTGACGTATGTCCGGTACCTACCGCATCTACGTCACAGCTGCTTTTTCTATGAATATATTAACTGACAATAGGCGGCATTACATATAAAGATTAACAACACAGCGTTACACAATAGAAATAGATGCTTCAATTGACATCGTCTATAAGGTGAATCGAAGGCACGGAAAATAAAGTGTACCTAAGTTTAACAACGCGAGATGCCTGCCAGGTATACCTGTAGTCTAGCAGTCTTGTCGTCTGTCGGTTTAATTAGGTTTCTTTCAAGTTGCAGTGAAAGAACCGGTCATCTGTATAATTTATATTTCTAGATATTAAAACAATTTTGTTTATCGCCTTCAAACACATTAAATACATTTTCTCCTTATCTTATATCAAAATGTTCAAGTGGTATAAACCACGTTATAAGTTTAGCGACTAAGGTCCTCTCTCCCAACAGGGTTTTGCTACAAATTGCTTACGACAGCCACTAATGGGAGTGCCGACACAAAATCGATGGCCCTTCCAATTGTTATTCTAAACGTTTTCGAACAAATTTTCTGACTACAATACTTAAGCGGGATCTTCTCTATGAGAATAATGTTTAAACGCATTATTCTGATAAAAATCCGCCGTAAGTAACCCAAGAGCGGCTTTCTATGCATATTTTTTATGCACTAGATAATGCTCTTTCAGATTTTATAGTCAACAACTTTATTTTCTGGTGTCGATAGATTTGAGCATTCACTTGTGACAGAACATCGAGTATTCGCCATTTTTAATGTTATCGAACAGAACAACAATCATCAACGTAAAAATTTTCATCCATTAAATATACAACAGAACATTTATCTAGCGGGATCTAATCAGCAAAAAGTTCGAAGCAGTACTGTCCATTCGCTGAAATGCTCACCAGAACGCTCCCTATAATGTTCGCTAAAACACTCTCGTTTATTTTCTGTTATGTAACATTCGTAATAATGCTTATTAAATGTGAATTTTCAAGTGTATCAGCACCATTAAGTAAACGAAAACCATCTGGTACCCTCGAAGTAAACAAATAAACAAGATAATAAGAGAAAATAACAAGTCGCAGTATATCTCATAGATTATATGATATACTAGCTGTTTCACGCGGGTTCACCCGCGTCCTGAGGGGACTTCTTCGCGTATCCGTTAATTTAGCCTTAGTTTCTTCTTGGTACATCAGCTATCCGCCAGTGAAAGTCACGTCAAGATTGGTCCAGCCGTTCCAGAGATTAGCGAGAACAACCAGACAACCAGACGAAAATTGTGAAAAATGACATTTCGGTATTTTATTATGTACCGTGTATATATTCATATGCATTAAGTAAAAAGCGGTTATTTTAATATTACAAACAGACACTCCAATTTTATTTATGTGTCTAGATTGGTTATTGTGGCTGGCGTATGGGTTTCTCATACAGAACAAAAGTATGTCTAAAAATTATATACGAACAGCCGCTAGGGCTAAGGTAAATGCTTCCTCAAATCTGGTTAGACTGATAGAGAAAGAAAAAAAGGCGAATAGGCATTTTTGGATACAACCTGAGTAACGTTGTGTAGTAAAGCTCCAGTTATATTAGAATAGTTTATAGAAGGTATAATTTACACCGCAAAGATATTACAATCCTGCTCGAGAGCCACCGTCCGTTCGGTACCGCCGCCAGAATAGGATGCCCGCTCTCGCCAACTGCCATTTTGAATTATTTCAATAGTGATGTGACTCGGACGAGTCATTCGACTACAAATTATTTAATTCCAATCGATATTAATTTTAATAAAAATGGAAACCTTACAGTTGGATACCGGTTGATTTTCTAATACAAAAACTACTATATCATTTTCAGTTAGAAGCACCTGTCATAGAGGACAACAAGTTTTGTCTCTCATGAAACCCCAGGAAAAGTTAACCTCCGAGCGAGTTTACCTTTTCCTTCTTTTCCCCAAATGCAAAGAAATAAAGAAAAAAAATACATTTATTGTCACGAACAATTATTATTTTATAAATCAGCTGTATTTTATCTTGTAAAATATACTTGTGAAATGTATAGCTTTGTTTTCCAATCATAATTATTGTTTAGTCAATTTATCACCTACACCCAACAGAAATCAAACACAAGAACATTCAATCGACTGTACCTACACTGAAGCAGGCTTACACAGCACAATTAATGAAGCAACGTTTTAAACCAAGTTGTTCATACGCTAAGTTCGTACGAGACTACAGTAAGTATTTATCAGAAATTTTAGCTGAAGTATTTATCAGCAACTTTAGCTGAAGGCAAGTCGTAGTTGCTAAGAATATACCGCTTACATGCTTATCTTGCGAAGAAACTTATGTGGAAGGAGTTATTAAGAAGAGATTAACGAACTTGGTATGATAAGTCATGGGATGTGTAGTTATTTTGTTGGGATTGGGGGATTATTTATGTAATGAAATAAAAATGATTACATAAAAAATATGTTCGGTGTTGTGGTACCCTTCGATGGGTTCTGATTAAATTACGACAACAAATGTTCAATTTTATAATTTACTAGGGGATGTCCGCGGTTACACCCACGTTATTTAAGGCTACTGCTCCACTCAAAGCGCAATGTTATAAATCGATAAATGGGCTATCTAACACTGAAAGAATTCTTCAAATCGGACCAGTAGTTTCTGAGATTAGCGTTCAACCAAACAAACTCTTCAGCTTTATATATTAGTAAGTATAAGATAGTGACGATTCGTAAGTTTTGAAACTAGCCATAATGATTAAATCCTTTATTATTAGCTAGCGACCCGCCCCGGCTTCGCACGGGTGCATATAAACTTTCCTCTTGAATCATTCTATCTATTAAAAAATCCGCATTAAAATCCGTTGCGTAGTTTTAAAGATTTAAGCATACATAAGGACAGACAGACAGAAGACAGACTTTGTTTTATACTATGTAGTGAAGACCACTTTAATATTGGTCATTTAGGAGTCCAGATGTGTCATTAGAAAATGTATTTTCATGTCCAAACTTAAGGTTACCCGCAACCTTTTTAGGGTTTCGTAGTCCACAAGGAACCCTTATAGTTTCGTCATGTCCGTCCGTCTGTCCGTCCGCAGCCTAGCTCAAAGACGCTTGGTGCTAGAAAGCTGATATTTGACATGAATATAGACATAAGATATTGCAACAAAACTGAAGAATAAAATTTAGGAAAATATTTTTTTAAGGGTTCTCCCTTACATATATAGTGGGGTTGAATTTATAAATTTATAAACCATGTTAGTCATGCCTTTACTTAATTGCGATTGTTTTAGCGTTCCATAGTAAACTACAAGGAACCCCTATAATTTTACTATGTCCGTCTTAAAACTGTGCAAAATAGTAACATAATGAACTTTCAATTAAAATAAAACCGCTAATTAGACTTTACTAATTAACGGGTAATAGACAATTAACTTAGATTTCTGCTTACGAGTAATAAAATTATTGGGTGTATGTTTTGTAAGTCGCCTAATTTATTTCTATTGCGAGAGTAGTATTGTATTTAAAAAAGGAAAATAAACGAATAGTAACTTTTTCAATTTTTATTGTACCTACAGATTTTTCTGCTTGGACATGCACAAGCGTACCAAATCATTCATCATCATCAGCCTTTAACAGTCCACTGCTAGACTAGACCTCTCCTTTGAAAGGAGGAATTGGCCTACTATACCACGCTGGCCAAACGGGTTGGTATAGGGTTTGTATCGAGTTTTCTTTCTCTTACAGTACTGTTCTCTGCATAATATGCTCCCTCTGTCGGCTCTTACGACACCCATGGGATGATATGGGGTGGTGACATTCCGTATTCTTAATCCGCCACCACACGGACGGAAATTGTAGGTTACTAATGCTTATAGTTTCTGCGTAAATTTATCCGCGGACGGACGGATATGGCTAAACTATAAGGGCTCTTTGTAATTTACTGCAGAAGCCTAAAATTTTAACCTACGTACTGAAATGAAATGCTTTTCCGGTTATTTATTTTAGTATACGAAAGTTTCGGCTGTTATAATAGCAACTGCGGTTACAGAGCTCCGAACACAGAACACAAAATCTAATACATATTAGTATTCATTTGGGCTCAAGTCATCCAACAAAAAATGTAAAGCCAAAAATCACAGCGAAAGCCGCAAAATTATGCGTGGTGTAGGTAAAAAGTATTCGGCGATTCCAACAATTTTATTCCAAACGCCTAAAAGTTCCTACATCATTCAATCACACGAAGTAAACTTCCAAAAAAGCGTATACTATAAATACCGTAAATTCACGGTGATGTTGTGGTTGTATGGCGGATAAACTCCGAGATAACACAAGGATACAGCAAAAAGGTTTACGTACACGTGCCGGCCAGGATAAATATAGAACTACCTTATTTATTGTAGCGAAGGTAAAGGTGCGGAAAACCAGGGAATATTAGTGTCACTGGGGATTAACGTACTTACTTTATAAGTTCTGGATATGAAATAATCTGTGAAGTGCGTTGATAAAAAAATTGGCCAAGTGCGAGTCGGACTCGCGCACAAAGGGTTCCGTACCATCATCTATAAAAAAAAATCAGGTTTGTTGTATACTTTATAAATTCAGGGTATGAAATAATCTGTGAAGTGGTGTAGATAAAAAAAATGTTCAAGAGCGAGTCGGATTCACGCACGAAGAGTTCCGTACCACCATCTATAAAAAAAAATCACGTTTGTTGTATGTATAATAATTTTTTTTGAAGTTACTATTTGTTTATTAATAGATAGTAACTTCAAAAATAGGGTCGAGAAAAATTGGTTTAAGATTACGGACTAGGCAGATACATCACTCCAAATCATCTGCCTGTGTAAAAATAGTTTACTTTTACCTCCTTACGCTAGCAGCGCAGCAACACATAATATTATGTACGTCTTAGAGAGTGGTTACAAGTGATATTTTCAGGCTTTTTACATATTTATAGGCTACTAGAGGCTACCCGTAGCTACGCCCGCACTTTCTTTTAATCATGAAATCCGAAGCCAGGCTCATCGTTAGCCAAAACTATAGCTAACATGGCGACAATATTTCACAACTTAATAACAATACAAATAAAATTGTCAACACCAAAGCATACGATATTCCATAAGGGGGAACATAACATGGACTATTAAATGCATGCATGAACGCTACCAAATAATCTATATGATCTGGTATATGATATTAAATCTAACAGTGTTATCTTGCTAATGGTGCTTAGATGAAGTTTTCTTAATGTTGAGGCGATATTATGTAGTATTGAAATAAGTTAATAAGCATGAGTATCATTAGTTATCGGACATAGGTCTAGGCCTCTCCGATGGCACGCCACTCAGGTCAATTTGGCTCTTCGTGCCCAGTCGTTACTAGCCAATAGACACTCCACCTAGCCGGAGAACGTCTTACGCTACGTTTACCGAGGTGCTGTCTCCAATCAAGACCACGACCACTGCAATTTATTTATTTATTAGGTTTGCTAACAGCCCATACATTTCATACAGTTTTGTCTTAAGATTAACTTAGATACTAGACTTAAATGTACAACCGATTATAAGCAAACACCTCATGCACTAATATTAGTGGAAAATTCGTGAGTAGGTATTAAACCATAATTATTCTGTAAACAATAAGTAAATACCCACTTTTTAGGGTTCCGTAGTCCACAAGGAACCCTTATAGTTTCGTCATGTCCGTCCGTCTGTCCGTCCGCAGCCTAGCTCAAAGACGCCTGGTGCTGGAAAGCTGATATTTGACATGAATATAGGCAAAAGATATTGCAACAAAACTGTAGAATAAAATTTAGGAAAATATTTTTTTTAAGGGTATCTCCCCTACATATATAGTGGGGTTGAATTTTTTTTTGTTGAGTACCCCATCATGTGGGGTATCATTGGATAGGTTTTAAAAAAATATTATTTAGTTTGCTCAAATCATTTTTCGCTCAAGTGATTGGTTTGTCAAATATCAAGCTTTGAAGTGAAAAAAATTGTTAGACTCAAGTGTCCCCCCCCTCTGCTGGCTAAACTATTAATGTGGAAGAGGTGAAAAAAATCACAAATGAAGTACATATAACGAATTTAAAAGGAAAACTATCACGGCTAAGTAGATATCACTAGTTTACGAGTAATCGTCGGTTAACTTATAAATACCTATTTCTGTGAGTTTACATTGGGCGCGCTGGCTTAATCTTAAAGGTATACGTACTTTGGTATGTAATGTACTACGGTACTACGTATGTATAGTAGTAGTATATGTTGGAAACCACATTTTATGTTTACAGTACATAACTGGAAACATACCTAGTATTTTTCTAAACAAAACTTAGGTTCCTATAATAGTCGGATTTGTTGTACATTAATACCCTTTGCAGCAAGTCATTATGGGCAACTACGGAACCCTACATTGCGCGTGGCCCGACACGCACTTGGCCGGTTTTTTTAAGTGTGGTAACGTTATTGAATAATTTACATTGTTTGATGCTTACGTAACAAGAACATTTTTACATCTTTACGGAATCAAGACATAGTATTTGAAAATACATCGGTACTGCTACTACATTCATTAGCTAGCCTACACATACGTGGTATAGGAGAATGGTGCCAACCATGCACGGTTCTATGGAGAGGTGGGTAGAAAGGAGTTATTTGGGAGCGCGGATATCTAGCTGGCACTCTGATGTTCAAACGCATGAGTATATCAGGACAATCACTGACGTTGTTAATGGTCTTATACAGAAAATTAAGATCAATAAAGTCCATACGTGATTCAAGTGTAACCATTTGGAAGTGACTAAGACTTTTGCGATAAGACAAAACGTCTTTTGCAATTCCTGCAGAGTATGCTAAATGCCATAAAATGACCCATATCCAATAGTGAACTACAGCAGGCTGGTAATAATGATGATGATGGGTATATTTAAAAAAATATATATTTTATGTAATAACCCTCAAACATACAAACGACCTCAGTCGATGGTAGGTGAGTGTCGCCGCCTATAGACACAAGCAACGCCAAAGGATTCACAAGTGCGATGCCGCCCTTTGGAATGAGAAAAGGAATAATAATCGTTACTCAGACACTTTATATCTATCCAAAATATCTTCACAGTCGTATTAAACGTATATTTTATTAATACACAGATGCGATCAAATATTAACCGGTTGAGTGAAGTGGACGTTATTAACAAAGGGCTCTGCGCCTGGGTCAAAGAATTGGGTTAATGTTCAGTAATTATTCAGTATAGTTGTTCTCTTTTCTGGTCATGTTAGCCTGGTACTTTCAAGCTACGATGAACGTTTGTTAGTGCGGATCTGTTTCTTATTTTGTCATTGACGGAGAAACTGTAACTTCAAGAAATGCCTCTTAGATTTATACTAATGTAAAAAATTACATATATACAACAGATCATAATTATGTAGATATTCCTATTTATCAAAAATATAAAATTTTGGGTACGTGCCGCAGAATACAAAATTAAGAATACACCTTATAAGATAAACCACATATTATACATAATCGTTAAACATATGAAATATCAAAATGGAAAATAAGTGAAGAAGGGTTTTCAATAATCCTAAAACAATTTAAACTTGTAATTATATTTTGGAGAAGTTTCGAATCTTTCTTGTTGCAGTGAAACATAAAATTTAAAACTTAAGTTTATGCAATATACGTGACACCTACTGTATTTTATTTAGTACAAAAGGAGCTTGTCTCTTTGATTGCCCTTGTTCGAGAGTTTTAAAGCTTCCAAACACATCATCATAAGACTTGTTTATAATCTATCCCACTGCTGGGCACAGGCCTCTTCTCGTTATCAGGAGGGTTGGGCCATAGTCCACCACGCTGACCAAGTCTTTACATGTCTGCCTAGAACTTCATAGAGAGCTCTTGGACATTCAGGTTACCTAGTGGTGTTTTCCTTCAACGTTTAACGATAATTAACAATTGAATCCACACATAACTTCGAAAAGTCATTGGTGCGCGCCGCGGATTTAAAGGTTGGTCTCTAAACTAAACTATCGCTGCTTTTCTATGAATATATTAGCTGGCAATAGGCGGCATTACATATAAAGATTAACAACACAGCGTTACACAATAGAAATAGATGCTTCAATTGACATCGTCTTTAAGGTGAATCGAGGACACGCAAAATAAAGTGTACCTAAGTTTAACAACGCGAGATGCCTGCCAGGTATACCTGTAGTCTAGCAGTCTTATCGTCTGTCGGTGTAATTAGGTTTTCAAGTTGCAGTGGAAGTACTGTTAATCTGTATAATTTATATTTCTAGATATTAAAACAATTTTGTTTATCGCCTTCAAACACATTAAATTCATTTTCTCCTTATCTTATATCAAAACGTTCAAGTGGTATAAACCACGTTATAAGTTTAGCTACTAAGGTCCTCGCTCCCAACAGGGTTTAGCTGCAAATTGCTTACGACAGCCACTAATGGGCGTGCCGACACAAAATCGATGGCCCTTCCAATTGTTATTCTAAACGTTTCCGAACAAATTTTCTGACTACAATACTTAAGCGGGATCTTCTCTATGAGAATAATGTTGAAACGCATTATTCTAATAAAAATCCGCCGTAAGTAACCCAAGAGCGGCTTTCTATGCATATTTTTTATGCACTAGATAATGCTCTTTCAGATTTTATAGTCAACAAATTTATTTTCTGGTGTCGATAGATTTGAGCATTCACTTGTGACAGAACATCGAGTATTCGCCATTTTTAATGTTATCGAACCGAACAACAATCATCAACGTGAAAATGTTCATCCATTAAATATACAACAGAACATATCTAGCGGGATCTAATCAGCAAAAAGTTCGAAGCAGTACTGTCCATTCGCTGAAATGCTCACCAGAACGCTCACTAGAATGTTCGCTAAAACACCCTCGTTTATTGTCTGTTATGTAACATTCGTAATCCTACTTATTAAATGTGAATGTTCAAGTGTATCAGCACCATTAAGTAAACGAAACCATCTGATACCCTCAAAGTAAACAAATAAACAAGATAATAAGAGAAAATAACAAGTCTCGCGGTATATCTCACAGATTGCATGATATATTGGTTATCGTGGCTGGCGTATGGGCTTGACTCTCATACAGAACAAAAATATGTATAAAAATTAAATACGAACAGACACTAGGGCTAAGGTAAATGCTTTTTTAAATCTGGTTAGACTGCAAGAGAAAGAAAAAAAGTGAATAGGCAGTTTTGGATACAACCTGGATAACGTCGTGAACTTAGTAGAATAGTTTAAAGAATGTATACTTTACACCGCAAAGATATTACAATCCTTCCGAAGAGCCACCGCCCGTTCGGTACCGCCGCCAGAATAGGATGCCTGCTCTCGCCAACCGCCATTTTTAATTAATTCAACAGTGATTTGACTCGGACGAGTCATTCGACTACATTACTTCATTCCAATCGATATTAATTTTAATAAAAATAAAAACCTTACAGCTGGATCGCGGTTGATTTTCTAATACAAAAACTACTATATCATTTTCAGTTAGAAGCACCTGTCGTAGAGGACAACAAGTTTTGTCTCTCATGAAATTCCAGGAAAAGTTAAACTCCGGGGAAGTTTACCTTTTCCTTCTTTTCCCCAAATGTAAAGAAATAAAGAAAGAAAATACATTTATTGTAACGAACAATTATTTATTTATTAATCGGCCGCGTTTTAACTTGTCAAATACCTATACTTGTGAAATGTATAGATTTGTATCCCAATCATATTGTTTAGTTAATTTATCACCTACACCCAACAGAAGTCAAACACAAGAACATTCAATCGACTGTACCTACACTAAAGCAGGCTTACACAGCAGAATTAATGAAGCAACGTTTTAAATTTCCAAGTTGTTCATCGCTACGTTCGTACAAGACTACGGTAAGTATTTATCAGAAACTTTAGCTGAAGTATTTATCAGCAACTTTAGCTGAAGGCAAGTCGTAGTTGCTAAGAATATACCGCTTATATGCTTATCTTGCGAATAAACTTATGTGGAAGGAGTTATTAAGAAGAGATTAACGACACTTGGTATGATAAGTCATGGGATGTGTAGTTATTTTGTTGGGATTGGGATTTATGGAATGAGATAAAAATTATAAGAAAATATATAGGTTTCGAGTTGTACTAGCCTTCGATAAGTTCTGATGCAACTAACGACATCAAATGTTGTTCAATTTTATAATTTATATTAATGGTTCGTAAGTTATGACACTAAATATAATGTCTAAATACTTTATTATTAGATACCATTTTAATAAATTGTTATTTAATAGTACAGATACGTCATCTGAAAATTTATTTTTCATGTCCAAACTTAAAGTTCCCTTTTTTTATTCGCCTTCTTATAACGTTAATTTTATTTCAGCACAGTCATGCTAAAATTATATCAATATACATCTATAGGTATTTATTAGACAGTCTGAAATTTCAAAATAACTATGGTTTTACAAGGTCCTCGATTACGCAGGCCTTTCAACTGCCAAATACTTTCTCAAACTAATTAATTTGACAGATTTCCTATACAAAAACTGTCAAACTGCCAAATTTATTCTACAGATAGTATTTATCAGAAGATTGAATCGGCCCTTTGTCGACAGACCTTACCGCTATAGATAGCCATTAGCATTTTTGCTATTAATACCGAACTTTTAAGGTAAATTTATAAACTATGTTAGTCATGCCTTTAATTAATTGCGATTGTTTTAGCGTTCCATAGTAAATTACAAGGAACCCCTATAATTTTACTATGACCGTCTTAAAACTATGTTAAATAGTAACATAATGAACTTTAAATGAAAATAAAACCGCTAATTAGACTTTTCTAATTAACGAGTAATAGACAATTAACTTAAACTTCTGATTACGAGTGATAAAATTAATATTGTGCTTGAGTCCTACTATCCATAGGGCACTGGGTAAGGGATACTACGGCACCCTACACTGTGCGTGGCACGAAGTGCACTTGGTCTGTTTCTTAAATTACATGACGTAGTTATAATACCAACTTTTGTATAATATTATTTTCTATCGTTTCCGGAGAGATTATGGTCTTTTATTACGTATTTGACAGTTGGCATAATGGATTAAACGACCGCCTTGCCGCTTTATACGGCACCTTGTGTGGTGTGTTCGATACCCATACGAGATAATACTTTGTGTGATTCTGTGTGAATTACAAAATGTTGTTTCAAGTCTGGGTGTAGTTTGTGTACATTGGTTGTATGTTTTGTAAGTCACCTAATTTATTTGTATTGCGAGAGTAGCCATGTATTTAAAAAAGGAAAAATAAACGAATAGTAACTTTTTTCAAATTTTATTGTACCTACAGTTTCTTCTGCTTGTTCATGCAAAAGCGTACCAAATTGTAGGTTGCTAGTGCTTATAGTTATATACACAACCCTAAAAATTTAACCTAGTTACTAAAATGGCTGCTTTTCCGGTTCTATTCATTTTAATAAACGAAAGTTTTGGTTGCTATAATAGCAACTGCGGTTACAGAGCTCCGAACACAGCTAAAATATAATACATATTATTATTCTTTTGGGCTCAAGTCATTCAACAAAAAAATTATAAAGCCAAAAAACACACCAAAAGTCGCAAAATGATTTAAATTGTAACGGTGTAGGTATAAAGCATTCGACCATTTCAGCAATTTTATTCCAAACGCCTAAAAGTTCCTACATCATTCAATAACACAAATAAACTTCGTAAAAACCGTATAATATAAAAACGGTAAATCCACGGTGATGTTGGGGTTGTATGGTGGATAAACTAAGAGATAACACAAGGATACAGCAAAAAGGTTTACGTACACGTGCCGGCCAGGATAAATATAGAACTACCTTATTTATTGTAGCGAAGGTAAAGGTGCGGAAAACCAGGGAATATTAGTGTCACTTGGGATTAACGTACTTACATTATAAATTCAGGGTATGAAATAATCTGTGAAGTGGTGTAGATAAAAAAAATTGGCCAAGTGCGAGTCGGACTCGCGCACGAAGGGTTCCGTACCATCATATATAACAGAAAATCACGTTTGTTGTATGTATGCTTAAATATTTTTGAAGTTACTATCTGTTTATTAAGATCGAAAAATTGCTTTAAAATTACGTTTGTTGTATGGGATCCCCCCTTAATTTTTATATTTTTAGTATTTGTTATTATAGCGGCAACGGAAATACTTACATAATTTGTGAAAATTTCAGCTTTCTAGCTATCACGGTTTATGAGATACTGCCTGGTGACAGGCAGACAGACAGACGGACAGACAGACAGCGGAGGCTTAGTAATAGGGTCTCGTTTTTTACCTTTTAGATACGGAACCCTAAAAAAGGTTCTATTTGATTAGGGTATTGATTTACTATTAACAAATATTTTAAATAAAGAATAGACACGATGATAGACACCATTTTTCTTTATAAAAAATATCTGTGTTTGAAACTAGAAGAGATTCTACTGCAACTGTTTTGTCCTTATTATATCATAGAAATAATAACATGAATGCTATTATTTCTATGATATTGATATTGGTTTGCTAAGTATTTTTCACGATTTTTAAATGTGCTATTATTAAAAACGCCGTGACCACCATGTAGGTGGTCACGGCGTTTTATATACAAACGTACTCTGTGGTGACCACGACCGCTGTAACGCATTTCAAATACAACAACGTAATTCTCCCGTGAGTAAATTCACGATTATTGCTTTTGGTACGTTCATCCCTAACAAACGCCAAAATTACAAACTGTCTGTATACAGAGTTAGGTATATTGTGCACTTTAAACTATGTGCAACTAATAGAGCTGTTACTTGTCTAAATGACACTATCTAAATTTAATGTAAAGTACTTTTTACCTCAGTAATATACCTCGGAGCTTAGTTCAACGTACGAACATTAAACTCGCAATCCAGACATATCGCTGCGTTCATCAGCACTATTATAATAAAACATGCATTACTCCTGTTTAACCCTTGAGGGCTATTCGGAATAAGCTACTCCTATATTTTGTTAGAAGCGTTCAAAACGACAAATCCTGTTTGGTTTATTATACTTTGTTTATTTGTAATCTACCTTGCGGCAATATCCAATTTAAAAAATGTGGCAGAAAAGTCACCAAAACGGATTTCTCTTGGGTAACTTTTGCATTAAAATGTTATTAGAAAAAGACTTGATCTGAAAGGGAATAATATTTTCAACACAATATCTGAGGTCGGGCCAGCTACACACTCACATTTTATAATTTGTTTCTTTTTCTTCATATACACAGCTTGCTCCTGGTTGGCACTGACTTTTTCTTCCTAGAATTATTTCTTTTCATCCTAGAACTAGGCCTTTAATCTTAAATTAAAAATATTACTTCACCTGGATATCCATGTAAATAATTTTTTCTTCCAAAAATGCGTTCATATCTATATTTCAAAAACAACATATTCGATTTTAATTACGGATGCTAATCCCTTAGTTGATATATATCTAATACAAATTTATCTTGATAGGCCTTTTTTTGCAGAGAAATTCGTGGACAAACATACACGTGACATACGAAATTGGCCACGTTTTTAGAACGATTTAAATATCATCATATTCAAATAAAACGTGTCTCATGTTAATCTCAAACCCACAATACTCAGGCCAATATTAAAAGGAAAGAGATGACCATCTATGAAGACTACAAATTACTGCTGCAGAGTTTCCTTACAAAAATCTAAGCATCAAAACCCGGACATTTATTTACCGGACACACTATATTTCATTCACAAACCCCATCAACGTCCCAAAAACTTCAGCCTAAGCGCAAATTCATGCTGAAGCAATGAAACACAACGTGGATCCATAAAAATTGCAATAAAACCTCAACTCCCAACGACACCCACGGGAGCTCCCGCTCATAATAGTAAGGATGTTTTAAATTCGATCGTAAGCCCGCGATTATTCTGTCGGAATGAATTGGATTACGATGAGAATTAAAACATAATTAACATTCAAACGGAATCCAAATATCTCATGCTAAGCTCGGATGATACAAACGGACAAGTTTTCTCTCCGTTATAAAGCTTGCTCTTTATTACGGACAGCGAACTGAAGAATTTCTTGAAAAATTTGGTGAGATTTTGTTTGGATAATTTATTTTGGTCTGTTACTATGATTTTTTTTTGATGTGTGGAACTTATTCAGTTTTGAACCAGGGGGCCAATTCTCCTATTTTATATGACATTGAAATTATATTTTGAACGGAATGAGATTATATTTTGAATTGACTCAAAATCGGTATTCTGCTAACCAAATGTCATTATCGTATAATTAGAAATAAACAGTTCGTCTTTGACACATATTTGACACTTGTTTCAATTTACGATCTCATTACAATTTCATTCAAATATTTGTTAATTTAGGAGAATACCATTTGTGACACTGACATCATATTGAAACTGTATTTTGTACAAATTTATTTAGGAGAATCGGGCCCCTGGTTATAGTTGACTTGCTCAAGTCAAACTGTAATAATAATAATAATAATGATTAGCCATTGTCAAATTCTTATTTTTATAAGAGGCTATACATCTTAATATATATATTTCTAGTGTGCGTGTGTATGTCACTGAACTCCTCCTAAACGAGTGGACCGATCTTGATGAAATTTTTTGTGTGTGTACAAGCGGACGTGTGTACGAGGGGAGAATGGTTTAGATTCACAATTTAGTCCACTGGTAAATGTTTTTTTACTTAATTTTTATTTTGTAAGTAGTTGTGGATTTTGGAATGTTTCACATTGGAACCGACGGACTGCGCTGCTATCGCAGTGTCAAATCTTATATTAATAATTTCGTCAAGGAATACATCGAAACCTTACCTGAATAACAAAACATTAAAAAATAAAGATTTCAAATCGACGACATTAATCCGCAAAATTCGGACTGTCGAGTATTTTGTTAAATTCCGATGGTTCTGACAGACACATCGCTGTTGCCATATTGGCCACTCCAGCGAAACGTTACCGGATAACATTTTGACATAAAGCATTTTGAGTACCTACTACTATGTCTTAGTACTAAGTAGTTTGTATGTGTAAATACTTTTTGCAGTTATATTTCTTAAACAGTTAAAACGATATCTATACTAATATAATAAAGCAAACTAATTCTAATATAATAAAGCGAAAATTGTTTGTTTGTTTAAACGCGCTAATCTCAGGAACTACCGGTCGGATCTGAAAAATTATTTTTGAATACGATAGCCCAGGTATTCCGAAAGGCATAACATAACATAACGCTTCGACCCTTTGGGGCCGGGCAAAAGGCTAAAATATAATGTCGGCAAATCTCAGGAACTAGCAGTCGGGTTTTAAAAATCATTATTGCCTATGACAGCCCAATTATTCCGCCACAACTTTTAGGGGCCAAACAAAAATAATAAAATGGTCAAACGAGAAGGGGGAGGGTTGGGTCAAAGACAAAAAAAGGCTAAACGAATAGGATACAATCTATATGGGTATCGTTTTCGAGATTTTCGGGACGCTGATTAATAATATGAAATTTATTTAGTGATCCAAGATGGCGGACAGGAAATCAAAGATCGCGGATGAGAAAATGTTAAAAATCAATATGTATATCGCCTTCGATATTTTAAGGGGTGGAGAATCGAAATACAACATCTATTTCGAGATCAAAGATGGCGAATGGGAAATCAAAGATGGCGGATTGGAAAATTTTAAATAATCAATGTTGGTATCGTCTGCGATGTTAAAAGGGATGGGGAATCCAAATACAACATCTGTTTCGTGATTCAAGATGGTGGATGGGAAATCAAAGATGGCGGATGGGAAAAATGTTAAAAATCAATATGGGTATCGTCTCTGGTGATTTAAGGGATGGAGAATCCAAATACAACATCTATTTCGTGATCAAAGATGGCGGATAGGAAATCAAAGATGGCGGACGGGATTTTTTTTAAAGTCTATATGGGTATAGTCTCCGATATTGTAAGGAATGGGGAATTTAAAAACACCATCTATTTCGTGATCAAAGATGGCGGATGGAAAATTAAAAAAAATCAATATGGGTAGGTATGGTCTCCGAAGTTTAAAGGGATGGAGAATCCAAATACAACATCAATTTCGTGATTCAAGATGGCGGATGGGAAATCAAAGATGGCGGATGGAAACAATTTAAAAAATCAATATGGGTATCGTCTCTGATGATTTAAAGGATGGTAAATCCAAATACAACATCTATTTCGTGATCAAAGATGGCTAAAGTGGATATGGGTATCGTCTCCGATATTTTAAGGAATGGGGAATTCAATATTATATAAAAATCTATGTTTGTTTGTTCATCATTTATTATTAAGATCTACTATATATAGTATAGACATATTTAGATTAAGCGCCAAGTCAATGGTAACTTTGGAAAAGGGGCATGGAAAAAGGGAATTCAATAAAAACTCTTAAAAAGGCGATACGGAGTTCGCTGGGTCAGCAGTAGTAGTTGTATATAAATTAAAATATGTTGAAAGTATTTAACTTTAACTATTACACTGCCTTAAAAATTTGGTTAGTATGACTTCCAATGAAAATTAGCTGGGAAGAGTGAATTATCAATTAAACCTCACAGTCAAAATCATTGTAGCGATATTGCTATTGTGTTTAAAGACCTTCGCCATGAAGTTTAAGATCAACCTACTCATTATTAAATTGTCCATTACAATATGAAGTCCTCACAAACATATTACCTTCATCATCATCAGCCTTTAACAGTCCACTGCTGGACTAGGCCTCTCTTTTGAAAGGAGGAATTGGCCTACTATACCACGCTGGCCAAACGGGTTGGTATAGGGTTTGTATCAAGTTTTCCTTCTCTTACAGTGCTGTTCTCTGCATAATATGCTCCCTCTGTCGGCTCTTACGACACCCATGGGATGATATGGGGTGGTGACATTCCGTATTCTTAATCCGTCACCACACGGATGATTACCTTCATTAAAATATTTTTGTATTTTTCAGTTTCATGAGAGCATTTGACATTCAAAACGCTTTAAACCAATCGAAATTAACTTCACAATGTTTCATTAAATAACTTCCTCGTACATGTTTTGGATTCGTAATCACATTGCGTGACACGAATGACGATGACGGGGTCCTTTAATTATGTAAATACCAGGAGTCCAAGTTAATGAGAGAGTTATAGAAAGGCTGTTAGCTGTTCAACGATAAGCTTTGTAGTGCTGACTTTTAGCTGCAGTTTATGTCTACGTTCTCATTTATTGTTCATGTTTCGAACTCGTATGTCTGGTTTGCAATGTTGTTTGTGCATAAGCTCTATAACAAGTTGTTTAGTAAACAATTGTGGAACTTGGTTGATATGATAACGGATAATTTAAAAATACACAAGGATACGTTTATTGACACATTTATAAACGATATTAATAGTCTCAGTCTTGCATGTAAACGGGGACAGTCTTCTATTAAGTGCGTTAGCTTTACTATTTTTCAAATATTAGTAACATTTGGTCACTGACTTCAGTAACTTTTACTCCAAGAGCGAGGGCATATGCGATCCGTATTCCTTGTCTTTACCTGTTACATTTCGTTTCCTTCAATCTCGTCGTTCTAGTAAGCAGCACCTTTCAATGCTTCAAGCTTAAAACATAAGAAACTGACTTCTCTACCACCATAACAAAAAAAACAAGTGTGCTCCACCTTGGCTTTCAAGATCATAAATCTTTACATAACACTTTACTACCACATACCAAACTAATCCTCAAAATGGTCGCATAAAACTTGTCCCATCTAACGCTGTAGCCTGGCGATCCTAACCAATATGGATATGGCTGTACAATCCCGGCGTAAGGCTGAAATTACTCACTATGCAAATTAGGATTCCCGCGGGATGCCTTCGAAGGCAGTATTCGATATTCAATATAGTGATACGGACTTTGTATTGAAGAGTAGGGTAAAGGAAATTACGTTTTATGGATAAACGCGGACAATATGGGTAATGGTATTGAGTGTGTGAGATTGTAAGGGGATGGGATTGTACTAAGCATACGCAGATGATTATATGGATTTTTTCTTAGATGGTTATTTACGGTGTAAGACACTGTTTCAAATGTGAGTAATTCTTTGGTCTTAAATAAGGTCGTTCAGTCGTAAAGTGTGTCAAATACCTTTCAAATAGTTTTATAGTTGAAGTAAAAACTGCAAGTTAGCAGCTACGCCTGCCCATTTTTTAATTTATCCATTTTGGCCGACCCGTGGGAATTTCGGGAAATCCCTACTTAGTGCACCCCTACGGTCCCCAAAGAACACACATGCCAAATTTCAGCTTCCTACGCCCAATAGTTTGGCTGTAGCTTGTCTGTCAGTCAGTCAGTAACGCAAGGATTTTATATTTAAAGAAGATTAACTGCGCTATTTATCTATTTTCTCGCAATACTTTCTGAGTGACCTGATAATATGTATAAACGATTGCAACATTTTCGTTAAGAATCTGTCTCCGAAATACTTCAGAACGATATATTTTTTCAAATATAGAAAAATATTTTTGCCTCTTAAGTTCTTAAATCTCGGGCTTAGTCTGGTGTTGGATTTAATCCATCTTCTCTAAAATACGTGCCTTAAATTACGGTAAATAAAATAGTAAATAACCTTTATCTATTATTAAAACCATATAAACTTTAGGTAGCATGATATGAACCATCGGTATCGGTATTATAAAATATCTCTTATTTATTTATCAAGAGTTTTGTTACAAGTAGAGTTCAGTCTAGATCGCTGTCTAATAACCATAACTCTATGCTACCAAGAAAAGTGCCTGACTACATACATCACAATATAAATAATACCAATTCGTCTGGCAGACAGTTTCCCTATCTATTCGATCTCATACATAGTCTTACGTTTGCCTGTTCATAATGAATGTGCTGAAACGCCACAGTTTCACAAAATCTGTTCTGTTCGCCTGTCTATCAATGTCTGCTAGTTAGAGATTAAGGCTTCCTTAGATACGCGTGGACTGCCTACATATGTAATAGGTGATTCGGCGAAAGCATGTCAGTGTGGAGAACAACTATAGACAAAACTATCAAATATAAGTGCCGTTTCTTCGCCGTGTTATTGTGTGAGTAATACAGCATTATACCATTAACGTAGTATCCACTTAGCACATAGGATAAGTATATTTTATTCCCTTTAGAAGACATCTACATGTATTCAAAGCTTATAAAGATCAACTTACGTTAAGGGAAACAGACAAGATAAATGGAAAATATTTGGTAGATATTAAGATAAAATAGTCTGTGGGAATTCAATACGTGAATTACAGTGACAACCTACGACGATATTATATTTTTTTTCGTGGTACTGTTCAACGCTGTCAGAGTAGCAAATAGTACCTATAAGATTTTTCTATCAAGCCGAAATGGAATTAAATAAAAAGTCAAATATTTTTTTTTTCAAACCATAATTTATATGTGCTTAACAAATAGGATCAAAATACTCGTCAATGCGAATCAAACGAGCCCAAACTCGATGGCGTTGTGCCGTTTTCTTACAGCGTTTCTATAGCCATGGCCACCTTCCAGCTCCATCATCAAAACAGCTTAATGACGTAACAATATTGCACTGTCACACGCTATACACATGCAACATTTCAGCTTAATAAAAAAATTTCAATACAAGCAGCGATAGCTGACTGGAGAGACCGACATACTGCTACGCAGTGGGTCTCGGGTTCGAATCCACGGCACGCACCTATGACTTTTCGGAGTTAACCTTTCAACTCCCAAATACTTTCTCAAACTAATTAATTTGACAGATTTCCTATACATAACCTGTCAAACTGCCAAAATTTATTCCTCAGATAGTATTTATCAGAAGATTGAATCGGCCCTTTGTCGACAGACCTTAACGCTATAGGTTAGGTAGGTAGATATTAATAGCTATTAGCACTTTTGCTGTTAATACCGAAATTTTAAGGTAAATTTATAAACTATGTTAGTCATGCCTTTACTTAATCGGGCTTTTTAAGGAAACCTTATAGTTTCGCCATGTCCGCTATGTCCAATCTTTGTATAATATTGTTTGTCAGTACGTTTCCGGAGAGAGTTTGGACCTTTATGTCTATTCTAATCTATGTATTATGTAAATGACTGCACGGTTGGCATTGGATTAAACAGCCGCCGCGGCGCTTAAAGCTGTGCGTCCACAGGATCGGAATCGGAGCGTACGGAGCGGACGGAGCGTCGTCATTTACAAAATGCCGATGGGGTGCGTCCACTGCATTCGGATTCAGCATCGGCAATTTAGGTATTTTTAAAGCAGGAGGACAGTGACGAGGATATTGTTGTAATTAGATTAATTTTCGGAGAATGTCATACATTATATTCTGATTTATTAGAAGATGAAAATAGATTTTATTTGCCCAATTTCGTCCCAAATATTGTCTCTCCTAAGTTGATTATGTTAATGTTCATGTTTTAGATTATAAAGTTCTTCATACCTTTCCACTAACATAATTAAAACATCGTCGTTCATCGTGAATAAGTATTTTTGCCTACAGTTTAACGTCGCAAACACGTCAGAACTTGAAACGCTCGGAATCCGTATGATGCGTTCACTGCGGATGACGTCATCAGCACAAATACCGGTCTCAGGCGCAGAAATGCCGATGCAATGCACGCAGTTTCATAGAAATTAATACAAAGCAACAAATCCTTCCGCTCCGTACGCTCCGATTCCGATCCGGTGGACGCGCAGCTTAATACTGCGCCGAGCGTTGTGAGATTCACAAGTGTTGTTTCAATTCGGGTGTAACTTGTGTCCGCTAGTTGTATGATCTTTGATCTCCCGCGACGCAGGAGTTAATCCTAATGTTGTCTTTTATAAATAAAAGAACAAAACCGGCCAAATTCATGTCGAGCGACGAGCAATGTAGGTTTCCGTAGTGGCCCTTATCTAGTGTCCTAAGGATATAAGGACTTGATCACAATATTCATTTTATCGCATGCGTCAAGTTTTAGTGCATCGACTATTACTCGTAAATTAGTAAAGCCTAATAAGCCGTATAACGGCTTATACACCCACACAAATTTATAGAAAAAATATAAATGTAAATAACATTTTATAAATTTTATATTCAGTTTTGTCCGCTTAGTCATGCGAAAACAAAACGCGGATGGGTAGGTGAACGGAAGGGCATGGCGAAACTACAACTGTACTTTATAGGTTACCACAGAACAGTTTACAAAGATTTCGGTTTTTTATAGCACCTGCTGTTACGGAGCTCCAAGCACAGAAGAATCTAATACATATTATGATTTGTTTGGCCTCAAGTCACTGAACAAAAAACGTAAAGCCAAAAACACACCGAAAACCCCAAAATTATTTGAATTGTAACGGTGTAGGTATTAAGCATTCGTCGTTTCCAAACATTTTATTCCAAACGCCACAAAGTTCCCACATCATTCAATCACACAAAGTAAACTTCCTAAAAAAGCGTATAATATAAATACCGTAAATCCACGGTGATGTTGTGGTTGTATGGCGGATAAACTCCGAGATAACACAAGGATACAGCAAAAAGGTTTACTTACGTACACGTGCCGGCCAGGATAAATATAGAACTACCTTATTTATTGTAGCGAAGGTAAAGGTGCGGAAAACCAGGGAATATTAGTGTCACTTGGGATTAACGTACTTACTTTATAAATTCAGGATATGAAAATGATCTGTGAAGTGTGTTGATAAAAAAATTGGCCAAGTGCGAGTCGGACTCGCGCATGAAGCGTTCCGTACCATCATCTATAAAAGAAAATCACGTTTGTTGTATACTTTATAAATTCAGGGTATGAAATAGTCTGTGAAGTGGTGTAGATAAAAAAAATGTTCAAGAGCGAGTCGGACTCACGCACGAAGAGTTCCGTTCCATCATCTATAAAAGAAAATCACGTTTGTTGTATGTACAATTAAATTTTTTTGAAGTTACTATCTGTTTATTAATAGATAGTAACTTCAAAAATCAGATCGAGAAAAAATTGGTTTAAAATTACTGACTAGGCAGATACATCGATACTCCAAATCATCTGCCTGTGAAAAAATAGTTTACTTTTACCTCCTTACGCTAGCAGCGCAGCAACACATAATATGTAGAGAGTTGTTACAAGTGATATTTTCAGGCTTTTACATATTTATAGGCTACTAAAGGCTGCCCGTAGCTACGCCCGCACTTTCTTTTAATCATCAAATCCGAAGCCAGGCTCATCGTTAGCCAAAACTATAGCTAACATGGCGACAATATTTCCTAACTTAATAACAATGCAAATAAAATAGTCAACACCAAAGCAAACGATATTCCATAAAGGGGAACATAACATGGACTATTATATGCATGCATGAACGCTACCAAATAATCTATATGATCAGGTAATGTAAAATACTATTAGCATTTAGCGCAAGCGTGCACTTGGCCGACTGCCAACAGTGCTACCGTGGATATGTTTGTCAATTAAATAGGCACTACAACTATGAACACTTACTAGACATGGGAGGATATTAAATCTAACAGTGTTATCTTGCTAATGGTGCTTAGATGAAGTTTTCTTAATGTTGAGGCGATATATTATGTAGTATTGAAATAAGTTAATAAGCATGAGTATCATTAGATATCAAACATAGGTCTAGGCCTCTCCGATGGTCAATGAGGTCAATTTGGCTTTTCGTGCCCAGTCGTTACTAGCCAAAAGACACTCCACCTAGCCGGAGAACGTCTTACGCTACGTTTACCGAGGTGCTGTCTCCAATCAAGACCACGACCACTGCAATTTATTTATTTATTAGGTTTGCTAACAGCCCATACATTTCATACAGTTTTGTCTTAAAATTTACTTAGATACTAGACTTAAATGTACAACCGATTATAAGCAAACACCTCATGCACTAATATTAGTGGAAAATTCGTGAGTAGGTATTAAACCATAATTATTCTGTAAACAATAAGTAAATACCCACTTTTGACGTGACAACGTCTTATAAATTGGTTTGCCGGGTGACACTTCAAGAAACTGCGTTACGCTCCGCTCACGTTATGCGCTCACAATGAGAGCGAGTGAGAGGCACGCGTCCCGCCTAAGAGCGAGAGAGACAGACATAAAAAGTGAAAGGCACGCGTCTTTCATCCTTCTTCCTACTATACGAATGAATATTCACATTAAAATTATTTTACCACTCAAAGTCGTTGTCACGTAAAACTTTCGCCCGTATACCGACTTTACAGGCAACCAATTTTTTAAGTGTGGTAACGTTACTGAATAATTTACATTGTTTGATGCTTACGTAACAAGAACATTTTTACATCTTTACGGAATCAAGACATAGTATTTGAAAAAACATCGGTACTGCTACTACATTCATTAGCTAGCCTACACATACGTGGTATAGGAGAATTGGCACCATGCACGGTTCTATGGAGAGGAGGGTAGAAAGGATTTATTTGGGAGCGCGGATATCTAGCTGGCACTCTGATGTTCAAACGCATGAGTATATCAGGACAATCACTGACGTTGTTAATGGTCTTATACAGAAAATTAAGATCAATAAAGTCCATACGTGATTCAAGTGTAACCATTTGGAAGTGACTAAGTCTTTCGCGATAAGACAAAACGTCTTTTGCAATTCCTGCAGAGTATGCTAAATGCCATAAAATGACCCATATCCAATAGTGAACTACAGCAGGCTGGTAATAATGATGATGATGGGTATATTTAAAAAAATATATATTTTATGTAATAACCCTCAAACATACAAACGACCTCAGTCGATGGTAGGTGAGTGTCGCCGCCTATAGACACAAGCAACGCCAAAGGATTCACAAGTGCGATGCCGCCCTTTGGAATGAGAAAAGGAATAATAATCGTTACTCAGACACTTTATATCTATCCAAAATATCTTCACAGTCGTATTAAACGTATATTTTATTAATACACAGATGCGATCAAATATTAACCGGTTGAGTGAAGTGGACGTTATTAACAAAGGGCTCTGCGCCTGGGTCAAAGAATTGGGTTAATGTTCAGTAATTATTCAGTATAGTTGTTCTCTTTTCTGGTCATGTTAGCCTGGTACTTTCAAGCTACGATGAACGTTTGTTAGTGCGGATCTGTTTCTTATTTTGTCATTGACGGAGAAACTGTAACTTCAAGAAATGCCTCTTAGATTTATACTAATGTATAAAATTACATATATACAACAGATCATAATTATGTGGATATTCCTATTTATCAAAAATATAAAATTTTGGGTACGTGCCGCAGAATACAAAATTAAGAATACACCTTATAAGATAAACCACATATTATACATAATCGTTAAACATATGAAATATCAAAATGGAAAATAAGTGAAGAAGGGTTTTCAATAATCCTAAAACAATTTAAACTTGTAATTATATTTTGGAGAAGTTTCGAATCTTTCTTGTTGCAGTGAAACATAAAATTTAAAACTTAAGTTTATGCAATATACGTGACACCTACTGTATTTTATTTAGTACAAAAGGAGCTTGTCTCTTTGATTGCCCTTGTTCGAGAGTTTTAAAGCTTCCAAACACATCATCATAAGACTTGTTTATAATCTATCCCACTGCTGGGCACAGGCCTCTTCTCGTTATCAGGAGGGTTGGGCCATAGTCCACCACGCTGACCAAGTCTTTACATGTCTGCCTAGAACTTCATAGAGAGCTCTTGGACATTCAGGTTACCTAGTGGTGTTTTCCTTCAACGTTTAACGATAATTAACAATTGAATCCACACATAACTTCGAAAAGTCATTGGTGCGCGCCGCGGATTTAAAGGTTGGTCTCTAAACTAAACTATCGCTGCTTTTCTATGAATATATTAGCTGGCAATAGGCGGCATTACATATAAAGATTAACAACACAGCGTTACACAATAGAAATAGATGCTTCAATTGACATCGTCTTTAAGGTGAATCGAGGACACGCAAAATAAAGTGTACCTAAGTTTAACAACGCGAGATGCCTGCCAGGTATACCTGTAGTCTAGCAGTCTTATCGTCTGTCGGTGTAATTAGGTTTTCAAGTTGCAGTGGAAGTACTGTTAATCTGTATAATTTATATTTCTAGATATTAAAACAATTTTGTTTATCGCCTTCAAACACATTAAATTCATTTTCTCCTTATCTTATATCAAAACGTTCAAGTGGTATAAACCACGTTATAAGTTTAGCTACTAAGGTCCTCTCTCCCAACAGGGTTTAGCTGCAAATTGCTTACGACAGCCACTAATGGGCGTGCCGACACAAAATCGATGGCCCTTCCAATTGTTATTCTAAACGTTTCCGAACAAATTTTCTGACTACAATACTTAAGCGGGATCTTCTCTATGAGAATAATGTTGAAACGCATTATTCTAATAAAAATCCGCCGTAAGTAACCCAAGAGCGGCTTTCTATGCATATTTTTTATGCACTAGATAATGCTCTTTCAGATTTTATAGTCAACAAATTTATTTTCTGGTGTCGATAGATTTGAGCATTCACTTGTGACAGAACATCGAGTATTCGCCATTTTTAATGTTATCGAACCGAACAACAATCATCAACGTGAAAATGTTCATCCATTAAATATACAACAGAACATATCTAGCGGGATCTAATCAGCAAAAAGTTCGAAGCAGTACTGTCCATTCGCTGAAATGCTCACCAGAACGCTCACTAGAATGTTCGCTAAAACACCCTCGTTTATTGTCTGTTATGTAACATTCGTAATCCTACTTATTAAATGTGAATGTTCAAGTGTATCAGCACCATTAAGTAAACGAAACCATCTGATACCCTCAAAGTAAACAAATAAACAAGATAATAAGAGAAAATAACAAGTCTCGCGGTATATCTCACAGATTGCATGATATATTGGTTATCGTGGCTGGCGTATGGGCTTGACTCTCATACAGAACAAAAATATGTATAAAAATTAAATACGAACAGATACTAGGGCTAAGGTAAATGCTTTCTTAAATCTGGTTAGACTGCAAGAGAAAGAAAAAAAGTGAATAGGCAGTTTTGGATACAACCTGGATAACGTCGTGAACTTAGTAGAATAGTTTAAAGAAGGTATACTTTACACCGCAAAGATATTACAATCCTTCCGAAGAGCCACCGTCCGTTCGGTACCGCCGCCAGAATAGGATGCCTGCTCTCGCCAACCGCCATTTTTAATTAATTCAACAGTGATTTGACTCGGACGAGTCATTCGACTACATTACTTCATTCCAATCGATATTAATTTTAATAAAAATAAAAACCTTACAGCTGGATCGCGGTTGATTTTCTAATACAAAAACTACTATATCATTTTCAGTTAGAAGCACCTGTCGTAGAGGACAACAAGTTTTGTCTCTCATGAAATTCCAGGAAAAGTTAAACTCCGGGGAAGTTTACCTTTTCCTTCTTTTCCCCAAATGTAAAGAAATAAAGAAAGAAAATACATTTATTGTAACGAACAATTATTTATTTATTAATCGGCCGCGTTTTAACTTGTCAAATACCTATACTTGTGAAATGTATAGATTTGTATCCCAATCATATTGTTTAGTTAATTTATCACCTACACCCAACAGAAGTCAAACACAAGAACATTCAATCGACTGTACCTACACTAAAGCAGGCTTACACAGCAGAATTAATGAAGCAACGTTTTAAATTTCCAAGTTGTTCATCGCTACGTTCGTACAAGACTACGGTAAGTATTTATCAGAAACTTTAGCTGAAGTATTTATCAGCAACTTTAGCTGAAGGCAAGTCGTAGTTGCTAAGAATATACCGCTTATATGCTTATCTTGCGAATAAACTTATGTGGAAGGAGTTATTAAGAAGAGATTAACGACACTTGGTATGATAAGTCATGGGATGTGTAGTTATTTTGTTGGGATTGGGATTTATGGAATGAGATAAAAATTATAAGAAAATATATAGGTTTCGAGTTGTACTAGCCTTCGATAAGTTCTGATGCAACTAACGACATCAAATGTTGTTCAATTTTATAATTTATATTAATGGTTCGTAAGTTATGACACTAAATATAAGGTCTAAATACTTTATTATTAGAGACCATTTTAATAAATTGTTATTTAATAGTACAGATACGTCATCTGAAAATTTATTTTTCATGTCCAAACTTAAAGTTCCCTTTTTTTATTCGCCTTCTTATAACGTTAATTTTATTTCAGCACAGTCATGCTAAAATTATATCAATATACATCTATAGGTATTTATTAGACAGTCTGAAATTTCAAAATAACTATGGTTTTACAAGGTCCTCGATTACGCAGGCCTTTCAACTGCCAAATACTTTCTCAAACTAATTAATTTGACAGATTTCCTATACAAAAACTGTCAAACTGCCAAATTTATTCTACAGATAGTATTTATCAGAAGATTGAATCGGCCCTTTGTCGACAGACCTTACCGCTATAGATAGCCATTAGCATTTTTGCTATTAATACCGAACTTTTAAGGTAAATTTATAAACTATGTTAGTCATGCCTTTAATTAATTGCGATTGTTTTAGCGTTCCATAGTAAATTACAAGGAACCCCTATAATTTTACTATGACCGTCTTAAAACTATGTTAAATAGTAACATAATGAACTTTAAATGAAAATAAAACCGCTAATTAGACTTTTCTAATTAACGAGTAATAGACAATTAACTTAAACTTCTGATTACGAGTGATAAAATTAATATTGTGCTTGAGTCCTACTATCCATAGGGCACTGGGTAAGGGATACTACGGCACCCTACACTGTGCGTGGCACGAAGTGCACTTGGTCTGTTTCTTAAATTACATGACGTAGTTATAATACCAACTTTTGTATAATATTATTTTCTATCGTTTCCGGAGAGATTATGGTCTTTTATTACGTATTTGACAGTTGGCATAATGGATTAAACGACCGCCTTGCCGCTTTATACGGCACCTTGTGTGGTGTGTTCGATACCCATACGAGATAATACTTTGTGTGATTCTGTGTGAATTACAAAATGTTGTTTCAAGTCTGGGTGTAGTTTGTGTACATTGGTTGTATGTTTTGTAAGTCACCTAATTTATTTGTATTGCGAGAGTAGTCATGTATTTAAAAAAGGAAAAATAAACGAATAGTAACTTTTTTCAAATTTTATTGTACCTACAGTTTCTTCTGCTTGGTCATGCAAAAGCGTACCAAATTGTAGGTTGCTAGTGCTTATAGTTATATACACAACCCTAAAAATTTAACCTAGTTACTAAAATGGCTGCTTTTCCGGTTCTATTCATTTTAATAAACGAAAGTTTTGGTTGCTATAATAGCAACTGCGGTTACAGAGCTCCGAACACAGCTAAAATATAATACATATTATTATTCTTTTGGGCTCAAGTCATTCAACAAAAAAATTATAAAGCCAAAAAACACACCAAAAGTCGCAAAATGATTTAAATTGTAACGGTGTAGGTATAAAGCATTCGACCATTTCAGCAATTTTATTCCAAACGCCTAAAAGTTCCTACATCATTCAATAACACAAATAAACTTCGTAAAAACCGTATAATATAAAAACGGTAAATCCACGGTGATGTTGGGGTTGTATGGTGGATAAACTAAGAGATAACACAAGGATACAGCAAAAAGGTTTACGTACACGTGCCGGCCAGGATAAATATAGAACTACCTTATTTATTGTAGCGAAGGTAAAGGTGCGGAAAACCAGGGAATATTAGTGTCACTTGGGATTAACGTACTTACATTATAAATTCAGGGTATGAAATAATCTGTGAAGTGGTGTAGATAAAAAAAATTGGCCAAGTGCGAGTCGGACTCGCGCACGAAGGGTTCCGTACCATCATATATAACAGAAAATCACGTTTGTTGTATGTATGCTTAAATATTTTTGAAGTTACTATCTGTTTATTAAGATCGAAAAATTGCTTTAAAATTACGTTTGTTGTATGGGACCCCCCCTTAATTTTTATATTTTTAGTATTTGTTATTATAGCGGCAACGGAAATACTTACATAATTTGTGAAAATTTCAGCTTTCTAACTATCACGGTTTATGAGATACTGCCTGGTGACAGGCAGACAGACAGACGGACAGACAGACCGCGGAGGCTTAGTAATAGGGTCTCGTTTTTTACCTTTTAGATACGGAACCCTAAAAAAGGTTCTATTTGATTAGGGTATTGATTTACTATTAACAAATATTTTAAATAAAGAATAGACACGATGATAGACACCATTTTTCTTTATAAAAAATATCTGTGTTTGAAACTAGAAGAGATTCTACTACAACTGTTTTGTCCTTATTATATCATAGAAATAATAACATGAATGCTATTATTTCTATGATATTGATATTGGTTTGCTAAGTATTTTTCACGATTTTTAAATGTGCTATTATTAAAAACGCCGTGACCACCATGTAGGTGGTCACGGCGTTTTATATACAAACGTACTCTGTGGCGACCACGACCGCTGTAACGCATTTCAAATACAACAACGTAATTCTCCCGTGAGTAAATTCACGATTATTGCTTTTGGTACGTTCATCCCTAACAAACGCCAAAATTACAAACTGTCTGTATACAGAGTTAGGTATATTGTGCACTTTAAACTATGTGCAACTAATAGAGCTGTTACTTGTCTAAATGACACTATCTAAATTTAATGTAAAGTACTTTTTACCTCAGTAATATACCTCGGAGCTTAGTTCAACGTACGAACATTAAACTCGCAATCCAGACATATCGCTGCGTTCATCAGCACTATTATAATAAAACATGCATTACTCCTGTTTAACCCTTGAGGGCTATTCGGAATAAGCTACTCCTATATTTTGTTAGAAGCGTTCAAAACGACAAATCCTGTTTGGTTTATTATACTTTGTTTATTTGTAATCTACCTTGCGGCAATATCCAATTTAAAAAATGTGGCAGAAAAGTCACCAAAACGGATTTCTCTTGGGTAACTTTTGCATTAAAATGTTATTAGAAAAAGACTTGATCTGAAAGGGAATAATATTTTCAACACAATATCTGAGGTCGGGCCAGCTACACACTCACATTTTATAATTTGTTTCTTTTTCTTCATATACACAGCTTGCTCTTGGTTGGCACTGACTTTTTCTTCCTAGAATTATTTCTTTTCATCCTAGAACTAGGCCTTTAATCTTAAATTAAAAATATTACTTCACCTGGATATCCATGTAAATAATTTTTTCTTCCAAAAATGCGTTCATATCTATATTTCAAAAACAACATATTCGATTTTAATTACGGATGCTTATCCCTTAGTTGATATATATCTAATACAAATTTATCTTGATAGGCCTTTTTTTGCAGAGAAATTCGTGGACAAACATACACGTGACATACGAAATTGGCCACGTTTTTAGAACGATTTAAATATCATCATATTCAAATAAAACGTGTCTCATGTTAATCTCAAACCCACAATACTCAGGCCAATATTAAAAGGAAAGAGATGACCATCTATGAAGACTACAAATTACTGCTGCGGAGTTTCCTTACAAAAATCTAAGCATCAAAACCCGGACATTTATTTACCGGACACACTATATTTCATTCACAAACCCCATCAACGTCCCAAAAACTTCAGTCTAAGCGCAAATTCATGCTGAAGCAATGAAACACAACGTGGATCCATAAAAATTGCAATAAAACCTCAACTCCCAACGACACCCACGGGAGCTCCCGCTCATAATAGTAAGGATGTTTTAAATTCGATCGTAAGCCCGCGATTATTCTGTCGGAATGAATTGGATTACGATGAGAATTAAAACATAATTAACATTCAAACGGAATCCAAATATCTCATGCTAAGCTCGGATGATACAAACGGACAAGTTTTCTCTCCGTTATAAAGCTTGCTCTTTATTACGGACAGAGAACTGAAGAATTTCTTGAAAAATTTGGTGAGATTTTGTTTGGATAATTTATTTTGGTCTGTTACTATGATTTTTTTTTTGATGTGTGGAACTTATTCAGTTTTGAACCAGGTTATAGGTGACTTGCTCAAGTCAAACTGTAATAATAATAATAATAATGATTAGCCATTGTCAAATTCTTATTTTTATAAGAGGCTATACATCTTAATATATATATTTCTAGTGTGCGTGTGTATGTCACTGAACTCCTCCTAAACGAGTGGACCGATCTTGATGAAATTTTTTGTGTGTGTACAAGCGGACGTGTGTACGAGGGGAGAATGGTTTAGATTCACAATTTAGTCCACTGGAAAATGTTTTTTTACTTAATTTTTATTTTGTAAGTAGTTGTGGATTTTGGAATGTTTCACATTGGAACCGACGGACTGCGCTGCTATCGCAGTGTCAAATCTTATATTAATAATTTCGTCAAGGAATACATCGAAACCTTACCTGAATAACAAAACATTAAAAAATAAAGATTTCAAATCGACGACATTAATCCGCAAAATTCGGACTGTCGAGTATTTTGTTAAATTCCGATGGTTCTGACAGACACATCGCTGTTGCCATATTGGCCACTCCAGCGAAACGTTACCGGATAACATTTTGACATAAAGCATTTTGAGTACCTACTACTATGTCTTAGTACTAAGTAGTTTGTATGTGTAAATACTTTTTGCAGTTATATTTCTTAAACAGTTAAAACGATATCTATACTAATATAATAAAGCAAACTAATTCTAATATAATAAAGCGAAAATTGTTTGTTTGTTTAAACGCGCTAATCTCAGGAACTACCGGTCGGATCTGAAAAATTATTTTTGAATACGATAGCCCAGGTATTCCGAAAGGCATAACATAACATAACGCTTCGACCCTTTGGGGCCGGGCAAAAGGCTAAAATATAATGTCGGCAAATCTCAGGAACTAGCAGTCGGGTTTTAAAAATCATTATTGCCTATGACAGCCCAATTATTCCGCCACAACTTTTAGGGGCCAGACAAAAATAATAAAATGGTCAAACGAGAAGGGGGAGGGTTGGGTCAAAGGCAAAAAAAGGCTAAACGAATAGGATACAATCTATATGGGTATCGTTTTCGAGATTTTCGGGACGCTGATTAATAATATGAAATTTATTTAGTGATCCAAGATGGCGGACAGGAAATCAAAGATCGCGGATGAGAAAATGTTAAAAATCAATATGTATATCGCCTTCGATATTTTAAGGGGTGGAGAATCGAAATACAACATCTATTTCGAGATCAAAGATGGCGAATGGGAAATCAAAGATGGCGGATTGGAAAATTTTAAATAATCAATGTTGGTATCGTCTGCGATGTTAAAAGGGATGGGGAATCCAAATACAACATCTGTTTCGTGATTCAAGATGGTGGATGGGAAATCAAAGATGGCGGATGGGAAAAATGTTAAAAATCAATATGGGTATCGTCTCTGGTGATTTAAGGGATGGAGAATCCAAATACAACATCTATTTCGTGATCAAAGATGGCGGATAGGAAATCAAAGATGGCGGACGGGATTTTTTTTAAAGTCTATATGGGTATAGTCTCCGATATTGTAAGGAATGGGGAATTTAAAAACACCATCTATTTCGTGATCAAAGATGGCGGATGGAAAATTAAAAAAAACCAATATGGGTAGGTATGGTCTCCGAAGTTTAAAGGGATGGAGAATCCAAATACAACATCAATTTCGTGATTCAAGATGGCGGATGGGAAATCAAAGATGGCGGATGGGAACAATTTAAAAAATCAATATGGGTATCGTCTCTGATGATTTAAGGGATGGTGAATCCAAATACAACATATATTTCGTGATCAAAGATGGCTAAAGTGGATATGGGTATCGTCTCCGATATTTTAAGGAATGGGGAATTCAATATTATATAAAAATCTATGTTTGTTTGTTCATCATTTATTATTAAGATCTACTATATATAGTATAGACATATTTAGATTAAGCGCCAAGTCAATGGTAACTTTGGAAAAGGGGCATGGAAAAAGGGAATTCAATAAAAACTCTTAAAAAGGCGATACGGAGTTCGCTGGGTCAGCAGTAGTAGTTGTATATAAATTAAAATATGTTGAAAGTATTTAACTTTAACTATTACACTGCCTTAAAAATTTGGTTAGTATGACTTCCAATGAAAATTAGCTGGGAAGAGTGAATTATCAATTAAACCTCACAGTCAAAATCATTGTAGCGATATTGCTATTGTGTTTCTAGACCTTCGCCATGAAGTTTAAGATCAACCTACTCATTATTAAATTGTCCATTACAATATGAAGTCCTCACAAACATATTACCTTCATCATCATCAGCCTTTAACAGTCCACTGCTGGACTAGGCCTCTCTTTTGAAAGGAGGAATTGGCCTACTATACCACGCTGGCCAAACGGGTTGGTATAGGGTTTGTATCAAGTTTTCCTTCTCTTACAGTGCTGTTCTCTGCATAATTGCTCCCTCTGTCGGCTCTTACGACACCCATGGGATGATATGGGGTGGTGACATTCCGTATTCTTAATCCGTCACCACACGGATGATTACCTTCATTAAAATATTTTTGTATTTTTCAGTTTCATGAGAGCATTTGACATTCAAAACGCTTTAAACCAATCGAAATTAACTTCACAATGTTTCATTAAATAACTTCTTCGTACATGTTTTGGATTCGTAATCACATTGCGTGACACGAATGACGATGACGGGGTCCTTTAATTATGTAAATACCAGGAGTCCAAGTTAATGAGAGAGTTATAGAAAGGCTGTTAGCTGTTCAACGATAAGCTTTGTAGTGCTGACTTTTAGCTGCAGTTTATGTCTACGTTCTCATTTATTGTTCATGTTTCGAACTCGTATGTCTGGTTTGCAATGTTGTTTGTGCATAAGCTCTATAACAAGTTGTTTAGTAAACAATTGTGGAACTTGGTTGATATGATAACGGATAATTTAAAAATACACAAGGATACGTTTATTGACACATTTATAAACGATATTAATAGTCTCAGTCTTGCATGTAAACGGGGACAGTCTTCTATTAAGTGCGTTAGCTTTACTATTTTTCAAATATTAGTAACATTTGGTCACTGACTTCAGTAACTTTTACTCCAAGAGCGAGGGCATATGCGATTTTCACCGTGGGAGAGCCATGCTTCGGCACGAATGGGTCAGGCTCGACCGGAGTGATACCACGGCCTCACAGAATACCGGCGTGAATCAACGCTTGCGTTGTGTTTCGCCGAGTGAGTGAGGATACCGGAGGCCCAATCCCCCAACCCCCCCCTCTATGATGGTGCAGTTGAAAAACTATTTGCTACCCCAGGAGGGTACCAACTGCGCTAGCGTTGGAGAATCCCTCTCTGGACGTCCGCGTTCAGGACACAACGCATCTAAGCGTGGACGCCCAGGCCGCCCCTCGTACTCTGGGGGGGGCAAAACTGCGCTCGAAAAGTCCCTAAAAAGGAGCAAAAATATCCTGGCACCCCCTGCCACACTGGCCGTGGACTTCTGCAATATCAGGGGACTACACACCAACCTTAATGCTGTCCACCACCACCTCGAGACAACAAAACCGGCCTTGCTCTTCTTGACTGAGACGCAGATATCGCCTTCAGCAGACACTTCCTACCTTACTTACCCTGGGTATGGACTTGAACACTCCTTTCTGTCCAAGGCCGGAGTGTGCGTGTATGTTAGAGACGATATTAGTTCTCGTCGACTTAGGAATCTTGAAGGTAGGGACCTTTCCACCTTATGGCTACGTATAGATAGCGACGACCACCCCCGCGTCTATGCTTGCCTTTACAGGTCCCACAGCGGTGATACCGAAACTGACCGACTCATTGAGCACATCCAAATGGCTTCAGACTTTGTGCAGCAGCAGATCCCGTCAGCAGAGATCATCTTGCTTGGCGATTTTAACGCCCATCACGCCGACTGGCTCAGTTCCAGTAAAACTGATCATGCGGGGAGATCTGTTCACGACTTCGCACTGGCTTATGGCCTGACACAACTGGTTACCACGCCCACGCGAATCCCAGACGTTGAAAGCCAGAATCCTTCACTGCTGGACCTTCTGCTGACTTCTCATCCGGACGGCTACAAGGTATCCGTAGGCGCCCCACTTGGCTCCTCAGACCACTGCCTTGTACGGAGTGTGGTGCCTCTCACGTGCTCGCTGCGATCGCGGGATACACGCAGTCGCCGTGTGTGGCACTACAAGTCAGCAGATTGGGATGGGATGCGGAACTTCTTTGCGTCCTATCCTTGGGGACAAATATGCTTCTTGCCGGATGATCCCAACGCCGCTGCTGATTTTGTTGCTGATGTGGTGCTACAGGGCATGGAACTTTTCATTCCATCCTCTGTGGTCCCCATTGGTGGCAAATTTCGGCCTTGGTTTGGTTCATCTTCCAAAAAGGCTTCTCGCAGGAAGCAGGAAGCTTACCAAGCCTGGGCTGATGCGGTGGCGGCAGGGGATGAAAATACCAGCGCATTAAAAAAGGAGTATAACTTTGCCTCCAGGTCCTTCAAAAGAGACATTGCTAGTGCGAAGACGAAGCACATCGGTAGAATTGGCGAGAGGCTTGAGCGCCTTCCTTCGGGAACTCGTGCATTCTGGTCTCTTGCCAAAGCTATCGAAGGGAACTTCTGTAAGCCATCCTTTCCACCGCTACACATGGGAAATGACTCCTTGGCCCACGACGCAAAGCAGAAAGCCGATCTTCTGGGCAAACTCTTTGCGTCCAACTCGACCTTGGATGACGGGGGACAGGAACCGCCTACTATACCGCTGTTGAAGGGCTGTATGCCGGATATTCGGTTCCACCAGCGCGCAGTCCGTATGGCACTTCTGTCCCTCGATATCCATAAGTCGAGTGGGCCTGATGGAATTCCCCCTATTGTGTTGAAGATCTGCGCTCCAGAGTTGGCACCAGTTTTGACACGCCTTTTTCGTCTCTCCTACTCATTTGGCGTAGTCCCAACATCGTGGAAGACAGCATTGGTCCACCCGATCCCTAAAAAAGGCGATCGCTCTAACCCGTCCAACTACAGACCCATAGCCATAACCTCCCTCTTCTCGAAGATAATGGAGTTCATTATTAACTGCCAGCTCCTTCGGTTTCTAGAGGATAATCAGCTGCTTAGTGACCAGCAATACGGCTTTCGTAAGGGTCGGTCGGCTGGTGATCTTCTAGTATACCTGACACATCGTTGGGCACAAGCGATCGAGACAAAGGGGGAGGCTTTGGCGGTCAGTTTGGACATAGCGAAGGCCTTCGATCGGGTCTGGCACAAAGCGCTTCTTTCGAAGCTCCCTTCCTATGGGCTGCCCGAGAAATTATGCGAATGGGTCACCAGCTTTCTTACAGACAGAAGCATAAAGGTCGTAGTTGACGGTGAATGCTCTGACGCCTTGTCTGTAAATGCTGGTGTTCCTCAAGGCTGCGTGCTATCGCCTACCCTGTTCCTCCTGCATATCAATGATATGTTGCTAGATAGCGGCATTCATTGTTATGCAGATGACAGCACAGGTGATGCTTTATATACCGGCCACGCCAACATTTCTCGGGAAAAAGTCATCGAGAGCCGACATAAACTTGTGTCTGAAATTGAGACCTCCTTGGAGATGGTCTCAGATTGGGGAAGACTTAATTTGGTCCAATTTAACCCCACAAAGACACAAGTCTGCGTTTTCACCGCAAAAAAACTGCCGATGGTCGTATGTCCTCGTTTTGAGAGCACCCCCTTGACTGCCTCCTCCAGTATTGGAATACTTGGTGTCGACATATCGAGCGAAGTCCAGTTCCGCGGTCACTTAGAGGGTAAGGCTAAGTTAGCCTCGAAGAAGCTTGGCGTGCTAAATAGATCGAGACGGTATTTCACTCCGGCCCACCGCTTGCTCCTTTATAAGGCGCAGGTCCGGCCGCATATGGAATACTGTTCTCATCTTTGGGCAGGGGCACCCCAGTACCAGCTTCTCCCTCTAGAGCGCATCCAACGGAGAGCCGCTCGAATTGTCGACTGCCAAGATATTTGCAATCGGTTAGACCCCTTGGCGCTGCGTAGAGATGTAGCCTCGCTATGCATCTTTTATCGATTCTACTATGGGGAGTGCTCCGAGGAATTGTTCGGATTAATCCCTGCCGCCTCTTTCCGCCATCGTTCTACGCGACAGCATTTCCATCCCCATCATTTAGATGGTTGGCAATCCACAACGGTGCGTTTCTCTAGAAACTTTCTGCCTCGCACCTCTAAACTGTGGAATGATCTGTCACCTGCGGTTTTTCCGAACCAATACGACCTTCAAACCTTCAAAAAAAGAGCGTATTCCTTTTTAAAAGGTCGGCAACGCACTTGTGACTCCTCTGGTGTTGCGGGTGTCCATGGGCGGCGGTAATCGCTTAACATCAGGCGATCCGTCTGCTCGTTTGCCCCCTATTCCATAAAAAAAAAAAAAAAAAATCCGTATTCCTTGTCTTTACCTGTTACATTTCGTTTCCTTCAATCTCGTCGTTCTAGTAAGCAGCACCTTTCAATGCTTCAACATGACTGTAAAGCTAAGATGACAAGGCAAGCTTAAAACATAAGAAACTGACTTCTCTACCACCATAACAAAAAAAACAAGTGTGCTCCACCTTGGCTCTCAAGATCATAAATCTTTACATAACACTTTACTACCACATACCAAACTAATCCTCAAAATGGTCGCATAAAACTTGTCCCATCTAACGCTGTAGCCTGGCGATCCTAACCAATATGGATATGGCTGTACAATCCCGGCGTAAGGCTGAAATTACTCACTATGCAAATTAGGATTCCCGCGGGATGCCTTCGAAGGCAGTATTAGATATTCAATATAGTGATACGGACTTTGTATTGAAGAGTAGGGTAAAGGAAATTACGTTTTATGGATAAACGCGGCCAATATGGGTAATGGTATTGAGTGTGTGAGATTGTAAGGGGATGGGATTGTACTAAGCATACGCAGATGGTTATATGGATTTTTTCTTAGATGGTTATTTACGGTGTAAGACACTGTTTCAAATGTGAGTAATTCTTTGGTCTTAAATAAGGTCGTTCAGTCGTAAAGTGTGTCAAATACCTTTCAAATAGTTTTATAGTTGAAGTAAAAACTGCAAGTTTGCAGCTACGCCTGCCCATTTTTTAATTTATCCATTTTGGCCGACCCGTGGGAATTTCGGGAAATCCCTACTTAGTGCACCCCTACGGTCCCCAAAGAACACACATGCCAAATTTCAGCTTCCTACGCCCAATAGTTTGGCTGTAGCTTGTCTGTCAGTCAGTCAGTAACGCAAGGATTTTATATTTAAAGAAGATTAACTGCGCTATTTATCTATTTTCTCGCAATACTTTCTGAGTGACCTGATAATATGTATAAACGATTGCAACATTTTCGTTAAGAATCTGTCGCCGAAATACTTTAGAACGATATATTTTTTCAAATATAGAAAAATATTTTTGCCTCTTAAGTTCTTAAATCTCGGGCTTAGTCTGGTGTTGGATTTAATCCATCTTCTCTAAAATACGTGCCTTAAATTATGGTAAATAAAATAGTAAATAACCTTTATCTATTATTAAAACCATATAAACTTTAGGTAGCATGATATGAACCATCGGTATCGGTATTATAAAATATCTCTTATTTATTTATCAAGAGTTTTGTTACAAGTAGAGTTCAGTCTAGATCGCTGTCTAATAACCATAACTCTATGCTACCAAGAAAAGTGCCTGACTACATACATCACAATATAAATAATACCAATTCGTCTGGCAGACAGTTTCACTATCTATTCGATCTCATACATAGTCTTACGTGTGCCTGTTCATAATGAATGTGCTGAAACGCCACAGTTTCACAAAATCTGTTCTGTTCGCCTGTCTATCAATGTCTGCTAGTTAGAGATTAAGGCTTCCTTAGATACGCGTGGACTGCCTACATATGTAATAGGTGATTCGGCGAAAGCATGTCAGTGTGGAGAACAACTATAGACAAAACTATCAAATATAAGTGCCGTTTCTTCGCCGTGTTATTGTGTGAGTAATACAGCATTATACCATTAACGTAGTATCCACTTAGCACATAGGATAAGTATATTTTATTCCCTTTAGAAGACATCTACATGTATTCAAAGCTTATAAAGATCAACTTACGTTAAGGGAAACAGACAAGATAAATGGAAAATATTTGGTAGATATTAAGATAAAATAGTCTGTGGGAATTCAATACGTGAATTACAGTGACAACCTACGACGATATTATATTTTTTTTCGTGGTACTGTTCAACGCTGTCAGAGTAGCAAATAGTACCTATAAGATTTTTCTATCAAGCCGAAATGGAATTAAATAAAAAGTCAAAAAATTTTTTTTTCAAACCATAATTTATATGTGCTTAACAAATAGGATCAAAATACTCGTCAATGCGAATCAAACGAGCCCAAACTCGATGGCGTTGTGCCGTTTTCTTACAGCGTTTCTATAGCCATGGCCACCTTCCAGCTCCATCATCAAAACAGCTTAATGACGTAACAATATTGCACTGTCACACGCTATACACATGCAACATTTCAGCTTAATAAAAAAATTTCAATACAAGCAGCGATAGCTGACTGGAGAGACCGACATACTGCTACGCAGTGGGTCTCGGGTTCGAATCCACGGCACGCACCTATGACTTTTCGGAGTTAACCTTTCAACTCCCAAATACTTTCTCAAACTAATTAATTTGACAGATTTCCTATACATAAACTGTCAAACTGCCAAAATTTATTCTTCAGATAGTATTTATCAGAAGATTGAATCGGCCCTTTGTCGACAGACCTTAACGCTATAGGTTAGGTAGGTAGATATTAATAGCTATTAGCACTTTTGCTGTTAATACCGAAATTTTAAGGTAAATTTATAAACTATGTTAGTCATGCCTTTACTTAATCGGGCTTTTTAAGGAAACCTTATAGTTTCGCCATGTCCGCTATGTCCAATCTTTGTATAATATTGTTTGTCAGTACGTTTCCGGAGAGAGTTTGGACCTTTATGTCTATTCTAATCTATGTATTATGTAAATGACTGCACGGTTGGCATTGGATTAAACAGCCGCCGCGGCGCTTAAAGCTGTGCGTCCACAGGATCGGAATCGGAGCGTACGGAGCGGACGGAGCGTCGTCATTTACAAAATGCCGATAGGGTGCGTCCACTGCATTCGGATTCAGCATCGGCAATTTAGGTATTTTTAAAGCAGGAGGACAGTGACGAGGATATTGTTGTAATTAGATTAATTTTCGGAGAATGTCATACATTATATTCTGATTTATTAGAAGATGAAAATAGATTTTATTTGCCCAATTTCGTCCCAAATATTGTCTCTCCTAAGTTGATTATGTTAATGTTCATGTTTTAGATTATAAAGTTCTTCATACCTTTCCACTAACATAATTAAAACATCGTCGTTCATCGTGAATAAGTATTTTTGCCTACAGTTTAACGTCGCAAACACGTCAGAACTTGAAACGCTCGGAATCCGTATGATGCGTTCACTGCGGATGACGTCATCAGCACAAATACCGGTCTCAGGCGCAGAAATGCCGATGCAATGCACGCAGTTTCATAGAAATTAATACAAAGCAACAAATCCTTCCGCTCCGTACGCTCCGATTCCGATCCGGTGGACGCGCAGCTTAATACTGCGCCGAGCGTTGTGAGATTCACAAGTGTTGTTTCAATTCGGGTGTAACTTGTGTCCGCTAGTTGTATGATCTTTGATCTCCCGCGACGCAGGAGTTAATCCTAATGTTGTCTTTTATAAATAAAAGAACAAAACCGGCCAAATTCATGTCGAGCGACGAGCAATGTAGGTTTCCGTAGTGGCCCTTATCTAGTGTCCTAAGGATATAAGGACTTGATCACAATATTCATTTTATCGCATGCGTCAAGTTTTAGTGCATCGACTATTACTCGTAAATTAGTAAAGCCTAATAAGCCGTATAACGGCTTATACACCCACACAAATTTATAGAAAAAATATAAATGTAAATAACATTTTATAAATTTTATATTCAGTTTTGTCCGCTTAGTCATGCGAAAACAAAACGTGGATGGGTAGGTGAACGGAAGGGCATGGCGAAACTACAACTGTACTTTATAGGTTACCACAGAACAGTTTACAAAGATTTCGGTTTTTTATAGCACCTGCTGTTACGGAGCTCCAAGCACAGAAGAATCTAATACATATTATGATTTGTTTGGCCTCAAGTCACTGAACAAAAAACGTAAAGCCAAAAACACACCGAAAACCCCAAAATTATTTGAATTGTAACGGTGTAGGTATTAAGCATTCGTCGTTTCCAAACATTTTATTCCAAACGCCACAAAGTTCCCACATCATTCAATCACACAAAGTAAACTTCCTAAAAAAGCGTATAATATAAATACCGTAAATCCACGGTGATGTTGTGGTTGTATGGCGGATAAACTCCGAGATAACACAAGGATACAGCAAAAAGGTTTACTTACGTACACGTGCCGGCCAGGATAAATATAGAACTACCTTATTTATTGTAGCGAAGGTAAAGGTGCGGAAAACCAGGGAATATTAGTGTCACTTGGGATTAACGTACTTACTTTATAAATTCAGGGCATGAAATAATCTGTGAAGTGATCATCATCATCCTCTTAGCGTAATCCCAGTTTCAATCTGGGGTCCTCTTTCTAGTCTAACCGGATTTGGCTGAATATTAGCTTTTCCACGGAGCGACTGCCTGTCTGACCTCCGCAACCCGAAGGGATAGCGATATTCCATGGTTTAGACTAGTGTCAGTTTATTAGAAGGTTCTGACGCCCTGTAACGATTGTCAAAGATCTTCATGACAACCGGGACCGACGGCTTAACGTGCTCTCCGAGGCACGGGACAAGCGATAATTAACAATTTAATACGCACATAACTCCGAAAAGTCATTGGTGCGCGCCGTGGATTCGAACCCGATACCCTCCGCATGGCAGTCTGTTGGTATCTCCACTAGGCATCGAGGAAGGCTATAGTCTATATAACATCACGCTATGAGCGACGGGAGCAGAGCAGTAGCCTTAAATAACGCGTAAAAAATAAATAATACCGTCTAGTCATCCATAAAGGAAAATCATGTTTGTTGTATGTATACTTAAATATTTTTGAAGTTACTATCTGTTTATTAATTACATTTGCTGTGTAGGACCCCCCCTAAATATTTTTATTTTTTTATTTTTAGTATTTGTTGTTATAGCGGCAACGGAAATACATAAATTGTGAAATTTTCAGCTTTCTAGTTATCACGGTTTATGAGATACAGTCTGGTGACAAACAGACAGACAGCGGAGGCTTAGTAATAGATTCTCGTTTTTATCTTTTAGTTACGGAACCCTAAGAAAGGTTCTATTTGATTAGGGTATTGCTATTATTTAAATATATTTAAAATAAAGAATAGACACGATGATAGACGCCATTATTCTTTATTAAAAATGTCTGTGTTTGAAACTAGAACAGATTTTACATTTTTGTCCTTACATTTTCATGTTATTATTTCTATGATATTGATATTGGTTTGCTATTTTTGCGATTTTTACACGTGCTATTATTAATAATGCCGTGACCTGCCCGTGACCACGACCGCTGTTACCCATTCCAAATACAACAAGGTAATTCTCCCGTAAGTAAATTCACGATTAAGACAATTCACAAGGATAATAATTATTGTGATATTGTTTTGGTACGTTCCTCCCTAACAAACCTGAGAAATATTTGTGACGTGGTATTGTTTGCTGACGATACTTGATTGATATTTGAAGTAGATAGAAACAAGGAAAACTTTACCGAAATAAACAGTGCTCTTATTCAGGCGACTAAATGGTTTACTGTAAACAACTTAGTACTGAACGCCAAAAAAAAACAAATGTGTTAAGTTTGCTTTGCCAAACGTCAGAAACCTTGGTACTAACATCGTTTGAAATGGTGATGTACTGGAAACAACTGAATCTAGGTTGTTTCTAGGAATAACACTTGATTCGAAGTTGCAATGGGGCGCACACATTACATATCTGTCAGCGAAACTTAGTTCAGCTGCTTATGCCATTAAGAAGCTGCGTAGTTTAACAGATGTCGATACGGCTAGGCTGGTATATTTTGGCTATTTTCATAGTGTTATGTCATATAGCATATTACTATGGGGTAGAGCTGCTGATATCGAAAGTATTTTATATTGCAAAAAAGAGCAGTTCGGGCCATTTACCAATTACGAACAAGAGTTTCGCTCAAGGAAAGATTTAAGGACATCGGTATTTTAACTGTAGCGTCTCAGTATATTTATGCCGGTGTTTTGCATGTGCGTAAAAATATAAATTCATATTCAAAGAATAGTGATATTCACTCTATTAATACAAGAAATAGACATAAATTATGTGTTCCGTATTTCCGTTTGTGTAAAACTCATAATTCTTTTATAGGACAAAGTTTACGCATCTACAACAAGATACCGATATGTATTTTAGACTTGCCGTTTAGCGCATTTAAGACAACGATTAAAAATAACCTAATGCAAAAGGCTTATTACAATTTAAATGATTACCTTAATGACAAATGCGCTTGGAAATAATCTGTTTTAGTATTCACATAATTATTGGGTAAATAGGTAGATAATATTAAAAATTTTATGACATGTAATTAAATATGATTCCATTCCCAATAAAATTATATAAGTAAATGATGTTTTTTGGAATCGCCACCACATCATTAGATGTCTTTCATGTCGTTAGATACTATTTATTTATTATGTTTAATTTTATTGTCTTGTACTCAATCAGTTGGATCGGTGGTTGTATTTCAAAAGGTATCATGTCAATTAAATATGGGTACTACATTTGCATTTCTTCACACGTTTTCACAAATTTATGCTATAATTAATGATCTGGAAAATGGAGGTAATTCGCGTTCATGGTCAGTATACCAACAGATTGTTAATTTTATTACTGCCGGTTCGTATACCGATGTCGTCATGCTCACTAAAATGTCATTTCTTGTGGTGGCGTCGTGTGTCGGGTCATCCCTGTCCCTCTGATATGGCGAGAGGGATGATGGTTGGCACATGCGTCATACTCGTGAACGGGTGCTACTTGCGATGACTGGTCGATGGCGGTCTTATGGGCTGGTATAATTTTTTATTTATATTTAACTTCATAATTTCCATCATGGTTCTGAACATTTGCGCGGATTGCCTGCATTGTTAGGTGCATAATGTAAGTGGATGCTCCTGTTTCACCATGTCTATGTTCAGGAGGCTAACTAAATGAACATCAAAATTTAACTTGATTATGCTTGAGTATCATGTAAAGTAAATATATACAAGTAACATAGAAGGTATAACAGTTGCAGCACCTTACAAAAGTTTAATTGTTATGTATTATTAAAAACCTGGCGATAAAAAAGAGTGACCGTGAGTTTTACTGCTCGTTATTTCTCATGGTTCTACGCCCTTGCTTTGCGAACGTGGCAGTAAATGTAAATGTAGAAGCATACAGTAATAATGTTCAAATTTGACGTTCATAAGTGTCACTTTGTGATCTAAATGAATAAAGGATTTTGAGTTTGAGTTTTGAGTTTCAAACGCCAAAATAACAAACTGTCTGTATACCGAGTTAGGTATATTGTGCACTTGAAACTATGTGCAACTAAGAGAGCTGGTACTTGTCTAAATGACACTATCTACATTTAATATAAAGTGCTTTTTAGCTCAGTTATATACGACGGAGCTTAGTTCAATGGACGGACATTAAACTCGCAATCCAGACATATCACTGCGTTCATCAGCACTATTATAATAAAACATGCATTACTCCTGTTTATCCCTAGAGGGCTATTCGGAATAAGCTACTCCTATATTTTGCTAGAAGCATTTAAAACGACAAATCGTGTTTGGTTTATTATATTTTGTTTTTTTTTAATCTACCTTCCGGTAATATCCAATTTTAAATATGTTGCAGAAAAAGTCACCAAAACTGATTTCTCTCGGGTAACTTTTGCATGAAAATGTTATTGGAAAAAGACTGGATCTGAAAGTGAAAAATTATATTTTCAACACAATTTCTGAGGTCGGGCCAGCCACACACACATTTTATAATTTGTTTCTTTTTCTTCATATACACAGCTTGCTCCTGGCTGGCACCGACTTTTCTTCCTTTTTTTTTTTTTTTTTTTTTTTTTGGTATCGGGTTGGAAAATCCTCATGGAGTCCCTCCGCCCCGGGGGGGAAGGACGAAGGGGACTGTCAGACTCTTACTGACTAAAAACCAACCCGTGCTCCTCATGTACCCATGTGTCGGAGGGTAGGGTTTCACCAAAGCATTCCTCGCTACCCCCCGACGGGTATTGGCCCGCCAGATGGTCAGGCGGGCCCCGAACGAAACCCCCTTGGCGGCGGATGAAGGTGTTGGGCTCCGCCGCCAAAACACCCAGCGGCCGCAGAGGATAGGGAGGACGGCAACGCAACACCGCATCTCCTCTTCCTCTGCGGCCCCACCGCGACGCAACGATGGTGCGCCCCCATTTGGTCGCGGGAGATAGGGCGCGGGGCAACGCAACACCCACACGCCTCTCCTCCCGCGACCGCACCCGACTGCGAGGGACAGACAGAACTGTCCCGCGCACCCGCACCATGGGACGCATCCTACGCAGGCCTCTACCAAGCCCACGTGGAGCGTCCCCTCCCGGGATCCCGCTTAGCTTCACCGTGGGTGGCTTCTAACCCACGGTTACTGAGCCCCCGCACCACGACAAGGTGGAGATCCCACGGGGGACCGACTTTTCTTCCTAGAATTCTTTTTTTTCATCCTAGAACTAGGCCTTTAATCTTAAATTAAAATAATAACTTCACCTGGATACATCATAGAAATTAATTTAGCGCGTCTTACTTGCGTTAACTTAACTTATTTAAAGTATAAATACCTCGTTGTTACCGACGTTTCGCTCGTCTTGCACCGAGCGTGGTCGCGGAGAGACCATCACCTGGATATATTCACTTCAAAAATGAAAAAAAAATAAAATGTATAACTAATAAATGTCCAACAATATTTTCTGAACAGTTTGGGCATTGATCCTTTAAAACAAAAGATGAGATTTCTTCATTGTGTATCGTCCAGATAGATAGTGAATAGTTCTAAAATAATTTCAATACGATGAACATAAAAATTTTACAGCGACATTTTAATTTTATTTTATGACTACTGTTCTAGGAATAAGTTGTAAGTTAGTTAAGCATATTTCCTTTCAGATAAGAAATCTGAAAAGATTTCTCTGAAAAGCATTTAGTGCATTTACCTACCTAACAATATTACGCAAAGTAGCATCTTAAAACTGACTAGGCCTGGTGACCTGTACCCAACACAATTAATAATCATATAGTTATTTCAAACCAAATCTTTCACGAATAGTACTGTTATCATAGTCTCTTTATTTCTTTTCTCTTTAAAAAGACAACTCCCGCACTAGGAATTAATCCTGTGTCGTGGGGGAATTTACAAACATGCAACCAACGGACACAATGAACACCCAGACTCGAAACAACAATTTGTCGATCACACAAAGTGTTGTCTCGTGTGGGAATCGAACCCACAACACTCGGCGTACTGTCAAGCGGCGAGGCGGCCGCTTAAACCACTACGCCAGCCGTGCATTCACTGCCGTGCAGTAGTGTGAGAGACTTAATCATTCGTAAAGAGAAAATTAATGATATTTATCTACATTTATCTATTCTGTTCCAGAGAGACAACGGCGGCGCAGTAATCCAGAACAACACACTAATAGCCATATCCTCATTCATCAACCCGTGCGCACTCTACTTGAAGACACACGCCTTCCCGAAAGTTTCCTCTTTCGCCCGCTGGCTAGACTCCATCATATGGGACGAAGACAACCGTCCCACGACTGCCGACCCGTCAACAACAACAGAGAAGGCGACGTCGAAAGCCCAGAACCCAGCCCCTAACGCAACAGAGGAAACTAACAACGCCCCTTACTATGGAGACCCTAACAGGTTTATGCTTACGTTGCCTTTCGACCCGATCAACGTTCCCTTAGAGCCTGCTGAAGACAACTCTGTGCTGCCAAGGATGAGTCTTTATGAATCTTATTTACAGAGTATGAGCCAGCCAGGCAGCGATAGCCGAGTGGATATACCAACAGACTGCCATGCAGAGGGTATCAGGTTCGAATCCACGGCGCGCACCAATGACTTTTCGGAGTTATGTGCGTATTGAATTGTTAATTATCGCTTGTCCCGTGCCTCGGAGAGCACGTTAAGCCGTCGGTCCCGGTTGTCATGAAGATCTTTGACAGTCGTTACAGGGCGTCAGTACCTTCTAAATAAACTGACACTAGTCTAAACCATGGAATATCGCTATCCCTTCGGGTTGCGGAGGTCAGACAGGCAGTCGCTCCGTGGAAAAGCTAATATTCAGCCAAATCCGGTTAGACTAGAAAGCGGACCCCAGACTGAGACTGGGATAACGCTAAGAGAAAGAAAGAAGATTTACAGAGTATGAATAAGGCCAGGCTAGGGGTCACTCGTGAAACTACTACCCCTACTACTAGGGTTACGACAGTGATCACTAAAGCTGATGATAATCCCGCACAGCCAGCTAAGCAGATCTATATGACTCTGCCTAGGAAATACGATTTTGATTATAATTAAATGTGATTAGTTTGACGTAAGTTTTGATATAAATTTTGGAAAATATATATTTAGCCACAATTTGTTAATTTATTTTATGAAATGTATTATATGTATTCTATACATAAAAACCCATCCAAGAAGCAAAGAAACCCAAACTGGGGACAGAATTAAAATTTATGGATAATATTTAATCTAATAAAATCTTAGATCGGTGTAGTCCAGTCGTACCTATACTTTATTTCGTCTAATTATTTAAAAACAATTATAAAAATCAATGCATAGAGACTGAACATACAAAATTATTTAACGGGTCTTAATCGCACTGCTGGGCGTAAGAAGATGAAATTTGGCATACTTATTCCTTGAGGAGTGTAGGGAAGAGGCGCACTAAGAGAACTTTTTTGTAATTACACCCACGCTGTTGGAGCCAGGTGAAGTCTACCCTTGTATAACAGGCAGAAAATATCTCGGTAACAAATCTGATTCCTAATTAGCACTATTCACGCCATCATGCTAGAACGCTTCGTGGAATATACCTTACGCGATAATGAAATATCACATTTATAATGCGTGAACATTTCATATAAATATTTGTATACATTAAATTAAAACTTACAATCCACATTAGACACGTTTAAATGATAAAGGCCCACCGTTATCCCGGATGCGATTCAAGTGACCTGTACGCCTGATTTGTTTCCCTTACCCATTCCTTCCAAGTAAAGATTATGTTGTGCTCGGTGAATATTCCCTAAGTATTTGTCATTCTGCAGCATGCGTAACTTAACCAGTTCTATACTAAGGTAAGTATTTTGAGGCATTTTGCAGACTCTTTCGGTTCAAACTTATAAAATGAGAGATTCATTTAAAAATAGCCTAGACCTCTCTCTTACGTAATAAATATTTTCAGACAGACACCTACGTAACTTTCTACAGCTTCTGTATTTTTTTTCATCTGTCACTTCTTAGAATTTAGCTCCAATGTAAGTCGTGAATTTGTTGTAGATCTAACTCTACAGGGAAATTTAAACCTATCTTACCAGTTTTACTCCCTACGGCTCCCGACGGCTTAAGGTGCCTCGGAGAGCACGTTAAGCCGTCGGTCTCGGTTGTCATGAAGATCTATGACAGTCGTTACAAGGCGTCAGTACCTTCTAAATAAACTGACACTAGTCTTAACCATGGAATATCGCTATCCCTTCGGGTTGCGGAGGTCAGACAGGCAGTCAGCTCCGTGGAAAAGCTAATATTCAGCCAAATCCGGTTAGACTAGAAAGCGGACCCCAGATTGAAACTGGGATAACGCTAAGAGGATGATGATGATACCAATTTTACTTCCACCCAAAAACTGTAGAGATACGTATTTCAGATAAAAGTAAGCACGTAGAATATTAATTTCATTTCTTATATTATATGGTATTTTTACTTTTCACAGCCACCTTTGGTAGTTTCATTCGCAAATAGAGTAAATGTTATGAAACTAAGTGTATTAAAATCAAAGGAAGTCCTAATTGCCAATCCGAAAACCTACATTTTCATTAATGTGAAATACGTCTGTGAAATTCGAAAACTACAAACCTCAATGATATGACCGATAAAGATTGTTACATGTAAAATTATGGCCTAACCATTCTATGACCCAGATCTAGAAACGTAGTTCTTTCAATTATAAAACAAGTACTATTTTAGGGGTCAATGAACTCAGAACTCTGCGTGTGCCTATTTTGTTAAAAAAATATTCTAGTCCATAGCCATACTCCGGTCCAAATTATAGGTACACACAAAACCTTTTGCCGAAAATTTGGGCAATTTTAATAAAACTGTTGATCAATTAAAATATTTGTCACTGAAACCCATTTAAGGTATAATTCTTATCGCTCTTGTACTACAGGGTAGCTTTGTTTATTGTCCTGAATTCAGGCATATTTTTAATAGCATCTGGTACCAGGAATAATCCCAGCGAGCTTTAAAAATAATATGAAAACCATCACAAAACTTGTTTTTGTACATAAATATTGAACATTAAAAAATTAAGACTGACTTCACAAACGCGGAATAATTATTAATGTAGAAGTAAAGTCCTTTGCAAAAAAACCGGTACCTCCAGAACGGCGGGCCCGAGCATTATCATCCATGTAAGTGGCATCTGCACCAAATCTTCTTCTTAATTTCATTATAGGTACTCATAAAAATGACAATTTTAACACGCCTCTCTGTTTAAATTTTCTAAAATACCGATTCCAGGATTTAAAGTATTAAATATTCGCATTGATAAGAAGAAATTTCTAGTAATTTATGCTAATGACATACTAAAAATATTTATCATCAAAAGGAAAAGCCAATGACTAAGGTGCCCGTTTCTTTTGCAAAGGAGTGTATGTAGTGGCATAAGAACATACTTATGTGTAATCGACCCCTGCCTACCCCTTTGGGGATAAAAGGCGTGAAGTTATGTTATGTGTAACCGACTAGGCAGATACATCGACACTCCAAAACATCTGCCTGTGTAAAAATAGTTTACTTTTGACTCCTTACGCTAGCAGCGCAGCAACACATAATATGTAGAGAGTTGTTACAAGTGATATTTTCAGGCTTTTTACATATTTATAGGCTACTAAAGGCTGCCCGTAGCTACGCCCGCACTTTCTTTTAATCATCAAATCCGAAGCCAGGCTCATCGTTAGCCAAAACTATAGCTTACATGGCGACAATATTTCACAACTTAATAACAATGCAAATAAAATAGTCAACACCTAAGCAAACGATATACCATAAAGGGGAACATAACATGGACTATTAAATGCATGCATGAACGCTACCAAATAATCTATATGATCTGGTAATGTAAAATACTATTAGCATTTAGCGCAAGCGTGCACTTGGCCGACTGCCAACAGTGCTACCGTGGATATGTTTGTCAATTAAAATAGGCACTACAACTATGAACACTTACTAGACATGGGAGGATATTAAATCTAACAGTGTTATCTTGCTAATGGTGCTTAGATGAAGTTTTCTTAATATTGAGGCGATATATGTAGTACTGAAATAAGTTAATAAGCATGAGTATCATTAGATATCAGACATAGGTCTAGGCCTCTCTGATGGCACGCCACTGAGGTCAATTTGGCTCTTCGTGCCCAGTCGTTACTAGCCAATAGACACTCCACCTAGCTGGAGAACGTCTTACGCTACGTTTACCGAGGTGCTGTCTCCAATCAAGACCACGACCACTGCAATTTATTTATTTATTAGGTTTGCTAACAGTCCATACATTTCATACAGTTATGTCTTAAAATTGACTTAGATACTAGACTTAAATGTACAACCGATTATAAGCAAACACCTCATGCACTAATATTAGTGCAAAATTCGTGAGTAGGTATTAAACCATAATTATTCTGTAAATAAGTAAATACCCACTTTTTAAGTGTGGTAACGTTACTGAATAATTTACATTGTTTGATGCTTACGTAACTAGAACATTTTTACATCTTTACGGAATCAAGACATAGTATTTGAAAATACGTCGGTACTGCTACTACATTCATTAGCTAGCCTACACATACGTGGTATAGGAGAATTGGCACCATGCACGGTTCTATGGAGACGTGGGTAGAAAGGAGTTATTTGGGTGCGCGGATATCTAGCTGGCACTCTGATGTTCAAACGCATGAGTATATCAGGACATTCACTGACGTTGTTAATGGTCTTATACAGAAAATTAAGATCAATTAAGTCCATACGTGATTCAAGTGTAACCATTTGGAAGTGACTAAGTCTTTTGCGATAAGACAAAACGTCTTTTGCTATTCCTGCAGAGTATGCTAAATGCCATAAAATGACCCATATCCAATAGTGAACTACAGCAGGCTGGTAATAATGATGATGATGGGTATATTTAAAAAAAATATTATATTTTATGTAATAACCCTCAAACATACAAACGCCCTCAATCGATGGTAGGTGAGTGTCGCCACCTATAGACACAAGCAACGTCAAAGGATTCACAAGTGCGATGCCGCCCTTTGGGATGAGAAAAGGAATAATAATTGTTACTCAGACACTTTATATCTACCCAAAATATCTTCAGAGTCGTATTAAACGTATATTTTATTAATACACAGATGCGATCAAATATTAACCGGTTGAGTGAAGTGGACGTTATTAACAAAGGGCTCTGCGCCTGGGTCAAAGAATTGGGTTAATGTTCAGTAATTATTCAGTATAGTTGTTCTCTTTTCTGGTCATGTTAGCCTGGTACTTTCAAGCTACGATGAACGTTTGTTAGTGCGGATCTGTTTCTTATTTTTTCATTGACGGAGAAACTGTAACTTCAAGAAATGATTTACTCTCTCTTAGATTTATTAATGTAACAAATAACATATATACAACAGATCATAATTATGTAGATATGCCTATTTATCAAAAATATTAAATTTTGGGTAGGTGCCGCAGAATACAAAATTAAGAATACACCTTATGCTGCAATATAAACCAAATATTATCATTATGGTTAAACATATGAAATATCAAAATGGAAAATAAGAAGGGTTTTCGATAAGCCTAAAACAATTTATACTTGTAATTATATTTTGGCGAAGTTTCGAATCTTTCTTGTTGCAGTGAAACATAAAATTTAAAACTTAAGTTTATGCAATATACGTGACACTTACTGTATTTTAATTAGTATAAAAGGAGCTTTGTCTCTTTGATTGCCCTTGTTCGAGAGTATAAAAGCCTTCAAACACATCATCATAAGACTTGTTTATAATCTATCCCACTGCTGGGCATAGGCCTCTTCTCGTTATCAGGAGGGTTGAGCCATAGTTCACCACGCTGACGAAGTCTTTACATGTCTGCCAAGAACTTTATAGAGAGCTCTTGGACATTCAGGTTACTTAGCGGTGTTTTCCTTCACCGTTTAACGATAATTAACAATTGAATCCACACATAACTTCGAAAAGTTATTGGTGCGCGCCGTGAGGTTGGTCTCTACACTAAACTATCGCTGCTTTTTCTATAAATATATTAGGTAATAGGCGGCATTACATATAAAGATTAACAACACAGCGTTACGCAATAGAAATAGATTCTTCATTTGACATCGTCTACAAGGTGAATCGAAGGCACAGAAAATAATGTGTACTTAAGTCTAACAACGCGAGATGCCTGCCAGGTATACCTGTAGTCTAGCAGTCTTGTCGTCTGTTGGTGTAATTAGGTTTTCAAGTTGCACTGAAAGTACTGTTCATCTGTATAGTTTATATTTCAAGATATTAAAACAATTTTGTTTATCGCCTTCAAACACATTAAATTCATTTTCTCCTTATCTTATATCAAAACGTTCAAGTGGTATAAACCACGTTATAAGTTTAGCGACTAAGGTCCTCTCTCCCACAGGGTTTAGCTGCAAATTGCTTGCGACAGCCACTAATGGGAGTGCCGACACAAAATCGATGGCCCTTCCAATTGTTATTCTAAACGTTTTCGAACAAATTTTCTGACTACAATACTTAAGCGTGATTTTCAGATGGCCGTCTATATGAGAATAATGTTTTAACGCATTATTCTGATAAAAATACGCCGTAAGTAAGCCAAGAGTGGCTGGGTAAATCGCTTTCTATGCATACTTTTTATGCACTAGATAATGCTCTCTCAGATTTTGTAGTCAACAACTTTATTTTCTGGTGTCGATAGATCTGAGCATTCACTTGTTACAAAGCATCGAGCATTCGCCATTTTTAATATTATCGAACAGAACAACAATCATCAACGTGAAAATGTTCATCCATTAAATATACAACAGGTAAACGGAATCATCTGATACCCTCAAAGTAAACAAATAAACAAGATAATAACATAAAATAACAAGTCTCGCGGTATATCTCATAGATTATATTATTATGATATATTGGTTATCGTGGCTGGCGTATGGGTTTGACTCTGATACAGAACAAATATAAGTATAGAAATTAAATACGAGCCACTAGGGCTAAGGTTAATGCTTCCTTAAATCTGGTTAGACTGACAGAGAAAGGAAAAAAGCGAATAGGCAGTTTTGGATACAACCTGGATAACGTTGTGTACTAAAACTCCAGTTATATTAAAATAGTTTATAGAAGGTATACTTTACTTACACCGCAAAGATATTGCAATCCTTCCGAAGAGCCACTGTCCGTTCGGTACCGCCGCCAGAATAGGATGCCCGCTCTCGCTAACCACCATTTGGAATTATATCAATAGTGATGTGACTCGGACGTATGAAAGTGGCGCCCATTGATGAAAAGGTAAAAGGGAGTCGTTTGGCCTGGTATGGACATGTTATGCGAAGAGATGTACGTAGGTAAGAAAGTGATGAACTGATGAATATGCTCGTAGAAGGACGAAAAGGGAGAGGGCGGCCAAGGAAAAGATGGATGGACTGTGTGAGAATGGATATGAAAGAGAAAGGGATAAACGATCGGATGACTGGTGACAGAGAAGTATGGAAGCCAAGGACATACTGCGCCGACCCCAAATAAATTGGAACCAGGGCAAGACAATGATGATGTGACTCGGACAAGTCATTCGACTACAAATTATTTAATTCCAATCGATATTCATTTTAATAAAAATGGAAACATTGCAGTTGGATACCGGTTGATTTTCTAATACAAAACTACTATATCATTTTCAGTTAGAAGCACCTGTCATAGAGGACAACAAGTTTTGTCTCTCATGAAATCCCAGGAAAAGTTAAACTCCGGGTGAGTTTGCCTTTTCCTTCTTTTCCCCAAATGTAAAGATATAAAGAAAGAAAATACATTTATTGTAACGAACAATTATTTATTTATTAATCGGCCGCGTTTTATTTTGTCAAATATACTTGTGAAATGTATAGCTTTGTTTTTCAATCATATTGTTTAGATGTATGGTGCATATTGTTCCCACCAAGAACTTAGGGTCCCAAGCCAACCTCACCTGCAAGTGGTGCACCTGCCGATCAACGGACGAGGCTCTGGCAATCAAAATATCCCGAAAAGCGGCAATAGGCTCGCCACCTATTACGTGGGATCAAAACACTGGCGAAAAGTGGGCGTTTATTATGCCTCTGCCTACCCCTTCGTGGAAACAGGCGTGAGTCTATGAATGTATTGTTTAGATAATTTATCACCTACACCCAACAGAAGTCAAACACAAGAACATTCAATCGACTGTACCTACACTAAAGCAGGCTTACACAGCAAAATTAATGAAGCAACGTTTTAAACCAAGTTGTTCATACGCTAAGTTCGTACGAGACTACGGCTACGGTAAGTATTTATCATAAACTTTAGCTGAAGGCAAGTCGTAGTTGCTAAGAATATACCGCTTACATGCTTATCTTGCGAATAAACTTATGTGGAAGGAGTTATTAAGAAGAGATTAACGAACTTGGTTTGATAAGTCATGGGATGTGTAGTTATTTTGTTGTGATTGGGGGATTATTTATGGAATGAGATAAAAATTATAAGAAAATATATAGGTTTCGAGTTGTACTAGCCTTCGATAAGTTCTGATACAACTAACGACATCAAATGTTGTTCAATTTTATAATTTATATTAATGGTTCGTAAGTTATGACATGACACTAACTATAATGTCTAAATACTTTATTATTAGAGATCATTTTAATAAATTGTTATTTAATAGTACAGATACGTCATCTGAAAATTTATTTTTCATGTCCAAACTTAAAGTTCCCTTTTTTTATTCGCCTTCTTATAACGTTAATTGTATTTCAGCACAGTCATGCTAAAATTATATCAATATAATATACATCTATAGGTATTTATTAGACAGTCTGTAATTTCAAAACAACTATGGTTTTACAAGGTCCTCGATTACGCAGGCCTTTCAACTGCCAAATACTTTCTCAAACTAATTAATTTGACAGATTTCCTATACATAAACTGTCAAACTGCCAAATTTATTCTACAGATAGTATTTATCAAAAGATTGAATCGGCCCTTTGTCTACAGACCTTACCGCTATAGGTAGCTATTAGCACTTTTGCTATTAATACCGAACTTTTAAGTTAAATTATAAACTATGTTAGTCATGCCTTTACTTAATTGCGATTGTTTTAGCGTTCCATAGTAAATTACAAGGAACCCCTATAATTTTACTATGTCCGTCTTAAAACTATGCTAAATAGTAACATAATGAACTGAAAAAATGAATGAACTGAAATGAAAATAAAACCGCTAATTAGACTTTACTAATTAACGAGTGATAGACAATTAACTTAGACTTCTGCTTACGAGTGATAAAATTATTGGTTCTATGTTTTGTAAGTCGCCTAATTTATTTCTATTTCGAGAGTAGTATTGTATTTAAAAAAGGAAAAATAAACGAATAGTAACCTTTTCAAATTTTATTGTACCTATAGATTTTTCTGCTTGGTCATGCACAAGCGTACCAAATTGTAGGTTCATCATCAGCAGCCTTTAACAGTCCACTGCTAGACTAGACCTCTCCTTTGAAAGGAGGAATTGGCCTACTATACCACGCTGACCAAACGGGTTGGTATAGGGTTTGTATCGAGTTTTCCTTCTCTTACAGTGCTGTTCTCTACATAATATCCTCCCTCTGTCGGCTCTTACGACACCCATGGGATGATATGGGGTGGTGACATTCCGTATTCTTAATCCGTCACCACACGGACGGAAATTGTTGGTTACTAATGCTTATAGTTTCTGCGTAAATTTATCCGCGGACAGACGGATATGGCTAAATTATAAGGGCTCTTTGTAGTTTACTACACAAGCCTAACATTTTAACCTACGTACTGAAATGAAATGCTTTTCCGGTTATTTATTTTAGTATACGAAAGTTTCGGCTGTTATAATAGCAACTGCGGTTACAGAGCTCCGAACACAGAACACAAAATCTAATACATATTAGTATTCATTTGGGCTCAAGTCATCCAACAAAAATGTAAAGCCAAAAATCACAGGGGAAGCCGCTAATTTATTTGAATTGTAACGGTGTAGGTAAAAAGTATTCGGCGATTCCAACAACTTTATTCCAAACGCCTAAAAGTTCCTACATCATTCAATCACACGAAGTAAACTTCCAAAAAGATATAACACAAGGATACAGCAAAAAGGTTTATGGCCAGGATAAATATAGAACTACCTTATTTATTTTAGCGAAGGTAAAGGTGCGGAAAACCAGGGAATATTAGTGTCACTGGGGATTAACGTACTTTATAAATTCAGTATATAAAATAATCTGTGAAGTGTGTTGATAAAAAAATTGGCCAAGTGCGAGTCGGACTCGCGCACGAAGGGTTCCGTACCATCATCTATAAAAGAAGATCAGGTTTGTTGTATACTTTATAAATTCAGGGTATGAAATAATCTGTGAAGTGGTGTAGATAAAAAACATGTTCAAGAGCGAGTCGGACTCACGAACGAAGAGTTCCGTACCATAATCTATAAAAGAAAATCACGTTTGTTGTATGTATGCTTAAATTTTTTTGAAGTTACTATCTGTTTATTAATAGATGGTAACTTCAAAAATTAGATCGAGAAAAATTGGTTTATTTAAAATTGGTTAATAAAAATTTATTTTAAATTACGGACCAGGCAGATACATCGATACTCCAAATCATCTGCCTGTGTAAAAATATGTTACTTTTACCTCCTTACGCAAGCAGCGCAGCAACACATATAATATGTAGAGAGTTGTTACAAGTGATATTTTCAGGCTTTTTACATATTTATAGGCTACTAAAGGCTGCCCTTAGCTACGCCCGCACTTTCTTTTAATCATCAAATCCGAAGCCAGGCTCATCGTTAGCCAAAACTATACCTAACATGGCGACAATATTTCACAACTTCATAACAATACAAATAAAATAGTCAACACCAAAGCAAACGATATTCCTTAAAGCGTAACATAATATGGACTATTAAATGCATGCATGAACGCTACCAAATAATATGTATGATCTGGGAATAGAAAATACTATTAGCGCAAGCGTGCACTTGGCCGACTGCCAACAGTGCTTCCGTGAATATCTTTGTCAATTAAAAAAGGTACTACCGTTATAATCATTAACTAGATACGAGAGGATATTAAATCTAGCAGTGTTATCTTGCTAATGGAGCTTACATGAAGTTTTTGGCTTTGATGAGCTTAGGACTCTTCGTGTCCAGTCGCTACTAGCCAAAAGACACTCCACCTAGCCGGAGAACGTCCTATGCTACGTTTACCGAGGTGCTGTCTCCAATCAAGATCACACTGCAATGACCCATATCGAATAGTGGATTACAGCAGGCTGGTAATAATGATGATGAAGGGTATATTTAAAATATATATATATATACAACGCCAAAGAATTCACAAGTGCGATGCCACCCTTTGGGATGAGAAAAGGAATAATTATCGTTTCTCAGACACTTTTATCTATTCAAAATATCTTCACAGTCGTATTAAACGTATATTTTATTAATACACAGATGCGATCAAATATTAACCGGTTGAGTGCAGTGGACGTTATTAACAAAGGGTTCTGCGCCTGGGTCATCGAATTGGGTTAATGTTCAGTAATTATTCAGTATAGTTGTTCTCTTTTCTGGTCACGTTAGCCTGGTACTTTCAAGCTACGGTGAACGTTTGTTAGTGCTGATCTGTTTCTTATTTTGTCATTGATGGAGAAACTATAACTTCAACAAATGCCTACTAGATATCTTATTATATCATAATTATGTAGGTATGCCTATTTATCAAAAAATATTAAATTTTGGGTAGATGTCGCAGAATACAAAATTAAGAATACACCTTATGCTGCAAGATAAACCAAATATTAACATAATGGTTAAAACATATGAAATATCAAAATGGAAAATAAGTGAGGAAGGGTTTTCGACAATCCTAAAACAATTTAAAAATGTAATTATATCTTGGAGAAGTTTCGAATCTTTCTTATTGTAGCTGTGAAACATAAAATTTGAAACTTAAGATTATGAAATATACGAGACACCTACTGTATTTTAATTAGTATAAAAGGCGCTTGTCTCTGTGATTGCCCTTGTTCGAGAGTTTTAAAGCCTTCAAACACATCATCATAATACTTGTTTATAATCTATCCCACTGCTGGGCACAGGCCTCTTCTCGTTATCAGGAGGGTTGGGCCATAGTCCACCACGCTGACCAAGTCTTTACATGTCTGCCAAGAACTTTATGGAGAGCTCTTGGACATTCAGATTACCTAGTGGTGTTTTCCTTCACCGTTTAAGGATAATTAATAATTGAATCCACACATAATTTCGAAAAGTCATTGGAGCGCGCCGTGAGGTTGGTCTCTATACTAAACTATCGCTGTTGTGACGTATGTCCGGTACCTACCGCGTCTACGTCACAGCTGCTTTTTCTATGAATATATTAACTGACAATAGGCGGCATTACATATAAAGATTAACAACACAGAATTACACAATAGCAATTGATGCTTCAATTGACATCGTCTATAAGGTGAATCGAAGGCACGGAAAATAAAGTGTACCTAAGTTTAACCACGCGAGATGCCTGACAGGTATACCTGTAGTCTAGCAGTCTTGTCGTCTGTCGGTGTAATTAGGTTTCTTTCAAGTTGCAGTGAAAGAACCGGTCATCTGTATAATTTATATTTCTAGATATTAAAACAATTTTGTTTATCGCCTTCAAACACATTAAATACATTTTCACCTTACCTTATATCAAAGCGTTCAAGTGGTATAAACCACGTTATAAGTTTAGCGACTAAGGTCCTCTCTCCCAACAGGGTTTTGCTGCAAATTGCTTACGACAGCCACTAATGGGAGTGCCGACACAAAATCGATGGCCCTTCCAATTGTTATTCTAAACGTTTTCGAACAAATTTTCTGACTACAATACTTAAGTGGGAATTTCAGATGGCCCTCTCTATGAGAATAATGTTTAAACGCATTATTATGATAAAAATCCGCCGTAAATAACCCAAGAGTGGCTTAAAATCGCCTTCTATGCAAACTTTTTATGCACTAGATAATGCTCTCTCAGATTTTGTAGTCAACACCCTTATTTTCTGGTGTTGATAGACTTGAGCATTCACTCGTTACAGAGCATCGAGCATTCGCCATTTTTAATGTTATCGAACCGAACCACAATCATCAACGTGAAAATGTTCATCCATTAAATATACAACAGAACATATCTAGCGGGATCTAATCTGCAAAAAGTTCGAAGCAAATTTACTGTCTATTTCCTGAAATGCTCGCCAGAACGCTCACTAGAATGCTCGCTAAAACACTCTCGTTTATTTTCTGTTATGTAACATTTGTAATAATGCTTATTAAATGTGAATGTTCAAGTGTATCAGCACCATTAAGCAACGAAATCATCTGATACCCTCAAAGTAAACAAATAAACAAGATAATAAGAGAAAATAACAAGTCTCGCGGTATATCTCACAGATTGCATCACATATTGGTTATCGTGGCTGGCGTATGGGTTTGACTCACATACAGAACAAAAATATGTATACGAACAGGCTAAGGCAAATGCTTCCTTAAATCTGGTTAGACTGAAAGAGAAAGAAAAAAAGCGAGTAGGCAGTTTTGGATACAACCTGGATAACGTTGTGTAGTAAAACTCCAGTAACATTAGAATAGTTTATAGAAATTACCGCAAAGATATTACAATCCTTCCGACGAGCCACCGTCTGTTCGGTACCGCCGCGTGCCGCCAGAATAGGATGCCCGCTTCCCCAACCGCCATTTTGAATTATTTCAATAGTGATGTGACTCGGACGAGTCATTCGACTACAAATTATTTAATTCCAATCGATATTAATTTTAATAAAAATGGTAACCTTACAGTTTACAGTTGGATACCGGTTGATTTTGTTATACAAAAACTACTATATAATTTTCAGTTAGAAGCACCTGTCGTAGAGGACAACAAGTTTTGTCTCTCATGAAATCCCAGGAAAAGTTAAACTCCGCGGGAGTTAACATTTTCCTTCTGTTCCCCAAATGCAAAGAAATAAAGAAAGAAAATACATTTATTGTAACGAACAATTATTTATTTATTAATCGGCCGCGTTTTAATTTGTCAAATATACTTGTGAAATGTATAGCTTTGTTTCCCAATCATATTGTTTAGTCAATTTATCACCCAAAAGAAATCAAACACAAGAACATTCAATCGACTGTACCTACACTAAAGCAGGCTTACACAGCAGAATTAATGAAGCAACGTTTTAAACCAAGTTGTTCATACGCTAAGTTCGTACGAGACTACAGTAAGTATTTATCAGAAATTTTAGCTGAAGTATTTATCAGCAACTTTAGCTGAAGGCAAGTCGTAGTTGCTAAGAATATACCGCTTACATGCTTATCTTGCGAAGAAACTTATGTGGAAGGAGTTATTAAGAAGAGATTAACGAACTTGGTATGATAAGTCATGGGATGTGTAGTTATTTTGTTGTGATTGGGGGATTATTTATGGAATGAGATAAAAATTATAAGAAAATATAATTATAGGTTTCGAGTTGTACTAGCCTTCGATAAGTTCTGATTCAACTAACGACATCAAATGTTGTTCAATTTTATTTATAATAATGGTTCGTAAGTTATGAAACTAACTATAATGTCTAAATCCTTTATTATTAGAGACCATTTTAATAAATTGTCATTTAATAGTACAGATGCGTCATCAGAAAATGTACTTTTCATGTCCAAACTTAAAGTTCCCTTTTTTTATTCGCCTTCTTATAACGTTATTTTTATTTCAGCGCGGTCATGCTATAATTATATCAATATAATATACATCTAAAGGTAAATCTTAAGCAGTCTGTAATTTCAAAATAACTATGGTTTTACAAGGTCCTCGATTACGCAGGCCTTTCAACTGCCAAATACTTTCTCAAACTAATTAATTAGACAGATTTTCTATACAAAAACTGTCAAACTGCCAAATTTATTCTTCAGATAGTATTTATCAGAAGATTGAATCGGCCCTTTGTTGACAGACCTTACCGCTATAGGTAGCTATTAGCACTTTTGCTATTTATACCGAACTTTTAAGGTAAATTTATAAACGATGTTAGTCATGCCTTTACTTAATTGCGATTGTTTTAGCGTTCCATAGTAAACTACAAGGAACCCCTATAATTTTACTATGTCCGTCTTAAAACTGTGCTAAATAGTAACATAATGAACTTTCAATGAAAATAATTAGACTTTACTAAATAACGAGTAATAGACAATTAACTTATACTTCTGCTTACGAGTGATAAAATTAATATTGGGTTTGAGTCCTACTATCCATAGGGCACTGGGTAAGAGGTACTACGGAATCATACTCTGTGCGTGGCTCGAAATGTACTTGGCCTGTTTCTTAAATTACATAGTTTTTTTATACTATTGTTTTTCTATACGTTTCCGGTGAGATTATGGTATTTTATGTCTGTACTAATGTATTAATACGTCTTTGACAGTTGGCATAATGGATTAAACGGCTGCCTTGCCACTTGATACGGCACCTTGTGTGGTGTGTTCGATACCCATACGAGATAATACTTTGTGTGAATCTGTGTGAATCACAAAATGTTGTTTCAAGTCTGGGTAAACGTGGTATCCATTGGTTGTATATTTTGTAAGTCGCAAGTCTTGTATTTAAAAAAGGAAAAATAAACGAATAGTAACTTTTTTCAAATTTTATTGTAGGTACCTACAGATTTTTTCTGCTTGGTCATTCACAAGCGTACCAAATTGTAGGTTCTTAATGGTTATAGTTTCTGCGTAAATTTATGACGGATATGGCTAAACTATAAGGGCTCTTTGTAGTTTACTACAGAAGCCTAAAATTTTAACCTAAGTACTGAAATGAAATGATTTTCCGGTTATTTATTTCAGTATACGAAAGACTGTCCGTCCGGTGTCCGTGTCCGTGTGGTTGACGGCATAGAATACAAGTGTCACCACCCCCTATCTTCCCGTGGGTGTCGTAAGAGGCGACTAAGGGATAACACGGTGCAAATACCATCTTTGCGTAGAGACGGAAAACTCGACATCAAACCCTATACGACTGCCTCGTTGGTCTCGCGGCATAAATGTGCGCGTGGGATCGGGAGGTCCCGGGTTCGATTCCTGGGTCGGGCAGTGTTATTGGGTTTTTCTGTCACGAAATTCTCAGTAGCAGCACGGTGTCTGGAAATGTGCCCGGTACGGCAATAGGCTCGCTTCTTATTACGTGGGACTAAAGTATATCTGGCGAAAAGTGGGTGTAGAAATACACCTCTGTCTACCCCTTCGGTGATAAAAGGCGTGACGATATGTATGTATGTATGTATGTATACGAAAGTTTCGGCTGTTATAATAGCAACTGCGGTTACAAAGCTCTAAACACAGCCAAAATCTAATACATATTATTATTCTTTCGGGCTCAAGTCACTCAACAAAAAACGTAAAGCCAAAAACACACCGAAACCGCAAAATTATTTGAATTGTAACGGTGTAGGTATTAAGCATTCGTCGTTTCCAAACATTTTATTCCAAACGCCTCAAAGTTCCTACACCATTCAATCACACAAAGTAAACTTCCTAAAAAAGCGTATAATATAAATACCGTAAATCCACGGCGATGTTATGGTTGTATGGTGGATGAACTCCGAGATAACACAAGGATACAGCAAAAAGGTTTACGTACACGTGCCGGCAAGGATAAATATAGAACTACCTTATTTATTGTAGCGAAGGTAAAAGTGCGGGCAACCAGGGAATATTAGTGTCACTGGGGATTAACGTACTTACTTTATAAATTCAGGATATGAAAATGATCTGTGAAGTGTGTTGATAAAAAAATTGGCCAAGTGCGAGTCGGACTCGCGCATGAAGCGTTCCGTACCATCATCTATAAAAGAAAATCACGTTTGTTGTATACTTTATAAATTCAGGATATGAAATAGTCTGTGAAGTGGTGTAGATAAAAAAAATGTTCAAGAGCGAGTCGGACTCACGCACGAAGAGTTCCGTTCCATCATCTATAAAAGAAAATCACGTTTGTTGTATGTATTATTAAATTTTTTTGAAGTTACTATCTGTTTGTTAATAGATAGTAACTTCAAAAATCAGATCGAGAAAAAATTGGTTTTAAATTTCTGACTAGGCAGATACATCGATACTCCAAATCATCTGCCTGTGAAAAAATAGTTTACTTTTACCTCCTTACGCTAGCAGCGCAGCAACACATAATATGTAGAGAGTTGTTACAAGTGATATTTTCAGGCTTTTACATATTTATAGGCTACTAAAGGCTGCCCGTAGCTACGCCCGCACTTTTTTTTAATCATCAAATCCGAAGCCAGGCTCATCGTTAGCCAAAACTATAGCTAACATGGCGACAATATTTCCTAACTTAATAACAATGCAAATAAAATAGTCAACACCAAAGCAAACGATATTCCATAAAGGGGAACATAACATGGACTATTAAATGCATGCATGAACGCTACCAAATAATCTATATGATCTGGTAATGTAAAATACTATTAGCATTTAGCGCAAGCGTGCACTTGGCCGACTGCCAACAGTGCTACCGTGGATATGTTTGTCAATTAAAATAGGCACTTCAACTATGAACACTTACTAGACATGGGAGGATATTAAGGCCCACTTGCGTAACGTTTGATTTAAGTCACTCCTTAATTTAAGTTTTTTGAACAGAATTAACAGCATAAAATAATTTATGTTAAAAGTATTTAGCGTCCTCTTGCACAACGACAACAACGCTTAGATTTAGTTAAACATTTAATGAGGTCGGTAAAGTAGTTTCTACTGTCGTCGAAAGTCGTCGCCTAGCAACGAAATGACAATTGACAAATAATAACTAGAAACTTTTGAGCATTAACCCTAGAACCCTACATGGGGTGCAGGTGCACCCCAGACCGATTTGTTTTCTAAATATCTCAATTTCTTTTATATCCACGAATTCGCGCGTAGGAGTATTTTAGTTTGGTGTCAACCGCTCGCGTTACGTCAATACCGTGACGAGGGACCGCGTTGTGTGGTCGCCTGTATATGTGCTGTGGGGTACGCCAGTACCCCAGTGTAGTAAAATCGTAAGATTATTTATTTATTACGATTGATGCATTTATATGTAATAAGTTATTAAATTTGATTATTTATTAAAACAATAGTCTTATATGAATTAAATACAGATATTTTTAGATATTATGAAGGTAAAATTCAATGAAGTTTATTAATTTTGTTTCGGATGGCTGTCAGAGGTTTGAATTACGAAGAAATAAGCTCTATTCTAGACCACAAATCTGGCGAGGAAGAAATAGAAGTTGGGACCAGTTGTAATTCCTGGGTTCTTTACACTTGTATTATTTGGCTTATTACTTGATCTTGAACACTTGTTCAAGATCAAGTAATAAGCCAAATATAAAGTTTCAGCAGACAGTTTTGAAATTAGGTTTGGAACTGATACATGAACATTTGGAGGACCGTTACCGGATGCCAACTTAGTCCATTGCAGTGATCCTCAAAAAAGGACCAAATCCTACAAGCGCTGTTGCTCAAACTACATTTAACTTTGTGTAATAAGGCTGATTTGTGATCTCAAGTTACCGATTATGTTTAATAAAACGTATTTTCATGAATTGATTTTTTTTAAGGATTACAGTCATTTTAGTATGGGGTGTTCCAGCACCCCAGTGTATGAATAACATGTGTGCCAAATAGTGTAGGATTCTAGGGTTAACAATAACACAAGTAGGTACATTGTTATCAGTTATATCATCATCATGTCAGCCTAGGGACGTCCACTGCTGGTCATAGGCCTCCCCCTGCTGCGTCGTCCGGTCCAGTTATATAATTATTGATAATTTTCGTCGCTAATGACAAGATGCCAACATCAGTGTGACAGTTCTTAAATGAAATTATCCACGAAACAGCCGATTTTCGGTAATTATTTTTGACAGTTCTTAAATCATATTACTCGACAAATTTTTCGTTGTGCAAGACGCTAGTGGTGTTTAATATGTTTTTTCTCATTAAATACATCTTAATTCAATTTAAGAATCGTCGTGCAAGTGGGCCTAAATCTAACAGTGTTATCTTGCTAATGGTGCTTAGATGAAGTTTTCTTAATGTTGAGGCGATATATTATGTAGTATTGAAATAAGTTAATAAACATGAGTATCATTAGATATCGGACATAGGTCTAGGCCTCTCCGATGGTCAATGAGGTCAATTTGGCTCTTCGTGTCCAGTCGTTACTAGCCAATAGACACTCCACCTAGCCGGAGAACGTCTTACGCTACGTTTACCGAGGTGCTGTCTCCAATCAAGACCACAACCACTGCAATTTATTTATTTATTAGGTTTGCTAACAGTCCATACAGTTCATACAGTTTTGTCTTAACATTAACTTAGATACTAGACTTAAATGTACAACCGATTATAAGCAAATACCTCATGCACTAATATTAGTGCAAAATTCGTGAGTAGGTATTAAACCATAATTACTCTGTAAACAATAAATAAATACCAACTTTTTAAGTGTGGTAACGTTACTGAATAATTTATATTGTTTGATGCTTACGTAACAAGATCATTTTTAGGGAATCAAGACATAGTATTTGAAAATACATCGGTACTGCTACTACATTCATTAGCTAGCCTACACATACCTGGTATAGGAGAATTGGCACCATGCACGGTTCTATGGAGAGGTGGGTAGAAAGGAGTTATTTGGGAGCGCGGATATCTAGCTGGCACTCTGATGTTCAAACGCATGAGTATATCAGGACAATCACTGACGTTGTTAATGGTCTTATACAGAAAATTAAGATCAATAAAGTCCATACGTGATTCAAGTGTAACCATTTGGAAGTGACTAAGTCTTTCGCGATAAGACAAAACGTCTTTTGCAATTCCTGCAGAGTATGCTAAATGCCATAAAATGACCCATATCCAATAGTGAACTACAGCAGGCTAGTAATAATGATGATGATGGGTATATTTAAAAAAAATATTATATTTTATGTAATAACCCTCAAACATACAAACGGCCTCAATCGATGGTAGGTGAGTGTCGCCACCTATAGACACAAGCAACGTCAAAGGATTCACAAGTGCGATGCCGCCCTTTGGGATGAGAAAAGGAATAACAATTGTTACTCAGACACTTTATATCTACCCAAAATATCTTCAGAGTCGTATTAAACGTATATTTTATTAATACACAGATGCGATCAAATATTAACCGGTTGAGTGAAGTGGACGTTATTAACAAAGGGCTCTGCGCCCGGGTCAAAGAATTGGGTTAATGTTCAGTAATTATTCAGTATAGTTGTTCTCTTTTCTGGTCATGTTAGCCTGGTACTTTCAAGCTACGATGAACGTTTGTTAGTGCGGATCTGTTTCTTATTTTTTCATTGACGGAGAAACTGTAACTTCAAGAAATGATTTATTCTCTCTTAGATTTATTAATGTAACAAATAACATATATACAACAGATCATAATTATGTAGATATGCCTATTTATCAAAAATATTAAATTTTGGGTAGGTGCCGCAGAATACAAATTTAAGAATACACCTTATGCTGCAATATAAACCAAATATTATCATTATGGTTAAACATATGAAATATCGAAATGGAAAATAAGTTAAGAAGGGTTTTCGATAATCCTAAAACAATTTATACTTGTAATTATATTTTGGCGAAGTTTCGAACCTTTCTTGTAGCAGTGAAACATAAAATTTAAAACTTAAGATTATGCAATCAATATACGTGACACCTACTGTACTTTAATTAGTTTAAAAGGAGCTTGTCTCTTTGATTGCCCTTGTTCGAGAGTTTTAAAGCCTTCAAACATATGATCATAAGACTTGTTTATAATCTATCCCACTGCTGGGCACAGGCCTCTCCTCGTTATCAGGAGGGTTGGGCCATAGTTCACCACGCTGACCAAGTCTTCACATGTCTGCCAAGAACTTTATGGAGAGCACTTGGACATTCAGGTTACTTAGCGGTGTTTTCCTTCACCGTTTAACGATAATTAACAATTGAATCCACACATAACTACGAAAAGTAATTGGTGCGCGCCGTGAGGTTGGTCTCTACACTAAGCTATCGCTGCTTTTTCTATGAATATATTAGCTGGCAATAGGCGGCATTACTTATAAAGATTAACAACACAGCGTTACACAATAGAAATAGATACTTTAATTGACATTGTCTTTAAGGTGAATCGAAGGCACGGAAAATAAAGTGTACCTAAGTTTAATAATGCGAAATGCCTGCCAGGTATAACTGTAGTCTAGCAGTCTTGTCGTCTGTCGGTGTAATTAGGTTTTCAAGTTGCAGTGAAAGTACTGTTCATCTGTATCTAATATATAAAATTCTTGTGTCACAGTTTTCGTTCCCATACTCCTCCGAAACGGCTTGACCGATTTTGATGAATTTTTTTGTGCTTATCCGGTATCTATGAGAATCGGCCAACATCTACTTTTCAAAAAAAAAAAAAATTGCAAAACAACGTTTGCCGGGTCAGCTAGTATTTTATATTTCAAGATATTAAAACAATTTTGTTTATCGCCTTCAAACACATTAAATTCATTTTCTCCTTATCTTATATCAAAACGTTCAAGTGGTATAAACCACGTTATAAGTTTAGCGACTAAGGTCCTCTCTCCCAACAGGGTTTAGCTGCAAATTGCTTACGACAGCCACTAATGGGCGTGCCGACACAAAATCGATAGCCCTTCCAATTGTTATTCTAAACGTTTTCGAACAAATTTTCTGACTACAATACTTAAGCGGGATCTTCTCTATGAGAATAATTTTTAAACGCATTAATCTGATAATAAATGAGTCCGCCGTAAGTAACCCAAGAGCGGCTTTCTATGCATACTTTTTATGCACTAGATAATGCTCTTTCAGATTTTATAGTCAACAACTTTATTTTCTGGTGTCGATAGATTTGAGCATTCACTTGTGACAGAACATCGAGTATTCGCCGTTTTAATGTTATCGAACAGAACAACAATCATCAACGTGAAAATGTTCGTCCATTAAATATACAACCATGGCCATCACTATGGGACTTCACTGACTGCTTAACATCAGGCAGCATGGAGTCCTGTCCATTCGCTGAAATGCTCGCCAGAACGCTCACTAGAATGCTCGTTAAAACACTCTCGTTTAATTTCTGTTATGTAACATTCGTAATAAAATTATGCTTATTAAATGTGAATGTTCAAGTGTTTCAGCACCATTAAGTAAACGAAATCATCTGATACCCTTAAAGTAAACAAATTCTTCTTTCTCTTAGCGTTATCCCAGTTTCAGTCTGGGGTCCGCTTTCTAGTCTAACCGGATTTGGCTGAATATTAGCTTTTCCACGGAGCGACTGCCTGTCTGACCTCCGCAACCCGAAGGGATAGCGATATTCCATGGTTTAGACTAGTGTCAGTTAATTTAGAAGGTACTGACGCCCTGTAACGACTGTCAAAGATCTTCATGACAACCGGGACCGACGGCTTAACGTGCTCTCCGAGGCACGAGACAAGCGATAATTAACAATTCAATACGCACATAACTCCGAAAAGTCATTGGTGCGCGCCGTGGATTCGAACCTGATACCCTCTGCATGGCAGTCTGTTGGTATATCCACTCGGCTATCACTGCCTTCCTCAAAGTAAACAAATAAACAAGATAATAAGAGAAAATAACAAGTCACCAATATATCATATAATCACACAGATTATAAATATGATATATTGGTTATCGTGGCTGGCGTATGGGTTTGACTCTCATACAAAACAAAAATATATATATAAAAATTAAATACGAACAGCCGCTAGGACTAAGGTAAATGCCGCCTTTTAACTTGTCAAATATACTTGTGAAATGTATAGCTTTGTTTTCCAATCATATTGTTTAGTCAATTTATCACCTACACCCACAGAAATCAAACACAAGAACATCGACGGCACCTACATTAAAGCAGGCTTACACAGCAGAATTAATGAAGCAACGTTTTAAATTTCCAAGTAGTTCATACGCTAAGTTCGTACGAGACTACGGTAAGTATTTATCAGAAACTTTAGCTGAAGTATTTATCAGCAACTTTAGCTGAAGGCAAGTCGCAGTTGCCAAGAATATACCGCTTATATGCTTATCTTGCGAAGAAACTAATGTGGAAGGAGTAATTAACAAGAGATTAACGAAACTTGGTATGATAAGCCATGGTATGTGTAGTTATTTTGTTGGGATTGGCGGATTATTTATGTAATGAGATAAAAATGATTACATAAAAACTAGGTTCGGTGTTGTGCTACTCTCATAAATTCTGAGTAAATTACGACATCAAATGTTGTTCAATTTTATAATTTATATTGACAATTCGTAAGGTTTGAAACTAGTCATAATGATTAAATACTTTATCATTAACTAGCGACCCGCCCCGGCTTCGTACGGGTGCATATACACCTAACTCTTGAAACATTCTATCTATTTAAAAAAACCGCATTAAAATCCGTTGCGTAGTTTTAAAGATATAATACATAGGGACAGGCAGACAGAAAACAGACTTTGTTTTATACTATGTAGTGCAGACTATTTTAATATATTATGGCAATGATATTAGAAAAGTCGTAGATACGTTACCTACGTAGTAATCCATCCGTAGGAACACTACACTAACGCAGAAAATGTATTTTTCATGTCCAAACTTAAAGTTAACCGCAACCATTTTTATTTGCCTTCTTATAACGTTAATTTAATTTCAGCACGGTCATGCTAAAATTATATCAATATAATCTATAGGTACATATTAGATAGTCTGTAATTTCAAAACAACTATGGTTTTACAAGGTCCCCGATTACGCAGGCCTTTCAACTGAAAAATACTTTCTCAAACTAATTAATTTGACAGATTTCCTATACATAAACTGTCAAACTGCCAAATTTATTCTACAGATAGTATTTATCAGAAGATTTAATCGGCCCTTTGTCGACAGACCTTACCGCTATAGAGAGCTATTAGCACTTTTGCTATTTATACCGAACTTTTAAGGTAAATTTATAAACTATGTTGGTCATGCCTTTATTTAATTGCGAGTGTTTTAGCGTTCCATAGTAAACTACAAGGAACCCCTATAATTTTACTATGTCCATCCTAAAACTGTGCTAAATAGTAACATAATGAACTTTCAATGAAAATAAAACCGCTAATTAGACTTTACTAATTAACGAGTAATAGACACTTAACTTCTACTTCTGCTTACGAGTGATCAAATTAATATTGTGCTTAAGTCCTACTATCCATAGGGCACTGGGTAAGGGGTACTACGGAACCCTACACTGTGCGTGGCTCGAATTGTACCTGGCCTGTTTCTTACATTACATGACGTGGTTATAATAACAATCTTTGTATAATATTATTTTTCTATACGTTTCCGGAGAGATTTTGGTCTTTTATGTCTATACTAATGTATTAATACGTCTTTGACAGTTGGCATAATGGATTAAACGGCTGCCTTGCCACTTGATACGGCACCTGGTGTGGTGTGTTCGATACCCATACGAGATAATACTTTGTGTGAATCTGTGTGAATCACAAAATGTTGTTTCAAGTCTGGGTGAACGTTGTGTCCATTGGTTGTATATTTTGTAAGTCGCAAGTCTTGTATTTAAAAAAGGAAAAATAAACGAATAGTAACTTTTTTCAAATTTTATTGTACCTACAGATTTCTTCTGCTTCGTCATGCACAAGCGTATCAAATTGTAGGTTGCTAGTGCTTATAGTTTCTGCTTCAATTTATCCGCGGACGAACGGATATGGCTGAACTATAAGGGCTCCTTGTAGTTTACTACAGAAGCCTAAAATTTTAACCTACGTACTGAAATGAAATGCTTTTCCCGTTATATTCATTTTAGTATACGAAAGTTTCGGCTGTTATAGTAGCAACTGTGGTTACAGAGCTCCGAGCACAGCCAAAATCTAATACATATTATTATTATTTTGGGCTCAGGTCATTCAAGAAAAAATGTAAAGCCAAAAAACACACCGAAAACCGCATAATTATTTGAATTGTAACGGTGTAGATATTAAGCATTCGTCGTTTCCAAACATTTTATTCCAAACGCCTCAAAGTTCCCACATCATTCATTCACACGAATAAACTACTTAAAAACCGTATGATATAAATACGATAAATCCACGGTAATGTTGTGGTTGTATGGCGAATAAACTCCGAGATAACAGTATAAGGATACAGCAAAAAGGTTTACGTACACGTGCCGGCAAGGATAAATATAGAACTACCTTATTTCATGTAGCGAAGGCAAAGAAGCGGAAAACCAGGTAATATTAGTGTCCCCCCCGTGGGATCTCCACCTTGTCGTGGTGGGGGGGGGCTCAGTAACCGTGGATTGGTCACCCGCGGTGAAGCTAAGAGGGATCCAGGAGGGGACGCTCCGCGTGGGCTTGGAGGGGCCTGCGAAGGATGCGTCCAACGGTGCGGGTGCGGGGGACAGTTCTGTCTGTCCCTCGCAGTCGGGTGCGGTCGCGGGAGGAGAGGCGTGTCGGTGTTGCGTTGCCGCGCGCCCTATCTCCCGCGACCAAATGGGGGCGCACCATTCGATGCGTCGCGGTGGGGCCGCAGAGGAAGAGGAGATGCGGTGTTGCGTTGCCGTCCTCCCTATCCTCTGCGGCCGCTGGGCGTTTTGGCGGCGGAGTCCAACACCTTAATCCGTCGCCAAGGGGGTTTTGTTCGGGGCCCGCCTGACCATCTGGCGGGCCAATACCCTTCGGAGGGTGGCGACGAGTGCTTTGGTGATGCCCCACCCTCCGACACACGGGTACATGGCGGAAGTCGAGGTGGTTTTTAGTGGAAACACCACATACTCCGGCTCTTATTTCCCCCAAGAGTCGGAGATCCGAAGGGATTTTCCACCTCGTAAAACAAAAAAAAAAAAAAAAAGGTAATATTAGTGTCACTTGGGATTAACGTACTTACTTTATAAATTCAGGGTATGAAATAATCTGTGAAGTGATCTAGATGAAAAAATTCGCGCACGAAGGGTTCCGTACCATCTTATTATACTAAAAAATAAAAATATAAAGCTGAAGAGTTTGTTTGTTTGGTTGAACGCGCTAATCTCAGGAACTACTGGCCGATTTGAAAATTCTTTCAGTGTTAGATAGCCCATTTTACGAGGAAGGCTATTGGCTATATAACATCACGCTATGAGCGACGGGAGCAGAGCAGCAGCCTTAAATAACGCGGGTCTAACCGCGGGCATCGTCTAGTCTATACATATTATAAAACAAAGTCCCCCGCCGCGGTGTCTGTCTGTCTGTTCGCTTAAAACTCGAAAAGTACTGGACAAATTTGTATACGGTTTTCAAAAACATTGAGAGTGATCCCTGAGGAAGGTTTTAGTGTATAATAAGTTTAGGTTTTGTGCAAACTGACGATATTACGACGATATTAGTTCAACGCGCCGGCAAAAATTGAGCCGATCGGGAGCTTTCCTCGAAAACGCTGCCAAAACCTTTCGAGTTATAACAAAACAATGTATGGTGGGATTGTACCTCTTTAATAGATCTACAAAAAAGTCCGCAATGGTATATTATGTCTATCTTCCAAGGATAACCCACAATAAACATATTTTGCTTTTACAACTATCTATCCATCTATACTAATATAATAAAGCGGAAGAGTTTGTTTGTTTGTTTGTTTGAACGCGCTAATCTCAGGAACTACCGGTTGGATCTGAAAAAATATTCTTGTATACGATAGCCCAGTTATTCCGGAAGGCTATAGGCTATATAACATAACGCTTCAACCCTGTGGGGCCGGGCAAAAGGCTAAAAAGGCTAAAAGATAATGTCGGCTAATCTCAGGAACTAGCAGTCGGATTTTAAAAATTGTTATTGCCTATGATAGCCCAATTATTCCGAAAGGCTATAGGCTATATTAAATTACGCCACAACTTTTAGGGGCCAGACAAAAATAATAAAATAGTCAAACGAGAAGGGGGAGGGTTGGGTCAAAGGCAAAAAAGGCTAAACGAATAGGATACAATCTATATGGGTATCGTTTTCGAGCTTTTCTGGACGCTCATTAATAATATGAAATTTATTTAGTGATCCAAGATGGCGGACGGGAAATCAAAGATGGTGGATGAGAAAATTTTAAAAATTAATATGGGTATCGCCTTCGATATTTTAAGGGGTGGGGAATCGAAATACAACATCTATTTCGTGATCAAAGATGGTGGATGGGAAATCAAAGATGGCGGATGGGAAAAATTTAAAAATCAATATGGGTATCGTCTCTGATTTAAGGGATGGAGAATCCAAATACAACATCTATTTCGTGATCAAAGATGGCAGATAGGAAATCAAAGATGGCGGACGGGATTTTTTTAAAAGTCGATATGGGTATCGTCTCCGATATTTTACGGAATGGGGAATTCAAAGACACTACCTATCTATTTCATGATCAAAGATGGCGGGTGGGAATTTTTTTTTAAATCAATATGAGTATCGTCTCCGAAGTTTCAAGTGATGGGGAATCAGAATACAACATCTATTTCGTGATTCAAGATGGCGGATGGAAAATCAAAGATGGCGGATGGGAAAAATTTAAAAATCAATATGTGTATCGTCTCTGATGATTTAAGGGATGGAGAATCCAAATACAACATCTATTTCGTGATCAAAGATGGCGGATAGGAAATCAAAGATGGCGGACGGGGTTTTTTTAAAAGTCGATGTAGGTATCGTTTCCGATATTTTAAGGAATAGGGAATTCAAAAACACTATCTATTTCGTGATAAAAGATGGCGGATAGGAATTTGTTTTTTTAATCAATATGAGTATCGTCTCCGATGTTTAAAGGGATGGGGAATCAGAATACAACACCTATTTCGTGATTCAAGATGACGGAAAGGAAATCAAAGATGGCGGACGGGTTTTTTTTTTAAAGTCAATATGGGTATCGTCTCCGATATTTTAAGGAATGGGGAATTCAAAAACAGCATCTATTTCGTGATCAAAGATGGCGGATGGGATTTAAAAAAAAAATCAATACTTATGGGTATCGTCTCCAACATTTAAAGGGACGGGGAATCCAAATCCAACATAAATTTCGTGATCAAAGATGGCGGATGGGAAAACAAAGATGGCGAATGGGAAAATTAAAAAAGTCGATATGGGTATCGACTCCGATATTTTAAGGGGTGGGAAATTCAAATCCAACAACTATTTCGTGATCAAAGACGGCGGATGGGAAACCTTACGCGCTTACCGATACTGTAATTATTTTACTTAAATTAGCTTAATTGGTACTTTAAATTACATATTGTTTGATAGTTTTCATAATTACTTATAATAATTGCGCGTGCGAAGCCGCGGGCACTGCTAGTTATCTATAAAAGATGAATACTTAAATATTTTTGAAGTTACTATCTGTTTATTAAGGTCGAGAAAAAATTGCTTGAAAATTACGTTTGTTGTATAGGACCCCCCTATTTCTTTTTATTTTCAGTATTTGTTGTTATAGCGGCAACGGAAATACATTATATGTGAAAATTTCAGCTTTATAGCTATCACGGTTTATAAGATACAGCCTGGTGACAGACAGACAGACAGACAGCGGAGGCTTAGTAATAGATTCTCGTTTTTATCTTTTAACCCTAAAAAAGGTTCTATTTAATTAGGGTATTGATATTATTAAAATATATTTTAAATAAAGAATAGACACGATGATAGACACCATTTTTCTTTATAAAAAATATCTGTGTTTGAAACTAGAAGAGATTCTACTTTTTGTCCTTACACTTTCATGTTATTATTTTTATGCTATTGATATTGGTTTGCTAAGTATTTTTCGCGATTTTTACACGTGCTATTATTAATAATGCCAACTCATTCCAAATACAACAAGGTAATTCTTCCGTAAGTTTCAATTCACGATTAAGACAATTCACAAGGATATTAATTATTGCTTTTGGTACGTTCATCCCTAACAAACGCTAAAATTACAAAGTGTCTGTATACAGAGTTAGGTATATTGTGCACTTTAAACTATGTGCAACTAAGAGAGCTGGTACTTGTCTAAATGACACTTCCTAAATTTAATGTAAAGTGCTTTTTACCTCAGTAATATACCTTGGAGCTTAGTTCAACGGACGGACATTAAACCCGCAATCCAGACATATCACTGCGTTCATCAGCACTATTATAATAAAACATGCATTTCTCCCGTTTATCCCTTGAGGGGTATTCGGAATAAATTACTCCTACATTTTGCTAGAAGCGTTTAAAACGACAAATCCTGTTCGGTTTATTATATTTTGTTTATTTGTAATCTACCTTGCGGCAATATCACCAAAACGGATTTCTCTCGGGTAACTTTTGCATGAAAATGTAATTGGAAAAAGACTTGATCTGAAAGGGAAAAATAATATTTTCAACACAATTTCTGAGGTCGGACCAGCCACACACACGCGTTTTGTAGTTTGTTTCTTTTTCATCATATACACAGCTTACTCCTGGCTGGCACTTACTTTTTCTTCCTAGAATTCTTTCTTTTCATCCTAGAACTAGGCCTTTAATCTTAAATTAAAAATATCACTTCACCTGGATATCCATGTAATTAATTTCTTCTTACAAAAATGCGTTGATATCTATATTTCAAAAAACAACTTATTCGATTTTGATTACGGATACTAATCCCTTAGTTGATATATATCTAATACAAAATCTTGATAGGCCTTTTGGCTGCAGAGAAATTCGTAGGCAAACATACACATACATACGAAATTAGCACACGTTTTTAGAACGATTTAAGTATCATTATATGCAAATATCATCAAATTCCAACAATATCACATACGTACTGATCAAATTGATAACCGCCCTTTTTTGAAATCGGTTAAAATACGTTAAATATTCTTAGCACTCGCAGAGTGTACGCTGACTATTGCTTTTTTTTCAGACATTACTCGTGTATGCTAGTCCTACAGTCGCACCAAAGAAGATGTAGATTTCTGTTCCATACTCTCATACCGGTTGCCCTTAATTAATCTCTTTCTCTCATTTTCCTTTAAGAAGAGAAGAGAGAATGAGAAGAGGGATTTGGTTCACCGGAGCACTCGCAAGCCAATAATGCAACAAAAAATATACTCATCGACCATTGAAGAGGTGATTCCGGTCAATCCGCTCCCGGTCAATTCAAACTGGGACCAGCGTGGTTCTACTACAGACTAAGGTAATTGCATACAGTATACAGGCATATTGCATATTGATTGCTACTTTAAGAGCCTCTGCCTTAAATCCTTAAAGCACTGATACACTTAAGTCGAGCTCAGCACCTTTAGGTTACATAAACTACATGCGATTTTCAGTTCTGTATAGCTTTTTTCTGAACAAAAACAAAGTTAGTACATATGGCACATACCAAACATAAATTCTGCCAGTTTTTGCTGAACTGGTATTGTATAGGATTGAGAAACAAAAACTATATCAGCTCATAATATGCTGGTGTACAACAGGATTTATTACTGTTAGTTCAGACACTGTTTTACCTAAGGATAACGTTTTTTGGCGAAAATATTCTCTGTCTCTGAATTTAGCTGTAAATCGCATGCTCGAAAGAAAAGTGGATAGATATTTTGTTTATTTATCTTTAACTAAAATTATACATAATTTTTTAATTAAAAAAACATCTTTCCGCGGCGTCCGTGCCCAAGCAAAATCCAGTAGTTCACATGAAAACAAAATAACATATTAAAGTATATACTTGTCTCCGCAGGCGTTCCAGCCTACCTTGAACCTCAGAGCCTGGTACGCGACGACGGCAAAAGACCAGACGGTATGTCTTTACTGCCATGGAAGTTGGGTAGGCCTTTGGTATGGGACTCAACGTGTGTCGATACCCTCGCGCCATCACATCTTCCTAGCACAGCCGGTTGTGCGGGCGCTGCTGCTGCTACAGCGGAGACCCTCAAACGGCGCAAATACGTAAACCTAGTAGAGGATTACGTATTTGAGCCGTTTGGGGTCGAAACGTTGGGGCCATGGGGTCCAAGTGCGAGATCTCTTTTTAGAGACCTCGCAAAGAGACTTGTCGACGCCTCGCGTGACCAGAAGGCTGGGTTGTATTTGGATCAGAAGGATAAGTATCGCCATACAACGTGGCAACGCTGCCAGCGTTCTGGGCACGCTACCAGTTGACGGCGATGTGGATGAATTTCATGACGCGCTCTAAATTTTTTATTTTTTCCTTTTTTTTTCTGCACACCACGTGACAACACTGCGACGGCCTATATAAGGAGCAACGCTCGCCGCGTTCACGCACTTTTATTATCAGCCATCGTTGCGTGCGGAAGCTCTGTCCGAATTAATATCGATTTTATCTTATTCGTTTCTATTTATAACAATATATATATATATATATATATATATATATATATATAAAAAGTTGTAAAATAAATTAATTCACTCTGTCAACAGAAAAAAAAAGTATATACATAGTTTTACAGTTAGATATAAAATAATATAGATATATATTTAAATAACAACTATGCGTTGTTACCTGAAACAATGTTTTAAGAAAAAATACCGTGGTAAGGGGTATTTAAAGTCACTTTTGCGTCTTCTCAAGATCAAGGTTTCTACAAGACCTTAGATACGTACTTTCACAAACTCAACCTTGGAGCGGGTTCTGGTAGTAAAACGCAGTACGAGGTTCTATGCGTTTATTTGCCGAGTATTGCCTCGCTTCCTTTGCCGAGTATGACCGACCAACAACACGACACTGGCCTGAACACTAAGGGCTGCAGTCTCCCACGCTGTTCCCTCCGGTAGTGTGCAGGTCAGGTTGCTCGTAGGGCTGCACGTAGCGGCAGATTCTCGCAGGCTGTTGGTTCAGCTGGCAGGCGTTGGCGGTCTGAGTGCGATGAGCAGGGCAGGCCAGACTCTTCGGCAGAGGTGACGCCGTAGGCGATGCAGGAAAGTGTAGCGGTCTAGGAGCGTAGCCGGAGTCTTATGGTGAACCTGGAACCTTAAGGAAAGCAGCATTAGGAGAGCCACAACCAATAGAGTCAGGCAGGCGGCGTCAGCCGGCCCCAGCTAGCAGGTAGAGAGATGGGCAGTACGCTAACGCAGTAAATGTAGTAACTTACCCACAGCTGGGATCAGGATACACGTAGAATGTATAAAGATATAGCGGTACAGAATAGAGTAACGGTAGTAGGTTAGTGTAGAGTAGCGGTGACGGCCTCTCTGTCGGCCCCTTTATATACCGGCCCTCCGTCAGCGTTGGTGTCGGCGCATTACCAAATAAGGGCAAAACTTACGAGCGCGGACGATGGCTTTCTCTGATTGGCCGAGCGTATGGGCGGTACTGTGACGCAACGCGGTAAGTACCGGACATACGTTACAACCTTTAAAAAATATCGAATTTAACATACACAAAATGGGTAAATATTTTAAATTGTATATTTGTTTTTACGGTTTTTTGTACATATACTACTTAGACATTAAGATTAGATTAAGCTACATATAGATTATAAAATGAAATACCTTGATAATAAATACACAAAATGGGTTCCGTGTAAAGGTCAAATCCACAACACTTGGTGCTGTATTTAGCAACGATACGACCATTTACTACTGTAGACTACTAATGCTGCGGAGTAGCGGAGTATCCTTACAAAAACCACAAAAACCCGGACATTATAATTTAATTGCAAACCCCATCAACGTTCCAAAAACTTCCGACTAAGCGCAAATTCATGCTGAAGCAATCAAACACAACGTGGAACCATAAAAATTGCAATAAAACCTCAACTCCCAACGACACCCACGGGAGCTCCCGCTCATAATAGTAATGATGTTTTAAATTCGATCGTAAGCCCGCGATTATTCTGTCGAAATGAATTGGATTACGATGAGAATTAAAACATAATTAACATTCAAACGGAATCCAAAAATCTCATGCTAAACTCGGATGATACAAACGGACAAGTGTTCTCTCTGTTTTAAAGCTTGATCTTTATTACGGAGAGAAACTGAAGAATTTACTGAAGAATTCGGGGAGCTTTTGTTTCGATAATTTATTTTGTTCTGTTACTATAAACTGTTATATATTTTTGCAAATAAACTGATTTGAATTTGAATTTGAATTTGGATGTGTGCAAATTATTCAGAGTTTTAAAGCAATTTGCCCAAATAATTCTATGATTGACCAATTTTATAGGAGACTAAACAAAAAAAAAAGACATGCATATTTAGCTGAGAAGAGTGAATTGTTATTTGAACTTGTATCACCTTGTCATTGTCAGAATAATAAAATTGTAACGATATTTCTATTGTGTTTTAAGATTAAGTTTCAGATCTACTCATAATAAAATTGTCCGTAAGTATAAACTATTAAGTCTTCACAATCATATTACCTTAACTAAAAATATATTTGTATTTTTCGGTTTCATGAGAGCATTTCTTTGAAAAATGTATTTTCTATTTCCGTTTTATTTAAATGTTCTGACTAGAGGTCTGTACTGAATTCCTAACTTGATCTGTATCACTTTCCATTAAATCAGTCTGAATCGTATTTGAAATCCAAAACGCTTTAAACCAATCGAAATTAACCTCACAACTGTTTCATTAGATGACTTCCTGGTACATGTTTAGGATTCGTAATCATCTTGCGTGACGCGAATGACGATGACAGGTTCCTTTAATTATGTAAATACCAGGAGTCCAGAATAATGAGAGAGTTATAGGCTGTTGGATGTTCAAAGCTAAGCTGCAAGTCATTTTACGTAAAGGTCTAGTTCTGACTATTAGCTGCAGTTTTAGTCTACGTTCTATGGCATTGTTCATGTTTTGAATTCGTATAGTATTGCAATGTTGTATGTGCGTAGGCTCTTGATTTATTTAGAAAACTTTTGTCAAGCTGGAATCCGTCTATCGATCCACCTATAAACGATACGTATAGTCTGACTCTTTGACGAAGATCGTAGAATATTTATTTAAGTGTGTTAACAGTACTAGATAAAAAAAATTACTACATATGGCCACTGGCTGTGGACGCTTTCATTCGAAGAGTACACTATCTATGTTTTTTACCCTTACCAGTCATCTCGTCTTCCTACTGAGTATTTTCAATGGTTGTATATAATTGTAAAGCTAAGATGAAAATGGAAGTTCAAAACACGAGAAACCGACGTCTCTACCACCGTAACAATAAAAACAAGTGTACTCCACCTTGACTCTCAAGTCTTATAAACCTTCACATAACACTCACTCCCCTAGATACCAAAATAATCCTCAAAATGGTCGCATAAAACTTGTCCCAACCAAAGCGTGGCGATCATAACCAATATGGATATGGCTGTACAATCCCGGCGTAAGGCTGAAATTACTCACTATGCAAATTAGGATTCCCGCGGGATGCCTTCGAAGGCAGTATTAGATATTCAATATAGCGATACGGACTACGTATTGAAGAGTAGGGTAAAGGAAATTACGTTTTATGGGTAAACGCGGCCATTAAGGGTAATGGTATTGAGTGTGTGAGATTGTAAGGGGATGGGATTGAACTAAGTATACGGAGATGATTAGATGGATTTTTCTGAGATGGATACTTTCGGTGTGTTAATTGAGTATTTTTTTGGTCTGGAATAAGTTTGTTTAGTCGTCTATTGTGTCAAATATTATATAGTGTCCTATTCAGGTTGGGAACTCTACGCTCGAAGTTGTCGACAAGTATACCTACCTGGGACAAGTACTCCAATTAGGTAGGTCCAACTTCGAGAAGGAGGTCAATCGTCGAATCCAACTCGGTTGGGCAGCGTTCGGGAAGCTTCGACATATCTTCTCGTCCGATATCCCGCAGTGTCTCAAGACGAAAGTCTTTGACCAGTGTGTGTTGCCAGTGATGACTTACGGATCAGAGACGTGGTCGCTCACTATGGGCCTTATCAGAAGGCTCAAGGTCACTCAGAGGGCGATGGAGAGAGCTATGCTTGGAGTTTCCCTACGAGATCGAATCAGAAATGAGGAGATCCGCAGTAGAACCAAAGTCGCCGACATAGCTCTCCGGATAGCCAAGCTGAAGTGGCAGTGGGCAGGGCACATAGCTCGAAGAACCGATGGCCGTTGGGGCAGAAAGGTTCTGGAGTGGCGGCCACGTACCGAGCGACGCAGCAGAGGTAGGCCCCCCGCAAGGTGGACCGACGACCTCGTCAAGATCGCGGGAGGCGGATGGATGCGGGCGGCTCAAGACCGGTCTGTGTGGAGAACCTTGGGGGAGGCCTATGTCCAGCAGTGGACGTCGTTTGGCTGATATGATGTGTCAAATAGCTTTCAAAAAGTTTTATAGCTAACAAGGTCTTTTACAACTTCTTTACAATTTGACAAAATGATCTTAGTAGAGACATAAATCAGAGCAAGCGACAAATCTCAGAAGCCATCACATAACTCATAAAAAATAATAATTACAACATATAGACAGAACACACGCACATTGATATAGATTAGCAACACCGTGTGGCAACCAGTCATCAACAAATGTAAATATATTTGCAGACAGCTCTCCATGAAGTACCACGGTGTCTGTATAAACAATATAAATAGAAAGAAAGAAAAAAGAAAACTTATTTATTCTGATGTTTTTTTAGCATACCAGGTTTATATACAGAAACAGAATTGGCCCCCAACTCAGCGTAGTGCCATCTAGTTCAACAAGGTGGCGCTGATATTCTGTTGGTACCATTTTATATTTATTGACAAATAAATAAATATATATCAAATAATATTAATAATATTACTATTTATATTTAAAAAAATCTTATATTGTATACCTAATACAATATAAGATTTATATTTTTTTGTAAAGCTTCGTTCTCTAAAATACTTTAGGACAATATAATTATGTCAAATTAAAATAACTTTTGGCTTAAAAGGTTTAAGATATAGAATTTCGGCTGGTGTCATATTTAATCCTTATTCTGTAGGTATATTTATCACCTTTCTAAAATTACGGCAAAGAAAAGAGAAAATAAGGTTTACCTATTATTAGAATCATAAACATGTTATGTAACCTGACATAAACCATTTCGCTGTGTTATTATAAAATGTATCTTATTTATTCATCAAAGGTTTCGTTACAAAAAGAATACTGTCTACATCTAGACCGCTGTCTAATAACCATAACTCTCTGTTTACAAGCAAAGTGCCTTACTACATACATCACAGTATAAATCATACAAATTCGTCTGGCAGACAGTTTCACTATCTATTCGATCTCAACAATAGTCTTACGTGTGCCTATTCATAATGAATGTGCTGAAACGCCACAGTTTCACAAAGTCTGTATAGTTTGCCAGTCTATCAATGTCTGCTAGTTAGAGATTAAGGCTTCCTTAGATGCAGGGACTGTATACGTAATAGGTGATTCGGTGAAAACATGTCGGTGTGTAGGACAGCTTCAGAAGATAAAGTTTACAGACTTCAAGTTACTGTACTCTTATCAGATACAAGAGTAAAATTTTTTGCAGATTATTTTATTATACTCGTACTCGTGGTACTGTTGCTTGTATTGGAGAGGCTATATAGCTCACAAAATTATACCCTTATTGATCTCATAGGGGTGAAATATTTATAAGTCTCTAACTTCAAGTATTTGCGGTTTTGTGATGATTTGAAACAGTCAGTACAAGTGATTTTATTTATATTATGATGATGATGAATTATGATGATATAAAGAGGCAGTGACAGCCTAGTGGAGATACCAACAGACTGCCAGGCAAAGGGTATCGGGTTCGAATCCACGGCGCACACCAATGACTTTTCGGAGTTATGTGCGTATTAACCTAATTGTCAATTATCGCTTGTCCCGTGCCTCGGCGAGCACGTCAAGCCGTTAGTCCCGGTTGTCATGAAGATCTTAGAGAGTCGTTTTAGGGCGTCAGTACCTACTAAACAGTTTTCGGAGTTGTGTAGGTCAGACAGGCAGTCGCTCTGTGGAAAAGCTAATGTTCAGCCAAATCCGATTAGACTAGAAAGCGGACCCCAGGTTGAAACTGGGATAGTGCTAGGAGGATGATGAGGATGATATAAGTAAGACGACTCTTGCCCATCAACACCTACTGCGAATGCTGTCTCAACTGCAATACAGGTTCTATCCCTGGTACCTTTTTTAACGTATTTTATTTGATTTTGATATTCTCTTCAAAAGGGATAACGCAATTCGCAGCATTCGAATTTAAGAAAACCCTGTGTCCGGTTGAGCACAGATTTTCTTGAATAAACAAATTTCCTTGGTAACTGATGTTTGTCCTTGCCTCGTACCCTTCTCATCATGACTCCATATTTCATTAAAGCATGGCTTGGTGATCAAGCCACGCTGTATCAAATGCAAGGCAAGTAATTCGTATCGTATTTATTACTTTGACTTTTTTGGCCTGGCTTTATGAATAACATCCAGATGAAGTGGTTAATTTATCAAAGTGTCTAAGCAATTTAGTAATTATATATATTGACTAGTCATTATGTATAATTTTATAAATCACTATGGCTGTAACATATACACCGGAACAAGTGAAAATAAAAAAAGCTTGTTATAAAATGTGGGCTACACTTTCAACTGAAAGGAATTACATTTTTTATCATGATTTTGCTAAATATGTGTATTAGAGTCTGATTGTGCCGGCAATCAGTGCAAGCTATCTAAATAATCTGTTTTAAAGTAAACAAATACCAAAACAATTGAATGCCCAAACTGCCAAAGGCTGAATGGTGAGGATAGAAGTACGTATATAAGTTATTTTTTGCATAATACGTCTATAAGCCGCCATCTCTTCGACTTTAAACTACCTGTAAAGCATTTCAGATCACGTTAAGATCACATATCATCTCTTACAATATTAATACACAAGTGTACATACATAGCAATGTTAAATTCACACAAATATGACTTAAGAATACAAAGGAGTCTTATAAGTACTTATGTATACTATCTGTGTATTCTGGCGCGAGTTTCTTTATATTCCGTCAATGCAGATACAGAATAAGCGCGGGAAATTCTTTCGAAAATAAATAAATACAGGCACTAAGAAAGGGGTGTCATATTTATTTACGAAATATCGTGACGATCTAAAGAAAACGCAATAAGCAGTTATATTACAACTGCATTTTGTTGTGCATTATTAATTCAGACTGGATTCTTGACTGCCTAGACGGTTAATTTAGTATTAAACGTGCCTATCTTGAGGAAATCTGCACGTCTGAGAGTTCTCCATAATGTTCTTGAAAGACATGTGAAGTCTGCCAGCCCGCACTTGTTCAGCGTGGTGGACTATGGCCTTACCCTTCTCATAGTGAAAAGAGGCCCATGCCCAGCAGTGGCACAGTATATAGGGCTGATGATGATGACGATGATGAACATTTATGCGATCCATTAATGAATTTCATAAGCGAAAGTTCCTGATTACTTGTACTAGTACATACTAGGTAGATACCTAGTATGTACCATGAAATAACGACTTAGAGAAACAATATTCTATGGTTTTAGACATTCCCCGTCCTAGAAGTAAGTCCAGTGTCGCAGGCGACTTCACAAACACACAATAAATACCTAGACTTGATAAATACCTAGCATACAAAGCAAAAAAGAAACTCAACGCTAAAAATACAGAGCAACAGTATTCTTACCGTTGCATTATTTTGTCGTTTCATTATCATCAGCTTTTAATAGTCCACTGCTGGACTAGGCCTCTCCTTAGAAAGGAGGAATTGGCCTACTATACCACGCTGTTCAAACGGGTTGGTATAGGGTTTGTATCAAGTTTTCCTTCTCTTACAGTGTTGTTCTCTGCATAATATGCTCCCTCTGTCGGCTCTTACGACACCCATGGGATATTATGGGGTGGTGACATTCCGTATTCTTAATCCGTCACCACACTTTTTGTCGGTTACTGAGTATTAATGTCTGATGCCGATTTCACAGCTGGTTGCCAGAACCTTTTCAAAAGGGAACGATCACAGTGTGGTTATGCTTGTTTTGAAATCTTCAAAATTGGATGTAAATCCAACATTCAAAAATTAATCTATAAACAAATCTTAATATATAAAATCCTTGCGATACTGACTGACTGACAGACACGCTACAGCCGAAAATATTGGACGCAGGAAGCTGAAATTTGGCATGTATGTTCCTTAGGGACCGTAGGGGTACACTAAGAAGGGATTTCCCGAAATTCCCACGGGATCGGCCAAAACGGATAAATTAAAAAAAAATGCAGGCGTAGCTGCTGGCGTCCTCTAGTCTTTAATAAGATTAATAGCGATGAAGATAGCTCGTTAATATGACAAACAGCGCATGCTCGAGTAATTAAAATCGTGTGATAAATGGTCATTAGAAATACCTGCGTGTACCTGACGCTAATTACTCATCATTAGGGCTGTCTAACGTAGCTGCAAATAAATACATTGGAGTATGCCGATGTATCAATTCGCAAGTGCTACGGCGAAGCAAATTATTAGAGGCTTATTACGTCCAGCAGTGGACTGCGAAAGACTGTAAAGGAAGATGTTAATGTATAATAATATGCATGAGTTGATACTTCTACATATCCGAATAAGTAGGCAACAAGATGTAGGTACATGCCACTATGAATATTGGTACTACGTCGTCGTAGAGCGGCGAGCCCTAAATCAGAAAAAAATATATTGTCTTTGTTTAATCCGTTTTATTAGGGTAAGTCTGTATTTATTCGTAAAAAATACAAGTGATATTTGTAATTATTATTATATTTACTTTTATTCGGTAACTTCAGATAAATAAAAGAGCTGCCAAATGTATATATTTTGCTAGTAGTTACGCTCACGATACTGGGACGATAGTAACGATATCAGAGCCGATGGCTAAGTACCGACTATCAATTCTCGACGTTCAGCGTATTTATCACCGTACCATCAATGCCTAGCAGAGTACATAAAGCATTTAGTCCCGGCTGCATGGCGATCTATAACAATGGCTACAAGAAACACATTCTAAAATATCCTAAGCAGACCGGATATTTCTGGGTTTTAAAGGTCAAACGACTATTGCTCTATGTAAGCAAATAAACTTTATAAAATTTTGTAAGAGTAGAAGGCGCGGACTTTCGAAGGATTAAAACTCCAATAGTTTAAATCATTCGAAAGTACCCGGGAGTTAAAGATATTACACCGGTGATGATTGTAGTGATTTTTGGATCGTCTCATAATGGGAGCCACGTACAAAGCCCATTAAACAATAGATCTACAAATAGAAAACTTTATTTAATGTCATAAATCATATGAATAAACTGACATTGTATTAGTTATTCAGCGCCTAGGTCCTAACTTAATCCAACTCATAGTTACCAACTTATAAATTAGATTCCCCTAACAAATTCAAAATTTTCAACTTCAGCCATCCCTAACAGAGTTGCGGTATGTTTGCCGGTAATTAATAATATCCAACGTAATGTTTGAGCTTATAACGTATTGTGTGAGATTAATTCATTCTAAACGGATAATAGATGGCTTCTGTTGTTATGCTTTCCTAGTATTTGTTTAACTAAGATACAAATTACGACAGGCAAAGTTCTATGTTGCTTTCTGTAAGGTATTGGAATAATTCGTATCCCAATATTTAAAAGGTTTGTTTTGATGGCTGGATTAGTTTTCATCATACATGTTTTTATAATAGTACTCTGCTGGATAAAGACCTCTCCTGATTTGAGTCACAATAGCTTATGAGGCAATAGGATTTGGCCTACAATACTATGCTGGCAGACGGTTTGGCATAGGCATTTATTTGATGCCGAGTTTTTCGTCTCTTCCACAAAACACCATTTGCTTCATGACAGCCGGGACCGACGCCTTAACGTGCTCGCACAAGGCAAGCAATAATTTTAACAATTTAATACGCATATAACACCGAAACAGCATAGTACGGCAGTGATATTAAGCAGCGGTGGATAAAGATTTATTCGCGTACGTGCTCGAGTCGCGAGGGCTTTACGAAAAACCTCTTACGTCTTGTGACAGCCTGGTGTTCTAAAAAACTATTTCCCAAGGTACACGGGCCAAATCTCTCGTTATTTAGGGTTCCGTCGCACCATTTGTCATATAAATGTGTGTTCATTGTGATTTGCGTAGATATTAATTTTCAGTACGTATGCTCGAATAACAGCAAATACATATAAATAATGCAAAGACCCAGAATTCGAAAATGACCACAATGCCAAACAACAATCTACTGCAAAAATGTAACAGGAGATACCTACCTAGGTAATTTGTATTATTTGATACCATAGTACGAAACCCTTCTCTAGGACCACGTCGCACTTCACCGCCTTTATTATGACGGCAAGTAGATGAAACATGTTTTACGAAAACGTATTAATATTATAATTACAAAACGAATTAATATAGTAATTACCTATTTCTTTTTTAATATAAAGTTCATATACTCTAATATTTTCATGAACCTACAACTTAAATCTCATTATTCACCTTTATGAAAGAAAAATACGCATTAAAATATTTCGTAAGATTTTTATGGCACCAAAAAAGCTTATCTTCATGAAGGCATGTAATGCTTTTGAAGCCTTAAGATAACGTAGACAAAGCTTCTATTTCTTGTTTGTCAAAATTAAGTTGCAGTAAAGTTTTAAAAACAAAACAAAAATAGAAGCTTTGTACGACAGGTGAGGTCCACACGTACTATACGTTGAATTGTAAAAGAAATGCTTGCACAAAAAGAACGGTGCATATTTGAACTGCTGGCCCACATTCACCCGGATTGCACTCTGAAAAATAAATCTTTTTTGACGTTTTGCTGTTTTATATGCGGTCGCTTTACAGTTCTGCCCTTATTGTGGTTACCAGAAGCTCAACCCCCCCATCGCATGTTACAAGCATTCATCAGAACATACCTGCCATTTTATGAACGTTTCAAATGCTACAATAAAAATAAACTTTTTGTTTAGTGAAAGGTGCGATGCGTCAGAATTTATGCCTAGAGGGAATGTATATGCAAGTCTGCGTGATAATTAATCGTACTACCGTGAAAACGTCGATAGCTTTCTTCATTCGGGATGGTGTGATTCTAACGATATTCCATATCAGAGAACAAAATAAAATCGTATCTTGTGTACGTGGATATTTCTCAAGAATGCTGATGCAGATGAGTTCAGTTCTGAAACACAAGAATATTTCTAGTGCTCGTAGATGTTTCTAAGAATATCGAATATTTTTCAAAGCTTATTTTTTAGGGCAGGCGCGTAACAATATTGTCTATGGACGGCTGTAGACTAAGTGCAATGACCTGATAATTAATATAATTATGATTGTTGGAATGTGAGTACATGTAGAAATGTACATACATACATAGACTCAGGACTGTTTCCCGAAGAAGTAGGCGGAGACCACGGAACGCCATTTGCAACAATCCTGACTATCTCTCTAGCTTCATTCATTCCCATGAAATTTCTTATGCATGCTCTTCTGTTCTGTTTGTTGCCTTGTATTTTTTTAGGATGTCTCCAGTAAGTCTGATCAGAGAACTGCCGCCATAATATATGTACCATCACTAAATCCCATGAATAATGAAGTTATTTTGCTTATAACTGTTACTCAACAAACTCTAGTTGGTTACTTAAAAGCATATTAATATACCCAAGTCTAAGTAAAACAACCCACAGTTTTACAATTTCGCTGTACAAACTACTTCTAAAAGCTCCAACTACATGCCCGTACGCCGAGGTCTGTTTGTGAACGTGGCCCACAATATAATGTCAACTAATCTTGCAAATGTGCACTTGTACCCAAGTTAGTTTAAGTTAAACCAAATCCCGGGAGATTCACCTAAAATATGTAATTAATTCGTGCGGTACTTTAAGTTTTGAAGAGCGACTGAAATGAAGAGCGGCAAATCTCCGGGAGACTGCGTGTAAGAAACAGAAATAAGTAATTTTACAAATGTAAAAGTTGGTTTGTAACTTTGCAACAAGTAAAAATAGCTACAAAGTTTGTTATTTACACTTGCATAATTTGAGAATATATTTAAAAAGGGTACTCTTTTTGCAGGGAATGTGAAATATGCAATTTTAAAGTATTTTTAATATTAAGGGCAGTCTGATAAGTTTATTTTCATTACTAGACAGATTAAATAATAGGTAAAAATTGTACTCTACATGTTTCATGTAAATCGATGAGAATGTCTTTGTTGAGATGTTATAACTGGTTCTTAAGAAATTGCATAATAATATATTGACTTCGTCTCGTTTTTCAGGTTTTTATTTTAGTAATCTGATATCAATATAGGTCATCAACATCTCACATATTATTTTATGTAATGGCAAGTGATCAAAATTAGATTAAAATAGCTGAAAATTAAATATTAATTTCAATCTAGAAACAGTAAAATACAACAATTCAGTAACTTAAATTACACTACTTTGATTTTAATATTATTCCTTGCATTTATGCTTTCACAAAAACATTTAAATTCGCCCCACGACCAAATTAGAGATACAAGACGAAGATCCTCAAACAAATTAATGCAGTTACGCTTTCTCTTCAAACACTTAAATTAATTTCCGTTTCCCCTTTGCCCGTGCAACCTACCCCTACCCTACCGCTAGCATATTCAGTCACTACTTCCTTAATTGGAAGCACTGGACAGAAACCAATTAGAACTCACCATTTATTGATAGCTTGGTATATTTTATTCTAAATATTGCTGGTACAAGATTAATTCAAAAATGGAGAATCGCGGATTAATACGGCTGCAGATCTTTCTTGTCTTATGCAAGTCAATAACTTTATTATTTAGGCGACTACTGCAGTAGGCAAAGCAAAAATATCCAGTCCAACAAATTTGCAAGCCAAACATTTTGGCCGCTTGGTGCGCGCCGTGGATTCGAACCCCATACCCTCTGCATGTTGTTGAGTGGCCTAGTTTGTTGCTATCTCCACTAGGATTTCGCTGCCTTCTAACGAAACACGGACTTTCATGGTACTATAAACTTACACACAAGTCCAGACACCGGATTTTATAATTCCAACAGAAACTAAAGCTCATTTGCAGTTTTAATAGTTTATTTTACATGAATCTATACCTAGCAGTTTTAGAATTGTACCTCTTAACCTCATCTTTCACTAGTAATTTTCTTAATTGATTTTGTTTTTATCTATCGCCAAGTCATTTTCTCCTTCGCCAGCTTGTTTTCCTTCCAACTCATGAGAAAACAAATAAACGGAAAGCCATTAAAATTACTAAACTCACGCTATTTCAGAGATTTATTGACAGTAACATTTCAAGCAGTATTTTGAGCGCAGAGGTAATTATAGTGGTTGCCAAATCTTATTATTCACCTATTATACACCAGTCGTTGTGGTAGTTTATTGGCTACTACACTCATTCGTTTAAGCAGGCAGCAGCAGTTAAATACCCGCTAATAGAATTGTTACTCTATGCAAGAATGTCTTTAAAATATGTGTGTCATAACTGCATTTTGTTAGTTATGATTTACGATGAGTATTTTCTTGAGTCTGCCAACTCGTGTCCGTATACGCAGCAGGACCCTACGTTTAATTCGATTGAAAGTTAACTTTTTACGTGCGTGGTATTTAGTACTTTTCGAATTGTATAAGTAAAAAAATAGTACCTTCATTGCTACAGCGAAATCTTGAATTATTACCCAGCAGGACCCTCCGCTGTTTGAAGGTTTTCAGACCAATAGTATACGTCACCGTTTAGCGATGTATTAGTACCTTTAAAATACCTTGGTTTCATTTTAATATAATTATTAATTTATGAGGAAAGCGCCTGCAAAACTTTTATCATGCCAGCAGGACCCTTTTTTGTTTTGACGCTTTCGGCCCCGACAGTCATATTTCTTGTTAGCATTTTAATAGTACCTTTCAAATAACCTTACGTTCAAATCAAATACTTTGTAGTTTAACAAGCAATTTGATTTAAAACTTTTTTCACGATGACCTTAAGATTATACCATTCCAATGATGCTATTATTTTTATGGCACTTAAATATTATTTAAATTGAGGGTAAATGCAAAATAAATAATAATCATATCATAACGGATTTTTATTAAATTGTGTTCATAAAAATTAAATATATAAGTTCATCTAAAAACACCGGTTTAAATTAATAAAAATCTCTTTGATTAGTGCCACCATGCTAAAAGTTATGAAAGCTCATACCTACATTGGCCAAACTAAACGTTAAGTCGCTGAAAAAATATTTAAAAGTTTTAAAACAATTTTTCTGCTATAATACAAAATATTTGAATTACACGTAAGGTTATTTGAAAAGTACTATTAAAATGCTATTAAGAAATATGACTGTCGGGGCCGAAAGCCTTAAAACAAAAAAGGGTCCTGCTGGCATGATAAAAGTTTTGCAGGCGCTTTCCTCATAAACTAATAATTATATTAAAATGAAACCAAGGCATTTTAAAGGTACTAATACATCGCTAAACGGTGACGTATACTATTGGTCTGAAAACCTTAAGACAGCGGAGGGTCCTGCTGGGTAATAATTCAATATTTCGCTGTAGCAATGAAGGTACTATTTTTTTACTTATACAATTCGAAAGGTACTAAATACCACGCACGCAAAAAGTTAACTTTCAGTCGAATTAAACGCAGGGTCCTGCTGCGTATACGGACACTGCCAACTCGCACTTGGTTAACGTGGTGGACTATGGCCTTACACTTCTCACAGTGAGAAGAGACCCGTGCACAGCAGTGGGACATAATAGATTCAGGACTGATCATGATGATGATGATTTGCTTGCAACCTTTTTGAGAAATTCACAAGGGATCAGGCAGAAACTTGCGAATGAAACTGCCATTATTTTGACATGTTTTACTGAATAACAGAACTTACATCATTGAATTTCTTTAAAATACAAACACTAGCTAATCGCCGCAAAATGCATGATCTCATTTTCCTCCACAAGACTGTAAACAGTGGATTTCAGTGCACAGAAATATTGAACAGTGTGTCTCTGGCAGTCCCTCACAGAGTCCCTCGAAATCATATCACGAGAACATTCCACATACCATCCGTTCGTACGAATCTCGGCCTTAGTTCTCCATCGATAAGAATGTGCAATACATATAACTTGTTCAATAAAAAGGAAAACGGACTTGATATTTTTCATGATTCCTTACGCGTTTTCAAGAGTAGGGTACTGAAATCATTTTCATAGTATATTGTGTTTTATAATATGTACATAGTTATATACGTTTATCTCAATAGTTATTAAGTTGTTTCCCATATTTTGTATTCTCTTTGTTTAGTTTAATTTTATTTTAGTTTAATTTTATTTTAGTTTAATTTTGTTTAGTTTTAGTTACATTTTGTTGTGTATTATCACAAATATATAATAGAATGCCGCACACATCTGTAATTGATGTGCATGTCAGAAAAGTTCCTACTGTGATGGATATATTACTGTAATGCATAACATGTACATTGTTGATGTGTCAAATAAACAAATAAATAAATAAATAAATACATCATTTATTTTACTTGCAGGCAACTTCCCTGTTGTGGCATAAGAATAAATGCGGTCTCATGGTCCGTACCGCTTACATTGCAACCATAAGACAAAAAAAAAGATATTTTTAGTACATTAAAGTAGGTAAATAATATATTTTACTTTCAGGAAGCTCTATAGCAGCGCCTATTTAATTTACATACTGGTTAGTCTTGCGGTTTGGCAAGAACACGGGTGGTACATTTCACTGCTAAATACCCACATTTCGAAATCTATTTAAAAGAACTTAATTACGAACAAAGCTTAAATTTATATAGTTAATTATGCAGTAGGTATAACTTACCACAAAAAATAACCTGCTTAATGGAGGTAAAATAAAAGCTTGCCTTGCAATCGATGTTCTTATTTTAATACAGCGTCTTTTAGGGAAACCGTAATTGTTGAAATTGATGCTATTTCGAAGAAAGTTCTTTTATCCGCATACAAGGTTACACCTGTGGCTATATACCGGTATTCGCGATTAATGATACAAAGCTGTTATTTTGAGATAAAAACTATATTACTTCAAGGTTTAGTAAAAATTTGTTATGTAGTTTTACGAGAAAGAGTAACAAGCATCCAACCATAAACTCTCATAAAATTTCTAGAATATAATTAGTAATATAATTTTATTCAGCTCTACTATCAAAATCTAGCTGACCTGGCACTTCGTACCGCCATATATTTTTTCTTGATTTATGCAAACCTTCTCCTGACAATAACGAACACATAAAAGAGAGATTTATCCAATTTGGTACAGTCGTTTGGAAGCTAAGCGCGTACAAACATTTCGGTGATTCCGTTTTATTAATATAGTTGATTGGTAGTCTACAATGAAAACAACATTCATATACTGCGAACATTTATAAGAAAGTCATTCTCCAAAACGTGTCGCGGTTTTATCCTAATTCTTCCACATCTTCGACATTTGTCACGCGAGCTTGTCTTAGCTTAACCAGGATCGTCGAGCACGTGCCGTATCCGTTCAATATCTTGATCGACGACTCCATCCACACAATCTTGTAGTGATGAATGTTTGTCACGAGTATAGGACTTGTGGCAGCACGCACGTGTGTAACAAATAAGATTTAGTTGGCAGTTTATTAATAAAACGTAGAAGTAGAAGTGTAGTTTAAAATACCTACATACATTCAAATGCTTAAAAAAAAATTGGACAAGTGCGAGTCGGACTCGCGCAAGAAGGGTTCCGTACCATCATCTATAAAAGAAAATCACGTTGGTTGTATGTATACTTAAATACTTTTTAAGTTTCTAACTGTTTATTAAAATCGAGTAACAAATTGCTTAAAAATTATGTTTGTTGTATGGGAGCCCCCCTTTACTATTGACTTTATTTTTATTTAATTATTTATTTTGAAGGTTAATATACAACTACATATTCTGTGAAAATTTAAAGCGTCTACCTGTTACAGTTAGTAATTTTGAGCAAAAAATACGAAAAAAACACGTTTTTGTATGGGACCCCCCCTTAATATTTTTTTATTTTTTATTTTTAGTATTTGTTGTTATAGCGGCAACCAAAATACATAATTTGTGAAAATTTCAGCTTTGTAGCTATCACGGTTTATAAGAGACAGCCTGGTGACCGACAGACGGACAGACGGACAGACAGACAGACAGCGGAGGCTTAGTAATAGGGTTCCGTTTTTTACCTTTTAGGTACGGAACCCTAAAAAGAACCTACATTCTTCTACTACTGTAGTAGTAGTAACTGTAGGACATAGCTCACCTGGCGGTTAAAAAGCAGTCAATAAAACATAAGTAAAAACGTATGGTGGTCCGTGTGGTGACGGATTAAGAATACGGAATGTCACCACGCCATATCATCCCATGGGTGTCGTAAGAGCCGACAGAGGGAGCATATTATGCAGAGAACAGCACTTTAAGAGAAGGAAAATTTGATACAAACCCTATACCAACCCGTTTGGCCAGCGTGGTATAGTAGGCCAATTCCTCCTTTAAAGGAGAGGCCTAGTCCAGCAGTGGGCTGTTAAAGGCTGATGATGAAATACGTTTGTATCGGTTATGGCATTACTTTTATATTGTTGAACATAAAAGTTCAGTACGTACAGTAAAGGATATTTTCTGAAAAAGGTACGAGGGAGAAAGATTGAGCAAGACGTTGGAGAGGGAGTGAATAAACCGGGAGCGATCTCACTTAAAGAAATGCGCTATTACGGATCCTCAATACTCAATACAGACCCCACACAATTTTATTTCATGTTTTATTTAAAATGAAAATATCACACTAAATGTTTATAAAGAAATGAATACCAAAATAAAAGCAATACCATCAAGAAGCCTGCGCCTGGATAAGGAACCCTATAAAGCATAATATTAATTCGATAATGAGAAAGTTAATGCAAGCAGGCGAGCCAAAGCTCTTTCAAAATTAAAACCATCTGGTTGTCTCTAAAAAAAAATCGAGATTATCTCGTAATTAAAAAGAAAACAAAGAACTCGTCGGTCAAAATAAAATCTCACAATAAGTAGAAAGAGATGCAATAAGTATAAAAAAAAAATTTCAAGGCTTGATCTTCTAGCCATCATTTGTAGCCGATGAAATAACCAGTTAGATAATATTATTTATGTTTTTAAGGTTTTTCAAAGTTGTCTTCCCGGAGCACTATGCGTGATTGATTCGAATCCTGATCCTGTTCCATTGTTTTTAAGATATTTTCAAAGCGGACTTACTGGAGCACTATGCATGATAGAATGGTACCCTGTGCGGAATATGGCCGAAAAAAATCTAAAGGCGATTTTTTCTTACATTATTTTCCATCGCCGCCTTACAATCCTAATTCAGTCAGGAGAGAATTGTAACAGAAAATGTAACAATATTTTTTCTACATAACCGAGATTTCGAACGCGAAAGTGCCTTATCAATTGCTGTTAAAAAAACGATCAAAACATTTGTATATTTTATCATAATATTTTATATACACAGAGCAACATTAAGTTTTTATAGCATAAAAACGGTTAAAGGTGGACTCTTTATGATTTGTCAAACTTAAAAAGGTTATAATTAAAAGGTTCTCAGTAAGTGCATAACGAGTGTTCGGGTGCCAACATTTCAATACAGCGGTACTCTCTAGAGGGCGCTGCCAACTCACGACAAAAGAAAATTACTTCGGAAACGATTTCAAAAGATTTCTAAGGAAAACTTTCTGTAAGAAGCAGTAGCTGCTAGCTTTAATTTTAATTAGTTTTGGCTCTTTTTGTAAAGCTGTGTGCTGCAGGCGTCTTTGGATGAAATCGGAAATGCTACTAATGACTTGAATAAAGATATCTCCAAGTAAAGCCCTTTTTGTCTAAAGTGTTTTACTTGGCTGCACCTTCACTACCAGTTTAGGAGTATGGTACCCGCGTGTAGGAATATGAAGTGAATGTATGAAGTTTTGTGACGCAAATGCGATACAAGTTACTTATCCCGAAAATTATAGAGCTCAATCTGTGTTTTCCTTTCTAAACAATTACTTATTATATCTTAGCGTTTGGGATGACCTTTACATTTGTAATTAAATATGCTTTTGCCTAACTAAAAACTTTGACCAAATAAATTTTGCGGGAGTGTAGTCTTTGGGCATGTGAACCCCATAAGATGCAATGTTGTATGTGCGTGGTCTCTATGACAAATTTTAGGAAATACTTGTCAATCTGGGCTGATATGATAACTGATATTCAAATACCCTTTCTTAAAGTCTGTTAAAATAATTGCAGTTCTATCTACGGATTCGTCTATAAATGATTTTTACTGTCTTACTCTTTAACGAAAATGAGAAAGTCTTTATTTGCGTGTGTTGAAAGCACTAGGGCCACTAGCTAAGTAAGCTTTCACTCAAAACGTACAAGGATATGCGGGCCACACTCCTTTCCCTAGCTAATTACCTTCCATGTGCTTGAAACTCATTCTTTCCAGTAAGGTACTGCCACTTTCACTTTCAATACTTCCACATGACTGTATAGCTAAGATTAAAAGGCAAGTTTGGAACATCGGAAATTATCGCCTTTAACTCCGTAACAATAAAAACAAGTGTGCTCCATCTTAGCTCTCAAGCCAAACCTTCACATAACACTACTACCCTAGGGTAGGAGTGTTATACCCAAATAATCCTGAAAATGGTCGCGTAAAACTTGTCCCATCTAAAGCTGTAGCGTGGCGATCCTCCGAACCAATATGGATATGGCTGTACAATCCCGGCGTAAGGCTGAAATTACTCACTATGCAAATTAGGATTCCCGCGGGATGCCTTCGAACGCAGTATTAGATATTCAATATAGTGATACGGACTATGTATTGAAGAGTACGGTAAAGGAAATTACGTTTTATGGGTAAACGCGGCCAATATGGGTACTGGTATTGAGTGTGTGAGATTGTAAGGGGATGGGATTGAACTAACCATACGTAGATGATTATATGGATCTTAGATGGGTTATTTACGGTGTAAGACACTGTTTCAAACGTGAGTATTCTTTGGTCTGAAATAAGGTTGTTTAGTCGTAAAGTGTGTCAAATACCTTTCAAATAGTTTTATAGCTGAAGTAAAAACTAAATTAAGCAACATGCAAGTTATTCACTTTGTTACTAAATTAACTACGCCTTACCTTACTTTATAGCTAGATTACAAAACAAGAACTCAGAGTTGAGTTTTAGACTTAGCTGTATAAAAGCTATTAGGTATAAATATATGTATAAACAATTGCAACATTTTCATAACAACATTACGGTCAATAAAAGAGTAAATAATCTTTATCTATTATTAGAACCATATTAACTTTAGGTAGCCTGATATGAACCATCGGTATCCGTATTATAAAATATTTCTTATTTATTTATCAAGGGTTTCGTAACAAGTAGAGTACAGTCTAGACCACTGTCTAAAAACCATTACTCTATGTTGTGTTTAAACATAAATTGATGTTTACCTTTTTCATTAATACATCATCATCAGCCTTTAACAGTCCACTGCTGGACTAGGCCTCTCCTTTGAAAGGAGGAATTGGCCTACTATGCTGGCAAGATGGGTTGGTATAGGGTTTGTATCAAGTTTTTCTTCTCTTACAGTGCTGTTCTCTGCATAATACCTATGCTCCCTCTGTCGGCTCTTACGACACGCATGGGATGATATGGGGGCAGGGGGATGACATTCCGTATTGTTAATCCGTCACCACACGGGAAATTTTCTTTACATTTTTTTTAACAATATTAATTAATACGCTTGTCTAAAATTACGTTAAAGAAAGAAGGCAAAATATTCTTTATCTATTATTAGAAGCATAAACATCTTATATAACCTGATATCAACCATTACGATTAAGCGACATTATAAATATTTCTTATTTATTTATCAAGAGTTTCCTAACAAGTAGAATACTGTCTACGTCTAGACCGCTGTCTAATAACCATAACTATGTTTACAAGCAAAGTGCCTGACTACATATATCACAATATAAATCATACAAATTCGTCTGGCAGACAGTTTAACTATCTATTCGATCTCAACAATAGTCTTACGTGTGCCTATTCATAATGAATGGGCTGAAACGCCGCAGTTTCACAAAGTATGTATAGTTCGCCAGTCTATCAATATCTGCTAGTAAAAGATTAAAGCTTCCTTAGATACGCAGGGACTGTATACGTAACAGGTGATTCTGTGAAAACTTGTCAGTGTGTAGACTAGCTTCAGAAGATAAAGTTCACGGACGACATGTTACAGCACTCTTTTCAGATAGACGTGAACGATGAAGATAAGTTTTAGTAGATTTTTTTATAATTAGCTCTTGCTTGTATTTGAGCAGAGTTTTACTTAAAAAAAATTACCCATATTTTATTCCTTTGGTGTATAATGGTGGCATAATTAAGAATACTAAGGTATTCTTAATTATGCTGTCATAGAAGGAAATTATTGTCCGAATTTCAAGTTTCTGTGGCTTCAATACTTTGGTATCTTCGGTGATACGTCAGTTAAGACAAGTCATTTTTATAATGTATTTAAATGATGATAATTATATATGAGACGGCTGGATGGCTGCGGTCCATCAATACCAACTATAAACGCCGTCTCAACAGTAATACTTTGCGTGTCTTAATATAAAAAAGCATTTTATACTTCATCCTGCCTCCTTGTACTTACATTTTTCAACTGTTCTTTAATTTAATTTTGATATTTTCTTCATTAAATACTCAGAGTGTAACCAATTGTGGTTACACTCTGAGTATTTAATTTAATTAGAATATTGAATCTAATTGTCTTTGTGTTAGATCTCTATTTGTGAATTGGCGATGCTAAGATTCTAACTAGCGACTCTAGAGGCGAAATTGAGAAGTCGTCTATGTACGACTCTTTCACACCTTTCACAGATCACTACTACCTTTGACAATTTTGACAGCTCTCAGACCACCATAACCTCAAAGCAAAGTTGTATTGAAAGCTGTCAAAAGTGTCGTAGAAAGGCAACTTCTAAATTTCGCCACTAGAGGCGCGCGGATAACCTTTGCATCGCCAATACAAATCAAACATGGCCAAACTTGATAGGGTTGTGTCGTTTTATTGCAGTGTTTCTATGGCCATCTTTCAGCTCCATCATCAAAACAGCAAATTGCTTTGTCACATGATACACACATGCAAAATTTCAGCTCAATAGAAAATTCGAGAAGTAGGGAATCCAATTTACATACATACATAGACTCACGCCTGTTTCCCCGAAGGGGTAGGCAGAGGCATTTTAAACGCCCACTTTATCTTGAATCCAATTTATCTTGCAAAATATCATTATAGACACCAGGACAAGTGAAAGTAAATAAAATCTTGTTATAAGATATGGGACACACTTTCCAATAAAAGGAATTACATTTGTTGTCGTGATTTTGGAAAATACGAGTATGTACTGGAGCAGTCAGTGTAAGCTATCAATAGTCTGTTTCAAAGTAAACAAATCATCATCATGTCAGCCTAGAGAGGTCCACTACTGGACATAGACCTCCGCCAAGGTTCTCCACACAGACCGATCTTGATACAAGCGCTTCCCGCGATCTTAACCAGCTCGTAAAAAAAAAACAAAACATAATTTGATGCCCACACTGCAGGAGGCTGTTTGGTGAGAATCAAAGTACCTATATATGTTATTTATTGTATAATACGACTTATTGTCTAAACCACCATATCTTATACTACCTACTTAGCATTTCAGATCACGTTACGATCTCACACATCTCATCTCTTAAAATATCAATAGTACGTAACAATGTTAAATTCACACAAATATGTACAAATGAACACAAAGGAGTCTTACTACGTACTTATGTATACTATCTGTGTATTTATGTGCGAGTTTCCCTATACGATATTCCGTCAAGCCAGATATAGAATAAGCGCGTGAAATTATTTCCAAAATAAATAAATACAACCATTGAGGAAAGGATTCCATATTTATTTACGAAATATCGTGTCTTTCTAAAGAAAACACAATAAGCAGAGTTATATTGCAACTGCATTCTGTTGTTAACTATTCATTCAGACTGGATTCTTTACTGCTCAGACGGTGTTTTCGTATAGTATAAGCGTACTTCGAGTGTGTTGAAACATTTTTTTAAAATAACACCGGTTAAATATGTATCCGTGCATGGATTTATTAGCGAACCTTCCTGATTTTCTACCTTCCTGGTAGGTAATATAGTGGCTGACGACTTAAAAAAGCAGTAATAATTTTTTTAGACATCTCCCGCTCTAGATATTAATCCAGTGTCACAGGAGACTTTACAAACATACAATCAACGGACACAATGAACACCCAGCATGCAGAGCAAAAAAAAATGGATCGCTAAGAATACAGAGCAACAATGTTCTTACCGTTGCGTTCTTTTTTTTTAGTGAAAATATCTGATGTCGATTCTACCACCACTTTTTGCATCTTGTTGCTAGAACCTTTTCAATAGGAAACGATCACCTGTATGGTTGTGCATGTTGTGAAATCTTCAAAAGTGGATGTAAATCCAATATTAAATAATTAATCTTTAAACAAATATTTTAGAAGATTAATAGCGATGAAGATAGCTCTTTAATATGACAAAGATCGCATGTTCAAGTAATTAAAATTGTGTGATAAATGGAGATTAGAAATTTACTCATCGGTAGGGCTGGCTAACGTAGCTGCAAATAAATACATTGGAGTATGCTGATGTATCAATTCGCAATTTGACTGCACGGTTGGCGTAATGGTTTAAGCGGCCGCCTCGCCGCATGACACTGCGCCGAGTGTTGTGGGTTCGATTCCCACACGAGACAACACTTTGTGTGATCCATAAATTATTGTTTCGAGTCTGGGTGTTCATTGTGTCCGTTGGATGTATGTTTGTAAAGTCCCCCGCGACACAGGATTTATTCCTAGAGCAGGAGTGGTTTTTTTTTAAGTTTGCTACGGCGAAGCAAATTAGGAGAGGCTTATTACGTCCAGCAGTGGTCGGCAAAATACTGTAAAGGAAGATGTTAATGTATAATAATATGCATGAGTTGATACTTCTACATATCCGAATAAGTAGGCAACAAGATGTAGGTGCATGCCACTATGAATATTGGTACTACGTCGTAGAGCGGCAAGCCCTAAATTGTCTATGAGAAAAATGTACATTGTCTTTGTTTAATCCGTTTGATTTGGGTAAGTCTGTATTTATTCGTAAAAATACAAGTGATATTTGTAATGATTATTATATTTAATTTTATTCGGTAACTTCAGATAAATAAAAGAGCAGCCAAATGTATATATTTTGCTAATAGGTACGATCACGATGCTTGGACGATAGTAACGATATCAGAGGCGATGGCTAAGTACCGACTATCAATTCTCGACCTTCAGCGTATTTATCACCGTACCATCCATGCCTAGCAGATTACATAAAGCATTTAGCCCCGGCTGCATGGCGATCTATAACAATGGCTACAAGAAAGAAATTCTAAAATATCCTAAGCGGACCGGATATTTCTGGGTTTTGAAGGTCAAACGACTATTGCACTATGTAAGAAAATAAACTTTATCAAATTTTGTAAGAGTAGAAGGCGCGGACTTTGGAAGGATTAAAACTCCAATAGTTTAAATCATTCAAAAGTACCCGGGAGTTAAAGATATTACACCGGTGATGATTGTAGTGATTTTTGGATCGTCTCATAATGGGAGCCACGTACAAAGCCCATTAAACAATAGATCTACAAATAGAAAACTTTATTTAATGTCATAAATCATATGAATAAACTGACATTGTATTAGTTATTCAGCGCCTAGGTCCTAACTTAATCCAGCTCATAGTTTCCAACTTATAAATTAGATTCGCCTAACAAATTCAAAATTTTCAACTTCAGCCATCCCTAACAGAGTTGCGGTATGTTTGCCGGTAATTAATAATATCCTACGTAATGTTTGAGCTTATAACGTATTGTGTGAGATTCATACCAGTTTCATTCTAAACGGATAATAGATCGCTTCTGTTGTTATGCTTTCCTAGTATTTGTTTAATTAAGATACAAATTACGACAGGCAAAGTTGTATGTTGCTTTCTGAAAGGTTTTTCATTGGAATAATTCGTTTCCCAATATTTAAAAGGTTTGTTTTGATGCCTGTTGATATAATTATATATCAGATTGAAACGTAACTAAGTCTTAAAATACTATACAAAGAAATATATACAGAACATACAAAAAAATATATACAGAAAGAAAAAAAAAATTGGAGCGCGTCATGAAATTCATCCACATCGCCGTCAACTGGCAGCGAGCCCAGAACGCTGCCAGCGTTGCCACGTTGTATGGCGATACTTACCTTCTGGGCCAAATACAACCCAGCCTTCTGGTCACGCGAGGCGTCGACAAGTCTCTTTGCGAGGACCCCAAACGGCTCAAATACGTAATCCCCTACTAGGTTTACGTATTTGCGCCGTTTGAGGGTCTCCGCTGTAGCAGCAGCAGCGCCCGCACAACCGGCTGTGCTAGGAAGATGTGATGGCGCGAGGGTATCGACACACGTTGCGTCCCATACCAAAGGCCTACCCAACTTCCATGGCAGTAAAGACATACCGTCTGGGCTTTTGCCGTCGTCGCGTACCAGGCCCTGAGGTTCAAGGTGGGCTGGAACGCCAGCGGAGACAAGAGCCCGACGGAGAATCTCATTATGGTTGCCGGCCGTGTCGCGAAATACGACCTGCGCTCCTGCTGCATGATAGGCCATGGTGACTAAGGCTGTTGACAGCCTTTCCACAGCCTGTTGTAGTTTTCATCATACATATTTTTATAAAAGTCCTCTGCTGGATAAAGGCCTCTTCTGATTTGAGTCAAAATAGCAGAAGAGGCAATAGGATTTGGCCTGCAACACTATGCTGGGAGACGGTTTGGCATAGGCATTTATTTGATGCCAAGTTTTTCGTCTCTTCCACAAATTACCATTTGCTTCATGACAGCCGGGGCCGACGCCTTAACGTGTTTGCTGAGGCACGAGGCAAGGAATAATTATAACAACTTAATACGCATATTATAACACCGAAAAGTCATTGGTACGCGCCGTGGATTTGAACCCGATACCCTCTGCAAGGCACTTTATTGTTACCTTCACTAGCCTGTCCCTGCCGCTATCTGCCAACCGCACCTATTAGAGGTAAATTATATACCCTTTGGTTTATGTTATAAACTATCTGAGCTGCAATATCCTAAGAGCACATGAATGTAAGCTTTTAAAACTTTCGATCACGATATTCCTAGTCAAGAGGTTAAAACTTTTTCGTTCGTCTTTAAATTCATGATTAAAATTATTATAATTGTATTCCTGTAAAATATATACATATCTGTAATCAAAGTTAAAAAATGTTTCTTAGCATTTTTACATGATGGAAGTACAAAGTTTACCTCCATACCTACCTTACCATGTACATGCATACATAGACTCACGACTGTTTCCCGGAGGGGTAGGCAGAGACTACAGAACGCCATTTGCAACCTTACCATATAATTTTTATTTGCTTTAATTGTTATCGAGTCAAAGATGTATTTTCCAAAACCGTTGTATCACCAGCAAGTCCACGTACGTCTTATTTTTCAATGACATCGTAGATTGTTATTATGCTATTGCAATAAAATCGACAAATTGCGCTATAAAACTTCCCCATTGCAACCAGGGCAGCATAGCACAGAAGTGATAGTAAACAGCGGTGGATACGGATTTATTCGCGTACGTGCTCGAGTCGCGAGGGCTTTACGAAAAACCTCTTACGTCGTTTGACAGGCATTCTAAAAAAACTTTTTCCCAAGGTACACGGGCCAAATCTCTCGTTCTTTAGAGTTCCGTCACACCATTATGTCATATAAATCTGCGTTCATCGTGATTTGTTTAGATATTCATTTTCAGTACGATTGCTCGTATAACAGCTAATATAAATAATGCAGACGCAGAATTCGAAAATGACCACAATGTAAAACAACAATCTACTGCCAAAAATGTAATAGGACATACCTACCTAGGTAATTTGTATGATTTGATACCATTGTACGAAACCCTCTCTAGGACCACGTCGTATTTGACCGCCTTTAGTTTGTTGCTGTCATACTATGAAAGATGAATCATGTTCTACGAAAACGTATAAATATAATCTAAAAACGTATTAATATAAGTCTTTACCTATTTCATCTATATCTACATCTACAGTCTACACAAATATTATAAAGAGGAAAAATTTGTATTTTTGTTTGTTTGTAATGGATAAACTCAAAAACTACTGGACCGATTTTAAAAAAATTCTTTCACGATTAGAAAGCTACATTATCTGCGAGTAACATAGGCTATATTTTATTTTAGAAATAATAGGGGTCCGTACAATATTTGGGTTTTTCGGGTACGCGAAGTAGTTCCCACAGGACGCGGGTGAAACCGCGGGAAACGGCTAGTTTTGAATATAAAGCTCATATACTCTAATATTTTCATGAACCTACAACTTAAATCTTATTATTCACCTATAAGAAAGAAAAAAAATATGCATTTAAATATTTCGTAAGATTTTTATGGCACCAAAAAAGCTTATCTTCATAAAGGCCTGTAATGCTTTTGAAGCCTTAGATAACGTAGACAAAGCTTCTATTTCTTGTTTGTCAAAGTTAAGCTGCAGTAGGCTTAAATTTTAAAAACAAAACAAAAATAGGAGCTTTGTACGATAGGTGAGGTTCACACATATTATACGTTGAATTGTAAAATAAATGCTTTCACAAAAAGAACGGTGCATATTTCAACTGCTGGCCCACATTCACACGGATTGCACTCTGAAAAATAAATATATTTTGACGTTTTCCTGTTTTATATGCGGTCGTTTTACAGTTCTGCCTTTATTGTGGTCACTAGAAGCTCAAACCCCATATCGCATGTTACAAGCTATCATCAGAATATACCTGCCATTTTTATGACCGTTGCAGATGCTACAATAAAAAGAATCTTTTTGTTTAGTATCAGGTGTCATGCGTCAAAATTTTTGCCTAGAGGTAATGTATATGCAAGTCGCCGCAATAATGAATTCTACTACCGTGAATACCAAAATATAATTTAGAAATCTATCGACCTTTCTAAATTATATTATTCTATGTCACTCTGGATGGTGCGATTCTAACAATATTCCATATCGCGGTACAAAATAAAATCGTAACTTGTGTACGTTGATATTTCTCAAGAATGCTGATGCAGAAATATTGCTTCAGTTCTGAAACAAGAATATTTCTAGTCCTAGTAAAGATGTTTATAATAATATCGGATTTTTTCATTTAGAGTAGTTGCGTAACACTATGGTCTATGGACGGCAGTAGATTAAGTTCAATGACGTGATAATTAATATAATTATGATTGCTGGAATGTGAGTATAATATGGACATGTAAATATGTGAATACATTTATAGTTTAAGAATATATATATAAACGGGAATTAACGCGAACATGCATTAGGTATTTACATACCTTATTTTGCTTGACGTTTCGAGACGGTTGCACGCCCCGTGGTCGCAAGCTGACTGGTGTAGCGGTGTCACGTCTCCGGGTGCGAGGTAGAAGCTTCCATTTCTACCCCCGGGTCGTTTATTTTCGAAGTACCGGCGCAAAACACACTAACCGTATCTGTATATTGAACATTCGCCGACTGCGCATTAAAGTGGGGTGTTGTTAGTCGAATCACTGGATTCCACGCCGATGACAACCAGCTTCTACCTCGCACCCGGAGACGTGACACCGCTACACCAGTCAGCTTGCGACCACGGGGCGTGCAACCGTCTCGAAACGTCAAGCAAAATAAGGTATGTAAATACCTAATGCATGTTCGCGTTAATTCCCGTTTATATATATATTCTTAAACATGCAACGCGAGTGTTTAAAAGTTTCTAAAAGTTTCTACATTTATAGTCTCACGCCTGTTTCCCGAGGGTTAGGCATAGACCACGGAACGCCATTTGCAACGATCATGGGATCGAATGAAACTAGAGAGATGTCACATCCCTCTAGCTTCATTCGATCGCATCAAATTTCTTATGCATGCTCTTCTCTTTTGTTTGTCTGGATGTCTCCAATCTGGTCAGAGAACTTTCGCCATAATACATACTTACTTAATTATTAAGTATGTATTATGGCGAATTATTAAATTAGCTTCTTATTTAAAATCATATTAATATACCCAAGTCTTACTAAAACAACCCACAGTTTTACAATTTCGCTGTACAAACTACCTATATAAGTAATTAGTTTACGAGCTACAACTACATGCCTGTTCGCCGAGGTCTGTTTGTGAATGTGGCCCACAATGTAATGTCAACTAATCTTGCAAATGTGCACTTGTACCCAAGTTAGTTTAAGTTAAACCAAGTCCCGGGAGATTCACCTAAAATATGTAATGAATTCGTGCGGTAGGTACTTCGAGTTTTGAAGAGCGACTGAAATGAAGAGCGGCAAATCTCCGGGAGACTGCGTGTAAGAAACAGAAAGAAGTAATTTTACAAAATTTAAAAGTTGGTTCGTAACTTTGCAACAAGTAGAAATTGCTACAGACAGAGTTTGTTATTTACACTTGCATAATTTGTGAATAAATTTAAAAAGGGTACTTACTCTTTTTGCTGGGAATGTGAAATGTGCAATTTTAAAGTATTATTAATATTAAGGGCAGTCCGATAAGTTTATTTTCATTACAAGACAGATTAAATATTAGGTAAAAATTGTGCTCTACATGTTTTATTTAAATCGATGAGAATGTCTTTCTTGAGATGTTTTGTCTGGTTCTCAAGAAATTGTATAATAACATATCGACTTCTTCTCGTTTTTCAGGTTTTTATTTTAGTAATCTGATATCAATATATGTTGGTCATCAACATCTCACATATTATATGTAATGTAAAGTTATCACAATTAGACTAAAACAGTTGAAAATTTAATGTTAATTTTAATCTAGAAACAGTAAAATACACCAAATTTATTCAGCAACTTAAACTACACTACTTTGATTTTAATATTATTCCTTGCATTTATGCTTACCCTAAAACATTTAAATTCGTCTCACGACAAAATTAGAGATACAAGACGAAGATCCTCAAACAAATTAATGCATTTACGCTTTCTCTCCAAACACTTAAATTAATTTCCGTTTCACCTTTGCCCCTGCAACCTACCCCTACCCTCCCGCTAGCATATTCACTCACTACTTCCTTAATTGGAAGCACTGGACAGAAACCAATTAGAACTCACCATTTATTGATAGCTTGGTTTAATTTACATTTTTGTTCTGAATATCTTGCTGGTGCAAGATTTATTCGGAAGTGGAGAATCGCGGATTATTAGGGCTGCAGATCTTGCTTGTCTTATGCAAGTCAATGGCTTTATTTTAATATTTTTAGGTAACTACTGCAATTGCGGCAAAGCAAAAATAGTCCATAGTCCAGTCCAAGAAAAGTGCAAGCCAAACATTCTTAATATGAGATGTAATGACCGCTTGCCGTCAAGGAAGAAATTTACAATTCAATACGCATATACATAACTCCGAAAAGTCATTGGTGCGCGCCATGGGTTCGAACCCGATACCCTGTGCAAGGCAGGTTGTTAGTATCTCTACGACGTTCATGGTACTAGAAACCGACGTAAGTCCAGAGACCGGAGTTTACCATCACAACAGAACTAAAGCTCATTTGCAGTTCAGTAGCTTATTTTACATGTATTTTTTACCCAGCAGTTTTAACTTTGTACCTCTAATCTCATCTCTCACTTGTCATTTTCTTAATAGATTTTCTTTTTTTTCCATCGACAGTTTACTTTCCTTCCAACTTATAAAAAGCAAAATAAACCGAAAGTTTTTAAAATTAATAAACTCACGGTATTCCAGTGATTTTAATGACAGTAACATTTCAAGCAGTATTTTGAGCGCAGAGGTAATTATGGCGGTTGCCAAATCTCATTATACACCTATTATACACCGTGCTGTTGGAAGTTTGTTGGCATCTATACTCAATCGTGTAACCAGGGTGCTCAGTAGTTAAATACCTTCTATCGGCCTGCTTCAAAATGCGATCTGGCGATTCGAGATACATGTTTGACATATTTTGTATGAAGCTTATGCCAAATATAAATTTGAAATCTAAAAAAAATGGATAGATCGAATATTGACTTCAGCGGTAATAGAATTGTCACTCTATGCAAGCATATCGTGAAAAAATATGTGGGTCGCAACCGGATTTTGGTAGTTATGATCTACAATATCAGGGATGGGATCAGGCACAAACGTGTGCGTGCATATGTAACGGTATCCTCTACTAGAGGACCTCTAGTTGACAATAAAAATGTAAAATAGGGTTTTAGCACTATCTGATGAATAAAACTGCTGTTATTTAGCATGTTTGATAAGATAAAAGAACTTATATGATTAATTTGCTTGCAGAAAACTTCCCTATTGTGGCTTGGGAATACATGAGGATCTCATGGTCCGTACCGCTTACATTGCAACTACAAGACAAACAAAGATATTTTTAATACATTAAAGTAGATAAATACTTTATATCTATTATTTTTATATATTTAATTCTGTTGTAGGTAGACATAATTTACCATGGGTATGTGACTACCATAAAACTAAAAAAAATAACCTGCTTACTGGAGGATCTATTGATAAATACCAATACAAACTAAGAATGCAAGTAAAATAAACGCTTGCCTTGCAATCGATGTTATAATTTTAATACAGCGTCTTTTAGGGAAACCTTAAATATTGGAATTTATGCTATTTCAAAGAAAGTTGTCAGCTTTTCAAGAAAACCCGAGATTTTCGCGTAATTAAAAAGAAAACAATGAACTCGGGAAATTTCTAAACGTTTAATCGACGTCTCACGTAACCAGAAGGCTGGTTTATTCTTTGCTCAGAGAATCAGCATTGCCATCCAGCGTGGCAATGCTGCCAGCCTTCTGGGAACGTTACCCGATGACATTGATGCGGAGGCATTTTACGACGCCTAAACCTTGTAAATATTTTAAATTTTTTATTTGTTTTTACGGTTTTTTGTACATATACTACTTAGACATTAAGATTAGATTAAGCTACATATAGATTATAAAATGAAATACTTTGATAAATGGGAATATAATCAAATTATATTAAAAAAAAAAAAAAAAAAAATTAACTCGTCGGTCAAAATAATATCTAACAATAAGTAGAAAAAGATGCAATAAGTAAGAAAAATGTTTTCAAGCCTTGACCTTCCAGCATTAGTAGCCGATGAAATATCCAGTTACATAATATTAAAACAGTTCTAAGATTTTTTCAAAGCAGACTTACAGGACCACTATGCTTGATTGATTGGAATCCATTGCGTAATATAACTGAAGAAATTCTCGAGACGACTTTTTCCTTATATTGTTTTCCATAGACGCCTTACTCTATATCCGCCAGGAGAATATTCTAACAGAAAATCTAACAACATTTTGTCTAACCGAAATATTGAACGTGAAACTTTATACCTAATCAACTGCTACTAAAATGTGCTATCATTTTTTTTATATTGTTTACATACACAGTACAACGTTAAGATTTGTGAAAACTTAAAAAGTTATAATTAAAAGGTTCCTAGTACGTGCATAACGAGTGTTCGGTTGCCAACATTTCATTACAGCGGGACTCTATAGAGAGCGCTGCCAACTCACGACAAAAGAAAATTACTTCGGAAACGATTTCAAAAGATTTCTAAGGAAAATCTTCTGTAAGAAGCAGTAGTTGCTAGTTTAGATTTTAATTAGTTTTGCCTCTTTTTTGTGAGGCTCTGTGCTGCTGGCGTCTTTGGAAGAAATCCGGAAATGCTCCTAATGACTTGAATAAAGATATCTCCAAGTTAAACCTTTTTGCCTCTAATAGTTTATTTGGCTGCTTCGTCACTTTCAGTCCGCGACACCCAGGTTCAGTAGTAAGAGTAGGAAGCATAGCATTTTCTAAGAGTCTGGGTGTCAGTTGTGTGAAGTTTTGTTGCATCAAATACGATACTCATGTTTTTGAAAGATCTTTGAGAGAATTTTGTTTTCCTTTATAAAGAAGTGTTTATTTTTCCTAAGCGTTCGAGACGACCTTTATATTTGGAATCAGATTTTATGGATTTAGTTGAAGACGAAAAGCAATTTTAAGACGTTCTAATTATCAATACTTTTATAATGTGCACAATATATTTTACGAGAGTGTAGTCTTGCGCACCTGAACGTCATCATATTTTAATAATTAATAATTGTTATGTTGCTACAGTTTTAAATAAACGAACTTATTGGCAAATAGAACGAATTTCAGTACGTTTCTACCATACAAATGAGTGGAAACAGCTTGCAAGCTAGGTAATGTTCAAGTAGGTGGTGCTTGTCTCTTCTAAGCATTTCAAACATTTTTTGCGCTCCTGTACTACGAGGCTAGCATTTTCAAGCTCGTCTAATGTACTTCAAATTAAATTCGCTGCAAATTCCAATGCATTTCAACTTGTCCAGGACTTCTCGAGTGTCAAAACTTGGTGTCTTCTATGGTCACTATAGCTGAATCTAACTCCACAGGCACATATCTAGTGGGCTAGATCCAATATAAATCTCCCTCGAACAATTTTCAAAATTTTTTTTTTCTGAGATCGGTGGCTAACGAGCAGACGGATCACCTGATGGTAAGCGATTACCACCACCCATGGATACCCGTTGTTGCAGGAGGAGTTGCTGGTGACAGTGCGTTGCCAGCCTGGATCGCCAAAGGAACAGGAGGAGGACCGGGGACGGGACTTCGGCACCTGACTCACCGAACGAAACCCAACAATATAATAGATACTGTTACTTTACCTCGTAAGTCTTTGAGAGGGTAGTACTTCTGCGGTCGAATCCCTATTCACTCTAAAATCAGCAAGGTTCCACTTCCTATTTAATTTTCCATTCCGTTTTACACCTAGTCTTCCTTAGACACACTCTGATATTCAGAGTTCAACAATTGGTTGCCTACGGACTTGTTGAGTGACGTGTTCATTCATGGTTCACTGCCACGGTTAATGCGTTATTGGCGTGTAAATGGGTCAACCTATAGCTTGCTGCAATTGATTTGTATTTTCTTGTAGTTTCAGGGAAGTAGGTTAGTAATACACTAAGTATAGTGTTTTGCTTTGGACCGCGTACAATTCGAAATTAACTGTAGTATTTAAGCTTAGCAGAAGTTGAACAAAAACTATTTAGAATGAAGCAGAACGTAGTTTGTAGATGGAATATATTTTGTTTAATGTCTATACATTACATACATGATACGGTTGAAGATAAGTATCTATTCACAAGCGACTTGAAAACACGCAGATTGTTCTCAAAATCAGACCACGCCTTGGCGGTACACATATTTTTTTATAATGACGGACCGCTATCGTTAAGCCTGCTACAATTCATATATATTATAAAAGATAAAACAGTCCAATTTGTGGTATCAAAATAAAACATCGTACCACAACCCATTACATCAAGTTTCAACCCCTACGTTTGACATTATAACAAAAGTCTCAAAGCTAATTCAACCTAAATTTCGTTTTGACAAACAGTCAACAATGGCTGTTGCCGCCATTATTGTGTAACACACAAACATACATCATGTTTGTATATGTATATCGCTGTAGCGGGCCCATTGTGCAGCTTTAAGGTGGGAACATTAAAACGAGTGGGTATATAATTTGCTTTCCAGGACTTTTCAAGGTTTTGCCGGATTGGTAATGCTAAATGTTCTGTCAGAGCCACCGTAGTCAATATTGCTTATTGCATGACTTGACTTGCCGTCTATAATAGATGGCCAAAGTTAAGCAACGTTCATATAGGCCAACACTTGGATAGGTGACCGCTTGTGCGGGACTTTAATCAGAGTGCTAACGTGCTTCGTGTCGGTGTCGGTTTTTGTCTTAGAATAAGGATCGTTAGGCCGTATTTGGAGGCCTTCCGGTGATTTAAAAACTCCGACACCAGTGTTGGCCAAACACACATAAGAAAAAGAAAAAAACTTAAAAAAAACCGCATTCAGTTTAGTCACTCATGTCCAAAACTAGTCTCTAAATACGGCATTCAATATTCGAATTATAGATAGATCTGTAGATTTTAGATTTGTTTTTACATAAGCTCCATACAAAATATGTCAAACACGAATCTCGAATCTTAAAATCCATGTATGGATCGAATATTGAAAATGGCCGTAAGCTAATACAACTAAAGGCTTATTTTAAATGGGGTGGGAGTGGAACAGGTTAAGTTTGATGAATAATGCAAAATATTCCTCAAACGATCACCTTGAATAGAAAAGTGTCAAAGCAAGCTCTAATGTCTTTGTAAGACCTATCTAACGATACAATCCCACCTTTGTTGTCCTTTACATTATATAAGGGACAACAAAGAAAAACACCTTCAAGGTATGTATAGAAGCTATTCATGAAAGATATTTTTGTAGTTTCTACGCCTTGAATATGTATGTTATAGCCAAATTTCATCTCTCCCTATACCTAGTAAATCTGCGGATTTGCAGACGTCGTTTGTTCTTGGCGAAGCTATAATGAGTAATGGTTCCTGTTTATGGCACATTAAAACCGAAACTTTGAGAACTATGAGTCTATGAACTATATAACGATGATAAAATATAGCTCTCTATTTTTATAGATGGCATAACGTTATTTTCCCAGAACAAAATGATAAACCAATCAGTCTACAAAACGCTTCAAAAATTCCGATTTGAAGTAAAAACAACGAAAATTCACGTTTTTTATACAAATTGAACAGTCGTTTACTCGTGCATAAAATGAAATCTCTGTATCGTCATATTCATATACATAGTATGAAAACCTAACGGGTGGCAATGCGAAAAATATTGCAACTGCTGTCATCATATATTTTTTGCGAACGTTATGCGCGATATCAAAGCACAGTTACACGAAGTTTAGAAAAAAAAGAAAATAACATACTTGTGTTTATCTGCTTAATAGGTTTATTCCACTTCGTTCACCTGGGTGTTATCTGCTATGTGAAATCATTCCAAGGTGAAATGAGGACACCAAAAAGCCTACTTCGTTAACTTAAGTGAACAAAGTCGAATAAACTATATAATGTAGGAGGCTGCTAAAAACTATAGTGTTCCAGCAGCATAGAACTGGGGACCATTAGAACGACCATGATCAGTCTGTCAAGCGAACCCAGCCAGAGAGCAGCGTTGTATATCCTCCTACTGACTTGTAATGTTAGCATTGTGACGCAAATTAGGAGAGGTTTGTGACCAGCAGTGGATTGCGAAAAAATGCACGAAGTATAAGATAGACGGGGCTAGGGCGGTTTCAGATTAGCGTTTTATACGCGTGTATAAACTCGTTTTTTGAAGCGCATGTAGGCGCGTATAGGTGCGCCTTTTGGCACACGCGCAACTCGTACGAGCGTTGACGCGCTTCTAAGCTTGTATAAGCGCGAGCCGTCAGAATCCATATTGACACTGACAAGATGTCACTACCGTTTCGAGCGAACACGCCGAAATATGCCCGTTTACGCGAGTCCGGTTTGCTTAATGTAGCGCGCAAGTAAGCGCGTATGCTGAAACGACCGTATACGCGCTAATAACGTAATACGCTAATCTGCAACTGCCCTTAGACTGGTGGGTATCATCACTGGCTAGAATATCAATCGGCGGTTGACCTGTGCAGTCATTGAAATGTACGAAATGGATGAAACACGAGTCTCCCACTAGCTTTATGAGCCTCCGTAGTTGTGTAGATGTTCTTTCCGTCGTCGACAGAAATATAAATATTTTGATAGCTATTAAATAGGGCCGAAATATAAGCACTATCAAAGCAAATGTTGTTAATGAAAGATATAATTACATGGTATTTACGCCTAGTGCGGATGTTTCAAGCACTCAGTGGTTTCTTTAATGGCGGATGCTTCAACCATCTTATATACAAATTTGATGGGTTTCGTAAACAAAGGAAAAGACACGAGACTGGCGTTACAAGAAAATATTGCTAGTTCAGCAGCTATAATCAGCTATAATTATGTGAAATATATGATATTATTATCTCATTCACAGAACTTGTTTTGTCTCTTTCAAATTCATTCTAAATCGCCGAAGCCTATTTATATTATAATATAGCCTTTGAATAGAAAGCTTACCAAGTATTAGCAAGAAGAATTACGCGAAGATTTACAAATACTGTGTATCCTTATCGTAGCGTTGCCTAGTAGAAATCCAGCACATTCACCTTGAAAATGACAGTCCGCTGGTTCTGCCAACACCTTTGGGTTCAATTCCCACTCAGAACAAATTTTTGAGTGATGGACACGATTATTTATTCTGAGCTTTAAATACAGCTCTAAGTAATTACGTGTTATGTTTTAGTTGTTATAAACAAATTCCAATATACCTACCTATGTACATTGGCTGATAAAGAATACTATTTTTGATTATTCCATCCATAAAAGGCATACAATTAATTTAGTTCATCATGTCAATAGCGACGATTGTCAATTTAATTTATTTGTGTACCGGTCGAAAGTTTACGTATTTCAATTTAATCGTTCTAGAACATTTAGGTCACGGTAATAAATGTATTATTTTAAAACAATGGGCTATTAATGGCCACTAATAATTACTGCAAATAAAACATTTATTTACTAATGCTGTCATGAAGTTCTATGACAGTAATGGAGAGTCACTTCTGAATAAACTCCCTTTGAGTTTCGGACGTTAGACAAGCAGTTGCTCTGGGGCAAAGCTAATATTCAGTAAATCTTATTAGACTAAACAATGCAGGGTGTAAAAACACCCTTAGCGAAAACTGAAATCCCATATTGTACCAATCACTACCAACATTTTTTACTTCGGCACCATACCTGGGAAATTACTGGTTCAGGAGATATTGAGGCTCAAAGTTAGTATGGAATTTTTCTGCAAGGCACTTTATTGTTACCTTCACTAGCTGTCCCTGCCGCTATCTGCTAACCGCACCTATTAGAGGTAAATTATATATCCTTTGGTTTATGTTATAAACTATCTGAGCTGCAGTATTCTAAGAGCACATGCTTGTAAGCTTTTAAAGCTTATAGAATATCCATGATAACGATCTTCCTAGTCAAGTGGTTAAAACTTTTTCGTTCGCCTTCAAATTCATAATTAAAATATTATTATTCCTTCAAAATATATACATATCTGTAATCAAAGTACAAAAATGTTTCAGGGAATTTTTACTTGATGGAAGTACAAAATTTACCTCCATGCCTACCTTACCATGTACATACATAGACTCACGCCTGTTTCCCGGAGGGGTAAGCAGAGACTACGGAAGGCCATTTGCAACCTTATCATGTAATTTTTTTATTTACTTTAATTGTTATCGAGTCACCATAGACGTATTTTCATATTTGTATCAACAGCAAGTCCACGTACTTCTTATTTCTCAATGACATCGTTATATTGTTTGTTCTATGTTATGGCAATAAAAACAAATCGCGCTATAAAACTTCCCCATTGCAACCAGGGCAGCATAGCACAGAGGTGATAGTAAACAGCGGTGGATAAGGATTTATTCGCGTACGTGCTCGAGTCGCGAGGGCTTTACGAAAAACCTCTTACGTCGTGTGACAGGCTGCTATTCTAAAAAAACTATTTCCCAAGGTATACGGGCCAAATCTCTTCATTTTTTAGGGTTCTGTCGCACTGTTGTTATATATACGTTCACCGTGATTTATTTTTGCAGATATTCATTTTCACTAGGGTTGCTCGTACAACAGCAAATATAAATAGCATGACGCAGAATTCCAAAATGAGCACAATGCAAAACAACAATCTACTGCAAAAATGTAAAAGGACATACATATGTACCTAGGTAATTTGTATTCTTTGGTAATATTGTACGAAACGCTTCTCTAGGAGCACGTCGCACTTGGCCGCCTTCAGTATGACAGCAAGTAGATGAATAATGTTCTATGAAAACGTATTAATATAATCTCAAAACGTATATTAATATCAAACTCATACAACTCGAATACTTTCATAAACAAAGAACTTAAATATCTACAAAGCCACAGATCATAGGCCATTATTTAAACCTATTTTTTTTTTGTTAGTCAAATTAAAGCTGCAGTAGGCTTTAGTTTTAAAAACGAAAAAACAGTAGCTTTGTGCAATAGATGAGGTCCTATGTGGACCTACTATACTACGTTGAATTGCTTGCACAAAAAGAACGGTGCATATTTTAACTGCTGGCCAGCATTCACTCGGATTGCACTCTGAAAAATAAATCTATTTTGACGTTTTCCTGTTTTATATGCGGTCGCTTTACAGTTCTGCCTTTATTGTGGTTACTAGAAGCTCAACCCCCACATCGCATGTTACAAGCATTCATCAGAATATACCTGCCATTTTGATGAACGTTTCAAATCATCATCCTCTTAGCGTTATCCCAGTTTCAATCTGGGGTCCGCTTTCTAGTCTAACCGGATTTGGCTGAATATTAGCTTTTCCACGGAGCAACTGCCTGCCTGACCTCCGCAACCCGAAGGGATAGCGATATTCCAAGGTTTAGACTAGTGTCAGTTTATTTAGAAGGTACTGACGCCCTGTAACGACTGTCAAAGATCTTCATGACAACCGGGACCGACGGCTTAACGTGCTCTCCTAGGCACGGGACAATCGATAATTAACCATTCAATACGCACATAACTCCGAAAAGTCATTGGTGCGCGCCGTGGATTCGAACCCGATACCCTCTGCATGGCAGTCTGTTGGTATATCCACTCGGCTATCGCCGCCTTTGATGAACGTTTCAAATGCTACAATAAAAATAAACTTTTTGTTTAGTGAAAGGTGCGATGCGTCAGAATTTATGCCTAGAGGAAATGTATATGCAAGTCTTATGCATGCTCTTCTCTTCTGTTTATTGCCTTGTAAATCATGTACTTTTTTAGGATGTCTCCAGTTAGTCTGGGCAGAGAAGTGCCGTCATAATTCATGCCGTCATAAATCCCATGAATAATAAAGTAATTTTGCTTATGACTGTTACTCAACAAACTCTAGTTGTTTACTTAAAAGCATATTAGTATACCCAAGTCTTAGTAAAACAACCCACAGTTTTACAATTTCGCTGTACAAACTACCTCTAAAAGCTCCAACTACATGCCCGTATGCCGAGATCTGTTTGTGAATATGGCCCACAATATAATGTCAACTAATCTTGCAAATGTGCACTTGTACCCAAGTTAGTTTAAGTTAAACCAAATCCCGGGCGATTCACCTAAAATATGTAATGAATTCGTGCGGTACTTCAAGTTTTGAAGAGCGACTGAAATGAAGAGCGGCAAATCTCCGGGAGACTGTGTGTAAGAAACAGAAATAAGTAATTTGACAAATGTAAAAGTTGGTTTGTAACTTTGCAACACGTAGAAATAGCTACAAAGTTTGTTATTTACACTTGCATAATTTGAGAATATATTTAAAAAGGGTACTCTTTTTGCAGGACATGAGAAATATGCAATTTTAAAGACTTTTTAATATTAAGGGTAGTCTGATAAGTTTATTTTGATTACAAGACAGATTAAATATTAGGTAAAAATTGAGCTCTACATGTTTTATTTAAATCGATGAGAATATCTTTCTTGAGATGTTATAACTGGTTCTTAAGAAATTGTACCTATAAAAACATATCAACTTCTTATCGTTTTTCAGGCCTTTTAACGAAACACGGACTTTCACGGTACTATAAACTTACACACAAGTCCAGATACCGGAGTTTATCATTCCAACAGAAACTAAAGCTCATTTGCAGTTTTAATAGTTTATTTTACATACCTCTTAACCTCATCATTCACTAGTAATTTTCTCAATTGATTTTGTTTTTATCCATCGTCAAGTTATTTTCTCCTTCGCCATCTTGTTTTCCTTCCAACTCATAAAAAATAAACGGAAAGCGGTTCCAACTTGTCACCTTTTTCCGGGCTATATGGCCAAAGAATTACAGAATCCTCCGCAGGCTAATAGTAGAAAGCCTTGTTTTGACGCCCAGTACTATAATTCGTGCCATAATACAAGCCATAGTCAACGTCTATTAGATAATAAATGTACAAATAGAAAACTTTATTTAAGACCATAAAGCATAATATGAATAAACTGACGTTGTATTAGTTATTCAGCGCCTAGGTCCTAACTTAATCCATTCAGCTCATAGTTACCAACTTATAAATTAGATTCGCCTATCAAATTCAAAATTTTCAACTTCAGCCATCCCTAACAGAGTTGCGGTATGTTTGCCGGTAATTAATAATATCCAACGTAATGTTTGAGCTTATAACGTATTGTGTGAGATTAATACTAGTTTTCATTCTAAATGGATAATAAGTAGTTCGCTTCTGTTGTTATGTTTTGCTAGTATTTATTTAACTAAGATACAAATTACGACCGGCATAGTTGTATGTTGCTTTTTGTAAGGATTTTAGTAGAACAATTTGCTTAATATTTTAAAGTGGGTTGTTTGTATCGTGTTATTAAAAGTTGTTATTATTAACACATCGGCCGTAGCCACAGACCACAGTAGCTTAACAAACCTTACCTAAATTCGGACGTAATCTTGCCAATGGATTTAAAGTTAATTCTGATTGCCAAATTGATTTGAAATGTAAATATCTTTTACCTGCACGCAGAGCTTTATGTATCAAATAATTGTACATAGGTACGGCGCATAAGCTTGACTTGGTCAAGCTTAACTGTTGCAGTACGATTTTGACACTTGTTACCTACAGCATAGGAACGGTATACAAAGGACAAAATGTCGCTTGACGAGTAGCTGTGTGTACCGCTTGCTAAATGGTTACGGGAAAACCTACATTTCTGAAAGTAATGCATACTATTCATGATCAGCCTGGTGGACAATTGCTGTGCTGAGCAGTGGGCCAGTTTATGTAGGTACCTACAGGGGCAAAGCTGAATTTTAAGTAAAGATGACATGAGTTGCTACCGCCCGATAGCCCTGATGCCAGTACTCTCAAAAATATTTGAGAAACTAATATATGATAGTATCTACAACTACTTTGAAGTCAATAATTTATTTTGCGAGGAACAAGTGGGCTTCAGGAAAAACAAATCTATTGACATGGCAATTTACAGATTTCTTCAAACGGTATTGAGTAACATGGATAGTGGTAAACTAGCATGCGCTATGTTCATGGATTCAACAAAAGCGTTTGATTGTGTAGATCATAACCTACTATTAAAAAAGTTCTATGCATACGGTGTACGAGGAAATGCCTATGAATTAATTAAATCTTACCTAGATGACAGAACACAATTAACGCAAATTACTAGACTTTGCCCTACCACCCATAAATATAAAATATACTCTTCTGCAAGCAGAAAAGTAAAATTCGGTGTACCACAAGGTAGTGTCCTCGGTCCGTTACTTTTTAATATATATATAAATGATCTGCCAAAAGTAACCACATACCAGACAATACTATTTGCTGATGATAGTACAATTATATTTACGGGTAATGACAAACAGCACATAGAGCAGGAAATAAACTTGACATTAAAAAATATAATAAATTGGTTGACATTGAATAATTTGAAAATTAATATAACTAAGACTTATTTTATGACATTTAGAAATAGAGTAAACAAATTGACTAATATAGCTGTTTCATATTTAGATGAAAAAATTGAAGAAGTTGAGGTAACAAAGTTTTTAGGCCTAAACATTGACAATCATTTGAACTGGAAAAAACACGTAGAATCGGTATGTGCTAAACTCAATACATATTCATTTGCGCTGTATAGGTTAAAGAAAACAACAAGTATTGCGGCTGTCCTGACGGCATATCATGGGTATGTTACGTCTCAGCTGAGGTACGGTATTCTGTTCTGGGGTAATTCTACAGACAGGAACGCTGCATTTAGGGCGCAAAAGAGGTGTATACGAGCAATGTTTAATATCAAACTTAGAGATAGCTGTAAACCATATTTTATTAATTTCAAAATTCTAACTTTACCATGTACGTATATTTTAGAAACTGTACTATTTGTGCGTAAAAATTTTAATATGTTCAAAAAACTGAACAGCCGGAGACGGTGCTTAGATATAGGTATGCCAGGAAACAAAACGGCTTTACTCAATAAGAGCGTATTTTGTATGGCTGTCCGACTATATAATCATTTGCCTAGACTAATACGCGAAATTGATACCATGCAACTATTTAAGAATAAACTTAAAGCAATGTTAATAACAAAATGCTATTACTCAGTAAATAACTATTTAGATGACAAATTTTGGCAATAATTAATTATAGTATAAGTTATATTTATTGACATTTTTATGTATTGCATTTTGAATTGAATTATTAATTATTTATTGAATGTTAATTGAATTATTTATTGTTTATTGAATGTTAATTAAATTATTAATTATTTATTGCATTGTAAATTATTATTTAGGTGACAAATTTATAGATATATTATTAATGGTATAGGTTATAATAATTGCCATTTTTATCTATTTGATTATGGTATTATTCATTAAATTTTAAAATCAGTGATTAGAATGCGTACAACTATATGCATAAATACATTTTGCATGCTGCTGTGACAGCAAAACATGATGAAACTATCTGACTCTGTAACATCTTTTTTTGTATACCTACTCATGTTTTGCAAAATAAATATTGATATGATTTGATTTGATTTGATAAGTTTTTCGTAAGCCATGTTCGTTGGTAGTCCGGGCGCCTGCTAAACAACAATATACCACAATTTTTGTTTCATTTAAAAAATAAAGTGATTATTAAATTGCTATATACATATCTGGGATGCGAGTTAAAAGAAAGATTGTGTGGGATTTTTAACATTGATGGAAAGAACAAAGGATACCATGTGAAAAATTTTAGAATATTTTTAATTACGTAAATAATTGTAATCAAGTCACCATATAATTATTTTCCAAACCGTCTGTGCCAAAACCAGTGTATCTCCAGCTCTTCCACGTACCTACTTTTAATTTCTCTATGACGTCATAGATTGTTATTATGCTATTGCAATAAAAGCGATAAATCGCGCTATAAAACTTCTCACTCGCAACCAGGGCAGCATAGCACGGCAGTGATAGTAAACAGCGGTGGATAAGGATTTATGCGCGTACGTCGTGTGCTCGAGTCGCGAGGGCTTTACGAAAACCCTCTTACGTTAGCCTGGTGTTCTAAAAAACTATTTCCCAAGGTACACGGTCCAAATCTCTCGTTATTTAGGGTTCCGTTGCACCATTATGTCATATATGCGTTCATCGTGATTTGTGTAGATATTCATTTTCAGTACGATTGCTCGTATAACAGCAAATATAAATTATGCAAAGACGCAGAATTTTAAAATGACCACAATACAAAACAACAATCTGCTGCAAAAAAATTAACAGGGCATACCTACCTAGGTTATTTGTATTATTTGATACCATTGTACGAACCCTTCTCTAGGAACCACGTCGCACTTGACCGCCTTTAGTATGACGGCAAGTAGATGAATCATGTTCTACGAAAACGTATTAATATAATCTCAAAACATATTAATATACTCTTTTAACTATTTTATTTTTAATATAAAGCTCTTATACTCAAATATTTTCATGAACCTACAACGTAAATCTCACTATTTACCTTTATGAAAGAAAAAATGTGCATTTAAATATTTCGTAAGATTTTTATGGCACCAAAAAAGCTTATCTTCATAAAGGCCTGTAATGCTTTTGAAGCCTTAGATAACGTAAACAAAGCTTCTATTTCTTGTTTGTCAAATTTAAGCTGCAGTAGGCTTAAGTTTTAAAAACAAAACAAAAATAGAAGCTTTGTACGATAGGTGAGGTCCACAAAGTCAAAGTCAAAGTCAAAATCATTTATTCATCTAGGTCACAAGGTGACGCTTATGAACGTCAATTTTAAAATTAAATTACTTAATGCTTCTACATTTACATTTACTGCCTCGTTCGCAAACCCTTCACACATATTATACGTTGAATTGTAAAAGAAATGCTTTCACAAAAAGAACGGTGCATATTTCAACTGCTGGCCCAAATTCACCCGGATTGCAATCTGAAAAATAAATCTATTTTGACGTTTTCCTGTTTTATATGCGGTCGCTTTACAGTTCTGCCTTTATTGTGGTTACTAGAAGCTCAACCCCCACATCGCATGTTACAAGCATTTATCAGAATATACCTGCCATTTTTATGAACGTTGTAAATGCTACAATAAAAATAATCTTTTTGTTTAGTAAAAGGTGTTATGCGTCGAAATTTATGCCTAGAGGTAATGTATATGCAAGTCGCCGCAATAATGAATTCTACTACGGTGAAAACTATAATATAATTTAGAAATCTATCGACCTTTCTAAATTATATTATTCTATGTCCCTCTGGATGGTGCGATTCTAACGATATTCCATATCGGGGAACAAAATAAAATCGTAACTTGTGTAGGTACGTTGATATTTCTCAAGAATGCTGATGCAGAAATTTTGCTTGAGTTCAGAAACAAGAATATTTCTAGTGCTAGAAAAGATGTTTATAATAATATCGTTTTTTAATTTAGAGTAGTTGCGTAACACTAGGGTCTATGGATGGCAGTTAGACTAAGTGCAATGACGTGATAATTACTATAATTATGATTGTTGGAATGTGAGTAGGTATAATATGGATATGTAAATATGTGCATACATTTATAGTCTCACGCCTGTTTCCCGAGGAGTATGCAGAGACCACGGAACGCCATTTGCAACGATCCAACATCGTTCATCAACATTGCAACATCTCTCTAGCTTCATTCACTCCCATCAAATTTCTTATGCATGCTCTTCTCTTCTGGTTTTCTTGGATGTCTCAAATCTGGTCAGAGAACTTCCGCCATAATACATACTTACTTAATTATTCATGGGTAATTCATTGACATCAGACACCACACTGAATAATTAAGTAATTCTGCTTGTGACTGTTACTGAACAAACATCTAGCTTATTACTTAGAGCATATCAATGTATCCAAGTCTTAGTAAAACAACCCACAGTTTTACAATTTCGCTGTACAAACTACCTCTGTAAGTAATTCTATATACGAGCTACAACTATATGCTTGTACGCCGAGGTCTGTTTGTGAATGTGGTCCACAATATAATGTCAACTAATCTTGCAAATGTGCACTTGTACCCAAGTTAGTTTAACTTAAAGCAAATTCCGGGAGATTCACCTAAAATATGTAATGAATCTGTGCGGTACTTCAAGTTTTGAAGAGCGACTGAAATGAAGAGCGGCAAATGTCTGAGAGACTGCGTGTAAGAAAGAGAAATAAGTAATTTTACAAAATGTAAAAGTTGGTTCGTAACTTTGCAACAAGTAGAAATGGTTACAGAGTTTGTTATTTACACTTGCATTAATTAGGAATACATTTAAAAAGGCTACTCTTTTTGCAGGGAATGTGAAATATGCAATTTTAAAGTATTTTTAATATTAAGGGCAGTCTGATATGTTTATTTTCATTACAAGACAGATTAAATAATAGGTAAAATTTTGCTCTACATGTTTTATTTAAATCGATGAGAATGTCTTTCTTGAGATGTTATGGTTCTTAAGAAATTGCATAATAACATATTGACTCCTTCTCGTTTTTCTGATTTTTATTTCAGTAATCTGATATCAATATAGGTCATCAACATCTTACATATTATTATATGTAATGGCAAGTGATCACAATTAGATTAAAATAGTTGAAAGTTAAATGTTAATTTTAATCTAGAAACAGCAAAATTCAACAATTCAGCAACTTAAATAACACTACTTTCATTTTAATATTATTCCTTGCATTTATGCTTACCCTAAAACGTTTAAATTCGTCTCACGACATAATTAGAGATACAAGACGAAGATCCTCAAACAAATTAATGCAGTTACGCTGTCTCTCCAAACACTTAAATTAATTTTCGTTTCCCCTTTGCCCGTGCAACCTACCCCTACCCAACCGCTATCATATTCACTTACTACTTCCTTAATTGGAAGCACTGGACAGAAACCAATTAGAACTCAACATTTATTGATAGCTGGGTATATTTTATTCTGAATATTGCTGGTACAAGATTTATTCAAAAAAGGAGAATCGCGGGTTAATACGGCTGTAGATCTTTCTTGTCTTATGCAAGTCAATAAGTTTATTGTATCTTATTTAGGCGACTACTGCAGTAGGCAAAGCAAAAATATCCAGTCCAACAAATTTGCAAGCCAAACATATTGGCTGCTTGGTGCGCGCCGTGGATTCGAACCCCATACCCCCTGCATGTTGTTGAGTGACCCTACACTTACACACAAGTCCAGATAACAGAGTTTATCATTCCAACAGAAACTAAAGCTCATTTGCAGTTTTAATAGTTTATTTTACATGTATCTTTCTTTACCTAGCAGTTTTAGATTTGTACCTCTTAACCTCGTCTTTCACTAGTAATTTTCTTTATTGATTTTGTTTTTATCCATCGTCAAGTCATTTTCTCCTTCGCCAGCTTGTTTTCCTTCCAACTCATGAGAAAACAAATAAACGGAAAGCCATTAAAATTACTAAACTCACACTATTTCAGAGATTTATTGACAGTAACATTTCAAGCAGTATTTTGAGCGCAGAGGTAATTAAGGCAGTTGCCAAGAATGTCTTTAAAATATGTGTGTCACAACTGCATTTTGTTATTTATGATTTACGATGAGTATTTTCTTGAGTCTGCCAACCCGCACTAGGTGGACTATGGCCTTACACGTCTTCTCACAGTGAGAAGAGGCCCGTGCCCAGCAGTGGGACATAATATATTCAGGACTGCTCATGATGATGATGATATGCTTGCAATATTTTTGAGAAATTCACAAGGGATCAGGCAGAAACTTTAAAATTGAAGTCCGTGCGAATGAAACTGCCATTATTTTGACATGTTTTACTGAATAACAGAACTTACATCATTTATTTTACTTGCAGGAAAGTTCCCTATTGTGGCTTGAGAATAAATGAGGATCTCATGGTCCTTACCGCTTACATTGCAACCATGATTAACAAAGATATTTTTAATACATTAAAGTAGATAAATAATTTATTTTACTTTCAGGAACCTCTATTGCAGCACTTATTTAATTTACATACACACTACTACCGTGGTTCTGCATGATTTTGTGTACAATCGACCACAACCTACACATTTACGAGCCGCAACGTCTAGGTCTCTTTCTGCGAGGTCTGGTTAGTCTTGCGGTTTGGCAGGAACGCGAGTGGTACATTTCACTGCTAAATACCAACAGTTCAAAATCTGTATACACTACTTTAAAACTAACATACCTTAATTTTATATATTTAATTCTGTAGTAGGTATAACTTCCCATGGGTATGTGACTACCAAAAACAACCTGCTTAATGGAGGGACTATTGATAAATACCAATACAAACTTACAATGCAAGTAAAATAAAAGCTAGCCTTGCAATCGATGTTTTAATTTTAATAAAGCGTCTTTTAGGGCAAACGTATTTGTTGGAATTGATGCTATTTTGAAGAAAGTTCTTTTATCCGCATACAATATTCCACCTGTGGCTGTATATCGGTATCGCGATTAATGGTATCAACCTGTTATTTTGAGATAAAAGCCATATACTTCAAAGTTTTTTTTCGTTTTTACGAGAAAAATTCACAAGCATCCAACCATAATATCTCATAAACTTTTGTGGTTCTATTAATTTTTAGGGTTTTATTCAGCTCTACTATTCAAAATTGGGCAAGTGCGAGTCGGACTCGCGCACGAAGGGTTCCGTACCATCTTCTTTAAAAGAAAATCACGTTTGTTGTATGTATTCTTAAATATTCTTTAAGTTTCTACCTGTTTATTAAGATCGAGTAACAAATTGCTTAAAAATTACGTTTGCTGTATGGGAGCCCGCTTTTATTGCTTACATTTTATTCTAATTATTTATTTATATTCTGTAAAAATTTAAAGCGTCTACCTGTTACCGTTAGTTATCTTGAACAAAAAATACGAAAACAATCACGTTTATTGTACGGGACCTCCCTTAATATTTTCATTTTTTTATTCTTAGTATTTGTTGTTATAGCGGCAACCGAAATACACAATTTGTGAAAATTTCAGCTTTCTTTGGTTTATGAGATACAGCCTGGTCACAGACAGACAGACAAACAGCGGAGGCTTAGTAATAGGGTCCCATTTTTTACCTTTTAGGTACGGAATCCTAAAAATGATAGTGTACAACATTAACTTTTAACATAAGACAACATTAACTTCCATATATACTGCTATACCTTATAATACTACGTTTTCTAGAATGCCACTCTTTTATACCTTATATTAGAGTGACATTCTAAAAACGTATCGCGGTTTTATCTAAATTCTTCCACATCTAAGACATGTATCAGCTGAGCTTGTCTCAGCTTAACCAGAATCGTCGAGCACGTGCCGTATCCGTTCGACGTCCGACGTCCGACGACTCCATCCACACATTCTTATAGTGATCAATGTTTGTCACGAGTTTGCTCTCAGCTGAAGGTGGAATTCGATATGTGGTTTCGAGATTCGGTATGTGGTAAAAACATACAGGGGATGCAAATAAGATTGAGTTGGCAGTTTGTAAACATAACGTAATAGTAGAAGTGTAGTTAAAGAAACCTACATACATACGTTTAAAATTATAATTGTAGATGGCTTGCCAAATGTTAAAAAGTCACCTTTAATGATAACAGCTACTCGGCAAAACAGGCGTAAAATCTTATTTAACGGCTAAGGTTTTACTTGTTTAAGCCGAAAATGAATACTCAGCATGTGCAGAAGAGGATGCTCCCTTGAAATAAGTAAGTCGGAGAAGGAGTAGGAGATGAACTCGACTTCGATAAACCGCCAGCGTTCTCATCGGAAGAAATCCGGTATTACTCAGGCCGCTACTTTATTCATTGAGATGATGATTGCTTCTTAAGCCCATCGATTAGTAATTTAGCTAAACTCTACAAAACTTTTTTTAACTTTGCTAGTCATAATCAAACCAAATTGAAGCCCAAAACCTCAATCAACATCTCAAAAATCAAGTAATCCAGTAGGCTCAAGGAACAAACTTCGGAAGTTCCTGCCTAATTACCGATAGTACATGTACTCAATTCAGGCACCACACAATTTCATTTCATGTTTTGATATTTAAAACAAAAATATGAGATGAAATGTTAATAATAGCAAAATGAAAGCAATACAATCCCAAAAAGGCCGCGCCTCGATAAAGAACTGTATAACGCATAATATTAATTAAAAAATAAGAAAGCTAATGCAAGCAGGCGAGCCAAAGCTCTTACAAAATTAAAACCATTTGTTTGTTTTTAAGAAAACCCGAGATTATCGCGTAATTGAAAAGAAATCAATGAACTCGTCGGTCAAAATAAAATCTCACAATAAGTAGAAAGAGGTGCAATAAGTAAGAAAAATGTTTTCAAGCCTTGACCTTCTAGCGGATCTACAGGAAGAGGCTCCCTGGTGTATGCTATTCACCGACGACATTGTATTAATTGCTGAGAGCGGCCTTGAGGTCCAGAGCAGACTGACAAATTGGTGGCAAAGACTGGAGAGTGTAGGCCTGAAAGTCAGTAAAAGCAAAACTGAGTACATGTTTTGCGACTTCGGCGGTCTCTCCGTTCCCAAGTCCATATCCCTTGCTGGAGAGCCCATATCAGTCTGCTCCGACTTCCGGTACCTCGGGTCACTTATACAAGGGGACGGAGACATAGATCGAGATGTCACGTACCGGATCAACTCAGGTTGGATGAAATGGCAACAGGTCACAGGAACAACTTGCGACCCACAGATGCCTCATAAACTAAAGGGCAAAATCTATAAATCCGTTATAAGACCTGTCACACTGTATGGATCGGAATGCTGGGCCGTTAAGAAGACGGATGAAAGAAGAATGCATGTAGCAGAGATGAGGATGTTGAGATGGATGTGTGGGGTGACCAATGATGGATAAAATTAGAAATGAGTATATTAGGGGCAGTTTGAAAGTTGTACCGGTGCAAGAAAAGCTGAAAGGAAATCGTCTATCGTGGTATGGGCATGTGATGAGGAGGGATGAAAAGCATGGGACTAGAAAGGTGATGAATATGAAAGTTGAGGGATATAAGGCAAGAGGAAGACCAAAGAAAAGATGGATGGATTGTGTGAAGGATGACATGAATGAAAAGGGAGTGAATAATCAGATGACGGCTGATAGGAGAGAATGGAAGAGAAAGACATTCTGCGCCGACCCCAAGTAATATGGGAACAGGGCAGGCAAAAGAAGAAGACCTTCTAGCGTTAGTAGCCAATGAAATAACCAGTTACATAATATTAAAATAGTTTTAAGATTTTTTAAAGGAGACTTACAGAACCACTATCCTTGATTGATTGGAATCCAGTGCGTAATATAACTGAAGAAATTCTCGAGACGAATTTTTCGTTATATTGTTTTCCATCGACGCCTTACTCTATTTCCGCCAGGAGAATATTCTATCAGAAATTCAACAAATTTTTATCTAACCGAAATATTGAACGTGAAACTTTATACCTAATCAACTGCTGCACTGCTAAAATGCGCAAACATTTTTTTTAATGTAAAACGTTAAGTTTTTAAAGCATAAAAACGGTTAAAGGTGAACTCTTAAGATTTGTGAAAACTTAAACGGGTAATAATTAAAAGGTTCCCAGTACGTGCATAACGAGTGTTTGGGTGCCAACATTTCATTACAGCGAGACTCTCTAGAGGGCGCTGCTAACTCACGACAAAAGAAAATTACTTCGGAAACGATTTCAAAAGATTTCTAAGGAAAACCTTCTGTAAGAAGCAGTAGCTGCTAGTTTGGATTTTAATTAGTTTTGGCTCTTTTTGTGAGGCTCTGTGCTGCTGGCGTCTTTGGATGAAATCCGAAAATGCTCCTAATAACTTGAATAAAGATATCTCCAAGTTAAACCTTTTTGCCTTTAGTGGTTTATTTGGCTGCTTCGTCACTTGCAGTCCGCCACACACAGGTTCAGTAGGAAGAGTAGGAACATGGGCTAGCATTTAATGTAGAGTTTGGGTGTCAATTGTTTGAAGTTTTGTTGCATCAAATACGATATACGAATCGCGTTAACTTAACTTATTTAAGGTATAAATACCTATTTGTTTCCGACGTTTCGCTCGTCTTGCACCGAGCTTGGTCGCGGACAGACTGATGAGAGCTCAGCGCCGTCTTGTGGAAGTGCGGGTTTCGGCACCTACCCTCACTTGGTCTTTATTTAAGTTCGCAATGTTGGTACTCCGACACACTACACTAATGACGTCTACACACTGTTGAGATTTATCACTGCGGCGGCGTTTACATTTACTGATGACTGGATTCCAAGTAGCCGATAATCTATATATCCATCCTCCCGGTTGAAATTGTTATATTTCTTGATTTCTACCGCTTTACGTACTATCCTGGAGTAATAGTGACGATCGGTGGATAAGACTTGTGGTTGATGCAGTTCTATCCAGTGGTTTGGTCCAGACTCCAACAAATGCTCAGCTATCGCCGACTTACGATACTCATGTTTTTGAAATCTTAGATAGAATCTTGTTTTCCTTTATAAAGAAGTATTTATTTTCCCAAGCGTTCGAGACGACCTTTATATTCGGAATAAGATTTTAAGGATTTAGTCGAAGACGAAAAGCAAATTTTAAGACGTTCTAATTATAAATACGAACTCGTAATACTTTATAATGTTACAATATATGTTACGAGAGTGTAGTCTGGCGCACCCGAACGTCATTATATATTAATACTTAATGGTTGTCATGTCGCTATTGCGTTATAATAAACGAAACTATTGGCAAATAGAACGAATTTCAGTACGTTTCTGCCATACAAATGAGTGGAAACAGCTTGCAAGCTAGGTGCCCTTAATGTTCAAGTAAGCGGTGCTTATCTTTTCCAAGCATTTCAAACTTTATTTGCGCTCCTGTACTACAAGGCAATTATTTTCAAACTCGTCTAATGTACTTTAAATTAAATACGTTGCAAGTTCCAAGGCAATTTAACTTTTACAGGACTTCACGAGTGTCAAAACTTCGTGTCTTCTATGGTCACTATAGCTGAATCTAACTCCACAGGCACATATCTAGTGGGCTAGATCCAATATAAATCTCCCTCGAACAATTTTCAAAATTTTTTTTTTCTGAGATCGGTGGCTAACGAGCAGACGGATCACCTGATGGTAAGCGATTACCACCACCCATGGATACCCGTTGTTGCAGGAGGAGTTGCTGGTGACAGTGCGTTGCCAGCCTGGATCGCCAAAGGAACAGGAGGAGGACCGGGGACGGGACTTCGGCACCTGACTCACCGAACGAAACCCAACAATATAATAGATACTGTTACTTTACCTCGTAAGTCTTTGAGAGGGTAGTACTTCTGCGGTCGAATCCCTATTCACTCTAAAATCAGCAAGGTTCCACTTCCTATTTAATTTTCCATTCCGTTTTACACCTAGTCTTCCTTAGACACACTCTGATATTCAGAGTTCAACAATTGGTTGCCTACGGACTTGTTGAGTGACGTGTTCATTCATGGTTCACTGCCACGGTTAATGCGTTATTGGCGTGTAAATGGGTCAACCTATAGCTTGCTGCAATTGATTTGTATTTTCTTGTAGTTTCAGGGAAGTAGGTTAGTAATACACTAAGTATAGTGTTTTGCTTTGGACCGCGTACAATCCGAAATTAACTGTAGTATTTAAGCTTAGCAGAAGTTGAACAAAAACTATTTAGAATGAAGCAGAACGTAGTTTGTAGATGGAATATATTTTGTTTAATGTCTATACATTACATACATGATACGGTTGAAGATAAGTATCTATTCACAAGCGACTTGAAAACACGCAGATTGTTCTCAAAATCAGACCACGCCTTGGCGGTACACATATTTTTTTATAATGACGGACCGCTATCGTTAAGCCTGCTACAATTCATATATATTATAAAAGATAAAACAGTCCAATTTGTGGTATCAAAATAAAACATCGTACCACAACCCATTACATCAAGTTTCAACCCCTACGTTTGACATTATAACAAAAGTCTCAAAGCTAATTCAACCTAAATTTCGTTTTGACAAACAGTCAACAATGGCTGTTGTCGCCATAATTGTGTAACACACAAACATACATCATGTTTGTATATGTATATCGCTGTAGCGGGCCCATTGTGTAGCTTTAAGGTGGGAACATTAAAACGAGTGGGTATATAATTTGCTTTCCAGCACTTTTTAACGTTTTGCTGGATTGGTATTGCTAAATGTTCTGTCAGAGCCACCGTAGTCAATATTGCTTATTGCATGACTTGACTTGCCGTCTATAATAGATGGCCACAGTTAAGCAACGTTCATATAGGCCAACACTTGGATAGGTGACCGCTTGTGCGGGACTTTAATCAGAGTGCTAACGTGCTTCGTGTCGGTGTCAGTTTTTGTCTTAGAATAAGAATCGTTAGGCCGTATTTGGAGGCCTTCCGGTGATCTAAAAACTCCGACACCAGTGTTGGCCAAACACACATAAGAAAAAGAAAGAAAAACCGCATTCAGTTTAGTCACTCATGTCCAAAACTAGTCTCTAATTCAATATTCGAACTATAGATAGATCTGTAGATTTTAGATTTGTTTTTGACATAAGCTCCATACAAAATATGTCAAACACGAATCTCGAATCTCAAAATCCATGTATGGATCGAATATTGAAAATGGCCGTAAGCTAATACAACTAAAGGCTTATTTTAAATGGGGTGGGAGTGGGACAGCTTAAGTTTGATGAATAATGCAAAATATTCCTCAAACGTAATCGTTTGAGGAATATAAAAGTGAATGAATAGAAAAGTGTCAAAGCAAGCTCCAGTGTCTTTGTAAGATCTATTTAACGATACAATCCCACCTTTGTTGTCCTTTACATTATATAAGGGACAACGAAGAAAAACACCTTCAAGGTATGTATAGAAGCTATTCATGAAAGATATTTTTGTAGTTTCTACGCCTAGAAAAATGTATGTTATAGCCAAATTTCATCTCTCCCTATAGTCACCTAGTAAAACTGCGGATTTGCAGACGTCATTTGTTCTTGGCGAAGCTATAATGAGTAATGATTCCTGTTTATGGCACATTAAAACCGAAATTTCTTTGAGACCTATGAGTCTATGATTACGATGATAAAATATCGCTCTCTATTTTTATAGATGGCGTAACGTTATTTTCCCAGAACAAAATGATAAACCAATCAGTCTATAAAACGCTTCAAAAATCCGATTTGAATTAAAACCGAGAAAATTTTCACATTTTTATACAAACTGAACAGGCGTTTACTCGTGCATAAAATGGAATCGCTGTATCGTCATATCCATATACATAGTATGAAATCCTAACGGGTGCCAATGCGAAAAATATTGCAACCGCTGTCAACATATATTTTTTGCGTACGTTATGCGCGATATCAAAGCACAGTTACACGAAGTTGAGAAAAAAATACGACGAAATAACATACTTGTGTTTATCTGCTTAATAGATTTATTCCACTTTGTTCCCTGGGTGTTATCTGCTATGTGAAATCATTCCAAGGTGAAATGAGGACACCAAAAAGCTTACTTCGTTTACCTAAGTGAACAAAGTGGAATAAACCACTTTATATAATCGATTTTAAACCTTCGGGATTTGTATACATCATACAAAATAAATTAGCGGCTCTTAATCGCGTACAGTTAATTTATTTAAGGTATAAATACCTATTTGGTTCCGACGTTTCGCTCGTCTTGCACCGAGCGTGGTCGCGGAGAATCTCTCCGAACCATCGAAACTGTACGCGATTAAAACCCGCTAATTCACTTTATATAACGTAGGAGGCTGCTAAAAAAACTAAAGTGTTCCAGCAGCATAGGACTGGGGACCATTAGAACGACCGTGATCAGTCTGTCAAGCGAACCCGGCCAGAGAGCAGCGTTGTATATCTTACTACTGACTTGAAATGTTAGCATTGTGACGCAACTTAGGAGGTATTTGTGGCCAGCAGTGGATTGAGAAAAACATGCATGAAGTGTAATATAGAGAGGGTTAGACTGGTGGGTATCATTGGCTAGAATATCAATCGGCGGCTGACTTGTGCAGTAATTAAAATGTACGAAATTTATGAAACACGAGTCTCCCACTAGCTTCATCAGCTTGGAACCTCCCTAGTTGTGTAGATGTCCATTCCTTTTTCGACAGAAATATAAATATTTTTATAGCTATCAAATAGGGCCGAAATATAAGCATTATCAAAGCAAATATTGTTAATGAAAGATATAATTTCATGGTATTTACGCCTAGTGCGGATGTTTCAATCACTCAGTGGTTTCGTTTAATGGCGGATGCTTCAACCATTTTATATACAAATTTGATGGGTTTTGTAAACAAAGGAAAATACACGAGACTTAAGAGAATATTGCTAGTTCAGCTACTGAATCAGCTATAAGAATATGATATTATTACCTTATTCACAGAACTTTTTTTGTCTCTTTCATATTCATTCTAAATCGCAGAAGCTTATTTATACTTATTGATACTCATACTACACGGCTTTTGAATAGAAAGCTTACTAAGTAGTATTAGCAATAAGAATTACGCAAAGATTTACAAAAACTGTGGATCATTATCGTAGCGTTGCCCAGGAGCAATCCAACACCTTCGTCTTGAAAATGACAGTCCGCTGGTTCTGCCAATACTTTTGGGTTCAATTCTCACCCAGAACTTGAGTGATGGACACGATTATTTATTCTGAGCTTTACATACAGCTCTAAGTTATTACGTGTTATATTTTAGTTGTTATAAATAAATTTCAATATACCTACCTAAGTAAATCGGCTGATAAAGAATACTATTTATGATTATTTCATCCATAAAAGGCATACAATAAATTTAGTTCATCATGTCAATAGAGACGACAGTTTAATTTATTTGTGTACCGGTCGATAATTTACGTAAACATTGACAACTCTTATGGCAATTTAATCGTTCTAGAACATTTAGGTCACGGTAATAAATGTATTATTTTAAAACAATGGGCTATTAATGGCCACTAATAATTACGGCAAATAAAACATTTATTTACTAATGCGATCATGAAGTTCTTTGACAGTAATGGAGAGTCACTTGTGAATAAATTCCCTTTGAGTGTCGGACGTTAGACAGGCAGTTGCTCTGGGGCAAAGCTAATATTCAGTAAATCTTATTAGACTAAACAATGCAGGGTGTAAAAACACCCTTAGCTAAAACTGAAATCCCATATTGTACCAATCACTACCAACATTTTTTACTTCGGCAACATACCTGGGAAATTACTGGTTCAGGAGATATTGAGGCTCAAAGTTAGTGTGGAATTTTTCTGCAAGGCACTTTATTCTTACCTTCACTAGCCTTTCCCTACCGCTATTTGCCAACCGTACCTATATATATACCCTTTGGTTTATATTATAAACTATCTGAGCTGCAGTATTCTAAGAGCACATGCTTGTAAGCTTTTAAAGCTTCAAGAATATCCATGATAACGATCTTCCTAGTCAAGTGGTTAAAACTTTTTCGTTCGCCTTCAAATTCATAATTAAAAAAATATTATTCCTTTGTAATATATACATATCTGTAATCAAAGTAAAAAAATGTTTCATGGGATTTTTACTTGATGGAAGTACAAAGTTTACCTCCATGCCTACCTTACCATGTATTTTTTTTATTTGCTTTAATTGTTATTGAGTCACCATAGATGTATTTTCCAAACCCGTTGTATCACCAGCAAGTCCACGTACTTCTTATTTCTCAATGACATCGTAGATTGTTATGGCAATAAAAGCGACAAATCGCGCTCTAAAACTTCCCCATTGCAACCAGGGCAGCATAGCACAGAAGTGATAGTAAACAGCGGTGGTTGAGGATTTATTCGCGTACGTGCTCGAGGGCTTTACGAAAAACCTCTTACGTCGTGTGACAGGCTGGTATTCTAAAAAACCATTTCCCAAGGTACACGGGCCAAATCTCTACGTTTTTTAGGGTTCTGTCGCACCATTGTTATAATATATGCGTTGACCATAATTTATTTTTGTAGATATTCATTTTCACTACGGTTGCTCGTACAACAGCAAATATAAATAGCATGACGCAGAATTCCAAAATGAGCACAATGCAAAACAACAATCTACTGCAAAAATGTAAAAGGACATACATATGTACCTACCTAGGTACTAGGAGCACGTCGCACTTGGCCGCCTTCAGTATGACGGCAAGTAGATGAATAATACATACATAGACTCACGCCTGTTTCCCCGAAGGGGTAGGCAGAGGCATATTAAACGCCCACTTTTCGCCAGTGTTTTGATCCCACGTAATAGGTGGCGAGCCTATTGCCGCTTATTGGGACATTTTGTTTGCCAGAGCCTCGTCCGTTGATCGGCAGGTGCACCACTTGCAGGTGAAGTTGGCTTGGGACCCTAAGTTCTTGGTGGGAACCCTATGCACTAGATGAATAATGTTCTACGAAAACGTATTAATATAACCTCAAAACGTATATTAATATCAAACTCATACAACTCTAATACTTTCATGAACCAACAATTCAAATCTCTACAAAACCACAGATCGTAGGCCATTATTTACCTCTATGAAAGAAAAAAAAACGCATTTAAAATATTTCGTAAGGTTTTTGTGGCATGAACAATAAGCTTATCTTCTCAAAGGCCTGTAATACTTTTGAAGCCTTAGATACCGCAGACGAAGCTTCTATTTGTTTGTTAGTCAAATTAAAGCTGCAATATGCTTAGTATTAAAAACATAAAAATAGTAGCTTTGTGCGATAGGTGAGGTCCACATATTACTATGTTGAATTGTAAAAGAAATACTTGCACAAAAAGACGCGCCATACGCATATACTGAGGAGGAACGATATCAGATCAGCCTATAAACAATACAAAACGTTAAAATTTCTTTGCAATGGTAAAAATAAAGTATGTAAGAACAAAAAGTCCGGTATTTACTGCTTAACATGCGACCAATGCCAAAATAAGTACATAGGACAGATGGGTCGAAGTTTTGAGCTGAGATATAAAGAACATTTAGCGGCGCTTAGAAACAACCAGCCAGAAAAGTCTCATTTTGCCGAACATTTACTTGAATCGGGTCATATTTTAAATAGCGGACATTCATTTGACGTCATACACACTTGTCAAAAGGGTTTTAGAATGTGCGTATTGGAACAATTAGAGATTTTAAAGCGGGACAAGCATATATTACTGAACGATCAAACCAACTTTAACGGGTCCCCATTGCTGTGCTTCAGTTCTGGACCACAAGAATATTTCCAGTGCTCGTAGATGTTTTATAAGAATATCGGATATTTTGCCAGAGCCTATTTTTAGGGCAATAAACAAAAACAAAAAATAACAATATTGTTACGAGACGTAACAATAATGTCTATGGACGGCAGTAGACTAAGTGCAATGACCTCATAATTAATATAGTTATGATTGTTGGAATGTGAGTATAATACATGCAGAAATGAATATACATACATAGACTCACGCCTGTTTCCCGAAGGAGTTGGCAGAGACCACGAAACGCCATTTGTAACAATCCTGACATATCCCTCTAGCTTCATTAATTCCCATCAAATGTCTTATGCATGCTCTTCTCTTCTGTTTATTGCCTTGTGTATATATCATGTACTTTTTTAGGATGTCTCCAGTCAGTCTGGTCAGAGAACTGCCGTCATAATACATGTACCACAATAAATCCCATGAATAATAAAGTAATTTTGCTTATGACTGTTACTCAACAAACTCTAGTTGGTTACTTAAAAGCTTATTAATATACCCAAGTCTTAGTAAAACAACCCACAGTTTTACAATTTCGCTGTACAAACTACCTCTCTAAGTAATAATTATATATCCGAGCTACAACTACATGCTTGGACGCCGAGCCATGCCGAGCTCTGTTTGTGAATGTGGCCCACAATATAATGTCAACTAATCTTGCAAATGTGCACTTGTACCCAAGTTAGTTTAAGTTAAACCAAGTCCCGGGAGATTCACCTAAAATATGTAATGAATTCGTGCGGTACCTACTTTAAGTTTTAAAGAGCGGTAAATATCTGAGAGACTGCGTGTAAGAAACACAGAAAGTAATTAAAAAAAATGTAAAAGTAACGTAACTTTGCAACAAGTAGAAATGGTTACAGATTTTGTTACACTTAATTTGAGAATATATTTAAAAATGGTACTCTTTTTTGTAGAGAATGCGAAAAATGTAATTAGTGGGCTCATTTAGGTTAGGGGCAAGTTTAACCAATCTCTGACAAGTTTATTTTATTACTAGACAGATTAAATAAGGCCGAGCGCGCACTAGCGATTAAAGTTGGCCGATAGTTCAGTCGCAATCGAAAAATCAAACAAAAATCAAATCTTCAAGTGTGCACACTGCCGTATAACTCTGTACTGATCCGAATGACCGATCAAACTATCGGCCAACTTTAATGGCTAGTGCGCGCGAGGCCTAATACAAACTATGCTCTACATTTTATTATTTAATGGATAAGAATGGCTTTCTATAGATACTAAAACTGGTCCTCAAGAATCATGATCCTATAAAATAAGCCGAAAAAATTACACAATCGACTTCTACTCGTTTTTCGGATTTTAACTTATTTTTATTTTAGAATCTGTTATCTATCTAGTTCTAGATTCATAACAGATTTTTCTCATGTGTATGTAATGTCAAATAATGACAGTTAGACTAACGATGTCAAAGATGATACGTTAATTTTAATGTAGAAACAGTAAAATACTATATCTCAATACAATTCAAACTCCACAATTTAGATTTGAATATAATGCATTGCATTTATGCTTAGATACACAAAAACATTTCAATTTGTCTCACGACAAAATTAGAGATACAAGAAGAAGATCCTCAAGCAAATTAATGCAGTTTACGCTTTCTCTCCAAACACTTAAATTAATTTCCGTTTCCCCTTTGCCCGTGCAACCTACCCCTACCCTACCGCTAGCATATTCACTCACTACTTCCTTAATTGGAAGCACTGGACGGAACCAATTAGAATTCACCATTTATTGATAGCTTGGTATATTTTATTCTGAATATTGCTGGTACAAGATTTATTCAAAAATGGAGAATCGCGGATTAATACAGCTGCAGATCTTTCTTGTCTTATGCAAGTCAATAAGTTTAATGTAACTTATTTAGGCGACTACTGCAGTAGGCAAAGCAAAAATCTCCAGTCCAACAAATTTGCAAGCCAAACATTTTGGTCGCTTGCCGTTAGGTAAGTAATACAATACGCACATAGCTCCGAAAAGTCATTGGTGTGCGTCGTGGATTCGAACCCCATACCCTCTGCATGTTGTGAACTGACCCAGGCTGTTGGTATCTCCACTAGGATTTCGTTGCCTTCTAAAGAAACACGTACTTTTATGGTACTATAAACTTACACACAAGTCCAGATAACGGAGTTTATCATTCCAACAGAAACTAAAGCTCATTTGCAGTTTTAATAGTTTATTTTACATGTATCTTTACCTAACAGTTTTAGATTTGTACCTCTTAACCTCATCTTTCACTAGTAATTTTCTTAATTGATTTTGTTTTTATCCATCGCCAAGTCATTTTCTCATTCGCCAGCTTGTTTTCCTTCCAAATCATAAGAAAACAAATAAACGGAAAGCTATTAAAATTATTAAACTCACGCTATTTCAGAGATTTATTGACAATAACATTTCAAACAGTATTTTGAGCGCAGAGGTAATTATGGCGGTTGCCAAATCTTATTATTCACCTATTATACACCAGTCGTTTTAGTGGTAGTTTATTGGCTACTATACTCATTCGTTTAAGAAGGCAGCAGTAGTTAAATACCCGCTAATAGAATTGTTACTCTATGCAAGTATGTCTTTAAAAATATGTGTGTCAGAACTGCATTTTGTTAGTTATGATTTACGATGAGTATTTTCTTGAGTCTGCGAACCCGCACTAGGTGGACTATGGTCTTACACTTCTCACAGTGAGAAGAGGCCCGTGCCTAGCAGTGGGACATAATATATAATAAAGCGTCTTTTAGGGCAAACGTAATTGTTGGAATTGATGCTATTTTAAAGAAAGTTTTTTTATCCGCATACAGATTCCACCTGTGGCTATATATGGGTATTGTGATTAATGGTATCAAGCTGTTATTTTGAGATATAAGCCATATTACTTCAAAGATTTTTTAGTTTTTACGAGAAAAGTTCACAAGCATCCAACTATAAAATCTCATAAACTTTTGTGTTTCTATTTAGTTGCAGGGTTTTATTCAGCTCTACTATTAAAAATGACAGTGTACAACATTAACTTTTAACATTAGACAACATTAACTTCCTTATATACCCTATACCTTACAATGCAAAAGTTGTGGGTAGTTGTAGGATAAACACCTAAAGTTCTAAGCTCTACTTTTAAAATTTTAAATTAAATAGTAAAATTATTGTTTAAAGTAATTTTAATGAAATTATTATATTAATAACATCCAGTACCTGCCAGTATTGTGTTAGCACTATCCTACATAAAAATCACATAATTTCTTATCAACACAACACTATGTCTCAGTCACTGCACGAATCAATGAGCAATTTGAAGGATATGTTCTGCAAGCGGATGCCTAGATCTCAGGGCACTCCCACCATGCCAGGACTGGCCGCGGAATACAAATCTTTCAAGGCATTCGTGATGGAGGCTCTGAACGGGTTTCAGCACCAAATCGAGCGTATGGCTCAAACTATAGATACGATGGAGATGAGAACCCGACGGAAAGCATTACTGCTGCATGGTGTGAAGGAGGACAGCAAAGAAGACACGGCCAAAGTGGTGGTAGATGTCATCAGGCAGCACCTCAAGTCTGATATAACGGTCGCTGATATTAGACGCTGCCACAGGATGGGAAGTATATCAAACAACCACAAACCCAGTCCCATCGTTCTAAAGTTCAACAGCGCCTCCATTCGTGACAATGTGTGGTTTGGAAAAACAAAGTTTAAGGGCACTGGCGTAACTTTATCGGAGTTCCTGACGAAACAGTGCCTCGGAGTTCCTGACGAAACAGCGGCATGACACTTTTATGGCTGCACGGCAGAAGTTTGGTGTGTCTCAATGCTGGACCAAAGAGGGCATCATATATGTGTTGGCACCCGATGGATCCCGTCATCGCTTGGTCAATCTCAATGACTTGCAAAAGGTCGAGCTGAAGGACGGCGCGGAGAAACCACCCTCAGCAGCGAAACCAGTCGCAAAGTCAAAAAGAACGATCGCCCAAAAGAAATAATCCGTAGTTGCTTTTTCTTTGGTGAATCCTCGGTCCGGGTAGTAAGTTATATTATTATCTAACATTTATTTTCTTTCTTGCTTTATAGGTACCCACTTATCTTTTCTACTTTACTGTATACTTAATTAAAATATAAATTATTAGCTGGCGGTGACTGTTATTATTTTCTCTTTGTGATCTGTCATCTGTCAAAATATTTTATGTGTCAAAACTGTAACTTGTTTGGGTACAAAGCTTTTGGTTTAACTCCGTATTTTTCTAAATTTTCACATAACTTTTAAATAGTATATGTTTTTTTTTTGTTTGTTTCTTCTTCTTGTTTTGTTTTCTTTTGATTTCCTTGTCTCCTGATTTTTATCTATCTTAGAATTATGTAATAGTTATGTTCTACTGGCTACCCGGATTGATGTTCCCAACTAACTGTTTTGTTATATTTCATTTTTTTTTTATATATACAATGGTAACTTTGGATTTTCTTATTTTTTATGTAATCTAGTTGTTTCTACTGATGGCACTACTGGCAGCTGGTGTATTATTGGTTAACTTTTTAATACCATTTTTTTATTATTATTATTTATTATTATATTATTTGATATAAGTACGTCTATTATAGTACACTGCAACCATTGACTTAAATGTCGTAAGTGATGATAGTTTTCACTCCTTATCTAGTACATGTTCTGATGATAGCTTTACTAGTGTACCGTCCCTATCTGACTGTCTTAGCTCACAATTTTCTGATGTACCTAAAAACTTTAATGCTGTTCATATCAATGCCCAAAGCATTCCGGCACATTTCTGTGATATGCTGGCCAATCTAGACTGTAAGCACATACATGCTATCCTTGTTTCTGAGTCATGGCTTAAGCCTTGTCTGCCTTCTACATTATACTCCCTACCTGGTTTCCAACTCATCAGAAATGATCGTGCGGTTGGGGGTGGTGGGGGTGTTGCCATATATCTGCGGTCATATATCCCATATACTGTTGTAGGTATGTCTGCACAGCCTCCGCCTCCTAATGCCGGCGAACATTTATTTCTAGAAGTAATACTAAACCACACCAAAGTCCTACTCGGCGTTTACTATTGTCCCTCATTGCGAATAGATTATTTTGCTACTTTCGAAACCCTATTGGTTAATCTTGTGCCCTCTTACAGTCACACAATCATAATGGGCAATTTTAATAACTGTCTCCTCAAAAATGATTCCCGCTCTTCTTCTCTTTTTTCTACCTCTATAGCTTGTAATATGTCAATACTTCCTACTAGCGCTACTCATCATTACCCAAACTCTACGCTTTCTCTCCTCGATTTAATCATGGTTTCTTCAAGAGACCATGTCGCCACGCACGGGCAATACCCTGCAGACATGTTCTCTTACCATGACTTGCTTTTCATCTCCTACAAAATCCGTATTCCTAAGATTAAGCCTAAAGTTCTATTGCAGCGCAATTTTGGTGGCATTAACATCGATCATCTTTGTAAAGATACCAGAGATATCGACTGGTCTCATTTGATCAACTCCGAATCTGTAGACGAAAAGGTTGACATCTTCACAAACCAAATCACACTCCTTTACGACAAGCATGCCCCAATGCGACCTGTAAAACTAAAACACCGTCCCTCACCTTGGCTCACTGAAAACATTAGACAGCTGATACACAAGAAAGCGGCGGCTAAGTTTAGATATAAAATTAAGCCCGATGCTTCTAACCTACAAAAATATGTCACGATTAGAAATCACTGCAATAGGGTGTGTAGGGATGCACAACGCCAACATATTCATAGTTCTGTGAAAAATGGAGATCCAGCGAAGGTCTGGAAATTTCTTAAAACCCTGGGGGTTGGCAAAGCTCGCCAAAACGCTACTCCTAATGACTTCAACATTGACTTGCTCAATCAACATTTCTCTGCTTCGTCCAATATTGATCGGACTACTAAAGCAAGCACTATAAAGTATCTTTCATCTCTGCCAACTCCTACTTATTCACCTTTTGTCTTTAATCACTTCACCGATAGTGATGCTAAGAAGTGCATTATGTCAATCACGTCCAACGCTGCAGGTAGTGACTGTGTCAGCCGTAATATGATCCTTCCTATCCTCGACATAATCCTACCCATAATTGCCCATATCCTCAATTACTCTCTGTCTAATGGTGTATTCCCACCCATGTGGAAGGACGCCCTTATAACACCAATTCCAAAAACCTCTCATCCTTCATCCTTCTCTGACTATCGGCCCATTTCCATCCTGCCATTCCTTTCAAAAGTCTTTGAACGCCTCGTTTATAACCAAATAAACTCTTTCCTCTGCAAAAATTGTCTCCTTAATCCATTTCAGTCCGGTTTCCGTTCGGGCCACAGTACCGTCACTTCCCTGGTCAATATTACGGATGACATCAGGGTTGGCATGGAAGGCGGAAAGCTCACAATTCTCGCACTACTAGATTTTAGCAACGCCTTCAATACAGTCGATTTTGATATTCTACTCAGTCGACTTTGCTCTCTTAACATATCTCCTACGGTGATTGATTGGTTTCGTACTTACCTGTGTGGCCGCCGACAGCGTATACGCATTGAGAACTCAGTTTCTTCTTGGTGTAACACAACTGTTGGTGTGCCCCAGGGTGGCGTGCTATCTCCTTTACTCTTCGCAATTTTCATAAATTCTATATCAAATAATCTTCACTGTTCCTATTACCTTTATGCATATGATCTTCAAATTTATACACAGTCGTCACTAGCAGATATGTCACTTTCTTTAAGTACCATTAATAGTGATCTGGAACTGATTAGCAGCTGGAGCAAATCATTTGGACTAAAAGTTAATCCGTCAAAAACTCAGGCCATTATTTTTGGTACTTCAAGAATGACATCAAAAATTGACTGGTCTCAGCTCCCTCGCATCATTTTCGACGGCACCGTAATTCCCATACAAGACAAAGTTAAGAACTTGGGTCTCATTATGGACTCTAATCTCAATTGGCGATCGCAGATCGAAGAAGTGAGTCGTAAGTTATTTGCTTCAGCAGGTTCACTGAGAAGGCTTAGGAATTTTCTTCCTACTGCCACCAAAATTGCGCTAGCAAACTCTCTCCTTTTGCCCATTATCGATTATGCAGATGTCAGCTATTCAGACCTCGCCGAAAACCAACTACATAAACTTGAGCGCCTTCAAAATCTCTGTATACGATTCATATTTGGATTACACAAATATGATCATGTTTCACAATTTCGAGCACAGCTCAAGTGGTTACCTATACGACATCGCCGGAATGCTCATATTCTTTCTTTGCTGTATAACATATTGTTTAACCCTTCAACACCTTCCTATCTTAAAGGACGATTCGAGTTCCTTCATGATACGCATAACCGTTATTTGAGGTCATCAGAAAATTTAAAACTGAAAATGCCGGTACATTCCACAGCATTGTATGACAAATCATTTTGTGTAACCGCTGTTCGCCTATGGAATGCGCTACCATTACATATAAGACAGGCTCAGACGAAAGCTAAATTCAAAGCTTTAGTAAAGGTTCACTACCTATCACTGTAACTTTTTCTCGTTATATAAAATACATGTATGTATTAAATATTATGTAGGTAACTCCTTATCGATATGTATGTATGTATGTATCTATGTATGTATGTATGTATGAGTATATATGTATGTATGTATTAAGTATGTATATAAATGATATAGTTTGTTTACTGGTACACATGCAACAACCGTTTTTCTCCGACCAATAATACCTCCATCCAAAGGTTGCCTGGTAGAAATCGCTTTCAGCGATAAGGCCGCCCTTTGTACTTTACTTCGATATAATGTCTCTAATAATATTTTTCATTGTGTACAAAAAAGTGTAAATAAATAAATAAATGCTACGTTTTCTAGAATGCCACTCTTTTATACCTTATATTATAGTATCGCGATTTAATCCAAATTCTTCCACATCTTCGACATGTGTCAGGCGAGCTTGTCTCAGCTGAACCAGGATCGTCAAGCACGTGCCGTATCCGTTCAATATCTCGATCAACGACTCCATCCACACAATCTTATAGTGATCAATGTTTGTCACGAGTTTGCTCTCAGCTGAAGGTGGCATTCGATATGTGGTTTCGAGATTCGGTATGTGGTTAAAACATACATGTGATGCAAATAAGATTGAGTTGGCAGTTTGTAAACACAACGTAATAGTAGAAGTGTAGTATAAGAAACCTACATACATACGTTTAAAATTATATTTGTAGATGGCTTGCCAAATGTTAAAAGGTCACCTTTAATGATAACAGCTAGTCGGCAAAACAGGCGTAAAGTCTTATTTAACGGCTAAGGTTTTACTTGTTTAAGCCGAAAATGAAAACTCAGCATGTGCAAAAGAGGATGCTCCCTTGTAATAAGTAAGTCGGAGAAGGAGTAGGAGATGAACTCGACTTCGATAAACCGCCAGCGGTCTCACCGGAAGAAATCCGGTATTACTCAGGCCGCTACTTTATTCATTGAGATGATTATTGCTTCTTCGGTCCATCGATTATTAATTTAGCTAAACTCTACAAAACGTTTTTTTAACTTTGCTAGTCATAATAAAACCAAATTGAAGCCCAAAATCTTAATCACCATCTCAAAATCAAGCAATCCAGAAGTCCCTCCGCGACCACAACCGTTGCAAGCTGGTAGAAGCGCAGGAGAATAATAGAGGTATTTATGCCCTTAAATAAGTAAATTATCGCGACTAAGACCCGCTAAATAATATTGTATGATGTATACAAATCGCGAAAGTTTAAAATCGATTAAAATCGATCAATCCAGAAGGCTCAAGGAGCAAACTTCGGCAGTTCCTGCCTAATTACCGATAGTTCATGTACTCAATACAGGCACCACATAATTTCATTTCATGTTTTGATATTTAAAACAAAAATATCAGATGAAATGTTAATAATGGTAAAATAAAAGCAATACAATCCCAAAAAGCCCGCGCCTCGATAAGGAACCGTATGACGCATAATATTAATTAAAAAAATAAGAAAGCTAATGCAAGCAGGCGAGCAAAGCTCTTACAAAATTAAAACCATTTGTTTGTTTTTGAGAAAGCCCGAGATACTCGCGTAATTAAAAAGAAAACAATAAACTCGTCGGTCAAAATAAAATCTCACAATAAGTAGAAAGAGATGCAATAAGTAAGAAAAATGTTTTCAAGCCTTAGTAGCCCTAGCGTTAGTAGCCAATGAAATAACCAGTTACATAATCTTAATATATAAAATCCTTGCGTTACTGACTGACTGACAGACACGCTACAGCCGAAACTATTGGGCGCAGGAAGCTGAATTTTGGCATGTATGTTCCTTGGGGACCGTAGGGGTGCACTAAGAAGGGATTTCTCGGAATTCCCACGGGATCGGCCAAAACGGGTAAATTTGAAAAAAATGCAGGCGTAGCTGCTGGCGTCCTCTAGTATTAAAATAGTTTTAAGATTTTTTTAAAGCAGACTTACAGAACCACTATCCTTGATTGATTGGAATCCAGTGCGTAATATAACTGTAAAAATTCTCGAGACGACTTTTTCCTTATATTGTTTTCCATCGACGCCTTACTCTATTTCCGCCAGGAGAATATTCTAACAGAAAATCTAACATTTTATCTAACCGAAATATTGAAAGTGAAACTTTATACTCAATCAGCTGCTGCTAAAATGCGCAATATTTTTTTTATATATTTTACATACTCGTACACTGTACAACGTTAAGTTTTTATAGCATAAAAACGATTAAAGGTGAACCCTTAAGATTTGTGAAAACTTAAAAAGGTTATAATTAAAAGGTTCCCAGTACGTGCATAACGAGTGTTCGGGTGCCAACATTTCATTACAGCGGGACTCTCTAGAGGGCACGGCCAACTCACGACAAAAGAAAATTACGTCGGAAACGATTTCAAAAGATTTCTAAGTAAAACCTTCTGTAAGAAGCAGTAGCTGCTAGTTTGGATTTTAATTAGTTTTGGCTCTTTTTGTGAGGCTGTGTGCTGCTGGCGTCTTTGGATGAAATCCGGAAATGCTCCTAATGACTTGAATAAAGATATCTTTAAGTTTAGCCTTTTTTGTCTTAAGTGGTTTGTTTGGCTGCTTCCTCACTTGCAGTCCGCCACACACAGGTTCAGTAGAAGAAGAGTAGGAACATGGGCTAGCATTTTATGTAAAGTTTTCATTTTCCATTCCGTTTTACACCTAGTCTTCCTTAGACACACTCTGATATTCCGAGTTCAACAATTGGTTGCCTACGGACTTGTTGAGTGACGTGTTTATTCATGGTTCACTGCCACGGTTAATGCGTTATTGGCGTGTAAATAGGTCAACCTATAGCTTGCTGCAATTGATTTGTATTTCCTTGTAGTTTGAGGGAAGTAGGTTAGTAATACACTAAGTATAGTGTTTTGCTTTGGACCGCGTACAATCCGAAATTAACTGTAGTATTAAAGTTTTCTTAGCAGAAGTTGAACAAAGACTATTTAGAATGAAGCAGAACGTAGTATGTAGATGGAATATATTTTGTTTAATGTCTATACATTACATACATGATACGGTTAAAGATAAGTATCTATTCACAAGCGACTTGAAAACACGCAGATTGTTCTCAAAATCAGACCACGCCTTGGCGGTACACATATTTTTTTATAATCACGGACCGCTATCGTTAAGCCTGCTACAATTCATATATATTATACATGATAAAACAGTCCAATTTGTGGTATCAAAATAAAACATCCTACAACAACCCATTACATCGAGTTTCAAGCCCTACATTTGATATTATAACAAAAGTCTCAAAGCTAATTCGTCCTACATTTCGTTTTGACAAACAGTCAACAATGGCTGTTGCCGCCATAATTTTATTGTGTAACACACAAACATAAATCATGTTTGTATATGTATATCGCTGTAGCGGTCCCATTGTGTAGCTTTAAGGTGGAAACATTAAAACGAGTGGGTATTTAATTTGCTTTCCAGGACTTTTTAAGGTTTTGCCGGATTGGTAATGCGAAATGTTCTGTCAGGGCCACCGTAGTCAATGGTGCTCATGGCATGACTTGACTTGCCGCCTATAATATACTTATGGCCTAAGTTAAGCAACTTGCCGCATTCAGTTCAGTCACTCATGTCCAAAACTAGTCTCTAAGCTAATACAACTGAGGGCCTCTTTTAAATGGGGTGGGAGTGGGACAGGTTAAGTTTGATGAATAATGCAAAATATTCCTCAAACGATTACCTTGAACAGAAAAGTGTCAAAGCAAGCTCTAATGTCTTTGTAAGACCTATTTAACGATACAATCCCACCTTTGTTGTCCTTTACATTATATAAGGGACAACAAAGAAAAACACCTTCAAGGTATGTATAGAAGCTATTCATGAAATATATTTTTGTAGTTTCTACGCCTAGAAAAAATGTATGTTTTAGCCAAATTTCAACTCTCCCTATAGTCACCTAGTAAAACTGCGGATTTGCAGACGCCGTTTGTTTTTGGCGAAGCTATAATGAGTAATGGTTCCTGTTGATAGCACATTAAGAACTTAAGCATCTGTTACTTAATTATAATCTTAACCTAGCTCTGGATAGACCAGCAAGGCAAGGAAGAGAATCTTCAACGTGCATCGATAACTTTGCACATAACTTTAAAAAATGTTGGGTTGCTGACATTATTGACCTGGCCTTATCCGATCACACAGCACAAATTCTCGCTTGCCCTGTGAAATACACTTGTATTTTAAATAAATGGCAAAAGCAATTAATTGATTATTCACCTGAATATGTACATAAATTTAATACCTATATAAGTAATTTGACAATTTCTGACATTTATAATACTGATGACCCCAACACTGCATTTAATTTATTTTTTGACCAATTTAATTTATTTTATAAACTTTGCTTTCCTTTAAAAATAGCTACTATATGTGCCAACAAAAGACCAAAATGGATTTCGCAGGGAATCAAAATTTGTAGTAGAAGAAAAAGGCATCTACTATGGGCTTTACGAATAAAACCATCTCGCTATAATAAGGAGAGTTACAAAAAATATTCCAAGCTTTTAAAAAAATATCTTATTAACTAAGCGTGCCCAAAATGTTCATTAAATTAAGACATCAGAAAATAAAATGAAGGCGACTTGGCAAATAATAAACAATACGAAGTGCAATAAACCAAAAGAAAGTATACAAAAAATTATAGTGAATAACAAAACTATAACTGATCCAAAACAAATAGCAAAGAGTTTTAATGATCATTATGTTGATAAAATTAAACCTTCTAATTTAGACACAAGGGCTGCATGTAATGTAGAGAATAGTAATAATTCTATGTTCATGGCCCCTAGTGTGCCTCAACAAATCTTAACAATTATAAAAAAACCTTAGAAATACCAACAGTGTGGCCTATGATGGCATTTCCACGAAAATTATAAAATCTGTTGGTCATTTAATCTGTTGCCATCTGAGTTATATATTAAACTAGAAGACGCCAGCAGCTACGCCTGCAATTTTTTTAAATTTACCCGTTTTCAGCCGATCCCGTGGGAATTTCGGGACATTCCTTCTTAGTGCACCCCTACGCTCCCCAAGGAAAATTTATGCCAAATTTCAGCTTCCTGCGCCCAATAGTTTCGGCTGTAGCGTGTCTGTCAGTCAGTCAGTAACGCAAGGATTTTATATATTAAGATTTGTGCATATATCAAGGCATGTTTCCAGAAAAATTAAAAATCTCTCTAGTAAAACCTATTTATAAGAAAGAGAGTAAGGACTTAATATCAAACTATAGGCCTATCGCCCTTGTACCTGTTTTTTCAAAAATATTTGAAAAGTATATACATAATGAGCTGTACGGATATTTAGAGAATAGGAACGTAATTCGTAAAGAGCAGAAAGGATTTAGAAAAGATATGTCGATTAACATGGCTGTTTATGATTTTCTTCATGAGGTTGTAGTAAATATTGATCAAAGAAATTCCGTTTGTGCAGTGTTTTGCGATATGACGCAAGCATTTGATTATGTGGATCACAACATATTAAAAAATAAACTTGAACGTTACGGTATCCGGGGAAACGTTTTAAACTTAATAGAGTCATACATAACTAACCGAAAACAATTCACTGTGGTTACTGGAGTTGATCTTAATACTAACAAAGAAGTAGCAACTGCCTCAAATGAATGAATTGTAACATTTGGTGTCCCACAAGGGAGCGTTTTGGGCCCTTTACACATTAATGACCTCCCTATATCAGTTGACCATCCTATAACTCTCTTCGCTGATGACAGTACACTCACAGTACCGTGTAAAAATATGATCCAGTACGAAAACGACATTAACAATGCTGTAACTTTGATTATTTCTTGGATGACCAGTAATAACCTAAAAATTAATTTGAAAAGACCCAGGTCATGCATTTTTGCCAAAGACCTCAAAATAATCAACTTAGCATTAAATATGAAGAGTCAGAAATAAATAAGGTAGATAATGCTAAATTCCTCAGCCTAGTTATCGACAAACAATTAAATTGGAAAGGTCACATAGAAGAGCTAGCTAGTAAGATCTGTAGCTGTTCTTATGCTCTGTATAAGCTTGCGCCGACAGTAAATACATCAGCACTGCTTACTGCGTACCATGGCCTTATAGAATATCTATTACGATATCTCAGCCCCAAAAATCTATAATAAGGTTCCTAATTCTTACAAAACACTTAGCAATAATATATTTAAACGCCATCTAAAAAATATTTTAATCTCGAAATGTTATTATACAGTTAATGAATTTCTAAATGATGGACATATATTGTAATTGAATAAAATTTTATGACATATATTCTAATTGAAATTCTGTGAATAATTTTATACTAAGACTTGACATTAATTAGACTGACACTACTCTTAATACTGACATTTCTATTTTACTTATGATTTATTCTCTTAATTGACATTACTACTTTAATTATTTGTGCAATCATACATGACATATTTTAGATTATTAAATTAATTTTACCAATGATCATATTATTGAAAGTAATCCTCATTCTAATTAATTAATTTGTATCTTTTTTTGCCACTATGTCTTATTATATATTTGCATGTCATGAACACTGACAGAACATGTTGAGACCATAATTATTATATACTAAAAGACCTGTCATAACTTTACCTACACATGTTGAGACAAATAAATCATCTTTATCTTTATTAAAACTGAAATTTCTTTAGAGACCTGTGGGTCTATGATTACGTTGATAAAATTTCGCTCTCTATTTTTATCATCCATAACGTTATATTCCCAGAGCAAAATGTTAAACCAATCAGTCTATAAAAACGCTTCAAAATTCCGATTTGAAGTAAAAACAACAAAAATTCACATTTTTTATACAAACTGAACAGCCGTTTACTCGTGCATAAAATGAAAGCGCTGTATCGTCATATTCATATACATAGTATGAAATCCTAACGGGTGCCAATGCGAAAAATATCGCCACCGCTGTCATCATACATTTTGTGCGAACGTTATGCGCGATATCAAAGCACAGTTACACAAGTTTAGAAAAAAATACGACGAAATAACATACCTACTTGTGTTTATCTGCTTAATAGGTTTATTCCACTTTGTTAACTGGGTGTTATCTGCTATGTAAAATCATTCCAAGGTGAAATGAGGACACCAAAAAGCCTACTTCGTTACTTCAATGAACAAAGTGGAATAAACCACTTTATATAACGTAGGAGGCTGCTAAAAAACTGTTTCAGCAGCATAGGACTGGGGACCATTGGAACGACCATGATCAGTCTGTCAAGCGAACCCGGCCAGAGAGCAGCGTTGTACATTCTCCTACTGACTTGTAATGTTAGCATTGTGACGCAAATTAGGAGAGGTGTGTGACCAGCAGTGGATTGCGAAAAAATGCACGAAGTATAAGATAGAGGGGGTTAGACTGGTGGGTATCGTTAGTGGCTAGAGAATATCGATCGGCGGCTGACCTGTGCAGTAATTAAAATGTACGAATTGGATGAAACACGAGTCTCTCACTAGCTTCATGAGCCTTTTTTTTTAGTAATAGGCGGCAGACGAGCAGACGGATCGCCTGATGGTAAGCAATTACCGCTGCCCATGGACACAAGCAACACCACAGGGGTTGGGAAAAGGGATAGGATGAATAAGGAGTGGGATGAGGGAGAAAGAACAGGAGATAGGGCCTCCGGCACTCACCGAACGAAACGCAACAGTTTAAGTACTGTTACTTTACGTCGATTTTCTGTGAGAGGATAGTACTTCCCCGGTCGAGCCGACCCATTCATGCTGAAATCAGCAAGGCTCTACTACCTAGAAAAAACTTGGAACCTCCGTAGTTGTGTAGATAATCATTCCTTTTTCGACAGAAATATAAATATTTTGATAGCTATCAAATAGGGCCGAAATATAAGCACAATCAAAGCAAATGTTGTTAATGAAAGATATAATTTCATGGTATTTACGCCTAGTGCGGATGTTTCAATCACTCAGTGGTTTCGTTTAATGGCGGATGCTTCAACCATCTTATATACAAACTAGGGGACGCCAGCAGCTACGCCTGCATTTCTTTTAAAATTACCCGTTTTCGCCGATCCCGTAAGAATTTCGGGAAATCCCTTCTTAGTGCACCCCTACGGTCCCCAAGGAACATACATGCCTAATTTCAGCTTCCTGCGCCTAATAGTTTCGGCTGTAGCGTGTCTGTCAGTCAGTCAGTAACGCAAGGATTGTATATATTAAGATTTGATGGGTTTCGTAAACAAAGGAAAAGACACGAGACTTAAGAGAATATTGCTAGTTCAGCTACTGAATCAGCTATAAGAATATGATATTATTACCTCATTCACAGAACTTTTTTTGTCTCTTTCATATTCATTCTAAATCGCAGAAGCTTATTTATACTTATTGATACTCATACTATACGGCTTTTGAATAAAAAGCTTACCAAGTATTAGCAATAAGAATTACGCAAAGATTTACAAAAACTGTGGATCATTATCGTAGCGTTGCCCAGGAGCAATCCAACACCTTCGCCTTGAAAATGACAGTCCGCTGGTTCTGCCAATACTTTTGGGTTCAATGCCCACCCAGAACTTGAGTGATGGACACGATTATTTATTTTGAGCTTTAAATACAGCTCTAAGTAATTACGTGTTATGTTTTAGTTGTTATAAACAAATTTCAATATACGTACCTATGTACATCGGCTGATAAAGAATACTATTTATGATTATTTCATCCATAAAAGGCATACAATAAATTTAGTTCATCATGTCAATAGAGACGACAGTTTAATTTATTTGTGTACCGGTCGATAGTTTACATAAACATTGACAACTGTTATGGCAATTTAATCGTTCTAGAACATTTAGGTCACGGTAATAAATGTATTATATTAAAACAATAAGCTATTAATGGCCACTAATAATCACGGAAAATAAAACTTTTATTTACTAATACTGTCATGAAGTTCTTTGACAGTAATGAAGAGGCACTTCTGAATAAATTCCCTTTGAGTTGCGGACGCCAGACAGGCAGTCGCTGTGGCAAAGCTAATATCAAAGAGCTCAGATATTTACATAGAGGCGCATTTCTTATGGGCGCACTGCAGACAAACTTTCTGTGACCCAAATTGCCGCTTGGCGGCGTGTCAGTCAGTCGCGTTGTGACAGCTGTCTCTACGAGAGCAAGAGAGACGAACGTTCCTCCTGTGTATCTTAACTACGAGAGCAAGAGAGACGTAGAACGACGCCAGCGCCAACTACGAACTAAACTAGAGACAGTCTCCACATGGAATCGCCACACGAAATTCTTAAGAACTGCGCTTCTATGTAAATCTGTACCTATTCATTGATAATATTCAGTCAAATCTTATTAGACTAAACAATATAATTGAAAGTCGGACGAGTGCACATGACGAAACTAAAAAGATATGTTGTAGTTACTACAGAACCTAAAAATCAAATGAATACAAATATTAATAAGTAAAAAGTATTTTAGAATATAAAAAGAGTGCGCTTCGCGTGCGGCGCATCTAATGCACATTATGTACGAGTGTAATTTTCCAATCAATAAAAATTGTGTTCATTATGGCATGTCATGTAGGTACCTACGTAGAGTTTGATGAAACGTAAGCACCTGAAGTTTAGTTAAAACCTACGCATATAAGTATCAAAATATTATACGTTAAAGAGAACTAGTAATTATTCGATTACGATTTTTCATTCGGACGGTGTATATTTAGGAAATTTAATTGTATAATTATGAAGCCGGACGCCATTTTCATCGGAATGTGTGCTCACTATTCCGTGGTGTGACCGACTCGCCACAAACCCGACTGAATACCGCACATTTCACGCAATCCGCATTAATCGCTCATTTGTTAGATAAACAGCTTCTCATTAGCGTTAAAAGGAAAACAAACATAAAATCTTTTATTTACCTCCTCCAAAAATAACATCCAGGGTAAAAGTGTCGACCCATTACAAAAAAATTGGAGCTAAAATAAAAAATATATCAAAATAAAATCCAGCATAAGCCCCAGTGCCAGTGGGCGCTCTAGCAATATAAATTAAATTGACGTATTTTCGAATTTAGAACGCGGCGTCAGCCATATATGATTCTTTTTTTAATGCGAAAAGCGCACAGCTTGCCGGGTTAGATTAGTAATTGGCTGAATGAAAATCTTTTATTTTATTTATTGAAAGGCGAATCGTATATTTATTTTATTGCAGATAGAAAATTTGCCTCTAAATTCGAACATTGAGAACAACATGGTTCATAAGAAACTTGGCAATGATACCATTGTAATTTACATTACATTTATAACTTATTATGTGTCTATTTTAACCCATACGCAAACAGAGGGTTTATTTGTTTGACGTTTCTATGAATCTTTATGTATGTCACCATAGCACCTAATAGAATAGACCGATTTTGACGCTTTTATTTGTTTCAAAATTGACGTGATCTCGGAATGGTAAAAGCTATAATTTATGAAGATGTGTGTGGAAAGTTCTTAGAATCTTAATTATTAAATAATATCATGCGGTTTGTCAAAGTTCACGACATTTTTCAAGCGTAGAGTAAATGCTTACTTTTCACTCTAGTCGTCTCTTTTAGTTTCTTGATACAACAATGAAACACATAACAAATAACTGAGTTTTCTACTATAAAAATACTAAGGTGTGTAAAAGAGCGCGACATGCACCGCACCGCTCTGGATAGATGGCTGATTAAATGTCATACAACATGTAGTCTGCAGCCACTCAGGATTTCTTTGCTCTATTTGGTCATTACTTACAAAGTAATAAATAAAATGGTTTACATAATAAGAATACTAAATTACCAGCTTTAAAATGTTGAGAACAAGCAAATTACTACACAGTGATTTATCCCACATCTACATGCTAATAGACACATTATCCTTAACTAAACCGCATTATTTATTACCAGGAGATAATAAGGCAAAATAGTTCTAAAAGCCAGATATATAGCCTAGCCCTCAATAGACGGCAGTGATTACCTAGCTGGAGCAAACTCGCTCCTTTGTGTTTGCCATTGACTGCCTTAAGAGGAGGTTGTATGTATTGTAGAGTCGCCGTAGTGTTTTGCTACGGTTTTACACGCGTTAAAAGCTTTCAAGGTGTTGAGAGTAGAGATTGGAGATTATAGTTTTATGTAAGAGTGCTATTTAAAGGATATTGTACCTATAGTTTTTGCGTCTCTACAACAGAGTCGTCTAGTAGGTTAGCTAACTTAGTACACGTTTGGTCATAACGCAGCTCACTTCGACTCGAATAGCGTCAGGTCAATCCCCAATTGGTTTTCGTCATAATCTGCGACGATATGACGTTAAAAGCGGGCCTATCAGTGCGCCGGGTTCCATTCGAGATGAGACATGCGATGTCAAATACAGACTGAGCCAATCAGGCATGTGTAGATGTAAGGTAAGTTCATAGAATTGAATAATTAAATGTGAAAGATATACTATACTTTCAAAAGGCTCATTACTTTTTTAATGCTTAGTCTGATATTGCTTCATTTTGGTTTGAACATGAGATTGTTGAGGGTACATTTCAACTACTTTAGTACGAACATACCTTATTTTTATTTATTCAATTCTGTAGTAGCTATAATTTACCATGGATATGTGACTACCAAAAAACTAAAAAAAATAACCTGCTTACTGGAGGTACTATTGATAAATACCAATACAAACTAACAATGCAAGTAAAATAAACGCTTGTCTTGCAATCGATGTTCTAATTTTAATACAGCGTCTTTTAGGGAAACCATAAATTTTGGAATTGATGCTATTTCGAAGAAAGTTCTTTTATCCGCATACAAGATTCCAACTGTGGCTATATATCGGTATTCACGATAAATGGTATCAAGCTGTTATTTTGAGATAAAAGCCATATTACTACAAAGTTTTTTTAGTATTTACGACAAAAATTCACAAGCATCCAACTATAAAAACTCATAAACTTTTGTGTTTCTATTTAGTTGCAAGGTTTTATTCAGCTCTACTATTAAAAATGATAGTGTACAACATTAACTTTTAACATTAGACAACATTAACTTCCTTATATACCCTATACCTTACAATACTACGTTTTCTAGAATGCCACTCTTTTATACCTTATATTATAGTATCGCGGTTTTATCCTAATTCTTCCACATCTTCGACATGTGTCAGGCGAGCTTGTCAGCTTAACCAGGATCGTCGAGCATGTGCCGTATCCGTTCAATATCTCCATCGCCGACTCCATCCACACAATCTTATAGTGATGAATGTTTGTCACGAGTTTGCTCTCAGTTGAAGGTGGAATTAGATATGTGGTTTCGAAATTCGGTATGTGGTAAAAACATACAAGTGATGCAAATAAGATTGAGTTGGTAGTTTGTAAGCATAACGTAATAGTAGAAGTGTAGTTTAAGAAATCTACAGACTTACGTTTAAAATTATATTTGTAGATGGCTTGCCAAATGTTAAAATGTCACCTTTAATGATAAAAGCTAGTCGGCAAAACAGGCGTAAATTTACTTGTTTAAGCCGAAAATGAAAACTCAGCATGTGCAGAAGCGGATGCTCCCTTGAAATAAGTAAGTCGGAGAAGGAGTAGGAGATGAACTCGACTTCGATAAACCGCCAGCGGTCTCACCGGAAGAAATCCGGTATTACTCAGCCTACTCAGGCCGCTACTTTATTCATTGAGATGATTATTGCTTCTTCGGCCCATCGATTAGTAATTTAGCTTAACTCTACAAAACTCTTTTTAACTTTGCTAGTCATAATAAAACCAAATTGAAGCCCAAAATCTTAATCACTATCTCAAAATCAAGCAATCCAGAAGGCTCAAGGAGCAAACTTCAGCAGTTCCTGCCTAATTACCGATAGTTCATGTACTCAATACAGGAACCACACAATTTCATTTCATGTTTTGATATTGAATCTGATATAACAAAAATATCAGATGAAATGTTAATAATGGTAAAATAAAATCAATACAATCCCAAAAAGCCCGCGCCTCGATAAGGAACCGTATAACGCATAATATTAATTAAAGAATAAGTAAGCTAATGCAAGCAGGCGAGCAAAAGCTCTTACATAATTAAAACCATTTGTTTGTTTTAATAAAACCCGAGATTATCGCGTAATTCAAAAGAAAACAATGAACTCGTTGGTCAAAATAAAATCTCACAATAGTAGTAGAAAGAGATGCAATAAGTAAGAAAAATGTTTTCAAGCCTTGACCTTCTAGCTTTAGTAGCCGATGAAATAACCAGTTACATAAGAAAGAAAGAAAGAAAGAAAGAAAAACTGTTTATTTGCATAATATTAAAATAGTTTTAAGATTTTTTTAAAGCAGACTTCCAGAACCGCTATTCTTGATTTATTGGAATCCATACATGCGTTACATAACTGAAGAAATTCTCGAGACGACTTTTTCCTTATATTGTTTTCCATCGACGCCTTACTCTTTATTTCCGCCAGGAGAATATTCTAACAGAAAATCTAACAACATTTTATCTAACCGAAATATTGAACGTGAAACTTTATACCTAATCAACTGCTGCTTAAATGCGCAATCATTTTTTTTATATATTTTACATACACAGTACAACGTTTAGTTTTTAAAGCATAAAAAGGTTAAAGGTGAAATCTTAAGATTTGTGAAAACTTAAAAATTTATTTATTTATTTATATTTACAACTGCTCACTGCACTTACAGTTGCCCAACGCGTGCAGTGAGCCATTAGAATACAATTTTCTACAGTAAGATCTAAAGTAGGTACATACAGTGTCTTATTAATATGCTATTCTAAATATAATTAGGTACATGACAAAAAGAATGCAGCCATTTTCAAAAATGTGGTTTGGTTCGTAAAAAATATGTCCAAATCAGGATACTGAGCAATAAAACAATTGAGCAGAGAAATTGCATGGCATGTGGGTGCGTATTGCGCCGTACATGTTCGCACTTGTGGTGCGGCAAGCAAGCGGCGCGAGCGCAGCCGAGTGTACTGGTTCGGCACTGATAATGAACAGTGTGAGAGTGTTACCGAATCGTCAATTTTATGATTTAATAACATATAATAATGCAACATAAGGGCACACTTGCGTCGTAAGTATAATTAAAAGGTTCTCAGTACGTGCATAACGAGTGTTCGGGTGCCAACATTTCATTACAGCGGGACTCTCTAGATGGCGCTGCCAACTCACGACAAAAGAAAATTACTTCGGAAACGATTTCAAAAGATTTCTAAGGAAAACCTTCTGTAAGAAGCAGTAGCTGTTAGTTTGGATTTTAATTAGGTTTGCCTCTTTTTGTGAGGTTCTGTGCTGCTGGCGTCTTTGGATGAAATCCGTAAATGCTCCTAATGACTTGAATAAAGATATCTCCAAGTTAAACCATTTTGCCTCTAATGGTTTATTTAGCTGCTTCGTCCCTTGCAGTCCGCCACACGCAGGTTCAGTAGGAAGAATAGGAACATGGGCTAGCATTTTATGTAGAGTCTGGATGTCAGTTGTGTAAAGTTTTATTGCATCTCTTTTTTATTGCATTTCTTACCTATCTTTTTGTAAGATCTGAGATAGAATCTTGTTTTCCTTTGTAAAGAAGTATTTATTTTTCCTTAACGTTTGAGACGACCTTTATATTCGGAATCGGATATCAAGGATTTGGTCGAAGACGAAAAGTAAAGATTTAAGATGTTCTTTTAATGTTAATTACTGTTAATTATCAATACGAACTCGTAATACTTTATAATGTGCACAATATATTTTACGAGAGTGTAGTCTTGCGCATCTGAATGTCATTATAATTATATTAATAAAATTAATGATTGTTATGTCACTACTGTTTTATAATAAACGAACCTATTGGTAAATAGAACGAATTTCAGTATGTTTCTGCCATACAAATGAGTGGAAACAGCTTGCAAGCTGAGTGCCCTTAATGTTCAAATAAGTGGTGCTTATCACTTCTAAGCATTTCAAACTATTTTTTGCGCTCCTGTACTACGAGGCAATTATTTTCAAGCTCGTCTAATGTACTTCAAATTAAATTCGTTGCAAGTTCCAAGGCAATTTCAATTTTCCAGGACTTCACGAGTGTCAAATCTTGGTGTTTCTATGGTCACTTTAGCTGAATCTATCTCCACAAGTACATATCTAGTGGGCTAGATCCTATATAAATCTCCATCGAACAATTTTCAAATTTTTTTTCTGAGATCAAAGACAAACGAGCAGACGGATCGCCTGATGGTAAGCGATTACCGCTGCCCATGAATACCCGTTGCTGCAGGAGAAGCTGCTTGTAACAGAGCGTTGCCAGCCTGGATGGGCATAGATATAGGCATAGAAATACGACGACGACCGGGGACCGAACTTCGGCACCTGATTCACCGAAAGAAACCCAACAATATAATAGATACTGCTACTTTACCTCGTAATTCTTTGAGAGGGTAGTACTTCTCCAGTCGAGTCCCTATTCATGCTAAAATCAGCAAGGCTCCACTTCCTATTTCATTTTCCATTCCGTTTTACACCTAGTCTTCCTTAGACACACTCTGATATTCAGAATTCAACAATTGGTTGCCTACGGACTTGTTGAGTGACGTGTTCACTCATGGTTCACTGCCACGGTTAATGCGTTATTGGCGTGTAAATGGGTCAACCTATAGCTTGCTGCAATAGATTTGTATTTTCTTGTAGTTTGAGGGAAGTAGGTTAGTAATACACTAAGTATAGTGTTTTGCTTTGGACCGCGTACAATCCGAAATTAACTGTAGTATTAAAGTTTTCTTAGCAGAAGTTGAACAAAGACTATGTAGAATGAAGCAGAACGTAGTATGTAGATGGAATATATTTTGTTTAATTTCTATACATTACATACATGATACGGTTAAAGATAAGTATCTATTCACAAGCGACTTGAAAACACGCAGATTGTTCTCAAAATCAGACCACGCCTTGGCGGTACACATATTTTTTATAATCACGGTCCGCTATCGTTAAGCCTGCTACAATTCATATATATTATACATGATAAAACAGTCCAATTTGTGGTCTCAAAATAAAACATCCTACCACAACCCATTAGGTACATCAAGTTTCAACCTCTACATTTGACATTATAACAAAAGTCTCAAAGCTAATTCATCCTACATTTCGTTTTGACAAACAATCAACAATGGCTGTTGCCGCCATAATTGTGTAACACACAAACATACATCATGTTTGTATATGTATATCGCTGTAGCCGACCCATTGTGTAGCTTTAAGGTGGGAACATTAAAACGAGTGGGTATTTAATTTGCTTTCTAGGACTTTTTAAGGTTTTGCCGGATTGGTAATGCTAAATGTTCTGTCAGGGCCACCGTGGTCAATGGTGCTCATGGCATGACTTGACTTGCCGTCTATAATAGATGGCCTAAGTTAAGCAACTTTCCGCATTCAGTTCAGTCACTCATGTCCAAAACTAGTGTCTAAGCTAATACAACTGAAGGCCTATTTTAAATGGGGTGGGACAGGTTCAGATTGATGAATAATACAAAATGTTTCTCAAACTAATACCTTGGACAGAAAGGTGTCAAAGCAAGGTCTAATGTCTTTGTAAGACCTATCTAACGATACAATCCCACCTTTGTTGTCCTTTACATTATATAAGGGACAACAAAGAAAAACACCTTCAAGGTATGTATAGAAGCTATTCATGAAAGATATTTTGTAGTTTCTACGCCTAGAAAAATTGTATGTTATAGCCAAATTTCATCTCTCCCCATAGTCACTTAGTAAATCTGCGGATTTGCAGACGCCGTTTGTTTTTGGCGAAGCTATAATGAGTAATGGTTCCTGTTGATAGCACATTAAGAACTTAAGCATCTGTTATTTAATTATAATCTTAAACTAGCTCTGGATAGACCAACAAGACAAGGAAGAGAATCTTCAACGTGCATCGATAACTTTGCACATAACTTTAAAAAATGTTGGGTTGCTGACATTATTGACCTGGCCTTATCCGATCACACAGCACAAATTCTCGCTTGCCCTGTGAATTACACTTGTATTTTAAATAAATGGCAAAAGCAATTAATTGATTATTCATAACTGAAATGAATATGTACATAAATTTAAAACCTATATAAGTAATTTGACATTTTCTGACATTTATAATACTGATGACCCCAACATTGCATTTAATTTATTTTTTGACCAATTTAATTTATTTTATAAACTTTGCTTTCCTTTAAAAATAGCTACTATATGTGCCAACAAAAGACCAAAATGGATTTTGCAGGGAATCAAAATTTGTAGTAGAAGAAAAAGGCATCTACTATGGGCTTTACGAATAAAACCATCTCGCTATAATAAGGAGAGTTACAAAAAATATTCCAAGCTTTTAAAAAAATATCTTATTAACTAAGCGTGCCCAAAATGTTCATAAAATTAAGACATCAGAAAATAAAATGAAGGCGACTTGGCAAATAATAAACAATACGAAGTGCAATAAACCAAAAGAAAGTATACAAAAAATTATAGTGAACTAGAGAACGCCAGCAGCTACGCCTGCAATTTTTTAATTTAATTTACCCGTTTTGGCCGATCCCGTGGGAATTTCGGGAAATCCCTTCTTAGTGCACCCCTACGGTCCCCAAGGAACATACATGCCAAATTTCAGCTTCCTCCGCCCAATAGTTTCGGCTGTAGCGTGTCTGTCAGTCAGTCAGTAACGCAAGGATTTTATATATTAAGATAACAAAACTTATATTAAGATTTGTGCATATATCAAGGCATGTTTCCAGAAAAATTAAAAACCTCTCTAGTAAAACCTATTTATAAGAAAGAGAGTAAGGACTTAATATCAAACTATAGGCCTATCGCCCTTGTACCTTTTTTTTTTAAATATTTGAAAAGTATATACATAATGAGCTGTACGGATATTTAGAGAATAGGAACGTAATTCGTAAAGAGCAGAAAGGATTTAGAAAAGATATGTCGATTAACATGGCTGTTTATGATTTTCTTCATGAGGTTGTAGTAAATATTGATCAAAGAAATTCCGTTTGTGCAGTGTTTTGCGATATGACGCAAGCATTTGATTATGTGGATCACAACATATTAAAAAATAAACTTGAACGTTACGGTATCCGGGGAAACGTTTTAAACTTAATAGAGTCATACATAACTAACCGAAAACAATTCACTGTGGTTACTGGAGTTGATCTTAATACTAAGAAAGAAGTAGCAACTGCCTCAAATGAACGAATTATAACATTTGGTGTCCCACAAGGGAGCGTTTTGGGCCCTTTACTGTTCATTATCTACATTAATGACCTCCCTATATCAGTTGACCATCCTATAACTCTCTTCGCTGATGACAGTACACTCACAGTACCGTGTAAAAATATGATCCAGTACGAAAACGACATTAACAATGCTGTAACTTTGATTATTTCTTGGATGACCAGTAATAACCTACAAATTAATTTGAAAAAGACCCAGGTCATGCGTTTTTGCCAAAGACCTCAAAATAATCAACTCAGCATTAAATATGAAGAGTCAGAAATAAATAAGGTAGATAATGCTAAATTCCTCAGCCTAGTTATCGACAAACAATTAAATTGGAAAGGTCACATAGAAGAGCTAGCTAGTAAGATCTGTAGCTGTTCTTATGCTCTGTATAAGCTTGCGCCGACAGTAAATACATCAGCACTGCTTACTGCGTACCATGGCCTTATAGAATCTCTATTACGATATCTCAGCCCCAAAAATCTACAATAAGGTTCCTAATTCTTATAAAACACTTAGCAATAATATATTTAAACGCCATCTAAAAAATATTTTAATCTCGAAATGTTATTATACAGTTAATGAATTTCTAAATGATGGACATATATTGTAATTGAATAAAATTTTATGACATATATTCTAATTGAAATTCTGTGAATAATTTTATACTAAGACTTGACATTAATTAGACTGACACTACTCTTAATATTGACATTTCTATTTTACTTATGATTTATTCTCTTAATTGACATTACTACTTTAATTATTTGTGCAATCATACATGACATATTTTAGATTATTAAATTAATTTTACCAATGATCATATTATTGAAAGTAATCCTCATTCTAATTAATTAATTTGTGTCTTTTTTTGCCACTATGTCTTATTATATATTTGTATGTCATGAACACTGACAGAACATGTTGAGACCATAATTATTATATACTAAAAGACCTGTAATAACTTTACCTACACATGTTGAGACAAATAAATCATCTTTATCTTTATCTTTATTAAAACTGAAATTTCTTTAGAGACCTGTGGGTCTATGATTACGTTGATAAAATTTCGCTTTCTATTTTTATCATCCATAACGTTATTTTCCCAGAGCAAAATGTTAAACCAATCAGTCTATAAAAACGCTTCAAAATTCCGATTTGAAGTAAAAACAACAAAAATTCACATTTTTTATACAAACTGAACAGCCGTTTACTCGTGCATAAAATGAAAGCGCTGTATCGTCATATTCATATACATAGTATGAAATCCTAACGGGTGGCAATGCGAAAAATATTGCAACCGCTGTCATCATATATTTTTTGCGAACGTTATGCGCGATATCAAAGCACAGTTACACAAGTTTAGAAAAAAATACGACGAAATAACATACCTACTTGTGTTTATCTGCTTAATAGGTTTATTCCACTTTGTTAACTGGGTGTTATCTGCTATGTAAAATCATTCCAAGGTGAAATGAGGACACCAAAAAGCCTACTTCGTTTACTTCAATGAACAAAGTGGAATAAACCACTTTATATAACGTAGGAGGCTGCTAAAAAACTGTTCCAGCAGCATAGGACTGGGGACCATTGGAACGACCATGATCAGTCTGTCAAGCGAACCCGGCCAGAGAGCAGCGTTGTACATCCTCCTACTGACTTGTAATGTTAGCATTGTGACGCAAATTAGGGGAGGTGTGTGACCAGCAGTGGATTGCGAAAAAATGCACGAAGTATAAGATAGAGGGGGTTAGACTGGTGGATATCGTTAGTGGCTAGAATATCAATCGGCGGCTGACCTGTGCAGTAATTAAAATGTACGAATTGGATGAAACACGAGTCTCTCACTAGCTTCATGAGCCTTTTTTTTAGTAATAGGCGGCAGACGAGCAGACGGATCGCCTGATGGTAAGCAATTACCGCTGCCCATGGACACAAGCAACACCACAGGGGTTGGGAAAAGGGATAGGATGAATAAGGAGTGGGATGAGGGAGAAAGAACAGGAGATAGGGCCTCCGGCACTCACCGAACGAAACGCAACAGTTTAAGTACTGTTACTTTACGTCGATTTTCTGTGAGAGGATAGTACTTCCCCGGTCGAGCCGACCCATTCATGCTGAAATCAGCAAGGCTCTACTACCTAGAAAAAACTTGGAACCTCCGTAGTTGTGTAGATAATCATTCCTTTTTCGACAGAAATATAAATATTTTGATAGCTATCAAATAGGGCCGAAATATAAGCAAAATCAAAGCAAATGTTGTTAATGAAAGATATAATTTCATGGTATTTACGCCTAGTGCGGATGTTTCAATCACTCAGTGGTTTCGTTTAATGGCGGATGCTTCAACCATCTTATATACAAACTAGGGGACGCCAGCAGCTACGCCTGCATTTCTTTTAAAATTACCCGTTTTCGCCGATCCCTTAAGAATTTCGGGAAATCCCTTCTTAGTGCACCCCTACGGTCCCCAAGGAACATACATGCCAAATTTCAGCTTCCTGCGCCTAATAGTTTCGGCTGTAGCGTGTCTGTCAGTCAGTCAGTAACGCAAGGATTTTATATATTAAGATTTGATGGGTTTCGTAAACAAAGGAAAAGACACGAGACTTAAGAGAATATTGCTAGTTCAGCTACTGAATCAGCTATAAGAATATGATATTATTACCTCATTCACAGAACTTTTTTTGTCTCTTTCATATTCATTCTAAATCGCAGAAGCTTATTTATACTTATTGATACTCATACTATACGGCTTTTGAATAAAAAGCTTACCAAGTATTAGCAATAAGAATTACGCAAAGATTTACAAAAACTGTGGATCATTATCGTAGCGTTGCCCAGGAGCAATCCAACACCTTCGCCTTGAAAATGACAGTCCGCTGGTTCTGCCAATACTTTTGGGTTCAATGCCCACCCAGAACTTGAGTGATGGACACGATTATTTATTTTGAGCTTTAAATACAGCTCTAAGTAATTACGTGTTATGTTTTAGTTGTTATAAACAAATTTCAATATACGTACCTATGTACATCGGCTGATAAAGAATACTATTTATGATTATTTCATCCATAAAAGGCATACAATAAATTTAGTTCATCATGTCAATAGAGACGACAGTTTAATTTATTTGTGTACCGGTCGATAGTTTACATAAACATTGACAACTGTTATGGCAATTTAATCGTTCTAGAACATTTAGGTCACGGTAATAAATGTATTATATTAAAACAATAAGCTATTAATGGCCACTAATAATCACGAAAAATAAAACATTTATTTATTAATGCTGTCATGAAGTTCTTTGACAGTAATGGAGAGTCACTTCTGAATAAATTCCCTTTGAGTTGCGGACGTCAGACAGGCAGTTGCTCTGTAGCAAAGCTAATATCAAAGAGCTTAGATATTTACATAGAGGCGCATTTCTTATGGGCGCTCTGTAGACAAACTTTCTGTGACCCAAATTGCCGCTTGGCGGCGTGCAATCGCGTTGTGACAGCTGTCTCTACGAGAGCAAGAGAGACGAACGTTCCTCCTGTGTATTTTAACTACGAGAGCAAGAGAGATGGAGAACGACGCCAGCGCCGCCAACGGCGCCAACTACGAACTAAACTGGAGACAGTCTCCCCATGGAATCGCCACATGAAATCCTTAAGAACTGCGCTTCTATGTAAATCTGTACCTAATCATTGCTAATATTCAGTCAAATCTTATTAGACTAAACAATATAGTTGAAAGTCGGATGAGTGCACATGACGAAACTAAAAAGATGTGTTGTAGTTACTACAGAATCCAAAAATCAAAATAAATGAATACAAATATTAATAAGTAAAAAGTATTTTAGTCTATAAAAAGAGTACGCTTCGCGTGCGGCGTATCTAATGCACATTATGTACGAGTGTACTTTTCCAATCAATAAAAATTGTGTTCGTTATGGCATGTCATGTAGGTACTTACGTACGCTTTGATGAAACGTTACCACCTGATGTTTAGTTAAAAGTTACGCATATAAGTATCAAAATTAAAAATAATAACTCATGCGTCAAATTAAAGAGAACTAGTAATTTTTCGATTACGATTTTTCATTCGGACGGTGTATATTTAGGAAATGTATTTGTATAATTATGAAGCCGGACGCCATTTTCATCGGAATGTGTGCTCACTATTCCGTGGTGTGACCGACTCGCCACAAACCCGACTGAATACCGTGCATTTCACGCAATCCGCATTAATTGCTCATTTGTTAGATAAACAGCTTCTCATTAGCGTTAAAAGGAAAACAAACATAAAATCTTTTATTTTGCTCCTCCAAAAATAACATCCAGGGTAAAAGTGTCGACCCATTACAAAAAAATTGGAGCGAAAATAAAAAATATATCAAAATAAAATCCAGCATAAGCCCCAGTGCCAGTGGGCGCTCTAGCAATATAAATTTAATTGACGTATTTTCGAATTTAGAACGCGGCGTCAGCCATATATGATTCTTTTTTTAATGCGGAAAGCGTTCGGCTCGCCGGGTTAGATTAGTAATTGGCTGAATGAAAATGTTTTATTCTATTTACGCATGAAGCTGGATTATTGAAAGGCGAATCATATATTTATTTCATTGCAGATAGAAAATTTGCCTGTACATTCGAATATTGAGAACAACATGGTTCATAAGAAACTTGGAAATGATACCATTGTAATTTGCATTATAATTTATTACGTGTATATTTTTAACCCACACGCAATCAGAGGGTTCATTTGTTTGACGTTTCTATGGATCTTTATGTATATCACCATAGCACCTAATAGAATAGACCGATTTTGATGCGGTTTTTGTTTCAAAATTGACGTGCTCGGAATGGTAAAAGCTAAAAGCTACAATTTAATCAGAGGGTTCATTTGTTTGACGTTTCTATGGATCTTTATGTATATCACCATAGAACCTAATAAAATAGACCGATTTTGATGCGGTTTTTGTTTCAAAATTGACGTGCTCGGAATGGTAAAAGCTAAAAGCACACAACAATTCATGAAGATGTGTGTGCAAGTTCTTAGAATAATAATTATTAAATAATATCATGCGGTTTGTCAAAGGTAACGACATTTTTCAAGCGTAGAGTAAATACTTACTTTTACCTCTAGTCGTTTCTTTTAGTTTCTTCGTACAACAATGAAACACATAACAAATAACTGAGTTTCCTACTATAAAAATACTAAGGTGTGTAAAAGAGCGCGACATGCACCGCACCGCTCTGGATAGATGGCTGATTAGATGGCATGATGATAGTCATGCTATATGTAGGCTGCAGCCACCCAGGATTGCTTTGCACTATTTGGTCAATACTTTGTAATAAAATGGTTTACATAATAATAATACTAAATTACCAGCTTTAAAATGTTGAGAACAAGCTAATTACACACATTATCCTTAACTAAACCGCATTGATTACCAGGAAATAATAAGGCAAAAGAGTTCTAAAAGCCAGATATATAGCCTAGCCCTCAATAGACGGCAGTGATTACCTAGCTGGAGCATTCTCGCTCTTTTGTGTTTGCCATTGACTGCCTTAAGTGGAGGTTGTCGCCGGAGTGTTTTGCTACGGTTTTACTGGCGTTAAAAGCTTTCAAGGTGTTGAGAGTAGAGAGATTGGAGATTATAGTTTTATGGTAAGTGCTATTTGAAGGATGTTGTGTAGTTTTTCAAATCCACAACAGAGTCATCTACTAGTTTAGCTAGCTTAGTCTTCGTTTGTTCCTAACGCAGCTCATTTCGACTCGAATAGCGCTAGGTCAATCCACAATTGGTTTTGGTCGAAATCTGCGACGATGTGACATTAAAAGTGGGTCTATCAGTGTGCCGGCTTCCGTTCCAGATGAGATAATCGGTGTCAAACACTGACTGAGCCTAACAGCCATGTAAAGATATAAAGTACACTGTGTTGAATCACTATACATAAAAGATATACTCATTACCTATATCAATGATAAGTCTGCTAGTACTCCATTTTGATTTGGACATGAGACTGTTGGGGGTAGATTTCATTACAGGTAACTTAAAGAATTCTTCACTCAGGTGGTATTAGGATGGGGAGCTTGATAAGCCTGAACCTTCTTCCCTGGATGCACTCTAAAATATTAATATTTTTATATTTGCGAAAAACCCTGAATATAAATAAGATTTACCTCGTCATCAAACGCGTCGGGGTCAGCCATGTTGTCTGCTTGTAACTACGTTATACGTCACCAGTCACTATCACTAACACTCACACTGATGTCACATAGGTACCACCCACACGGCACACTCACCACACCTGCAACAAAAGAAACAAAGATTAAGAACACTGTCACTTGAAGAAGGCATTTTCAGAACTGTTCGCAGCTGAAAAGTCGAACTACAAGTAAAACCTGTAAAAGTATTACGTATAACAATTAAAAATTCTCCATCACAGTTTTATTAGCTTTAATTATCAGCATTAACGGCTACATTTCCTCAACTACTCCCCGAGTATCGAATCCAAAATGATTCTGTATCTTAAGTATTTTCTTGGGTTTACGCGAATGCTACACAATTGAAATCAAACTACTGTAAAACCAATATCGCGATACAATCCGTAAACAGAAGTTTAATTTCAATCTGTATATTAAGAGTTTGATTCCAGACCAACTATTTACACACCTTTAAATATAGTAGGTAATCATATCAAAAAGTGTGTTATGTGATCAACTAAGATCCCAAAACCCACTTATATTTACACTTTGATTTAGCGTTTATGAAAAAACCGAAATGTTATTTTTTTAGAGACTTAAGATGTCTGGTATTGTGTGGGTTAAATCAGTGTCTATTAATCATTTAATAGTTAGCCTGAAGGCATGATATTATTATATATCAGCTAAAATTTAAATTCAAAAGACTTCTATTAATCTACGTTACTGAGAACAGTTTTGAACAGTAGAACATTTTTTACATCCTGGCTCGGATAGTTATTGACAAGAAGAACCCGGCAGAATTTATAAAATTTTCTTTAATCTTCAAATCGTAGTACTAGCACGGAGTAATAAGATATAAAACCTTTCTAATTGTTTAAAGAGTGATAAAATCAAAAGTAAGATCAGTGTGTCGGATTATTGCATCAACGTATCGTAGAACCGTAGCCACCAGTTGCGCACAGATAACAAATAATCTTCTGGCCAAGAATCGACGCGACGCTCAAAAACCACTACAATCAATACTTCAAACATGGCGAGACTTATGTTATCTTTTTCTTTGTTGCTTTTAGTGGCAATTCTCACCTTTGTTACCTCTTATGGATTGCTGAAGTATGGGTAGACAGTAGCATAATTAACTGTCGCGTTCATTTTCACTTATTATTTCCAGATCTGATATGTCTATTTCCACATCACCCTCCCATATTGCAAATATTTTAATTCCTATTTCGTATTCACAAATTCCTTTGACATTTAAAGCATCAGCTAATCCGAAGCAACTATTATAAATATAACAGTTATCACATAGATTATTTTATACACTAAATATAAAACCCAAAAGAGCTCAAATCGAATTTCACCACTTATTTTAATAACATTAACATATTAAAAGGTTTAAAACGGCCGTCTCTTGAAGCCTTGGCTATTTTTGGTAACCTAAAACGTTAATCATTACGATAATTTTATGTTCTCCAATTTCATTATTAATTACTAAGGAAACAAAACAATTTGGGTGGAACATAATCCGAAATAAATGTGCTTACATTTACCGGACGAAAACAGCCATGGTTGCCGGCTGTGTAAAATAAGAACCATTTAAAAGCAATACAAATCAATACTACCCATACCTACCAGAATTCTAAATGCGAAAGTCAGGCTATTTGTATTGCTTACAAAGCAAAACTGCTGTACCAGTTTTGACGAAATTTGTCGTAGAGAGGCTCATAAACATAGGCTGCTTATTTCTTCAAGAAACAAAAAAATAGGTAGGTAAGTAAAGAAGTGTATGAAATTTTGCACGTAATCATTTCTTATCTGATAGTACAAAATAGTAATAAAAAATATTTTATCGCTACAATTATTCACGGTGAAAGACGCGCGTATGTTCTAGCTAGGAACGTTTTCGTCAAACTTTAATTTGCTTATTAATATACAGCATCTCAAAAGCCGCCGCCGTATGTCACTTCCTAAGCTTTCATTATACCAATATCGGTATTAAATCTCATCTCCCGAGGTTGTAGACTTAACTTCATAACGCAATTGCCTTTTATTGGATCTTCACCGTTTATCGGCAATAGCTAAACAATTTTGTTACCTAAATTGCCTTCTCAAGGCATTTGAAGTCTTGTCAATCAATGTTTAGATACCGCCAGCGAACGTTTAGTACTAAACGATAAACGTTTATTATCATGTAGATCACAAACTTATGTCACCTAAATCTAGTGATTTTAGTATAAAACCTCTTAGGCCTTTTAATACCGTTGAATATATTATAATTTTAAACTTTGTTTATATACGGACGAGCACTGTTAAACCAGCAGTGCTTATGCTATTTGCTTTTCAGTGTCTAGTTAGTATATTTGAAATGAAATGAAATGAAAATGAAAAATGATTTATTTCTGCCACAACCAGACAAATTACGTGGTAAAAGAAAGGTACACACAGAATAAAAAATATATATATAAAAAGAAACAAAAAAAAAAACATCGTTAACAGCTATAGTAACATTAAAACACGCTAAGGCCAGGTCGTGGCAGCAATGGGACCCCGTTCAGCATAACACCAGACTCGCTGGCACTGATATTCTACGGGGCCCTGCTAGTGAGTCACGAAGGCGCAAAACAGTGGATACACAAATACAATTATACATAGCAATATTTACCTACTTAAAATGTGGACAAAGTAAACAATAACAACATCACGCATTATTAGCAGCGCGGGCGCGGGCCGCGCGTGCAGCATGGGGCGGAGTCTACGTCGCGTCAACCGGCGACAAAAAGAGACAACTGACAACCGACAGACTGCTCACCGAGTCACCGCACGCGCGGCGCGCACACGCACTGCGCTGTACAGTCACGAGATCGTAGTGCAATAACAAAAGATTACGAGTGTGTAACAATAAATAGTATTAAATAGCGTGGTACATTAGTGCCTTAAAGTAAGCGTTAGGTACCTTAGTAGATCCAATCTCGTTGCCTTTCACAATTGACCGGTATGAAAAGCTTATTAAGCAAGGAAATCTACACCTGACATAGCACGATGGCCGCACTCCATAGGTAAGTGTCTATAAAAGCTAACAATAATAACATAAATTGCAACACAAACATAGCAAGAAAATAAACATGATATATCGTGTCAGTTACAAAACTTTTCATAAGTACATAAATGTCCACACAACAATCATGACATAAGCATATATTTACACCTATCGATGCGAAAAAGACTAGGTACCTATATTTTTTTTTTATTACTTTTAGGTCAGCCTACCCCGCCTGATTTGTGATGGGAAAGACAATCAACGCTCTTAGTGAAGAAAGAAGTCTGTCAGCACAGCCACAAACACCACGGGCACCCGGCTACCAGTCTTCAGTACACATCAGCCACGTAATATGTACTAGAAGTATTTTGTTTGTGTTTTTTTTGTATAGACTAATAAATTGACATTCCATGTTCGCGCTCGCGCGCACACACATACACAACACACACATAAACACACACACATGCAGACACAACCGGTAACTATATCCACGCGCAGCTCCATTTCCAGCAAAGCAAGGTATCATATATATGACGAGTTTAAATTGACCATACCTAGCTTCCGCTGTGCGTCCATAAGATATCTCCGCAGATGAAATTTAAAAGTGCCAATTGTTTTAAGAGATCTTATAGGCGGGGGCAGATTATTCCATATTTTAGAAGCCGCATAACGGAAGCTACCTCTAAATGCTGCTGTTTTATGAGGCAATATGGAAAGCTGTTGCGAACACAGCCTGCTAGCACAGTCGCGTCTGCTCGTAACCCAACTAATTTTGTTAAAAAGATAGACTGGCTGCTGGCAATGAACGACACCAAACATAAGGGATGCCAGGTGTAACTTACGCCGTGATTTCATTTTAAGTATCGACTTCTCATTTAAAAAAGGTGTTACATGACTTCTACGTCCTATTGTGAAACAGTAACGAGCGGTGGCGTTCTGGACTCTCTGGATCAAACGATCCGTGCGAGCCAGCAGACGTGGTCCATACACAGTGTCCGCGTAATTCAATTTAGAGAGAACTAAAGATTCGACCAATCGTACTCGCAAATCTTCGGATAAATATAGTCGCATTTTGTAAAGAATACGCAACCTGTAAAAACAGTTACGTACTACTTCAGCGACATGTTTCTCGTATCTTAGATTCGAGTCAATATTCAGACCTAGGTTACGGGCTTCACTCACTCTCTCAACTACCTCCCCCATGAGCGTAATACTAAAGACCGGTAATGATCGGAGTTGGTTTTGTGTACCAAAAATCATATATTTTGTCTTTTTTGGATTCAGCACCAAAGAGTTATTCTCAGCCCACTCCACAATTCTATCGAGGTCCTGCTTTAAACTCTCTATAGCTATAGCATACTGATTAGGCTTAAATGACACATACACCTGAATGTCATCAGCGTAGATGTGATACTGCGAATTAATTATACAGTTTGTTATGTCAGCACAATACAGAATAAAGAGTAAAGGTCCCAGAATTGATCCCTGTGGAACTCCCCTCACGAGCGGACTGTAATTTGAGACCACCATTTCACCATCAGACTGACGCACCTCCACCGTCTGCCCACGGTGTGGGCAACAGCGCCGGTTACCGGGTAAAATAGTATAATTCTGATACTCCAAGGAACACTACTACACAGCTTTCAGCTCCAAATTTGCTTCAATAACCAAATTTGGCCTACTACACCACGTCCGACCGTTCCGTCTCACCAAAAAATAACCGATATTTTTTCAGTTCAGTGACAAATCAAGTAAAGTACTGTAGACTTATGTGTATGTATGTACTAACGTCGCGGTTTCAAACGTGTTACTTTCGATATCACAACAAACACCTTCCGACACCAATTGTGAATCAAACCCATCCAGGGTTCCCTGAAGAAACGCAAACACTTCTGCTAAATCCATTCGACACAATCAAACGAAAACAGTAACGTTTATTTACATAGGTAAATAAGTACGTTTATAAATTGTTTGCTACTTTTAAATTATAAAAACTTAGTTAGTATTTAAAAGCTTTGTGTATTGTGTATTTATTTGTGAAAAACTGTGCATCCAACAAAGATGAGCGAGGAAAATATCACGTTCACATGGCAATGGTAACGTGGAACCGCAAATCCCTTTCAAGATATATCTTTACATCATACAATACCTCCTACATATTGTCTTTCTACATCGGTCTAAAGTGGACTGAAAGATAATACTCTTTCTTGGTATTACCTCCAAATTAAGTACGCATTGTACGCCTATATGCGGTGTTACGAAATGTCATAACATTTCGTGTCACTGTGGTTGTTAACTTCACCGATTTTTATGTAAATTTTTGTGTACGTACATAAAGTCTGAGAATAGGTCATAAGCTATTATTATAAACACACATAGGCTGTGATAAGTGTGAGCTTTTCAGATTTGAAGAAATTTCCCTTTTTTGATTATTTGGTAGTAAAAATTATTATTTTTACTACCAAAACAAGGTTTGACGTGTCAGCTAGTAAAAAAATATATCCAATCTAGCTTATAAGACACAAACTCTTTTGTTGGTTGATAGATGTTTTCCTCGTTCACCGCTACCAGTAAATCAGTATAATCTATGCTCACGGCTTAGCTAACTCGCCCATCTCTGACTAATACCCAGCCTAGCTGTGTCAACAATCGACATTACCATTAAAACTGTACACTGTAAAGGTTGCCGATTTTTTGTAAACAAACTATTGCGCATTTTAGATTATTGTTTACATTTGTTCCATTGTGTTGAGTAAACCTACTATTATAGCTACTATTGTGAAAACGAATATGTATATTTCACTTCATAATGAAGAGCTTTGACTGTTGTTATGGCGCATGTATGGCGAGCCAGTATACTCAACATCTTGTCTGTAATCTAAGCTTTTTTTAAAGACCTTTTGGTTGCGTAGGACAGACGAGAGTCACGTCATCAAATATGTCTAGACCAGAAAGCAGAGCCTCGGCTCCAAGGAAATGTTTTTTTATTTAGAAGTTTTCACCCGCGCTATGACTACATCCTGTGTCGCGGAGAACTTTAAAAACATGCAATCAACGGACACGTGCAACACCCAGACTCGAAACAACAATTTATGGATAAAGTGTTGTTTCCTGTGGAAATCGAATCCACGGCACTCGGCAAAATTCCAGCCTGCGAGGCGGCCACTTAAACCACATCGCCAACCGTGCAGTCATTGTTTAATAAAATTGGAATAACATGATGGTAACAGAGGTGTCTATTTGTCCACGAGTGTAGGTAAAAAAGATACAAACATATCCCTCAGGGCTTCTCTACAGAGTATTTACGTAACTAAGAACAGTGGCCCACTATACACTGGCCAAAGTTACCTAACATAGCGAGGGAACACTTATAACGTTTCATATAGCAGAGCTTCTCTTGACGACGTCCGCGTTCCACATTAGCGGCCATTTTACCCAGCTGATGCCTTTTGTTTTTCATTTACTCCGAGTTACGCGGAACCAGGCTCATATTAAATGTTATATACATAAATATACCTATTATTATAATGTATATACCAACTTCGTCTTTATTACTTCTAGCTTTACCTACTTAACTAACTAACTGATAAAGATATACCAATGTGATATTGTAATGTTGTTACACTATACACGATTTTTTGTAATCTTTATTGTTTTGAAAACTAGGCATATTGAGTAAATAAAATAGGATAGTTTTTCATTGTCATCGGGTATATGTATCAGGAACCATGTTTCGATGATGTATAAGATATTTTGTCGTAGTTGCAAGTAACAAGTTTACGAAACTCTGGTGTTATCATAAAAAAGAAGCTGTCCGGGGCTTCGCTCGCCTGCGGGTCAATAATTATGCCGAAAGATAGGCTGTATATTTTCCTGATTTAAAAGCTGTAGCATTGCGTAAAAGAGTTACATTCATCGAACCATCTATGTATATGCATACTCATAACCTTTTGAATTTACGGTAATAGACTATAATGTATAATCTATTGAGAAATAATTATTGAGGTTGGAGATAATATCCAAACCATCAGTAATCTGATAAAAGACAAATTATCTCATATTCTTTACACACGCTCGCCAATTTAGGTCACATTTGAACTGACCATTCTCTCAAAGGTCTCAAAGGGTCAAATGGAAGCATTTCTGATCGATGACCACTTAGTTCTCATTACTATTGTACTATTCAGATTAACCAACAACGATGTTACAACTAAAAAGTAGTTTGTCGAGATTTTATTACATTCGTTGGTGACAGACAACGGTGAGGTGCTAAACTGGATTCGAAGACACGGCTACGCTATAAATTCTCTAAACGTAGGTAGATCCGTGATCATGATACTAGCAAGCGAAAAATCGAATCAGTACTAAAAACCAGTACACGTAGTACAAAAACAATTTAATGTTCCTATCACAATAGCTTAAATTATTTTATATGGCTGTGTTTTCTTGGTCATACGACCATTATCTTAAAAACGACGAAATCGAATGTTCATAAGAACTTTAGATTTAGTTGCCTCCTAGAAGGATAGAAGTAGGACAGATAAGGAACAAGATTAAGACAGGGCAAATTGGTAGAGTCTATGGCACTCTCGCTCTTCAGACGAAATGAACAGATGTTGTTACTTTACATATCCTTTAAGATGGCGGTAAAACCCCCCTGGTAAAGCCTATGATCAAAAAAAAGTATCTCAGTAGACTTAGCAATAATTCTATTACAAAAAGCACACAGACTCGAAACAACAATTGGCTTACTGTGTGGTTGACGGCATTTACCGTGTGGTTGACGGCATAGAATACAAGTGTCACCAATCCCTATCTTCCCGTGGGTGTCGTAAGAGGCGACTAAGGGATAACACGATGCAAATACCATCTTTGCGTAGAGACGGAAAACTCGACATCAAACCCTATACGACTGCCTCGTTGGTCTCGCGGCATAAATGTGCTTGTGGGATCGGGAGGTCCCGGGCTCGATTTCTGGGTCGGGCAGTGTTATTGGGTTTTTCTGTCACGAAATTCTCAGTAGCAGCATGGAGTCTGGAAATGTGCCCGGTACGGCAATAGGCTCGCCCCTTATTACGTGGGACTAAAGTATATCTGGCTAAAAGTGGGTGTAGAAATACACCTCTGTCTACCCCTTCGGGGATAAAAGGTGTGACGTTATGTATGTATGTAACAATTGGTTGCACACACTAAATTATGTCCCTTTAAGCACTCGGTCTGTTGAGGTGGTCGCATAAACCACTACTTCTTATCGTGTAATAAAATATAACACGTCACCATCACGCATCAGCCTAGACTCTTCGTATACGCTCATCTATCATCGCATAGAATTTGCTTAGTTACAGAACACATACTGCCAAAATGATATCTCCATACGTATCTATTTTACCCCACATTACCGCTATCCAGTCCTTAATGTGACCAAGACAATATGGAAGGCGTTAGGCTAGCGTATAATGGATGGAGATGACCACGCGGAAATTGCAAGATGGATGAAGGTTGTGTTATCCTAATCGTTAGCTCGGATGGAAAGACAACGACGCTGAACGATCAACAGTTTACTATGCATGATTTATTTACGACCAGCTGTATCGAATATAGGACACACCTATATTCGATACAACTGGCCTACGGCCATTTTCAGTATTGGATCCATACATGGATTTTGAGATGCGAGATTTGTGTTTGACATATTTTGTATGGAGCTTATGTTAAAAACGAATCTAAAATCTACAGATCTATCTATAGATCGAATATTGAATTCCGTAGCTAGTGGAAAAGGAATAATTAGAAAATTAGTATAAAAGCTAAAAAAATATAAAATAAACAGCTTAGCGGAGACCAACCGGACAGCTATACAGATGCTACCGAATCCAAAACACGCAACTTTTAGAAATTAATTGTGCCTTATCAATATGCTCTTTATACATAGTTTGCTGAATATTATGCAAAACACTGCACTTGATCTCGAGACGTGAAAAGTGTAATACTCGTGTCGGATAAATAATTTAATATTACATTAGTATAACTTATATTATTATTACGTCAACCCAAAATAGCAAAATGACTACACTTTTCCGGCGGCTCCGCCCGCTTGGTTTATACATGTTAACCTTTATCAGGAATCACACTATTTTTGGTGAAAATAGAAAAAACTAGTTCGATACTTTTCTGGTTCATTCAGACAGACAGGACGCTGCGAAGACTTTATTTTGTTATATGTATAGAAAAACAAACAAGTATAATAAATCACTGAAATCATTGCAAAAATATTAAATGTATTGTCATATAAGCTATTTATGTCGGCAAACACTTCGTTGGTCGAAAGCTAAGTGCCGAGCTTACCGATGAAAGCTTTTCCAAAAACTTTACCGATCACGAAGGAAAATGGTGAAATATTTTTTATATCCGTTAGTTTTCAAGTTAATGGTACCAGTTATGTTATACATTGTATCTAAGTAGCCGCGTCTGCTGGTTACAGAAGCGTTTAATAATAATTATGTTTGCCATGCCGCTGTTTCGTAACTAAGCTTAAGCAAAAATTGTGAAGCGTCACAATTTTTCACTGCCGTATTTGCGAACATTCAATAATCTTACTAATTTTGCTCTGGAAAAAATACCCCGTTATGACCACTATGTGGCATAATGTTTATTTTCAGAGGCCGATGAAGAGTGAAGATTACTATATTTCGTCACTCTTACTCCATAAGATCCCGAAAGGTACCAAAACGAATGGTAACTTTACCAGTCTGTTGAGGGACCAAATTTTTTAAAAGTAGATATTGAAATTACTAAAATACATTCGAAAAAGTTTCGTTTATGGTTTTAAGCATTGCTACCTACAGTGGCGTCTTAAAAGATTCCCTAATATTGCGTGCTTGGTGCTAGAATAATACGTCAAGGTCTATCATATTTATCATAAAAGCGCGAAGTCTGATAACACCCTTTACGTTTTCTTCTTTATCTTTTTTTTTTGTTGTCATACTAGAAATGTGTTAGGACTGCATCTAAGTGGCTCTGACTACATTTTTTTAACTTACCCCGTACCGATTTAGACCAGAGGTCTCCCCCACACTTCTCCAGAGGTCTAAACACAAATGCTTTATCCAAAATTCAAAATGCGACTATACGAAGTTAAGGCTCTACCTGTCCACATCAACAATTAAAAGTATTTACCGGCTCCGAACTCTTTTAAAATTACCGGATAGTTAAGTTAGTAGGGCACTCAATTAAGTTTAACTTAGACCACGGAACGTGCAACGTACCTACTACTCGTAGAGAGTTTTAGAACGGGCAGAGCTTAAAGGAGTTCATTAAATGCAGTTGTTAGACAGTGTATCTAAGTTTAAGACGATAATGGATATGGAAATGGCAATGGAACACGATCTTATAGGATATAATAGGTATTGTATAAAACATGTTTTTTGCAATTATTAGAAATCTTAAAGTTGTGAGCAATATGTAAAGAGGAACCTGACTGATGGCTCAATCTAAAAATATTATAAAATGAAGTCCCTTTTTTCCTGTCTGTATGTGCGCGATAAACTCTTAAACTACTGAACAGATTTTTGTACGGTTTCCACAAATAGGTAGTTTGGTGGTGATTGCTGAGGAAGGTTTAGTTGTATATTTCACGCGGGCAGAGCCATTGTAGAAGTCTAGTGATGTTTATTTTTATTTCTGACGAATACCTTCTTCTTTTAAGCATTCTGCCTACACAACCAACATTAATGGCAATCCTTCACACAAAAAAAAAACATTCAGAAAGTTCGGTAAAATGATCGAGCGTGAAGTAGACAGATCGTCGTCTGAAGGCTATTCAACATTACAGAATAATGGAGAATAAAATAATGCACAATGTCGGTTCACTCCAAGACAATATTCGTCTTCTAAGAAATTTCGTCCTCTTCCTACAACGTCTCCAATTGTTTGCACGGTCAAATCTATGTAAGCATGGTCTTAGCAAAGTGGTCTAAATGTAAACGCAACTTAAAATAAACCAGAGAAAATTAATTTAAAAGTTTGCGCAAAGCAGTGGGATTAAATACGAGAAATTTAATTAAAAGACTCAGGAATACGTGTCCTTACGGCGCGGCTTGTGGCACCAGTAAAACCTTGTTTTATAGACCTCATTTAAGTGTCAAAATGTTTTTATTTTCTGTTTGATTTATGCTTGTAATAAGGAGATCAGAAAGATTGGGTTACGGTCAAATTCTTGAGGAATGAACTTATATAATGTAGAGTAATGAAATACTGTGTTGTTAGGCTGCTGTAAAAAGTGGGAGTGAAGGCAAAGGTAAGCAATGCAAATATTTAATTGTGTCTTATCCGCCTTTGTTAAGTATGCCTAATGTTGATAAAAATATGCAATAGATATGTATACAAGAGGAATAGTAATAATAAAGGTTTTGCGAGCTAGGGAGCCAACAAAAAAAGGTAAGACTATCAAACGTTTCATCCCACTTCATTTAGTGGATAGGCGTTTCCATTTATTCCTTTTCAAGTAGACGTAACTGAACCTAAACATTGAAATCAAATACACCTACTAACATTGATCAATAACATTTGTACACATAGCAACGAATAATATAAAATACACGACAGTTTTAGGGTCCCGTAGAAAATCAGTGCCAGTATGTCTGGTATCATGCTGAACGGGATCCTATTGTCGCCACGACCTAACTCTGACGAGGTATACCAGATATCGATGTGTTTCTTTTTTTTTTGTATTTTTGTGTGTTATTATGTTTTCTGTATACCTATAATCATGCTTGTTTGGTTGTGATAGCAATAAATAATTTTTCAATTCATTTCATTTTCATTTAATTCATATTTCATTTCACAATGCACAAACAAATGACGTACATGATTATACATACGTAAAAACATACCCTCACATACAAAAGACGGAATGCGCATTCGAGCAACAATTTCCGTTATGCCGTGTCCATCGCCCGGTTACGATAAACCAATAACACAGGGTAACCAGATTATGGAAGGCACGTGATTGTAAATTACTATGCCGACTACAATTACGTCACCTTATAATTACATGGTCCCAATTAGATTTGATTGCCATTTGTAAATTCATTTCAGGCTTTGTTGTATCATTATATTACGTAGATTAATGTTTATGAATATTTCAGCTATAATTACTCGTAAAAGGTTTATTTTTTAATGGGCAAGCCATTTTAAATGACTTCATAGCCTAAGACCGTGGTCAATTTGGACACGAACTGGTAACTTACCTAAATGTATGAACCTGGCTGACGGATTGGGTGCTCACACTCAATGCGTTTTTCTCCATCATATACATGTCATATAAGTAATGTCTCCGTGATATTGCATTCGTAAAGTCTTCCTTGGTGGATCGCAATAAGTGGTTTTTAGTTTCAAGACAAGGGTATGTGAAATATATTTCAATAGCGCTAGCCATTTAACTCTAATTCTTAGTGAACACTTACATATCCTTTTCCCTGGTTAAGCCAATAATCAAGAAACTGTATCACTTTGCAATCATTCTATCAACGGACACAATAAGCACCTCGACTTGAAACTACAATTGGTGTTTAACACAAATTGACACCTCACTAAAAAACTCGACATGGTGAGAAATGGTAAGCTGGTCGCTTAAACCACTATAATCAGATATTATCGTGTAATAAAATATTACTCGTCACCATCACACATCAGGCTACACTTTTCTCTTCGCATAGATCTCATCTATCATCGCACAGAATTCGCTCAGTTACAGAACACACACTGGCAAAATGATATCTCCATATGTATATATTACACCTCACATTACCGCTATCCAGTCCTTAATGTGACCATGACAATATGGAAGGCGTTGGGCTAGTCTATAATGGATAGTAATGACCACGCGAAAATTGCAAGATGGATGAAGGTTGTGTTATCCTAATCGTTAGCTCGGATAGAAAGTCAACGATGCTGAACGATCAGTTAGTTTACTATGCACGATTTATTTACCGCCAATTGTTTCAAATATGTATAGTGGCAAAGCTATAGGTGAGCTTAGCGGACACCTACCAGGCAGCTATACGGAATCCATAGCACGCACCATTGATTTTATAAAATGAAAAGGAACTTTTAATTAACAAACTGTTAAAGACAAACTTCAACTATTTGTTTATTATAGTTTGCTGAACATTATAGAAAAACCTGCACTTGATCTCGAGAAGAAAAAAGTATAATAGTGTCAGGAAAATACTTTAGCGTCTAATTAATAAAGCTTCAGCGAATAGGAATAAGAGGCGACTTGCTCAGATGGTTCTCGTCATATATTAGAAACAGAACACAGGCCGTAGTATTAAACAACTACATATCGAGCTGGGTACATATCCCCAGCGGAATCCCTCAGGGATCGTTAATTGCGCCTCTTTTGTTTATTGTATTTGTAAATGACATTGAAACCTGCTTTCATTACTCTAAACTACTGTGTTTTGCAGACGACATGAAAATATGTGCATCTGTGTCATCACTATCCGATGCAAAGCTACTTCAGTCGGACCTTACGCGCCTTGATCAGTACTGCCTCATTAATAAACTTGATCTTAATCCCTCCAAATGCTCTGTTGTTACGTACAGTCGTAAGAAAGAAAATGTACTATTCCAATACACGGTAAAGGGCCACCCAGTACCTAGAAATGCATCTATCCGTGACCTGGGCGTTACTCACGATTCAAAATTGCTTTTCGATAAACACATTGAAGACATAATAGGAAGGGCCTCTAAAGCTCTTGGTTTTATTATGCGTTCGTCCGTATGCTTCAAAAAGGCCAAAACCTGGAAAACTCTATATTGCACTTTTGTCAGGAGTATATTGGAGTATGCATCGCAGATATGGAATCCGCGCTATGATACGTACGTCGCGAGAATTGAGAGAATTCAAATTAAATTTGTCCAATACATGTGCTATAGATTACAAATCCCTTTTAAATCTGACCAATATTTAAATATTTGTAAAAAATTTCACCTCCTAACCCTTTCTGACAGAAGAAATATAGCCGACGTTTGTTATATGCTTAAAATTGCCTCAAACAACATAAATTGTCCTGAATTACTAAGCAAGCTGAATATAAATGCACCACCTAAGCTATTAAGATCTATTAAACCCTTGCATGTTCCCTTAGCCTCTACTAATTATCGCCAAAACTTCTTTTTAAACCGGGCGGGCAATAGCTTTAACTCAGCCGCTAAAGAACTAAATTTGGATTTATTTTGTACTAGTATTCCAGTGGCGAGACGACGAATGAGTGAGAATTTCTTTGCCTAAACTATTACTAACTGAACTGTAGGTACTGTGCGCTATGTATATAATATTGTAGTTTGCTATGTTAAGTCACTTTTATCTTTTTTATTTAAGAATGTGTGTGTAGTTTACTATATTATGTTACTTTACAGAATTGTATTTTGCTATGTTATGTTACTTTAATCTTTTTTATTTAAGAATGTGTGTAACTTTTAATATAATGTTATACGTGAGGGCCTGTAATTGGCTAACCGTTGCTTACTCAATAATATAATAAAATTATAACAAGCTGTTGGACCTCCAATAAATAAATAAATAAATAAATAAGTCTAACTTATATAATATTATGTCAACAAAAGATGGCAAAATATAATAATGATTTATACATCTAAACCTTCAACCTCAGGCATTACGCATCACGAAAACCGTACAAAAGTCCGTTCGATATTGTTTGAGTGAATCGCATTCATTCTGACAGACAGAACGCGGCGAAGACTTTATTTTGTAAGTAATACGTCATCCGCATCATCCGCCTAGCGTTATCCCAGTCTCAACCCGGGGTCCGCTTTCTAGTCTAACCGGATTTGGCTGAATATTAGCTTTTCCACGGAGCGACTGCCTATCTGACCTCCGCAACCCGAAGGGATAGCGATATTCCATGGTTTAGACTAGTGTCAGTTTATTTATAGCTACTGACTCCCTATAACGACTGTCAAAGATCTTCATGACAGCCGGGACCGACGGCTTAACGTGCTCTCCGAGGCACGGGGTAAGCGATAATTTACGATTCAATACGCACATAACTCTGAAAAGTCATTGGTGCGCGCCGTGGATTCGAACCCGATACCCTCTGCACGGCAGTCCGTTGGTATCTACACTAGGCTATCGCGGTCTTTATTTTGTAATACGTATAGATAAACAAACAAGTATAATAAATCATAGTATTTTTATATTATTGCAAAGATATTAAATGCATTGTTATTATGTAAATAGCTCATTTATGTCGGCAAACACTTCGTTAGTCGAAAGCTAAGTTTCGAGCTTACCGATAAAGCTGATCCATTATAAACTTTACCGATCATGAAGGAAAATTGCGAAATATCTTTTATATCCGTTATATTTCAAGTTAATGGTACCAGTTATGTTATAAATTGTATCAAAGTAGCCGGTTACTCCCGCGTTTAATAATAACTATGGTTGCTATGCTGCTGTTTCGTAATCTAGAAGAAAAAAAATATAAAAGTTCACAGTGTTTCACTTCCATATTTCAGAATATTCAATAATGTTATTCATTTTTTTCTGAAAATAATGCCTCGTTATAATACCAAGATGTGGTATTATGATTATTTTCGGAGTACGAAGAAGGTTATATCTGACGATATTCCGTCACTCTTACTCCAAGAACTTCTTATACGAATGGAAACCGTACCAGTCTGTTCAGGTACCTAATTTAATTTTTCCACTGCGATGTATGTAGATACAGTTGAAATAAATTTGAAAAAAGTTCTTAATATAATTTTAAACAGTGCTTACCACTGAATAAAGCTTCTAAATATATATTTTTAATCAAAACACATTTTGTAAGTCTTTTAACTCACTCAGCTACGAGTAAATTACTAACTCGCTCGTGCCGAATGTGTTTAAAGAGCATTTATACACTACATCTACGCAAATTCTATTTTTATTACGCACGAGCGCTTCTTGAGTTTGTAAATTCGCGGAATAGTAATAAACTGTATTGCAGGAATGAAAAAGTAGAGTCCTACAGCAAAGTCCACTTACAGTTAACAGTAGTCAGCGGCAAAAACTAAACGGCATAGAAAATATACTTTCTATTTTTCACACCAAATGACTGCAAGGCTTTTCTGTATGTTCAACATAACGCATTGTGTGTAGTCTTACTGTCTTACTATTTTTTCTATACCTACTAATTAAGCGATAGCCTGGTGGAGATGCCAACAGACTGCCATGCAGAGGGTATCGGGTTCGAAACCACGGCGCGCACCAATAACTTTTCGGAGTTATGTGCGTATTAAATTGTAAATTATCGCTAGCCCCGTGCCTCGTAGAGTACATTAAGCCGTCGGTCCCGGCTGTCATGAAGATCTTTGACAATCGTTATAGGCAGTCAGCACCTATGAGAAACTGACACTAGTCTAAACCATGGAATATAGCTCTCCCTTTGGGTTGCGGCGGTCAGACAGGCAGTCGCTTTGTGGAAAAGCTTATATTCAGTCAAATCCGGTTAGACTCGAAAGTGGACCCTGGGTTCAGACTGCTATAACGCTAGGAGGATGATAACCTAATAAATAAGCCTACTATACTGAAAGTAAAAAGTAAACATTAAGAATGCATCCAAATGCCTCTAATCTAAAATACTTGATCTAAAATGCAAAACCTGTCCACGTCAACAATTGAAAGTATTTACCGTCTCGGAACTCTTTTAAAATCGGCGGATAGTTAAGTTAGTAGGTCGCTCCCTTAGATTACGGAACGTACAACATACTACTCGTAGAGTTTTAGAACATGGCAGAGCTTAAAGGGCTACATTGAAGACGCGTAGTAGTAAGTTGTTAATCAGTGTATCCAAGTTTAAGACGAGTAATTGAACCAAGTGAAGATGTCGACTTACTACCATCATTTTCTGTCACCTGAACAAGCTGATATCGATTGCTCAAATAACTATCAAACCAGCATATTGATTTGTGGTCACAACCATAGTATGCAAGCTTTGAAAGTAGAAGCGGTACACTGATACAATCAAATGCCCTGGAACAGTCTAGCAATGCAAGCAACGTCCCCTTGCCCTGGTCTCTGTCCTCCAGATCCACAACGTCAATTAAGGCTGTGGTCGTACTGTGACCCACCCGAAAGCCAGATTGTCTTTCAGGTAGAACATTATATTCCTCAATATATTGCCTTAATTGTAGACAGACCACTTTCTCCAGTATCTTAGATATACATGGCAAAAGACTGATCGGACGTAGATCTTTAATACTCTGTGGATTGGCTTTTTTAGGAATGGGCCTCACTATTGCAGTCTTCCATAAGTCAGGAAAGGTTGAAGTTGTAATTGACCTGTTGACAATGCCAGTGATAACGGAAAGTGTATGCGGAAGTGTCAAAACCAGCATGTCAAGAGATATACTATCAATCCCTAAGGCACTTGATCGGAGCCCACGAATGATCTTAAGGACAGTTTCTTCAGTTGTGGGTTGAAGCTGGAAGCATCCTGAACTATAGCGGTTAAATTCGAAGTAAGTTAACTCTGAAATAGTGACCTCGCCATTGCCAGGGACATCGAGAAAGTGTTTATTGATAGCTTCAGGATCATTACAATAGTAAGGTAACTGCCTATTATTTTTATTTTTATAATTTACAACTGATTTTATACTGTTCCATAATCTTTTGGGGTCTCTTTTGTACATACTAATATTATTTTTAAAATAAGCACTCTTCTCACTAATTATAGCAGCTTTAACAATGTTTTTAAGGTCTTTATACATATTATAGTGAGACACTGTTTTGCTAGATTTATACCGCTGGTGGGTCTTGTCCCGTAGCCTGACCATATCCTTAATAGTGTCAGTTATCCAAGGATGACCTCTCTTCTTAATTAAGACTTTTCTAAGTGGGGCATGTAAATCAAACAGGTTCAGGATATAAGATGTAAATGTATCAACCATTGTATTGACATCACTAAAGGTTAATATGTGATTCCAATCAATTTTGATTAGGTCCTTGTTAAAAATATCTATAATTATATCCCTCAGTGGCCTGTATGCGACCCAATGAGGAATAGGCTTCTGAGTTTTAATGTTAAAATTAACTGTGATCAGTGCATGTTGTCCCAGCTCTGGTATATGTAATACTGACGTTTCACACACCTGGGCATCTGTGCATACCAGATCTATCAGGGTTTCGCTGTGATCTGTGAAATGTGTAGGTTCCACTATTACATTCTTTAGGCTAGTGCATCGCAGAAAAGTACATAAAGATTTAGTTTTCCTATCATTTGTATCTAAGTAGTTAATGTTGAAGTCCCCGAGAAGAATAACTCTATCGGCAAAAGCACATGAAGTCAGAGAGTCAGTCATAGCGTCTAAAAAGGTGTCCACATCTAGCCAGGGGGGTCTGTAAGCTGTGCCAATAACAACACACTGTGTATTCACCTGCATTCTGATCCACATCTGTTCCACCATAGGTGATGGTGGGTGTGGCAAGGTACGTACACGTAGATCCCTTCGCACATAAAATCCAACGCCACCTCCCCTTCCTCCACGCACATTCTTCGGGCGAGGTATATGTCGTAACCTATATTGAGGAACTTTGGGCGCACGGCCTTCCTCCCCCTCCCTAAGCCAGGTCTCATTAACTGCCATGATGTCTACTTTGGCATTCTCCATTGCCAACAGAAATTCCTCTTGCCGCGACCCTAGGGACCCTGCATTCAATAGTCCAACACTTAATTTGCTATCCCTAACCATTTGTAAGTGTAATTATATTTGCATTTTGTAATAGTAATTTGCATTTTGTAATAGTATTTTGTATAGTATGTAAATACATGTTGATTTTTATACTTAAGTATCTGTGTTTAGTTTGTAAAAGATATGTGTAAATATTATTGAGTAAGCAATGAAATATGTTGATTGTGTCATGTCCAAAATTATAACAAATCATAGTAAAACAGTAAATGAATAGCAATGTAAACAGTACAATAATCAAATAGGTGAGGCCATCATAATAGAGCATTAGAAAATTTATTACAGGTAAACCAAATGCAATGCTACAAATCAAAAGCTTGCTACTGCAATTTACATAGGCAAATTGAAATATGTTTAACTGAATAAGTGCACAGTGGACATAAATATAATAACTCACAGATTCATTATGAAAATAAATAAGATCACTGTGCCCATTAGACAAGCAACCGCCAAAAACACGGTCCAGTTCTTCCTCAGAGCGTATGTTATGAGCACGCTTACCATCAGCCTGCCTAATAAAAATTTTCCCTCGCCTCGTCCAGGTATACCTCCAGCCATGCTGCTCGGCGGCCTGGCGGGTGCGGTAGAGCAACTGGCGGTTGGTGCGGGTGAGCCGCTCGTTGACGTAGAAGCGCTGCGGGGGCGCGGCGAGCCCGAGCTCCGCCGAGGTGGCGCCGCGCCGCACCCGCGCGCTCCGCAGCAGCTCGTCACGGAGCTCCCGGCGCGTTAGCCTCACCACGACCCGTCTCCCCCGCGCGCCGCCCCGCCCGTGGCCTCCACCCGTTACAGTTGTCCCAGGCGCCTCCACGTTGGGCTTAGGCCCCACCCGCTCCGCGAAGACTATGTCTCGAGTCTCGAGTGTCACGCCCAGCTTCTTCGCCAACAGTTCTACGGTGTGGGTAACGTTTTCTCCAATACCCTCCGGGAGGTTGGAGATTTCTATATCAGAGCACAACAACTCTTGCTCCCGATCATTCAGCTCCGATTTGAGATGGTTAACCGTCTGTTCTAATTTAATTTGTAAATCAGTAGAGGTATCATCTGATTGCCGCTTCTCGAGAGCCTTCACCCTGCCGTCTAAGGTATCTATCCGTTCCTGGCACGCGAATACGGTCTGGCGGAGATCGGCCACTTCCCTACGAATCTCTGTAAGCTCGCTCTTTAATTCCTCCCTCATATCGCGAATTTCACTCCTTATCAGCCGTATTTCATGCAACAAGTCCACTCGAGAGTGCATAGCTAGTTCTTCACGCTGATAGGTTTCTTGTTCTGCCGCATCCTCAAACGAGGCAATTGTGCTAGCGGAATTAGATGCTATACTGTCACAGCCATCGCTACATATTTTTTTTGTCGAGGCGGTTAAAGAAGTAGACTTATTTTTACAATATAAACATTGCCAGTTGCTAGTTTTTGGTGATTCTTTTAACTGCACGCAAGCAAGGTGATATTTATTGCTGCAAACATTGCAAGCAGCAACCCCTTTGGCAGCCACAAATTTGCCACAAGCAGCACATTTCGCCATGATTTTTGTAAATAAATGTAGTCTCAAATTCAGTAGTTCTCTCGATTCCGCTAGATGGCGTTGCTCTATTTATTGTTTTTATGGGGCACTGATGGTGCCACAGGTTTGTACAACGTTTTACAGTCACAGCTATAGCCAGTATCCACACACAGAATGCACTTTAATTAAGTTATTGTATTATATTGTAAATATCCAGGTCACTTTTTTTAGTTTAAGGTAGTTTTAAGTATCACTTTAGTTTGTAACATATAGTTTTTAGTTGTTTATTAATTTTAATCCACTGTATAACGTCTTCCAAATTGATTTTATACTTTACAATAAATATGAGTTAATTTATACAGTTATTTATTTTAAGAAATATAGTAATAAGTACAGCTATGACAATAATCTCGACCGACCGTCCGTACGTCCTATCATTGAATGAATAATTAACGTAGATTAACGTTTATGGATATTTCAACTGTAATTAAAAGATTATTTATTTTGTGGTTTGCGGTTTATTTTTTAATGGGCAAGCGAATTTTAAACAGCTTCATAGCCTTAGACCGCGCTCAGTTTGGACACGAACTGATATCGTACCTAAACACATGAACTTGGCCGTACGAATTGCGTGCTCACGCTGAATGGGCTTTTTCCATCATATACATGTTAAATAGGTGCGCGAAGTTCTCCTTTGTTGGATCGCAATAAATAGTCACTAGTTTCAAGACAAGGGTGTGTGAAATATATTTCAAAAGAAAATATTTTGACTTTTCATCTCATTATTGAAAACCTACATAGTGACGCTAAACTTTTTTTATCGACTCACGCCTGTATCCCCGAAGGGGTAGGCAGATGCGTAATATTACACCCACATTTCGCCATGAATTTTTAGGTCCCACGTAATAGGGGGCGAGCCTATTGCCGTCACCGGGCACATCACCAGACTCCGTGCTGCTACTGAGAATTCGGAAAAACCCAGTAACACTTCCAGTTAAAACCAAACTAAATGTAGTCTACGATTATAAATGGAACAATTCAAGTAATGACTTACAGGAAACTAAAATACTTCTGGACAGACAGAAAGCGTTACTTGCGACTATTTTTAAAAGAAACCCAATTCGTTTAGTTTTCATATAATTTAAAGAGTTATTTCTCCTTAGAATCCAAAGAGAATTACAAAGATTAGCCATTTCATAACTCTGTAAGAGATAAAGACAAGTCCACAAACATAAACAGTGGATAGTTTGAGTCGAGTTGAGTTTTGTTTCAAAGTTAAATAACTCAGTGGAAGCGCTTATCAACGATGTGCAGTCTAACAAGCTTTGTTTGACTGCCACTTGGTTAGCCATTTAACTCTAATTCTTTGTTGAGTATAGCCTGTCTTATTCTACAAGGCAATGGGTAATGTAAGTAACAACATATGTTCTTACTGAGAGGCTATTATCATCAGCCTAGTAATTAACGTCGTAGAAATCTATGAGGACGTCTAATTATCCATGTCCTAACCATAACGAATGTACTATCTAACTGTCCTAAGATATCGAGATGGGTTCGATAACGCATAAGGAATTTGTGATCTATGTATATCTCTCTTCGTGTCCGTTGTTTAATATTTGTAAGATCTCCCGCGTTGCAGAAATGAAATATCGCAAACTATAAATAATTAGTGACGTCAGTCCATCCAGGCCTGCCGATCAAGCCTCACGGCTAGGCGGCTGATCAAAGGTTGTCGAATGTTCGGTGACTGGTCAACCTAGCTTGACGTGAATCATAGTGTTAGCTTCAAAATCAGCGACTTTTCTAACAAACTCTCAACCCCTAATTTAAAGCTGGTTTAAAAAATAGTCCCTTAGTGCGTGCCTAGATTATAAAGGGAACCAATTCTGATCCTCCTCCGGTGCATCATCTCCTTAAAAAAGTCAGTCTTCTAACAATCAGACAAAGAACTCAAAACCCAACATGAAAGTATCTCATGGGTGCCAAGCGGCGGTTACTGGGCAGCACAACGATCTATCACTGGCGCCGCGACGGGCGGGTGACAGCGTTGACTATAATCGTGCCATATACTGAGCCTGACACTCGGAGCCCTGCAGCCGACGGGTGACTCCGAAGAGTTGACACCTATTGACGGGGGTCAACTGAGCTTTTGGATTTTTGCTTGTGATGCCGGAACTGGCTAGCTTTGACGGGATGTACAAAAGCTGCTGTGTTTTTGACTCTGAAGAATTATGTTGCAAGGTAAACACAAAGTGCTATTTTTTCGACAATGGTGAATATAACAAACAATTTTTATTGCATTACTGTTACCATAGCAGGTGTTCACAATTATAAATTCAATCTAATTTGCAACATGTTGGCAATATATTTAGATTTCTTTCAGTAGTTCTGTAAGCTGCCGCAGACAGTGAACAGTCATCAGAACACTTAAATCGTTACTCGGGTCCTCTCTATTAAATGTAAAAGCAAATGTGTGGGAAAATGAATGCAAACTATACACCATTCAATTACAACAAAAGATATACACAATTTATAAGCTCGTGAAAGTACTAGATATATTACATATCTTATACTTTTCTCGTAAAATGATCCCTCTTTAAGATTTATGGCGTAAAAAGAAAAAGTCTTTTACATCTACATCGTTACCCATAAAGACTGAACCGCATAGATGTATGTAGACGCCGTAACACCACATACTAAAACCTCAACCAACAACAACTGATTTTCAATAAGCATCCTGTTTGGTGATATTAGTTTATTTATGGAAGTAGTTAGAGCAGGTTAATTATTATAAAAATGGTAAGGTTAGGTTAGGTTAGAACTGTGACCTCCTACGCCAGGAACGACTTGCATTAATATAAAAAAGAGATTGTTTTAAGTAGGTTACTCGGAACTGAACTATTTAGATTAGGATAATTATTGATTTTGCGTAAAAACTGTTAATTCAACTGAAATATTTGACTAAATAAAAAAATTGGTTGCCTGTAAAGTCGGTATACGGGCGAAAGTTTTACGTGACAACGACTTTGAGTGGTAAAATAATTTTAATGTGAATATTCATTCGTATAGTAGGAAGAAGGATGAAAGACGCGTGCCTTTCACTTTTTATGTCTGTCTCTCTCGCTCTTAGGCGGGACGCGTGCCTCTCACTCGCTCTCATTGTGAGCGCATAACGTGAGCGGAGCGTAACGCAGTTTCTTGAAGTGTCACCCGGCAAACCAATTTATAAGACGTTGTCACGTCAAAAAGTTTGAAAGTACTAGTTGGTAAACAAGTTATAGTTTAAGCGTTTATTTCCCAAACATTAGGTTTGCGTTACAATTTTTTGTGAATACATTTTTTGCTAAGTAATAATTTGGCAAATGAAATTTTTTTGGAAAGTGAAAATTTATCAAATACCTTTCGGTCAAACAAGGGAGACCCAGTGTTCAGATAACAGATATGAATAGATATGATCATACGTTTGTGTTTATTTATCGCTTTATAGCTGCCCGAAAGGCTTGAGTGCATAGATATAGCTACGCGTCGTAACAGCACATATACTAAAACCTCACACACACCTACAACAACTGACTTTCAATAAGCACCATGCAACGGAATAGCATCTCCACCGACACAGTAAGGCTATCTAAATATTCATGAAACTTTTCCAATACTATTTCCCTTCATACAAGTAGTTTGAAGGCGAGCCGATTCAATTCACACTGTGAAAGTATTGCCGCAGGATCATATCGCCAAGAAAACACAAACGCTTGTTGGGAAACCATTAACTCTAGCACACTTTGCTATCGAGGTAAACAAAGTTTTTTACTCGTCATAGAGCCTCTATCAGCAAAAGTATACAGTCTAGTTTTGATTGATTTAACAGCAAGATTCAGTTGTGAAAGATTGTGCGGTGGATTTTTGTATGTGAGCGCAACTTTAGGTTTGTGAATGTATCCTAATTTCTAGAAACGGAGAAACATCAGATCTCACTCTGCGCCGTAACCGTGGAATATATGAGTATGCATTGAAATCCTAATTTCCCTTTTTAAACCAAAAGCTCAAAAAATGCCGTGTCGGTCAATCATCATCCTAGAGCTGGACATACCATTCCCCAGGGTCATCTATCTAGACAAAGACTAAACAAGAAATATCCTACTATAAAATTCCCGCCTATCGGGCAATATTTTCTAGGACAAGACGCTCCGTACATTCTATTGTAAGGCTGGAATTTCCATTCCAGTTATGCAGTACTTCACATCCAGCAGTCATTCTTATTTTTCATTTTCTTCTGAGTATGTGGCTAATTCTGGTGTTGGGGTTTTCAGACCGTCTGAACGCCTCAGACAACGTCTAATGATTTTTATCCTGAAACGAGAACCGGGTCCGGAGTCTTGCGTGCATGCCGAAGCACGGTAGCGCTCTGATGCAAATGCCGTACGCGGTCACCCATCCAAGTGGCAACTTATACAAGCGTTGCTTAACTTTACCGATCTATTACTATTGACAATCCAAGTCACGCTGTGAGCTCTACTGTAAAACTTCTGGCTATCGGACAGTATAACCCAAGACAAGGCACTCCTTATTACACACATATTTACATTCTATTGGAAGCCTGGAATTTCAATTCCAATGCCGCAATGCAATAACCCACATCTAGCAGTCCCGCACCTAATTAAAAGTTATCCTACTGCAACAGCACTACAATTAGAGGAACCAATTTGACCTTCGGAGTCTTATTATAAGTATTAGAATGTTAAAATGATTTAGTTACCGTGCATCTGCATTGAAAGTAGTATTCTTAACTATACAACTATGCAAATATTACTTATTTTTGACACAAAGAAAGACATTACATGACACAAATTACGTCTTATTTTGTGTCGTAGTAAGTTTCTTGAGTGGTAGAGACCTGTAGCTTCATGTCATTCCATCTTCTCGGAGAATATCGTATACGTAATCAATCAATCAATCAATCAATCAGCCTATCGCAGTCCACTGCTGGACATAGACCTCTCCCAACACGCGCCACAGTACACGGTCCTCAGCCTTCCGCATCCAGTCTATACCAGCCACCTTTTTCAGGTAGTCGGTCCACCTAGCCGGGGGCCGCCCTACCTTACGCTTGCCGAGATGTGGTCTTCACTCTAGGATACGCTTGCTCTATCAGCCATCAGTCCTTCTACAGATATGGCCAGCCCACTGCCACTTGAGTCTAGTGATTCTGTGAGCTATGTCGGTAACTTTGGTACTTTGTCGGATAACTTCGTTTCGGATTTTATCCTTCAAAGAGACGCCAATCATAGCCTGTTCCATAGCTCGCTGCGTGACTTTTAGTTTGTGGACTAGTCCCACTGTGAGTGTCCACGTCTCGGCACCGTACGTCATAACAGGTAGGACGCATTGGTTGAAGACTTTGGTCTTCAGGCATTGCGGTAGGGGTGAAGAGAAAACTCGACGTAGCTTGCCAAAAGCTGCCCAACCCAACTGGATCCTGCGGTCGATTTCTTTCTCGAAGTTGTTTCTACTAAGCTGGACTACTTGTCCAAGGTATACATACTCTTGAACAACTTCGAGCATCGATCGGTCGACATAAACCGGTCCCGGCACAATGTGTTCGTTGAACAAAATCTTGGTTTTATCCAAGTTCATGCCGAGACCGACCCGTCGAGAGGCTCCATTTAGGCTGTGCAGCATCTCGCTCAGCTCTTCAAGGCTCTCTACCACGATGACGATATCGTCGGCAAACCGAAGGTCGGATATGTACTCGCCATTAATGTTTATGCCCCGTCCAGTCTTCGAGTGCGTTGGTGAAGAGCTTAGGGGATATTACATCCCCCTGCCTCACCCCTCTACGCAACTCAATGGGGCTGGTTTTACTGTCCTGGAGCTGGACGGTCATAGTGGCCGTGTCGTACAAACATCTCAACACCTCGATGTAGCGCCAATCGATGCGACACCGCTGCAGAGCATCCAGAACCGCCCAGGTTTCGATGGAGTCGAAGGCTTTCTCGTAGTCCACGAAAGCCATACACAGCGGCTGATTGTTTTCGTTGGTCTTCTGTACAATCTGCCGAACAGTATGGATGTGGTCTACGGTGCTGTAGCCTTTTCGAAACCCGGCTTGTTCCGGTGGCTGGAAATCGTTGAGTTTTCTGGCGAGACGATTTGTTAGGACTCTCGAGAACATTTTGTAGACGTGACTCAGGAGTGAGATGGGTCTGTAGTTTTTCAGCAGGGTTTTGTCACTTTTTTTGAAAAACAGAACCACCGCACTCCCACTCCACGCCTGAGGTGTTAGGCCTTGGTGGATAACGGAATTAAACAGGTTCGCCAGCTCTTTCAGAACTGCTGTCCCACCTGCTTTTAAGAGCTCTGTGGTGATTCCGTCATCCCCTGGAGACTTGTTGTTCTTGAGCTGCTCGAGTGCCACTCTTACCTCGCCCTAGTTGACATCAGGGATGTCCTCCGTGTAATGGCGCGTGAGTTGGGCTCTGTGGTCATCATCGCTGGGTCTCGTGGGTTTAGGCATCCGTATACGTAAAGTATGGTGTTATCCGTATTCGGAATAAGGTGTTATTTGTATTATATTTTTTATTTATTTGATGAAATACTTATATTTTTTTTTTTTATATTTTGTAATTATTTTAGACTTTATTGAAGTAACAGATAACATATATACAACAGAATAAAACTACTTATGCAACTAAACTATCCTAAACTAAACAAATAAAACTAAATAAATAAAAATAACAAAATAGAAACTACGCGGCGTCAAAAAATTCCTCCGCAACGCTGTCGGCTGGTAGCGTGCCCAGAAGGCTGGCAGCATTGCCACGTTGTATGGCAATGCTTATTCTCTCTGCAAAATATAAACCAGCCCTCTGGTCACGGGAAGCGTCGATCAGCCTTTTAGCGATTTCTTTGTACAGAGCGCGTGCACTAGGCCCCCATGGCCCCAGCGTTTCGACCCCAAACGGCTCAAAAACGTAATTACCAGATAGGTTTCCGTATTTGCGCCGTTTGAGGGTCTCCGCTGATGCAGCAGCAGCGCCAGCCGATCCAGCTGTGCTTGGAAGATGTGATGGCGCAAGGGTATCGACGCATATCGCGTCCCATACCAGAGGCCTGCCCATCTTCCAAGGTAATAAGGACATACCGTCTGGTCTCTTCCCATCGTCGCGTACCAACCCATTCGGTTCAAGATGAGCTGGAACTCCGGTGGTGACAAGAGCTCGACGGATTATGTCGTTAATGTGGGCATGTCTGGAAAAACGCCCAGCACTCTTGCTGCACGATAGGCCATGGTGGCCAAGACTGTCGACGGCTTCACCGCAGTGACAGCGATGCGGAGAATTGCAAACAGCTCCCAAGCGAAGGCAAGAAGCGATGCGGAAAGTTGGAAGTGCTTGAAGCCATAGCCCCGATTCCCACTCTCCCACAGCCAACAAACGGGCGCGCTCTGCAACACTGGATGCAGTACTTAAAAGATATTCTCTCATCTTGCTGCAGAGCGGCCCGTCCCATTGCCTCTGAGAGGATAGATATCGGGGTAAGTCAGAGCTCGGGCAAGCCATTTTCCAAGCGTTAATGGCATCAGTCTTGCACGGCACCTCAGAATTAACCAGTGTGGGTTCTAGAATTTTCCTGGTCAATTCCTCAGTGCCGTGGACCGAGGCCAAAAACGCTGGGAGGCTTACATCGGTAATTTTGCGAACGCCGAGGCCGCCCAAACGAACAGGTAAAGTCGCTTGAAGCCACACTCGGTCGTTCATGTCAAGATTTAGAATTTTGCTCAAGGTGTGCCGAATAATATTATCAATGTTTTCTAATAGGGATAAATGTTTCCAAAAAGGAGAGGACCGCAAGTAATATGTAAATTTTGGAACAAAAAGGCAGTGCCGAATAATCGTGAAAGCCGAATGAATATTAATTTTGTAAAGCCGTTCTGAAGTTTCACAGAAATTTTGTAGTTTTTCATCTATAAAAGATCCAAAAGCGTCGTCGAAAATAGGGGACCCAAGGAGGCGGAAGGAACATTTATTGATGATTTTAATATTTGGCGCCAAAGAATTAAATTTTGTTAAGATCGAAAGGTTATCCAATTTGTCATTAATAAAAATTTCACATTTGTCTGAATTTAGTTCCAACCAATTGCTTTAAATTTAGTTATCCGTATTTATATTTTCTAAATTCTATTTATATCATGGCTCTATATCGTGCCTTTTAATGAAAATAAGGTAAGTGTGTGTACAAATCCTGGAAGTTTAAAAACATTTTACCTATTCTATTACGATTTGTTAGTTAAGTGGAAAAGTCAGTGATTAAGTCTCTCTCTCAAGTTCTTCTTTTCTAAATTTCCTATGGTCTTCGATATATAAGTGAAACAATCATCTTTATCCATAGTTCATAAGTAGTTTTTGCCTCTTGTCTACAAAATAACCTTCACAATCCCAAGGGATATGCGATCTTTTAAGGTTTAGATGAGTATTTGGTTTTGAGAGGGCCCCAAGTGCCTGTAACGACTGACATTTATGTAAACTAGCGAGACCTAGGACAGCCGCCAAACCATGGAAAGGCAGAAACGCACATAACCTCGTGAATCCATGATTTACTGTGGCCGTCACTTAGCCACGGGATTCTTTCCATGTCTCCAATCAGCTTTGAAAACAGTAAGATGCCCAGTATGTTTGTATGTCAAACATTTTACGATACTTCCGTACTAAAACATTCGTGTTCAATTTATAGAACTAATTCGACCTACTTATGATTTTTTGGGTTCTAATAATAAATAATAATAAATTAATGTTATAAAACATGAGTATTCGCTTGTACGTGCAGTGCAAGTATTCTGTTATATAAATGATAATTTGATTCAACATTCCCGTCGGCAGTTCCAGGAAGAAACACGTATCTACCCTGTGCGTAACCGATATTATAGTACTCCGTGTAATAATTTATGGGTAAGTGGAATCTATTATAATGGTTTTAGCGAACACTACGTAGAGGGAAACACTTGGTAGTAATAATAGGCTTCATATATCTTACTGCTGTAATGCACCTATAATGACGTAATGCATAGATAGCTCTTTTCCAACAGGAGATTGTAGAAGTGAGAGTACAAATTTTGAAGGAACTAGGCTATATTATAGAAGTGCCTAAACTTAATAGAAAAAAAGCAACAATAACTCTACTTTACTGTAGTAGAGTTATTGTTGCTTTTGATTTTCTATTAAATTTAGACATGTATGTCATAATAATATGTCTGTCGGAAAATTCAAGCCCCATAAAGAGTTGTGCAACATGTCTAAAGTCAAAGTCAAAATCATTTATTCATCTAGGCCACAAAGTGACGCTTATGAACGTCAAAATTTAAGTTAATTACTTAATGATTCTACATTTAAATTTACTGCCACGTTCTCAAAGCAATAGGTAGAACCACGAGAAAGAGCGGGCAATAAAACTCATGGCCACTCTTTTCAAACAAATATAATGCTTGTACATTTTATTTTGTAAAGCAAACGAAGATCACTAAGTTATAGTCAAAAAGTGTCGAGCCCGCCACGCTAAGATGCAGAACAGGTCAAAGTACAGGATTAGGATTCGAAGCGGCATATGGGATGACTAACATGCGAGAGCATATTCTTTAGTCCATCATAAATGGAATTAATTTGCTTATTAATAATCTTTTCTATCGCAATAGTTAGGGTATATACATGACTGCTTAGCGATTCCTCTGTCCGCCATTCTTTTCGCCACGAATCGTTTACCAGATATTTTTAATAATGAATACGAAGAGCACATGTGTTCTGTGGTACAAAATATGAAAGAAGTAATATATTAATACGAGGGAATGTTTGAGCAAGTTGTAAGCGCCTAACAACAAGCCAACTTGAACAAAGTTGGCGAACGCCACCTGATGCGCTGACGGCCATTTTATTTAAACGTCGCGTATTTTATATCTGTGTTTACATAATATTTTGGACTTAGTACTTTCCGTGGACTCTATATCACTGTTTATTAGTTACGGCAGAAGAGCGAATAGTATACAAACAGGATTTAGTATTGTTTATGAGGACTTTACTAAAATAATAATGCTCAAATGAGCATAATATATTTACTATTGCAACGAACGCTTTCACGATCTTTCTGATCGGCCTCACTCCAAGTTGGAATGATTACTCCGTCTCATACACGCTGCATTTATTCAGGATGAAAGCAGCCATAGTAGTATATCTATATTTCGCGAGACCTTCCAGGAAAATTCCATTTCAATGTCGATGTTGCTTACAGAATTAAAAAATACTAACAACTTTGTTTTGTGCTCATCAATAAATGGATCCTGTAGTATTAAGATTGCTCCTTTTTTTTTATTTGGTGTCGGGTTGGAAAATCCTCATGGAGTCCCTCCGCCCTGGGGGAAGGGCGAAGGGGACTGTCAGACTCTAACTGACTAAAAACCAACCCGTGTTCCTCATGTACCCGTGTGTCGGAGGGTCGGGTATCGCTGAAGCATTCCTTGCTGGCCCCCGACGGGTATTGGCCCGCCAGATGGTCAGGCGGGCCGCGAACAAAACCCCCTTGGCGACGGATGAAGCTGTTGGGCTCCGCCGCCAAGACACTCAGCGGTCGCAGAGGATAGGGAGGACGGTAACGCAACACCGCATCTCCTCTCCAAATATTTAAAAAGTTGAACATTCTCACTTTACCCGCTTTATATATACTCGAGGTTGCAATTTTTGTAAAATGTAATGAAACTCTTTTCCAAAAAAATATTAAGAAAAAAAAAACAAAACGAAAATGACAACTTAAAAATCACACCAAAAATGTTTACTAGGTATTTAGTTTCTTTTTAAAAAAAAGGGAACCGCCTTCAAAAAATCGACCCACTGAAAAGTACGAAATAATTTTTACATATACCAAATCCCTCTAAAAGCCTATTGTTTGGCGTCATCCTTTCCAAACTAGCGCACTCAATCTACATAGTACTTACAGCCCAAAATAGCTAAGAAGTATAATTATTTTATAATTAAGCATTTATTTCATACTTTTTATATATTTTATATATATGTTGCTTTTTAGAGTATATAGGTAGATTATTTGACATTTTATTAAATCAGATATTTTTTGTATTCTTTTTTGTTTTTGATGGTTTGGCACCGACTTCAAAAACTAACTATTTTGTATAAGTTATATACTATGTATGAGCGCATGTAAAAATTATTTCGTACTTTTCAGTGGGTCGATTTTTTGAAGGCGGTTCCCTTTTTTTTAAAAAGAAACTAAATACCTAGTAAACATTTTTGGTGTGATTTTTAAGTTTTCATTTTCGTTTTGATTTTTTTTTCTTAATATTTTTATTTCATACTTTTTAGTGATAGTTACTCCATTTACTTTAAGTTTTGGGCTAATTCATAGTTTGTTTATAGTTAGATTCAATTATTTTAGTGATGAGTTTTCTGCTAGTATCAGTTTGTTATCATGACTTTGACATAGGTACCTACCTACTATTATTCTGTGTGCCTATGGGCTTAGGCTTCAAGCTGGACGAGAGAGATGAGTCTAGGGAACAGGCCACATACGGAAGTACGATCCAAACAAATGAGGTGGACTTGTATGTGAATTGGCTGTGAGCTCTCGGATTATGCTCCGGAGAAATATGCCAATAACGGATGGCTTAGCAAACGGGGCAATGGGTGTTCCTAAAGGATTTAAATGGCCGGTACTAAGAAAAGATCAACTTGAGTCAGGTGATCTGCCTGATGCCATTTTGATATTATTTGATGATCGATCAATAGCATTGCGTCTTAAAGATGATAATGGATACATTTCTATAGCTCCAGTGCCAGCGATCTATCAAGGCGATCGCGGTTATGGTGATATCGAGAGGCGGATGTTGTCAGTCATATTGAGTTGGGCTGTGATGGTACACAAGTTGCAAGGATGTACACTTAGTTCCGCAGACCTAGGGCGTAAAATCTTTGCTATAGGCCAATGCTATGTTGCCTTGAGGCGGGTCAAATATCAAAAAGGCATGGCTTTAAGTGATAATGACTCAAACAACCATCCCACGACAACAGAGCCTTATCCGAAATGACAAGAATGAGAAATATGCTCTCGCATTAGATTCTTTCAGCGACTTTCTTTGTTTTTTGTTAATCGCAGAGACATAGACACGTACACACGTACACACACACACACACACACACACACACACACACACACACACACACAAACACACACACACACACACACACACGTACACACACAAGCGCGCGCGCGAAATCACGAACACACGTACAAACACACACACATAATACATACAAACATACTAAGAACCAATACATGTATACGGGTCAAACAGAGAATCTTCTTTTTTTGAAGTCGGTTAAAATACTAAAACTTTCTCCTAAGAGTAACAAATACTTTTTTTCTGAAAACCGCATAAATATCGGTTCAGCCAAACTCGAGTTAATCGTGGGCAAACTTACATATATACGGGTCAAACTCAGAACCTTCTATTTTTGAAGTCGGTTAAGGGCCTAAAACCTTCTCCTAAGTGTACAAATACTTTTCTGAAAACCGTATCAAAATCGGTTCAGCCAAACGAGAAATAATCGCGGACAAACATACATACATACATACAGGTCAAACTGAGAACCTCCTTTTTTTTGAAGTCGGTTAAAAAGTATCCCAAGTAAGGAAAGGCCCGCTACGGGCACAATACAAAAATATGCTTTATCTAAGAACATGTAAAATAGCACTATTGTATAAAAGTTTTTTCGGAATGGCACCTCGTATCTATAATAAAATACCACATTCTATAAAAATATTATCCATACCTCAGTTTAAAAAAGCACTATACACCTTATTAATTGACAAATGTTAGTATTCAATCAACGACTTTTTAAATGATAGGGTAAAAGTGGGATAGTTGCCCCACATTTTGAAATTGCTTATTTTTTTATAGAGTTTAAATAAAATTTTACAGGGTTTTTATTTTTAATGATACGTAGATCTATTGTTTACTATATTTTAAACTAAAATTCAATTTATCTATTGATTACAACAAAGAAAAATAAGAAAATTTACAATACTACTTTGGAGTATAGATGCCCCTTGTATGGGTTAGATGCCCCGATTAAATTATCACTATGAGGATAGTTGCCCTTAGGTATAAAAACAAATAAAAATCGGATTAATAAGTTTTACTTTAATATCAATGGCCATTACTTTGGTTTTAATATTCAAATTATAGTAATCAAATTCAGAAACAAATATTACTTATTAACTTTCGTTTTCCCTTGGCTTATTTTAACTTCTTCGCTTTGGTTTTAATTATCACGCTCTAGGTTCTAAAATAATCAGCTTCAGATTGATGTTAATTTTACAGTTTTGTCTTTATATATATTGATGTTTTGTAAGTGTTCTTTCCTTTAATTCTACCACATTCGTTACAGTAGTCACCATACATTGTACAGTCTTCATGCAACCATTTTTGCCACATTAAATATTGTATCCAATCTACAGTCGATTTGGTATTTTGATATTCTTCGAAACATTCTTTGCATTCCGAATCCTTGTCTGTTTCCAAATCAGACTCGTCCGAATTGTTTGAGAATAACATTTCATCACCTGATTCCTGGCTTCCTACTCGTATTTCATCACTTGATTCTTCTCTCATTTCTTTTCTTTTCTTAATACTTTTGGCTGGCCCTTCTTTTTGTAACTTACCAACATTCTTTAATACTTTTTTGTTTTTAGACTGTATACCTGGAGTAGCTTTGCCTTTAGCTTTAAATTTCTTCTCTTTAATATTTTCTTTTATATTTAAAACGGCTGCTGATTGCTTACCTCTCTTGTGAAATGAAATTGGAACATTTGGCACCGGGGAACATTCTTGCAAAAATTTGCTCGGTGTTTCTATATCATCTACGTTAGTAATATTAATGTTCTGTGAAAGAATTGATGGACTTGAATCAGAAAGATCCAAATTAGAAGGAGAAAAGTAAGGAATGTTTAAGTCGACTTCCACAGTTTGTTTACCGGATGGACCTCATTTCTATTAACAGTATCCACATTAGTAGGAGCATTAGAGGAAAGACCTCTATTATCTTCCAGAGTTGGTCTACGAGGTTGTTCTTGTTCTTGAGCATTATTTTGATATGCATTGTTTTCTGCACATTTATTCCAAGAATTACCTTTGAAATTTCATTCATCGCAGCTATTAAAGATTCTTTTGTGCACTGAGCTCTTGGACTCCTCCAAGAGCTCAGTGCACAGCCTTTCTGACGTATTTGCGAGGCATATCTGAAAATAAAAAAAGAAATAGAAGCATTATATTATATGTAGACACTAACATAAGTCATAGGGGATAGATGCCCCTAAGGGCTTCTATACTCACAAAAAATGAGGCATCTATCCTTTTCAATAGGGATAGACGCCATACTTTTTATTTTTTAATTCCATACAAAAATTAAGGAATCTTTTTTCTAACATTGATACTCAAACTATATACTTGCTAATAACAAATAAAATCATGTTACTTACCTTTGACAATCAAAAGTTACATGCGATTTCAAAACAACCGAATACGTAATTTGCGATTTACGGGAGTGAGTGCGGCTAAATTTCTTTATGCACACGCGATGCGTCCGTCCAGAGCGGCTGCCGCTCGCACACTAGCAGCAGTGTTGCCAGATCCAATTTTTAAAAATCCGTAAGTCTTAGCCCAAAAATCCGTAGATGTCCGTAGACTGCCTCTATAAAAATCCGTAGATCTACGGACATTTTTTATAGATGATTACTTAGATGGAATAACCTAAAGCCAAATTCCTTGTTGGTAAAAAAATTGAAAAATTGTTCCAGTGTCGCTGCCATTATCGCTCTCACTATTACTATTTTCCATTTTAGTGCAAATAAACGAAAAATCCTACCATGATTTTATATTCGGCAACAAGAAAACAACACGGACTCGTCGTAGTTAGTCAACCCAACCAAAAGAAAATATTTTTCTAAACCTAAGGGCCTGTGCAAACCACGTTTTTTAAACTCGCCGTCGACGCGCGTTTGTATTGATACAGACGCGATACGCACACGCAAGTAAGATGCAGCCTTTAGGCTGGTTTCAGAGTCACGCGTTTGACCGGCGCCCGCCACACGCGCGCGCTTACAATTACACTAGATTAGTAGTAGCGTTTCATAGTCACGCAGTTCAAACGCGCCGCGTGTGAGACGCGCGCGCCGGCCGCGCTGCCGAAGCTTCATACATTGCAATGACAAACGCGAACTCGTTTCACAGTGGTCCGCGCGCTAAACGCGCTGTTAAGACGCGCTGGCCGACGGCGCGTGCCGCGCGCGTCACTCTGAAACCAGCCTTAGACCTTTGTAGGATAAAAGCGCGCCGTCGACGCGCGTTTTAAACGTGGTTTGCACCGGCCCTAAGATGACATTGACAATAACAGACAAATGACAATCGTCTTCATTTCGTTTGTCCCATATCGATGATTCCGTTTTACGTTAGTCGCTATAGTCAACTAAATAGCCTTCTTTGGACTTATCTATGGTATGATGTAGGTATTGTATTAAGCACAAATTATTATAGAAACGCAGGTCGCAGGACTACTTTTTTGTTGCTGACTGCTTATTTTCAATATGTATACTATTGTTTGCGTCGGGTGAATGAAATCGAACAAAAATCTGTAGATTTGCTAGAAAAATCCGTAGGTTCGTAGACAAGACCAAAAATCCGTAGATCTACGGACAAATCCGTAGATCTGGCAACGCTGACTAGCAGGGCGCGGGGTATGCTTTGCATATAAAAATTAACTGCGCGGCTAGCACTTTTATGACTCACAATATAAACTATGGGGCATCTATACTCCTAGGGCATCTATCCCACTTTTACCCTAATTATATATAATTACTTTTAAATATTGGACATTAATTTTGTATTGTTAAGTTTATTTTGACCGTTAGTTTTATACTTTTTACACTGGCAAGACACAGAGATACTTTGACAATTTGTATACTGATGAACACCATATTATGTAATACCTGTGTTTTTGACAAATAAATATATCTATCTATCCTCTTCCTCTGCGGCCCCACCGCAACGCAACGATGGTGCGCCCCCATTTGGTCGCGGGAGATAGGGCGCGCGGCAACGCAACACCGACACGCCTCTCCTCCCGCGACCGCACCCGACTGCGAGGGACAGAAGAACTGTCCCTCGCACCCGCCCCGTTGGACGCATCCTGCGCAGGCTTCCGTCAAGCTCACGTGGAGCGTCCACTCTCGGGATCTCGCTTAGCTTCACCGTGGCCGTGGGTGGCCTAACGACGGTTACTGAGCCTCCCCCCACCACGATAAGGTGGAGATCCCACGGGGGGATTACGATTGCTACTAGCTTAGGTTGTCCCTAGGTACGCCTAACTAGAACGATACCTCTTAAACTAGCAGTTGAAGTCAATTTATTATGGCACCGGTAGTGCGTATACAAATTGGTATTTGATTACGAGGTACTTTTGTGAATTTACTGTACTAACCTGACGCCATGATAGAATTAATGCTCCAGTGAGGACAAGGTTACCTCTTAATTATAATTGCCTAGTCTGAAACCATTGAACACAAGCTGTTATCACAATTATTCAATTATCTCAGCTATGCCCACCCTTTGTGCAAACCGTTTAAACAATAGTTCAGCAACCAGGATAACATAATCAAATAGGCGTAATGTTATTTAGCACTGGGGCAAATTACGATCTTTTCCGCGTCATGAAACCCTGGTAACTACGCCGTCAGTTCATTAGAAGATAGTTGACAAGTTGAAGAGCACCCGTGACGTAATTACTTTGCTAGATGGAATGTTGCTTAGTTTTCAAGTGTACTGTATGTATTCGTGACGGTTTAATATTATTATGAGAGAGTTGACAATATCTCGGTACCTACCTTCCTTAATTTCTGTAATATGTATATATTAAAAGCAAGAACAACAAAAACCGAAAAGCCTAAGGTACCAAAAATAATATTTTATAGAGGTCTACTATGTTGTCAATGTGTACTAATGTAGTGTTTTTACAGATAATGCGATTTTTTATAAGTTTTTTAATGATTGCATACGTAGTATAATTTGATAATCGTTATTAATAAAATCGTATTGTTTGTATTTACTCATAAAGTCTTAACCGAGACTAACACGTACAAAATAAATTAACAAACACAAAAAGCGCATTCATAAAGCTAGTCCAGTATAGGCTGTTATTTCATTCATTACACACTCTTAAATTATCAATCAAAAACTAACTTATTTCTAGATCAATCAAAACGGCATCAAATTAAAAAAGGAAGAAAAAGAAAAACACTTCGAAAAACAAACAAAAATTATAATTGCCAATTGTCAAAACTTTGTCCGTGCCAAAATGGCCTTCGCTAACCTGTTTTGAATACGGAACGTTCGGCTTTGTGCCGAAACGAAGCGTTGTCGTGAAAAATTCTTCCTAATATTATCCCCCGGACCAAGTTCTTGCGAATACCTTGTGAGAAAATTAATTTTGCAAGTTGCAGGTATATTTTCAATCATGAGTTGTATAGGTACTAGGATAAGTACCTAAGAAGTAAGGAGCAAGGACTGAAGTAAATTCCATTAGTATAAAATTAATAAAAGTTTTCTGAAGTCCAGCAGTTGCTAGTTTCTTATTATAGACCCACTCTTAGGTTTTGCGACACTTCTTTAGTTTAAGTTTGTATGAGATAGTGTGTGCTTTGGTCCTTTTACATATTAAAAACATAATTGGATCTAAAATGTCCAAAGAAAATAATATTGTTGTTTCTAGTTTGGGTGCACTGTGTGTCCGTTGATTGAATCCGGTATAAAGTCCCCTGGGACACATGATTATTCCAAGTGTGGAAATTGTTTTCTTCAAAACAAAAAAAGAATAATCGGTTTGTAAGCTTTGTACTTTATATCTTTTAGGTCCTTAAGTATTTATTGAAGCAAAATAACAGAGTTAGAAATAGCGCCAATTAACAATAATAACTGTTATACGACGATACTAAAATTTTATTTTCCATTTCCGATGGTACAATATTGCGTCTGCAAATATTACTGCTACTTTCGAACAACTTTACACAATAAATATTACTTAAGACAATAAAATCGGAACCTATTTACTTTTCAATAAGTGTAAACAACGACAGAAATAAACGCTTCATCCACAAAATCAATTTGCAACTCTAACTTGCGCGATATAGAGTCAAAACTCGCTCAACAGAATTTAGTATTTTGGTTGTATCTTGTAAGGGACTAAATAGCGGGAAAAATAAAAGGCAAGTGAAGGTAAAAGATCCGTTCAGAGCATTAGTTCACTCATAGTTCGTTCATTCGATTATCTCCCTCGTTTGTTATAAGAAAGTGCCGTTTGACGGAAAAAGTGTTCATTGTTCTAAGGGTCTGATTTTATGGGGTGCCCTTCAGTTTATTGTTGAGTAGGGAATAAGTTTTTATTGGTCGCGGTTTGATGCAAGTGGCAATATATATAAAAACATAAATAGTCTATACTTTGATTGAATATATTCGCAGTCTTAAGCAAAGGACATAGGTATCGGCAATGATGGCGCGCAAACATCGTTTCACCTCTTTCGTCTCAACAAAGCTAGGCTACGCTAGTAATTAAACTATGTGAACAATATGTCCGGTGCCTTCAGCTCTATACTTTGGTTCGCCAAAGCTTCACTTGTGCACTAAGTAACTAATCGCGGCCGTCGGCCTAGAAAGTGCGCACTTCGCTTTATAATTGTAGAAAGCTTACCTACTATGCTGCTTTTATTGATGAAAATTTGAGCAATCTATAGTGTAACAACGGCTTTGTAAATCGTAATGAAAATGCTTTTTGGGAGATATCTATTTCACCTACCGTAGTTCGGAAGTGCCGGTATTTCGGCACTGTTGCAAACGACTTGATCACGGATGCAAATCATGCATACATATTGGTGAATATAGCGCCTAATTATAAATTAGGTGACCACGCAGGCTTAAATAACATGCAAAATAAAGTGTCAATGCAAGTATCCCTCCATTTTCCGTTGACTGAATAATATAATAACTATAATTAAAGATACATTTTATAATGAAGTGCTCTGTTCTTCATGTTTGTCTGATGAACGGGATTAACTAAAAAACTACCCATCGGATTTCTTACGGTTTTCACCAATAGGTGGCGTGATTCTTGAGGTAAGTTTAAGTGTATTCATGCATGCATACATTCAAAGGGCAGGGGGCGAAAGTACTAAATAAAACTGTTTCACTAAAGCAAATTTTTTCTCAAAACTAGATCTTGCAAAGCGTATTTATTTATTTTAGTTATTGTAACCTTGTATTACATACATACATAGACTCACGCCTGTTTCCCGGAGGGGAAGGCAGAGACTGCAGAACGCCGTTTGCAACGATCCTGACATATCTCCCTTGCTTCATTCACTCCCATCAGATTCCTCATGCATGCTCTTCTGTTCAGGGTACTTCTAATCTGTCCTGTTTTCAGGATGTCTCCAATCTGGTCAGAGAACGTCCGCCTAGGTCTTCCCCTTCGTCCTGTCCCATTCAAACCTGCCTTATATATATCTGCTTGGTCAGTCTTTCGTCATCCATCCTCTCCACGTGCCCAAACCAACTTAGCATGCCTTTCACGATGCTTGTCACTACATCTTCTTTTACCCCACAACACTCTCTTATCACACAATTCTTTACTCTGTCGGCCAAAGACACCACACATACTTCTCAGTCCTCTCATTTCTACAGCATTTATTCTACTTTCATGACTCTTCTGCCATACCCAGCTTTCACTACCATACATAAGTGTAGGTACTAACACCCCTCTATGCACAGCCAGACGTACCTTTTTGGACACGTTATGACTGTTCATAAAAGCCTTCAAAGCTTCATTCACCCTATTACCTGCATTAACTCTTCTTTCAATATCTTCTACATTCTTACCATCTCTTGTAAACAGCGTACCTAAATATACAAACTCATTCACTTGCTCCACTCGCTGTCCATCGATCATAACATTACAAGCCGTAACGCATTCCTCCTTTTCAAAAACCATAACTTTCGTTTTACTTACATTTACTTTCATTCCATTCCTCTCTAACGCACCCTGCATGATTGTTACCATCTCCTGCAACTCCTCCGCTGAAGACGCAAGTATTACCTGATCATCAGCATAAAGGAGGCATTTGACAAGTAACTCATTCATCCTTAATCCACAGTCACTATGTTTCAAATCTTGCAAACAACTGTCCATGAAGAGGTTGAAAAGCCACGGCGATGCTACACATCCCTGTCTAACACCTGTCTCGATGGTAAACCAGTCAGTGTACGACCCGTTTATCCTCGTATTATACTAATAAAATATTGTATACTCTATTCTATTATATTTGAAACAATTTTACTTGATTATACAGGACTCCGATTATTTCTAGATCTGAAAACTGAGCAAACACGCTTAGGGTAACAAATTTTAATTACACAATGTCCATTACAGTCCATATTCATAGCGCTGAAGAATCTAGATTTTATCTAATAGCTGGATTAGCATAAATATTGGATCCCTCTGAATATAGGGAAGGTCTGCTATATAACACATCACATCTATTCATGTAAAAATAGAAGTGTCTATCTGTGATTTCAAAATAACTATGTTTTTCAACTGCCTAAAGATGATGCCAAGTCATTAACAACCTTTTTCTTTAATTTTGTCTGTCTATTTGTCTTTTTGTTTGTCCCTGGAATGGCTCAACCGATTTTATTAGGACTTTCACTGGAAGATAAAGGATTTGTTTTAGGTCTACACACCTATAGGCTGTAATTTCACCCGGTAGGTATCGCAGTTGTCGGGATACCAAAAATATTGCGGGTGAAACCACGGTGAGCAGCTAGTATTAATATATAATCTCCTAGAAGGCTAACACATCCATAATGACGTCGAGCAATTTCGTCCATTAGGCAAGATCCGTTGATGTAGTAAGTTTAGCTAATGGATGGATACCAATCGATAAGTGAACATCATCATCTGAATTGTTTATTATCGTCCCACTACTGGACATATTCTCATTGTGGGAAGGCCATAGTCGACTACCCTGATCTTAGGTGGGTGGGCAGACTTCACATGTCTTTCGAGAACATTTTAGAGAACTTAAAACATGCAGATTTCTTCACGACGCGATGTTTGCCTTCAAGCAACAAACTTAAACAACTCTCTGACGAATTTTGTAGATCTGACTTTAATGCCGTGTTGAACTCACACAATTCAGGTTACCAATTATTAAATGGTAAATTTGCATCTCGCCTAATCCTTTATTATTGAAAATAATGTATCAATAATGAACCAACTGGGGCTTTTGTAGAACTGGGCGGAAATTTTACTCTGAACTTCCAACAAATACAGCACTTAAATAGTTGAATCCTCAATATAACCTTCCAGAATTTAATTAAATCCCTTTAGCCTAATAAACCTATATTGAAATAGTTCGACTGACTATCGAAAACTTGCCTTTCTCAATAGCTTTCATACAATACAATACCTATTAATAGAAATATTAATTATATTTTAAATTAAATTGCCTTGGTAACCATATTTGAGTATTTATTTTCAATTATATAGAAATATGTCCTGTCACTCTAGGCAAGTTGCTCAAGTCACTGGATCTTACCAAAGGGGCTGGGCCGGACAAAATAGCACCGAGGCTAATTGTGAACTGCGCTGACGAATTAACCAAACCCCTTACCATTTTGTTTAGGCGCTCTATTTCTGAAAGCACAGTACCGAGGATTTGGAAGTCTGCTTTTATCACCCCTATACATAAGAGCGGTAACACGACCGACGTATCCAATTACAGGCCTATCTCGAAGCTTTGTTTCTTCGCAAAAGTACTGGAACGGATTGGTTATAATCAGGTCTACAATACACTCTCGAGCACCACCAATCCTGAACAACACGGATTTGTAAGGAATAAATCTACGACAAGCAACCTTTTAATATTTACGGATTTTGTCACATCTAAAATGGTTGCGGGTGGACAGGTAGACGCCATATTCACGGATTACAGCAAGGCTTTTGACAGAATCGACCATGAAATCCTCTTCCAAAAGTTACTACGCGCGGGTATACACGGCAGTTTATTCAGATGGTTTACCTCTTACATTAGGAACAGATCCCAGGCGGTAGTGGTCAACGGTGCGATGTCTAAATGGAATATTATCCCTTCTGGTGTTCCTCAGGGTTCATTGATCGGGCCTTTATTGTTTAATTTGTTTATCAACGACATTCACTTCTGTTTCATACACTCACAATTTCTGCTCTATGCAGATGACATGAAAGTGTTTAAAAAAATTGAAAGTATCGACGACTCACTCCTGCTGCAACAAGACCTTTCTAGACTCGAGCATTATTGTCGCATAAATAATCTGGAAATAAACATGTCTAAATGCTTCTCAATAACCTTTACCCGTAAACCAAAATACAAAGAGTTTAATTATACCTTAAAAGGGCATGTACTTAATCGAGTTAATGAAATACGTGATTTAGGCGTATATCATGACTCAAAACTGACCTATGAGAAGCACGTAGATTATATCGCCAAGAAAGCTAATAAAAACTTAGGTTTTGTTTTGAGATCTTGCTCTCAGTACTCAAATCTAAAAGTTGTCAAAATTCTCTAGTATTCTTATGTACGTAGTGTCCTTGAAAATTGCTCTCAAGTCGGGAATCCACAGTACGATGTTTACATAGGCAGACTGGTATCCTTACAGCGAAAATTTACCCGGTTTCTTCAATTTAAATGTAGAATATACGACAATGGCTACGAGGAGCGTTGTAAGCGACATCATCTCATTCCACTTCACGAAAGGAGAAAAATAGCGGACATCACTTACTTAGTCAAAATCGCTCAATCGAAAATAGACTCACCCTATCTACTTTCATCGCTACAACTTAAAATCCCTAGCAGATCAATTAGGATACCCATTCTTCTTCATGTCCCACACGGTACCACTAACTATAGAGATTTCTCATTTTTTGTAAGATCAGCTAATTTATTAAACACACTGGTTGCCCACTCCGAACTAGATCTATTTAATTCAAATCCGGTCACTTTTAACAAAATATTGTCAACTCGATGGTTTCAATCGGTTCTCTAACTGTGTTTTTGTTTTGTTTATTATTTTCTTGTATTTTAACTTGAATGTGTTTTTGTTCTTCTCAGTTCCACTATCAAGTTAACTAGTGTTTTAAATTTTTTGTTGTGCAATCTCTAAATATGCATATGTGAAAACATTTAAATGGTTACTAGTTAGTCTTAAAGATTTTGTATTAGTTTTAGAGACTGTTTGTTTTAGGAGTGGGCGATATAAATCGTATATAGATATTGAATCTATATATCGATGCAATATCGTAAATCGGATATCGGCCAAATCTAAAACTATATATTTCACGAAACACTATACTGTCAAATATCTAGCGATACGCGTATTCCATCAACAAATGGAATCGTATACAAGCAGTTATATCTGTTTTGCTTGCCAGCCGATGACACGCGACGACAGAGAGAGAGCGCGAATAATAAGACTGAAATGGATGTAAACGGACAGATACTAATACATACTACGATTCTAAACGTTATGTTCTAGGCGTAAATATTATATTGGCATGCTTTAAGTGTAGCCCTTTTATTTAGGTAAAATGATTGTTTCATTTTAAACTTCGACCTTACGAGTAAGTAAATAATGATGCATTATGCAAAAATATAGAATTTGGTGAAACTTGGTCTGTAGTAATATATATGAAATTAACATAAAATATTGTTATAATATTGCAACTGAATAGGTAGATAAAATATATAGTATGAAGGACGGTTTATTTAAATGTTGATACTATATCACATCATTGATACAACAACATAAATATCACATTAGGTATGAAAACCATAAAAGATATTCGTTGCAATATATCAGCAATACAGCGCATCCGTTGTATCTGACAGTATCCATCAATATATAGTTTTAAAAAAATATAGTGTTTCAAAATCCGATTTTGAATATCGATATATAGATACGATTTGATATTCATAAAAAGTGATATTACCCACTCCTAGTTTGTTTTCCAAAATAAATAAAATTCTATACCTATTTTCACGTCTGTACTGATCATACAAGTTTATTTTAGTCTATCCGCGACTAATGTAAGCTAAAGTACAGTAGCTCTGTTCTGCCCTTAGGTATAGTTTAAATAGCTTAGTCAATGTGATTACGAATTTTGCTCCAAATAAGGCTATCGAATCGTACTGTGAGCTATTATTTGTCAAGTCTTAAAATAGCTTTTATGTTTGCGACTGATTATGATATTTTAACCAAACTTAAGTTACCTTAGTAAGATATTATTTATTTATTTATTTATTTAGGACCACCAATGATTATAACAACAATACAAATTCAAATATACAATGTAAGGTGCTGATGGTCGGTTGCATAACCTTTTAACGTAGCCACTGCATGCCAAGATTCTGGTGGTCCAATGAAAGAGGGTCAATTTTTACTAACGTTATCCCGGTTACATCTAAGAGAAGGTAAATAAATATGATTTTTCCTTCCGACAAATTTTTACTTAGATTTGTTCTTTAGAGTTTTATTAGTTTCTTTACCAGAAACGATTAAAAAGTAATTTTCTGTGGGATACCATAGTATGGGAGCGCGGCGTCCGGCGTCTTACCAAATTATACAGCATACATTTTACGGTTTATACGCGTTTTACCAAAATACCTGCAGTGTGATTCTGTAAGACTTCATTTTAAACTTCGAATCTGAATCCGCTGTGAGTTTCTTGATTGGCATTCGAAAAACTCGGTTGATAATTCGGATCTACACTAGCGCTACTCTTGCGAGCGTGTTTGCGAGTTGAACTAAATTGACCTCGAGATTTTGACAGATAAAGTACGAGATGACGTAAAAAGTGGCATTCTATAAGGTAATTCCCCCGTCAGTTCGACGCTCACTTCGCACTCAAAATCAAGGTCATTTTGAGCCTTATGCGATGTGAGAGCGAATAGCGACGTGACATGCGAGTTGTTGTTTGAATTTTACAGAATCGACGTGCTGAACTTTTTGACAGTTTCTCTTTCAACGCTTAACCAGCCAGGACTTTATAATAGAATGATTGTAGAGCGATAACACCTCATATCCACTTCTAACCGAGTGATATATGTTGAAGGGTTAGAAGGTGGATTTTTCCACTGGATGAACTAACTGCCATTACTCAGGCGACATGGCGGTGCCAAGCGGTTACAATTTATGGCCCGTGTAACAACGCCGCTTATGGTATTATTTCTTTAAAATGGCGTGGAAGGCACGGATATGATGTTTAAGGCATGTTGGTGGTCTCAGTGGTAACATAATGTAGGGACATAAATGTATTTATATATTTTCAAAGTATAGAAAAGTATTTACAGGCAAACTCATGTGATATAAGAGTACTACGTACAAACGTTAGTATTCACACATTTAACACTAGTTGCTTATAAAATATTGCGTGCCTTGTTTTTATGTTATACGTGTCTACAACACGTATCTAACATAAGCAAGAAATCGTAACGAATATTTTACTGATAAGTTAAATATTCGATGTTATTGGCCGAAAGCGTTTATGATTTCTGTCCAAATTATGCAAAACGTGTGGCCTTTTTTTAGATCACTTTCTGCGTAACTAATTTTAACTTCATAACATTTTTCCTTTTATTATCTTCTGAAGAGTAAGCCTCGCGTATCATCGTAGCGAGCTACGACATGAGGGCTATGCCTGGCTGTGCGTATCTTTACCTTAATGTAGGCTAAGAGTTTAGAGCTGGAAAGTGTATAGGTAATACATTATACATTGACATACTTTATTAAAATTTTCTTACATCTACGAAACGCAAACCACAAATATTTGAGCTAATTTCGAGTATCCCAAATCCCCAAACAACAAAAAATTATTACATGTTTATACTATTCTCACAAATGTTTCGACTCAACAACTACACTTGATACCACTTTCATCGTCAAAGCTTACTTTCTCAGAAGCTGTTCCACAAACTATCTCCAATAACTTACATACAAGACGACAGGTGGCGTTCCGATCTGTCTCCCGATTTATTACTGCCTCGTACTATTGTTTCATATTCGATATATACGGGATTTCTCCTTTCATATGGAAATAATTGCTTCAGTGATTCATAGGAGTGGATTGTTAGTGGCACTCATGTCATGAGAAGGAAAGTAATAGGCAGATATTGTTTATTTTCTCAAGAGGTGTTTTGTTTGTCTTTTAGGTTTAGGCATGATAGATCACAAAACATAACTGTTTTGTGCGGCAGATACTAATAAATGTTTATTGGCCGTAGTGAAAAGCACAGAATTCAGGAAACTGTATAAAGTGCTTTGAAGGATTAGTTAAGCTGGATCTCAATTTTTACTTTACCTACTCAATTTTTTTTAAGACAGCTCTAGCACCAGGTTGAGTTCCTAAGTCACAGGCTTTGCAAAAAATTCAATAATGGACACAAAGAATACTCGGGCTCGCAACAACCTTATACCGTGGTAGAGTATATGTGAACTCATATCAATAATAATAATAACAATTTTATATCTTTGAACTTCGCGTCATGAAAGCAATAAACGTCATTGTTACAGTTACAGTACCAACTAGCGAACGAAGTTAAGAAGCGAACCAGCGTTATTAAGGAGTGATATCTTCCACTCCATATAACTGGCTAAAGTGAACTACTATCACTTCATTACGACAAGTTTGTCGCATTTGGGAAAGCAACGATAAGTGTGCGTAATAATAGGTTTTATGCCGTTTAATTACCATTAAAATCTATTCGGATTTAAACTTTTTCATTGGTGATTTTGACTTTTCTTTACTCAAACTCTTTAACAAACACTTGAATCAGCAAAAACGTCAATGCTTTACTGTCAATTCGGTAGAATGGTCGCCAGAATGTTCGTAAGACACACTTGTTTGTGTTTCTTTTTTGTAACATTGCAAGAATGCTCATTACAGGTGAAATATAATATAATAATAATAATAATATTCTACCACATTCACACAACACCGTCTAGTCCCAAACTAAGCAGAGCTTGTACTATGGGAACTAGACAATGGATAAACATACATATATTTCCTTTTTTTTTGTAAATACATACATATTATACATAGAAACACCCAGACCAAGACAAACATCCATGTTTATGCACACAAATGTTTGACTTGAGCGGGAATCGAACCCGCGACCTTCGGCTTAGCAGTCGCTTACACTCCCACTGCGCCAACCGGTCGTCAATTCTCAAATGTATCAGCACCATTAGGTAAGTATATAAATATTTAGCCTTTGTTTTATCCCCATCCCCAAACAACCTTCGTTAGGAAAACTGCCTGATAAAATTATTATTTTCTTTGGACATTTTAGATCCAATTATGTTTTTAATATGTAAAAGGACCAAAGCACACACTATCTCATACAAACTTAAACTAAAGAAGTGTCGCAAAACCTAAGAGTGGGTCTATAATAAGAAACTAGCAACTGCTGGACTTCAGAAAACTTTTATTAATTTTATACTAATGGAATTTACTTCAGTCCTTGCTCCTTACTTCTTAGGTACTTATCCTAGTACCTATACAACTCATGATTGAAAATATACCTGCAACTTGCAAAATTAATTTTCTCACAAGGTATTCGCAAGAACTTGGTCCGGGGGATAATATTAGGAAGAATTTTTCACGACAACGCTTCGTTTCGGCACAAAGCCGAACGTTCCGTATTCAAAACAGGTTAGCGAAGGCCATTTTGGCACGGACAAAGTTTTGACAATTGGCAATTATAATTTTTGTTTGTTTTTCGAAGTGTTTTTCTTTTTCTTCCTTTTTTAATTTGATGCCGTTTTGATTGATCTAAAAATAAGTTAGTTTTTGATTGATAATTTAAGAGTGTGTAATGAATGAAATAACAGCCTATACTGGACTAGCTTTATGAATGCGCTTTTTGTGTTTGTTAATTTATTTTGTACGTGTTAGTCTCGGTTAAGACTTTATGAGTAAATACAAACAATACGATTTTATTAATAACGATTATCAAATTATACTACGTATGCAATCATTAAAAAACTTATAAAAAATCGCATTATCTGTAAAAACACTACATTAGTACACATTGACAACATAGTAGACCTCTATAAAATATTACTTTTGGTACCTTAGGCTTTTTGGTTTTTGTTGTTCTTGCTTTTAATATATACATATTACAGAAATTAAGGAAGGTAGGTACCGAGATATTGTCAACTCTCTCATAATAATATTAAACCGTCACGAATACATACAGTACACTTGAAAACTAAGCAACATTCCATCTAGCAAAGTAATTACGTCACGGGTGCTCTTCAACTTGTCAACTATCTTCTAATGAACTGACGGCGTAGTTACCAGGGTTTCATGACGCGGAAAAGATCGTAATTTGCCCCAGTGCTAAATAACATTACGCCTATTTGATTATGTTATCCTGGTTGCTGAACTATTGTTTAAACGGTTTGCACAAAGGGTGGGCATAGCTGAGATAATTGAATAATTGTGATAACAGCTTGTGTTCAATGGTTTCAGACTAGGCAATTATAATTAAGAGGTAACCGTGTCCTCACTGGAGCATTAATTCTATCATGGCGTCAGGTTAGTACAGTAAATTCACAAAAGTACCTCGTAATCAAATACCAATTTGTATACGCACTACCGGTGCCATAATAAATTGACTTCAACTGCTAGTTTAAGAGGGATCGTTCTAGTTAGGCGTACCTAGGGACAACCTAAGCTAGTAGCAATCGTAATCCCCCCGTGGGATCTCCACCTTATCGTGGTGGGGGGAGGCTCAGTAACCGTCGTTAGGCCACCCACGGCCACGGTGAAGCTAAGCGAGATCCCGAGAGTGGACGCTCCACGTGAGCTTGACGGAAGCCTGCGCAGGATGCGTCCAACGGGGCGGGTGCGAGGGACAGAAGAACTGTCCCTCGCAGTCGGGTGCGGTCGCGGGAGGAGAGGCGTGTCGGTGTTGCGTTGCCGCGCGCCCTATCTCCCGCGACCAAATGGGGGCGCACCATCGTTGCGTTGCGGTGGGGCCGCAGAGGAAGAGGATAGATAGATATATTTATTTGTCAAAAACACAGGTATTACATAATATGGTGTTCATCAGTATACAAATTGTCAAAGTATCTCTGTGTCTTGCCAGTGTAAAAAGTATAAAACTAACGGTCAAAATAAACTTAACAATACAAAATTAATGTCCAATATTTAAAAGTAATTATATATAATTAGGGTAAAAGTGGGATAGATGCCCTAGGAGTATAGATGCCCCATAGTTTATATTGTGAGTCATAAAAGTGCTAGCCGCGCAGTTAATTTTTATATGCAAAGCATACCCCGCGCCCTGCTAGTCAGCGTTGCCAGATCTACGGATTTGTCCGTAGATCTACGGATTTTTGGTCTTGTCTACGGACCTACGGATTTTTCTAGCAAATCTACAGATTTTTGTTCGATTTCATTCACCCGACGCAAACAATAGTATACATATTGAAAATAAGCAGTCAGCAACAAAAAAGTAGTCCTGCGACCTGCGTTTCTATAATAATTTGTGCTTAATACAATACCTACATCATACCATAGATAAGTCCAAAGAAGGCTATTTAGTTGACTATAGCGACTAACGTAAAACGGAATCATCGATATGGGACAAACGAAATGAAGACGATTGTCATTTGTCTGTTATTGTCAATGTCATCTTAGGGCCGGTGCAAACCACGTTTAAAACGCGCGTCGACGGCGCGCTTTTATCCTACAAAGGTCTAAGGCTGGTTTCAGAGTGACGCGCGCGGCTTTGTTTTCTTGTTGCCGAATATAAAATCATGGTAGGATTTTTCGTTTATTTGCACTAAAATGGAAAATAGTAATAGTGAGAGCGATAATGGCAGCGACACTGGAACAATTTTTCAATTTTTTTACCAACAAGGAATTTGGCTTTAGGTTATTCCATCTAAGTAATCATCTATAAAAAATGTCCGTAGATCTACGGATTTTTATAGAGGCAGTCTACGGACATCTACGGATTTTTGGGCTAAGACTTACGGATTTTTAAAAATTGGATCTGGCAACACTGCTGCTAGTGTGCGAGCGGCAGCCGCTCTGGACGGACGCATCGCGTGTGCATAAAGAAATTTAGCCGCACTCACTCCCGTAAATCGCAAATTACGTATTCGGTTGTTTTGAAATCGCATGTAACTTTTGATTGTCAAAGGTAAGTAACATGATTTTATTTGTTATTAGCAAGTATATAGTTTGAGTATCAATGTTAGAAAAAAGATTCCTTAATTTTTGTATGGAATTAAAAAATAAAAAGTATGGCGTCTATCCCTATTGAAAAGGATAGATGCCTCATTTTTTGTGAGTATAGAAGCCCTTAGGGGCATCTATCCCCTATGACTTATGTTAGTGTCTACATATAATATAATGCTTCTATTTCTTTTTTTATTTTCAGATATGCCTCGCAAATACGTCAGAAAGGCTGTGCACTGAGCTCTTGGAGGAGTCCAAGAGCTCAGTGCACAAAAGAATCTTTAATAGCTGCGATGAATGAAATTTCAAAGGTAATTCTTGGAATAAATGTGCAGAAAACAATGCATATCAAAATAATGCTCAAGAACAAGAACAACCTCGTAGACCAACTCTGGAAGATAATAGAGGTCTTTCCTCTAATGCTTCACGCGGGCAGAGCCATTGTAGTAGTCTAGTGATGTTTATTTTTATTTCTGACGAATACCTTCTTCTCTTAAGCATTCTGCCTACACAACCTACATTAATGGCAATCCTTCACACAAAAAACGTTCAGAAAGTTCGGTAAAATGATCGAGCGTGACGAAGACAGATCGTCGTCCGAAGGCTATTCAACATTACAGAACAATGGAGAATAAAATTATGCACAATGTCGGTTCACTCCAAGACAATATTCGTCTTCTAAGAAATTTCGTCCTCTTCCTACAACGTCGCCAATTGTTTGCACGGTCAAATCTCTATAAGCGTGGTCTTAGCAAAGTGGTCTAAATGTAAACGCACCTTAAAATAAACCAGAGAAAATTAATTTAAGAGTTTGCGCAAAGCAGGGGGATTAAATACGAGAAATTTAATTAAAAAGATTTAGGAATACGTGTCTTTAGGGCGCGGCTTGTGGCACTAGTAAAAACTCGTTTTATTAACCTCATTTATGTGTCAAAACGTTTGAATTTTTTGTTTGATTTATGCTTGGAATAAGAAGCTGAGGCAGATTGGATTTCGGGCAAATTCTTGAGAAATTAAATGACATACTGTTGAGTAGAAAGAAATGCAACGGTAAACAATACAAATATGTCTCTTTGCCGGCTTTTTGACGAAGCAATATGGATAAAATATGCAATATAAATATCAGCAAGTTGAATAGTCTCTTAATAAAGGCTTTGCGAGCTACAGCGCCGACGAGAAGATTAGACTACCCAGGGTGTCGTCCCACTTCATTTAGTGGGTGGGCGTTTCCCTTTATTCCTTTTCAACTAGACGTAACTGAACCAAATCATTCTATTCAAATACACCTTCTAACGTAGATCAGTAACATTTGTACACATGAAAACGAATAAATTATAAATACACGACAATTCACAAACAAATGACGTACATTGTCCCACGTACCCAAAAACAAACCCACACACACAAAAGACAGAATGCGCACTCGAGCAACAATTTCCGTTATGCAGTGTCCATCGGTTACGATAAACCAATAACACAGGGTAACCAGATTATGGAAGGCACGTGACTGCAAATTAGTATGCCGAAAACAATTACATCACCTTATAATTACATTGTCCCAATTAGCACAAGTAATTGATTGCCATTTGTTAATTCATTTTAGGCTTTGTTGTATCATTATATTACGTAGATTAACGTTTACTCGTAAAAGGTTTATTTTTTAATGGGCAAGCCATTTTAAATGACTTCATAGCCTAAGACCGTGGTCAGTTTGGACACGAACTGGTATCTTACCTAAATGTATGAACCTGGCTGACGGATTGGATACTCACACTCAATGCATTTTTCTCCTGATATTGCATTTGTAAAGTCTTCCTTGGTTGGATCGCAATAAGTAATCTTTAGTTTCAAGACAAGGGTGTGTGAAATATATTTCAATAGCGTTAGCCATTTAACTCTAATTCTTAGTGAACACTAACATATTCTTTTCCCTGGTCAAGTCAATAATCAAGAAACTGTATCACTTTGCAATCATTCTATCAACGGACAAAATAAGCACCTCGACTTGAAACTACAAATTGGTGTTTCACACAAATTGATACCCCACTAAAAAACTCGTCATGGTGAGAAATGGTAAGCTGGTCGCTTAAACCACTATAATCAGATATTATCATGTAATAAAATATTACTCGTCACCATCACACATCAGGCTACACATTTCTCTTCGCATAGATCTCATCTATCATCGCATAGAATGCGCTCAGTTACAGAACACGCACTGGCAAAATGATATCTCCATACGTATCTATTTTACCCCACATTACCGCTACCCAGTCCTTAATGTGACCAAGACAATATGGAAGGCGTTGGGCTAGTGTATAATGGATAGAGATGACCACGCGAAAATTGCAAGATGGATGAAGGTTGTGTTATCCTAATCCTTAGCTCGGATAGAAAGTCAACGACGCTGAACGATCAACAGTTTACTATGCACGATTTATTTACCGCCAGTTGTTTAAAATATGTATAAAGGCACCTATAGCCTAGCGAAGACCTCCCAGGCAGCTACACCGAATCCAAAGCACGCACCATTGATTTTATAAAATGAAAAGGAAATTTTAATTGACAAACTGTTAAAGACAAACTTCAACTATTTGTTTATTATAGTTTGCTGAACATTATAGAAAAACCTGCACTTGATCTCGAGAAGAAAAAAGTATAATAGTGTCGGGAAAATACTTTAGCGTCTAACTTATATAATATTATGTCAACCAAAGATGGCAAAGTATAATAAAGATTTATACATCTAAACCATAGTATAAAAAGAATAGTAGGATAGCTTCATACAAATCGGCCGCCGCCGGTTTGAATGTACGCGTGAGTCGCCGGCGCCGTGTACGCACGCACTTTTCACGCACACAATCTCACGAGCGCGGCAAGCGCGGCGCGGCGTCAGTACGGGATGCGCCGCGCGTCTGATCGAGCGCATTCATGTAGGTACTACACTGCTCGCCCGCTCGAATTGTTTATGTACATTCAGTTTTGTAATAAACGTTATGAAAAACGACAGTAAATTAAACTTGTTACATTTTTCTCGTTATAAAGGGCATTTAGATAGTTATATAACGCTAAGTTAGTCGTAGTTATTTGAAAAAAAATATATGCAAGCTTAAATTGTGAAGTATTCAGCGCGATCACTTAAAAAAGCGGCGAAAAAGCGCGCGCGCTGCCAAAGCCGGCGCCGCGGTGTAAACAAGTGACAACCCGTGCGTCAACGCAAGAGTAGGCAATTAACTCGCCGAGCGGCCTTAGCTAACCTACTATTCTTTTTTTACTATGTCTAAACCTTCAACCTCAGGCATCACGCATCACGAAAACCGTACAAAAATCCGTTCGATATTGTTTGAGTTCATCGCGTTCATTCTGACAGACAGAACGCGGTGAAGACTTTATTTTGTAATACGTATAGATAAACAAACAAGTATAATAAATCATAGTACTAGCACTCAAATTATTGCAAAGATATTAAATGCATTGTTATTATGTAAATAGCTTATTTATGTCGGCAAACACTTCGTTAGTCGAAAGCTAAGTGTCGAGCTTACCGATAAAGCTGATCCATTATAAACTTCACCGATCATGAAGGAAAATGGCGAAATATCTTTTATATCCGTTATATTTCAAGTTAATGGTACCAGTTATGTTATAAATTGTATCCAAGTAGCCGGTTACACCCGCGTTTAATAATAATTATGGTTGCTATGCTGCTGTTTCGTAATCTAGATGAAAAAAAATATTTTCACAGTGTTTCACTTCCATATTTCAGAACATTCAATAATGTTATTCATTTTTTTCTGAAAATAATGCCTCGTTATAATACTCGTACCAAGATGTGGTATTATGATTATTTTCGGAGTACGAAGAGGGAAGATTTTATATCTGATGATATTCCGTCACTCTTACTCCAAGAACTTTTTATACGAATGGCAACCGTACCAGTCTGTTTAGGTACCTACCTAATTTAATTTTTTCACTGCGATGTATGTAGATACAGTTGAAATAAATTTGAAAAAAGTTCTTAATATAATTTTAAACAGTGCTTACCACTGAAGAAACGTTCTAATTTTGTTTTGAAATCCAAACACTTTTTGTAAGTCTTTAAACTCACTCAGCTACGACTAAATTACTAACACGCTAGTGCCGAATGTGTTTAAAGAGCATTTATACACTACATCTTGCTCTACATAAAAAAAATAATAAAACAGTTTATTTTAAGTTTATAATAAGTTTAATGACCAAAATAAATAGCTAACAGTAAATACCTGCTGGTTAAGTATTATCTCCAAAAGCTAACAGATATACACAGAATCACACACAATGGATGGATTTGATGTCTCCAAGATCCTGGACATGCAGACATATTTTGAGGAGCGAATGGCTCGGTTTGAGGCAGAGCTTCAAAAGAAACCTCAACAAAGCTCGGGAAGCTTGGCAGATGACTTTGCCATGTTCAAAGCCTTCGTATTGCAGTCCCTGAAGACATTCTCACAGCAGCTTGAAGTTGTGGGTCGTGAGGTGGACAAATTAGAGATGAGGAGCCGCCGGAAGATATTATTGCTTCATGGTGTCGAGGAATGCAAAGATGAGGTGACAACTCAAGTGGTGGTGGAGACTGTCAAGCAGCGTCTTAAGATGGACACCTTCTCATCTGATGACATACGCCGCTGTCAAAGGATGGGGCGTCAGACCTCCAGCGGCAAAGCAAGGCCCATTCTTATAAAATTCGAGTCTCTTGTGGTGCGGGACAACTTGTGGTTCGCCAAGACGAAGCTGAAGGGAACGGGAATCACGCTCTCCGAGTTCCTGACACGCTCGCGGCACAACGCTTTTATGGCTGCACGGGCGAAGTTCGGCGTTGCGAAGTGCTGGACACGGGAGGGCTACATTTACATCTTGGGCCCCGACTGCAACCGCCATCGCATTACGAGCGTCGGCGATCTAGGCAGGATTAAACTTGCAGACGAGGAGAAGCCCGCAGCCAAACCACTTGCACCCAAGACCAAGCGAGCAGCCGCCACCAAGAAATAGGCCTTTTTCATAACATTCGTTTACGTAGGTAATTAACGTTATACTTCTTATTGTTATTTCACCCTCACTATCACTTTAATCTCACTATTTTTATTTTTATAAGTCAATGTCAACAATGAATAAGGAAAACTAATCTGTCATAATTGTCAGTTGTCAATTATGTCACGTTACGTTCCGTTTCTCATAAAAAAAAATATATATAAGTAGTCTAGATTTGGAAATGTACGAATTTAAAATAATGTTAATGCCTACTCTGAGTATTTTTGTTGTGTTGGTGTATTATCTTATCTTACTTTTGTTGTTATATTTGTTAGTTTTAAGCTTATCTCTTCACATTTGTTATCTTTCTTCGATAATGCATTTAACTGGCGGGTGGACAAAATGAATACGCTTAAGGTAGTAACATTTTTATTGTGTATTAAATTATTTATTGATATAGCCTTATATAAGTACTATATATTATTATATTTTATCATTATTTTATATATTACTGTATTTTATTATTATTATTTTATATTTATATGTCAGTTATAGACTCTATTAGCGACGATGACAGTTTTCTAACAGCTACGAGCTTTGATGATAGCTTTACTAGTATACCGTCTCTGGGAGACACTCTTCAATCACAGTTTTCAGACGTACCCAAGAACTTTAATGTAGTCCATTTAAATGCACAAAGTATTCCAGCCCATTTCCCAGATATGCTGGCCAATTTTGATTGCAAAAACATACATGCAATTCTTATCTCTGAGTCATGGTTGAAACCGTGTCTCTTATCGACTTCTTATTCTCTTCCAGGTTTCCAACTAATTAGGAATGATCGCGCTTTTGGCGGTGGTGGCGGCGTTGCCATATATTTACGTGCTCACATTCCGTATCATATAGTCACTATGTCATCACAGCCGCCACCGTCGAATGCTGGCGAGCATCTCTTCTTAGAAGTGGAACTCCATCATACAAAAGTGTTGCTTGGCGTATATTATTCTCCTTCGTGTCGTATAAATTTCTTTTCTTCCTTCGAGCAAATCCTGGAAAATCTTACTCCATCTTATGATCATTCCATTATTATGGGAGATTTTAATACCTGTCTCCTTAAACGTGATTCTCGAACTACCTCTTTTCGTCGTGTTACAGAATCCTGTAATATGACTATATTAAACCTTAATGCGACACATCACTTTCCTAATTCTGTTCCTTCTCTACTAGACCTCATCTTAGTTTCTTCTCCTAATTTCGTTTACAGGCATGGTCAATGCTCTGCCGATGCATTTTCTTACCATGACCTTATCTATCTCTCGTACAAAATACGCCCACCTAAAGCGAAGCCGACGATAGTTTTGCAGCGCAATTTTGGTGGCATGGTGCTTGACGAACTGCGTGAGGATGCTGCCAAAATATACTGGGAACCACTGTTGTCCACCGAGTGCGTGGACACTAAGGTGCACATTCTGACAACCAATCTCGTTAAGCTATATGACGTTCATGCCCCAATTCGCGCTATAAAATTAAAACATTTGCCCGCACCTTGGCTTACTGAGGACATCAAGAAGATTATGACAAAAAAAGCTGCAGCGAAGACAAAAGTAAAGCACAGGCCAACTCCTTCAAACATGGAAAATTATGTGGCTATAAGAAATCACTGCAACAAGGTGTGTAGGAAAGCACAACGCCAACATATACATAAATCCGTTGAAAATGGTGATCCAGCAAAGGTCTGGAAATTTCTCAACACTTTAGGAGTTGGTAAGACTAGGCACCAATCTATCCCAAACAATATAAATCTCGACTCTCTCAATGCGCATTTCTCTTCTTCGCCCAAATTTGATGGAAATGTTAAAAATAACACATTACAATATCTTTCATCCTTACCAACCCCAGATTATTCTCCTTTTGTCTTCTCGCAATTCACCGATTGTGATGTTAAGAAGAGTATTATGGCAATTGCGTCCAATGCAGTCGGTGATGACTGCATCAGCAGGAAAATGATCCTTCCCATCCTAGATATAATCCTTCCAATCCTATGCAACATTTTAAACCAGTCCATTATCCGTGGCATCTTTCCGTCAGCGTGGAAAGATGCACTTATAATTCCTCTACCTAAAAAACTTAAACCTTGTTCCTTTTCAGATTACCGTCCCATATCCTTACTACCTTTCCTGTCGAAAGTCCTTGAACGCCTAATCCACACCCAACTCAGTACCTTTCTTCATAAAAATTCACTCCTTAATCCATACCAATCTGGTTTCCGTCCCGGCCACAGTACCGTCACTGCATTGGTTCACATCACTGATGACATTCGTAAAGGTATGGATTGTGGAAATCTAACGGTTATGTCCTTGCTCGATTTCAGCAATGCTTTTAACACCGTGGATTTTCACATCATACTCAGCATTCTCCGCTCTCTTAACATATCTCCAACGGCAATTGACTGGTTTCATAGTTACCTGTTTGGTCGCCGGCAACGTATACGCATTGAAGACTCTTATTCCACTTGGTCTAACACGAATGCCGGGGTACCACAGGGTGGCGTGCTATCTCCGTTACTCTTCACGATATTCATTAATTCTATCTCTAACCAACTTCTTTCATCCTACCACCTTTACGCAGATGATTTACAAATTTACACGCAAGCCCCCTTAGATGAGTTACCAGATGCCTGTAGAACCATTAGCACAGACTTGGCCCGGATCTGCGAGTGGACCAAGAAATATGGACTGATGGTGAATCCTGAAAAAACTCAGTTAGTTATTATTGGTAGCCCAAGAATGACTGCAAAAATTAACTGGTCCGATCTACCACTAATTAGTTTTGACGGAAAAGATCTCCTTTATACTAAGAAGGTTAAAAATCTGGGGATTTACCTTGATGAGAATCTATCCTGGGTACCACAAATACAGGAGGTGAGTCGCAGACTATTTGCATCAGCCGGATCTCTGCGTAGACTACGCAACTTTCTTCCGACTGCTACTAAAATTGCGCTTGCACAATCGCTGCTGTTTCCTATTCTCGACTACGCTGATGTCAGCTATCTTGACCCCACGGAGGAGCAGCTAGACAAACTTGAGCGCCTTCAAAACTTCTGTATACGATTTATATTTGGATTACGCAAATATGATCATGTCTCAGAATTTCGCAACAGACTCAAGTGGCTCCCAATTCGTCTTCGCAGGAATACTCACATTCTAACATTACTTTATAATGTTTTATTTAATCCCAGTACTCCCTTTTATCTCAAAGAACGTTTTAGGTTCCTTCATGACACACATATAAGGTCCTTGAGGTCGTCTGAGAATTTGACCCTGGCGATGCCAATCCATTCTTGCAATTACTACGGAAAATCCTTTACAGTTCAAGCTGTACGCCTGTGGAATGGATTGCCACTAGAAATCCGTAAAGCCAAATCGCTTAACATATTTAAGTGTATGTTAAAAAAACACTACCTGTCAATCTAACGCGAATCATAATAAATATAGTTAATTTATCATATATTGTATAGCTGTCGTTCTACAAGTGTTCTGTTCACTGCTTCTTTATATATAATCACATTTTATCTAATGTATTGTATCATAGTACCTATACTTATGTATATTATGGTAGTATAATATAGTATGTAAGGTATAATATATATATATATGTATATATACATATGTATTGTAGTATGTATAGTATAATATAGTATGTATTTATGTAAGTGTACATTACAATGTGTATATATTTAAGTACTTATTTATGAATATTATAGATTACCGACGCTACACCATCAATGAACATGACTATTAACCTACATCATTTCTGTCCATCCGCGGTTGCCTGGAAGAGATCGCTCTATTAGCGATAAGGCCGCCAATTGCACACTAGTTTTATGTTATATTCTTATGTAAATACTTTGTTTGTTTTGGTGTTCAATAAAGTGTAATCTATCTATCTACATCTACGCAAATTCTATTTTTATTAGGCACGAGATTTTCTTGAGTTTGTAAATTCACGGAATAGAAATAAATTGTATTGCAGGAATGAAAAAGTAGAGTCCTACAGCAAAGTCAACTTACAGTTAACAGTAGTCAGCGGAAAAACTAAACGGGATAGAAAATATCCTTTATATTTTTCACACCAAATAACTGCAAGGATTTTCTGTATGTTCAACATAACGCATTGTGTGTAGTCTTACTATTTTTTCTATACCTACCAATTAAGCCCAAGGGCAGCGATAGCCTGGTGGAGATGCCAACATACTGCCATGCAGAGGGTATCGGGTTCGAAACCACGGCGCGCACCAATGACTTTTCGGAGTTATGTGCGTCTTGAATTGTAAATTATCGCTAGCCCCGTGCCTCGGATAGTACATTAAGCCGTCGGTCCCAGCTTTCATGAAGATCTTTGACAATCGTTATAGAGACTCAGTACCTATGAGTAAACTGACACTATTCTAAACCATGGAATATAGCTATTATCCCTTTGGGTTGCGGCGGTCAGACAGGCGTCGCTTTGTGGAAAAGCTTATATTCAGTCAAATCCGGTTACACTCGAAAGCGTACCCTGGGATCAGACTGGTATAATGCTAGGAGGATGATAACCTAATAAATAAGCCTACTATACTGAAAGTAGATAGTAGAGCATTAAGAATGCATCCAAATGCCTCTAATCTAAAATACTTGATCTAAAATGCAAAAGGCGACTAAACGAAGTTCGGGCTCTACATGTCCACGTCAACAATTGAAAGTATTTAACGAGTCGGAACTGTTTTAAAATTGCCGCATAATTAAGTTAGTAGGTCGCTTAATTAAGTTCAACTAAGACCACGGAACGTACAACGTACTACTCGTAGAGTTTTAGAACGGGCAGAACTTAAAGGGCTACATTGAAGACGAGTAGTAGTAAGTTGTTAGACAGTGTATCCAAGTTTAAGACGAGTAATGTAAATACATATATCAATATGGCAATGGAACACGATCTTCTAGCATATAACACGTATTGGCTAAAACATGGTTCTTGCAATCGGAAGAAATCTTAAAGTTGTAAGCGATATGGAAAGATGAACCTGGCTGATGGCTTAATTTATACACATTATAAAATGAAGTCCCTTTTTCTTCCCTTTTGTCTGCATGAACGTGATAGACTCAAACATTACCGAACGGATTCTTGTACGGTTGCCATTATTGAAATTAAACTACAGTTTACGGATTTTATCGTGATATATTGGTTTCACTAAGTTATTACATTTAAATCGAATGATCTAGAAACGACATTTTTAATTTACCTACTACTTGCCGACGTTTCGAATTCTTTACAGGATTCATGGTCAAGGCAGACTGAGGTGATATTTGTCTTTTTCTTGAATGTACATATAAGTTATATCAAAGTACGCGAACATTTTTCAACTATTGGTGTTACTATTTACGCCGAATGAGCTCACAGTGTCCTTAGGTCTTCTGGTGACTTTGTCCTTCTAAGTAATATTCGCGTAAACCCAAGAACATATTACGGTTGTCACTACTTGATAGTTTGATTCCTAAGGAAGAGTTTTGTTGCCCGTTCTTTCTCGTGGTTCTACATATTGTATTGCCAAAGTGGCAGTAAATGTAAATGTAGAATCATCTAGTAATTAACTTAATTTTTATTTTCATAAGCGTCACTTTGTGGCCTTTTGACTTTGACTTTAAGTTTTTGAAGGTTTAAGTTCATGTGGGTGGAGACGAGGTAAAAGTCTAGTGATGTTTATTTTTGACGTACACCTACTTTTATGCATTCTGCCTATACAATCTACATTACTGGCAATCCTTCACACAAAAAACGTTCAGTACGATAATATGATCGAGCGTGACGTAGACAGATCATCGTCCAAAAGGCTATTCAACATTACAGAACAATGGAGAATAAAATTATGCACATTGTCGTTTCACTCCAACACAAACTACGTCTTCTTAGAAATTTTGTCCTCTTCCTACAACGTCTACAAATATTATTTGCACGGTCAAATCTCTGTAAGCGTGGTCTTAGCAAAGTGCTCTAAATGTAAACGCATTTTAAAATAAACCAGAGAATATTAATTTAAGAGTTTGCTCAAAGCAGGGGATTAAATAGGAGAAATTTAATTAAAAAGACTTAGGGATACGTGTCTTTAGGGCGTGGCTTGTAGCACCAGTAAAAACTCGTTTTATAGACCTCATTTAAGTGTCAAAATGTTTTTATTTCCTGTCTGATTTATAATTGGAATAAGGAGCTGAGGCAGATTGGGTTACGGGTAAATTCTTCAAGAATGAAATTACATATTGTTGAGTAATGAAATACTGTGTTGTTAGGCTGCTGTAAAGCAAGTGGTAGCGAAGGCAAAGGTAAGCAATGCAAATATTTAATTGTGTCTTAGCCGGCTTTGTGAAGTAGTGCCTAATGTAGATAAAAATATGTAATAGATATGTATACACGAGGAATAGTCTCGAAATCCAACGAATAATAAAAAATACTCGACAATTCAGAAACAAATAACGTACATGGTCCCTCGTAGCCAAAAACAAACTAACACATACAAAAGACAGAATGCGCACTCGAGCAACAATTTCCGTTATGCAGTGTCCATCGCCCGGTTACGATAAACCAATAACACAGGGTAACCAGATTATGGAAGGCACGTGATTGCAAATTAGTATGCCGACTACAATTACGCCACCTTATAATTACATTGTCCCAATTAGCCCAAGTAATTGATTGCCATTTGTAAATTCATTTCAGGCTTTGTTGTATCATTATATTACGTAGATTAACGTCTAAGGATATTTCGGCTATAATTAAAAGGATTTTATTTTGTGGTTTGCGGTTTAATTTTTTAATGGGCAAGCGAATTTTAACAGCTTCATAGCCTTAGACCGCGCTCAGTTTGGACACGAACTGATATCGTACCTAAACACATGAACTTGGCCGTACGAATTGCGAGCTCACGCTGAATGGGCTTTTTCCGTCATATTCATGTTAAATAGGTAGTGCGCGAAGTCCTCCTTGGTTGGATCGCAATAAATAGTAGTTTCAAGACAAGGGTGTGTGAAATATATTGCAAAAGAAAAGATTTTGACTTCTCATCTCATTATTGAAAACCTACATAGTGACGGTGAACTTTTTTTTATAGACTCACGCCTGTACCCCCGAAGGGGTAGGCAGAGGCGTAATAATACACCCACATTTCGCCATGAATTTTTAGGTCCCACGTAATAAAAGGCGACCCTATTGCCGTCACCGGGCACATCACCAGACCCCGTGCTGCTACTGAGAATTCGAAAAAGTTAAAACCGTAAACTAAATCTAGTCAACGATTATAAATGGAACAATTCAAGTAATGACTTACAGGAAACTAAATTACTTCTGGACAGACAGAAAGCGTTACTTACGACTTTTTTTAAAAGAAACACAATTCGTTTAGTTTTCATATAATTTAAAGAGTTATTTCTCCTTAGAATCCAAAGAGAATTAGAAAGATTAGCCATTTCATAACTCTGTAATACATAAAGACAAGTCCACAAACATAAACAGTGGATAGTTTGAGTCGAGTTGAGTTTTGTTTCAAAGTTAAATAACTCAGTGGAAGCGCTTATCAACGATGTGCAGGATAACAAGCTTTGCTTGACTGCCACTTGGTTAGCCATTTAACTCTAATTCTTTGTTGAGGATAGCATTTCTTATTCTACAAGGTAATTGGTAATGTAAGTAACAAAATATGTTGTTACTGAGAGGCTATTCATCAGCCTAGTAATTAACATCGTAGAAATCTATGGGGACGTCTAATTATCCATGTCCTAACCATAACGAATGTACTATCTAACTTTCCTAAGATGTCGAGATGGGTTCGATAACGCATAAGGAATTTGTGATCTATATACATATATATCTCTCTTCGTGTCCGTTGTTTAATATTTGTAAGATCTCCCGCGATGCAAAAATGAAATATATCGAATCATAGTATTAGCTTCAAAATCAGCGACTTTTCTAACAAACTCTTAACCCCTAATTTAAAGCTGGTTTAAAAAAATTGTTTTTTAGTACGTGCCTATATTATAAAGGCAACCAATTCTGATCCTCCTCCGGTGCATCATCTCCTTAAAAAAGTCAGTCGCCTAACAATCAGACAAAGAACTGAAAACCCAACATGAAAGTATCTCATGGGTGCCAAGCGGCGGTTACCGGGCAGCACAACGATCTATCACTGGCGCCGCGACGGGCGGGTGACAGCGTTGACTATAATCGAGCCTGGCACTCGGAGTCCTGCAGCCGACGGGTGACTCCGAACAGTTGACGCCTATTGACGGGGGTCAACTGAGCTTTTGGATTTTTGCTTGTTATGGCGAACTGGTTAGCTTTGTCGGGATATACAAAAGCTGCTGTGTTTTTTAACAAGGATTATTGGCCAGGGTATATACAAAAAGTGCGTTTCGACAATTTATGAGGATAACAAGACGTTGCATTACTGTTTACGGTTTCAATAGTCTATTTGTGTTGCATATGCAACGGTTCGATTCCTTAGTTACTTAATCCTAATGTAAGCTGCCGCTAATAGTGTTCAGATAACAGATATGATCATACGTTTGTATTTATTTATCGCTTTATAGCTGCCCGAAAGGCTTGAGTGCATAGATATAGGCCTCGTAACACCACATACTAAAACCTCACACACACCAACAACAACTGACTTTCAATAAGCATCATGCAACGAAATAGCATCTCCGCCGACACAGTAAGGCTATCTAAATATTCATGATACTTTTCTAATACTATTTCCCTTCATACAAGTAGTTTGAAGGCGAGCCGATTCAATTCACACTGTGAAAGTATTGGCGCAAGATCATATCGCCAAGAAAACACAAACGCTTGTTGGGAAACCATTAACTCTAGCAAACTTTGCTATCGAGGTATACAAAGTTTTTTACTCGTTTTATAGCCTTTATCAGCAACAGTATACCGTCTAGTTTTGATTGATTTAACAGCAAGATTCAGTTGTGAAAGTTTGTGTGGTGGATTTTTGTATGTGTGTGAAGCTTCGGTTTTGTGAATTTTTCCTAATTTCTAGAAACGGAGAAACATCAGATCTCACTCTGTTTAAGATTTTAGGTGGTGGGAACCGACAAGTGCGCCGTAACCGTGGAATATATGAGTATGCATTGAAATGATTTCCCTTTTTACACCGAAAGCTGAAAAATGCCATGTCGGTCTATCATCATCCTAGAGGAGAACATACGCTTCCTCACGGTCAAAATCTATCTTGACAAAGACTTAACACGAAATAACCTACATTAAAAATCCCGCCTATCGGGTAATATTTTCTAGGACAAGACGCTCAATACATTCTATTGTAAGGCTGGAATTTCCATTCCAATTATGCAGTACCTCACATCTAACAGTCTTTCTTATTTTCTTTTTCTTCTGAGTATGTGGCTAATTCTGATTTTGGCGTTTATAGACCGCCTAAAGGCCTCCTTCAACGTCTAATGATTATTATCCTGAGACGAGAACCGGGTCCGCCAGCCTTGCGTGCTCTCCGACGCACGGTAGCACTCTGATGTAAATGGCGTACGCGGTCATCCATCCAATTGGCGACTTATGCAAGTGTTGCTTAACTTTACCGATCTATTACTATCGGCAAGCCAAGTCACCTTGTGGGCGCTATTGTAAAACTTGTAGCTATCGGACAGTAATACCCAAGACAAGACACTCCGTATTGCACACATATTTACATTCTATTGTAAGGCTGGAATTTCAATTCCAATTCCGCAATACCCCACATCTAGCAGTCCTGCACCAAATTAAAAGTTATCCAACTGCAACAGCACGGCAGCATTACAATAAGATCACGTTACTATCACTAAAGTTAATATGAGTTGGAAAAACTAGACGCCAAGATATTCACTTCTTAGTTACTTTAACGTTCAATTCGAGGAACCAATTTGACCTTCGGAGTCTTATTATAAGTATGAGAATGTTAAAAAGATTTAGTTACCGGGCGTCTGCATTGAAAGTAGTATTCTTAACTATACAGCAAGGCAAAGATGACTTATTTTTTTACACAAAGAAAGACATTACATGACACAAATTACGTCTTATTTTGTGTCGTAGTAAGTTTCTTGAGTGGAAGAGACCTGTAGCTTCATGTCATTCCATCTTCTCGGAGAATATCAACATAAAGTATGATAATATGCGTATCTTTTCTTAATGCTATTTATGTCATGGCTCCATATCGTGTAATTTTAAATAAGATAAAAGAGTGTACAAATCCTGGAAGTTTAAAAACATTTTACCTATTCTGTTACGATTTGTTAGTTAAGTGGAAAAGTTAGTGATGAAGTCTCTCTCTCAAGTCCTTATTTTCTAAATTTCATATGGTCTTCGATATATAAGTGAAACAATCATCTTTCCATAGTTAATAAGTACTTTTTGCCTCTTGTCTACAAAATAACCTTCACAATCCCAAGGGATACGCGATATTTTAAGGTTTAGATGAGTATTTGGTTATTAGAGGGCACCAAGTCCATACCTTTTAACGACTGACATTTATATAAACTAGCGAGACCTAGGACAGCCTCCAAATTATGAAAAGGCATAAACGAGCATTACCTCGTGAATCCATGAATCACTGCGGCCGTCACTTAGCCACGGGATCCTTTCCATGTCTTCAATCAGCTTTGAAACCAGTAAGACGCCCAATATGTTTGTATGTCAAACATTTTACGATAGTTCCGTAATAAAACATTCGTTTTAATGAAACATGTACAGTAATGTTCAATTTATAGAACTAATTCGACCTACTTATGATTTATTGGGTTCTACTAATAAATAATAATAAATTAATGTAATAAAACAGGAGTATTCGCTTGTACGTGCAAGAATACTGTTATATAAATGATAATTTGATTCGAAATTTCCCTCGGCAGTTCCAGGAAGAAACATCTATCTACCCTGTGCGTAATCGATATTATAGCACTCCGTGTAATAATTTATGGGTAAGTGGAATCTATTATAATGGTTTTAGCGAACACTACGTAGAGGGAAATACTTGGTAGTAATAATAGGCTGCATATATCTTACTGCTGTAATGCACCTATAGTGACGTAATGCATAGATAGCTCTTTTCCAACAGGACATTGTAGAAGTGAGAGTACAAATTTTGAAGGAACTAGGCTATATTATAGAAGTGCCTCAATTTAATAGAAAATCAAATGCAACAATAACTCTACTTTACTACATAATAATACGTCTGTCGGAAAATCCAAGCCCCATAAAGAGTTGCGCTACATGTCTTGTAAAGCAAATGAAGATCGCAAGTTATAGTCAAGAAGTGTCGAGCCGGCCACGCTAAGATGCAGAACAGGTCAAAGTACAGGATTAGGATTCGAAGCGGAATATGGCATGACTAACATGCAAGAGCATATTCTTTAGTCCATCATAAATGGAATTCATTTGCTTATTAATAAATCTTTTCTATCGCAATAGTTAGGGTATATACATGACAGCTTTGATTACTGATTCCTCTGCTCGCCATTCTTTTCGCCACGAATCGTTTACCATTTTTAATAATTAATACAAAGAGCACATGTGTTCTGTTATAAAAAATGTGAAGGAAGTAATATATTAATACGAGGGAATGTTTGAGCAAGTTGTAAACGCCTAACAACAAGCCAACTTGAACAAAGTCGGCGAACGCCACCTGATGCGCTGACGGCCATTTTATTTATACGTCGCGTATATTATATCTATGTTTACATACTATTTTGGACTTAGTACTTTCCGTGGGCTCTATATCACTGTTTAGTAGTTACGGCAGAAGAGCGAATAGTATACAAACAGGCTTTAGTATTGTTTATAGGAGGATATTACTAAAATAATAATCCTCAAATGAGCATAATATATTTACTATTGCAACGAACGTTTTCACGATCTTTCTGATAGGCTTCACTCCAAGTTGAAATTATTACTTCGTCTCATACACGCTGCATTTATTCAGGATGAAGGCAGCCATAGTAGTATATCTATATTTCGCGAGACTTTCCAGGAAAATTCCATATTCAATGTCGATGTTGCTGCAGAATCAGAAAATACAAACAACTTTGTTTTGTGCTCATCAATAAATGGATCCTGTAGTATTACGATTGCTCCTAGCTTAGGTTGTCCCTAGGTACGCCTAACTAGAACGATCCCTCTTAAACTGGCAGTTGAAGTCAATTTATTATGGCACCGGTAGTGCGTATACAAATTGGTATTTGATTACGATGTACTATGGTGAATTTACTGTACTAAACTGACGCCATGATAGAATTAATGCTCCAGTGAGGACACGGTTACATCTTAATTATTATTACCTCTTAATTATAATTACCTAGTCTGAAACCATTGAACACAAGCTATTATCACAATTATTCAATTATCTAAGCTATGCCACCCTTTGTGCAAAGCGTTAAAAACAATAGTTCAGCAACCAGGATAACATAATCAAATAGGCGTAATGTTATTTAGCACTGGTGCAAATTACGATCTCTTCCGCGTCATGAAACACTGGTAACTACGCCGTCAGTTCATTAGAAGATAGTTGACAAGTTGAAGAGCACCCGTGACGTAATTACTTTGCTACATGGAATGTTGCTTAGTTTTCAAGTGTACTCGTATGAATTGTTGACGGTTTAATATGAGAGAGTTGACAATATCTCGGTACCCACCTTCTGTAATATGTTTGTATTAAAAGCAAGAGCAACAAAAACCGAAAAGCCTAAGGTACCAAAAATAATAATTAATATAGGTCTACTATGTTGTCAGTGTGTACTAATGTAGTGTTTTTACAGATAATGCGATTTTTTATAAGTTTTTTAATGATTGCATAAGTAGCATAATTTGATAATCGTTATTAATAAAATCGTATTGTTCGTATTTACTCATAAAGTCTTCATCGAAACTAACACGTACAAAATAAATGAACAAACACAAAAAGCGCATTCATAAAGCTAGTCCAGTATAGGCTGTTATTTTCATACTCTTAAATTATCAATCAAAAACTAACTTATTTCAAGATCAATCAAAACGGCATCAAATTAAAAAACTGTTTAAAAACAAACAAATACTATAATTGTCCATTTTATTGTCAAAACTTTTTCTGTGCCAAAATGGCCTACGCTAACCTATTTTGAATACGGAACGTTCGGCTTTGTGCCGAAACGAAGCGTTGTCGTGAAAAATTCTTCCTAATATTATCCCCCGGACCAAGTTCTTGCGAATACCTTGTGACAAAATTAATTTTGCAAGTTGCAGGTATAACTTCAATCGTGAGTTTTATACTAGGATAAGTACCTAAGTAGTAAGGAGCAAGGACTGAAGTAAATTCCATTAGTATAAAATTAATAAAAGTTTACTGAAGTCCAACAGTTGCTAGTTTCTTATTATAGACCCACTCTTAGGTTCTGGTACACTTATATAGTTTAAGTTTGTATGAGATAGTGTGTGCTTTGGTCCTCTTATATATTTAAAACATAATTGGATCTAAAATGTCCAAAGTAAATAATAATTTTATTAGGTAGCTTTCCCAACGAAGGTTGTTTGGGGATAGGGATAAAACATAGCCTAAATATTTATATACTTACCTAATGGTGCTGATACATTTGAAAATTCACCTGTAATGAGCATTCTTGCAATGTTGCAAAACTGAAAAACAAACAAGTGTGTCTTACGAACGTTCTGGCGAGCATTCTAGCGAATTGACAGTAAATTTGCATTGACGTTTTTGCTGATTAAAGTGTTCGTTAAAGAGTTTGAGTAAAGGTAAAATCAAAATCTCCAATGAAAGTTTAAATCCGAATAGATCTAAATGGTAATTAAACAGCATAAAATCTATTATTACGCACACTTATCGTTGCTTTCCCAAATGCGACAAACTTGTCGTAATGAAGTGATAGTAGTTCACTTTAGCCAGTTATATGGAGTGGAAGATATCACCCCTTAATAACGTTAGTTCGCTTCTTAACTTCGTTCACTAGATGGTGCTGTAACTGTAACCAATGGCGTTTATTGCTTTCATGACGCGAAGTTCAAAGATATAAAATTGTTATTATTATTGATATGAGTTCAGATATAATCTGCCACGGTATAAGGTTGCTGCGAGTCTGAGTATTCTTTGTGCCCATTATTGAATTTTTTGCAAAGCCTGTGACTTAGGAAGTCAACCTGATGCAAGAGCTGTACTAAAAAAAAATAGAGTAGGTAAAGTAAAAATTGTCATCCAGCTTAACTAATTCCTTCAAAGCACTTTTTACTGAATTCTGCGCTTTTCAAAGTCAAAGTCAAAATCATTTATTCATTTAGGCCACAAAGTGACGCTTATGAACGTCAATAATTAAAGTTAATTACTAGATGCTTCTGCATTTACATTTACTGCCACGTTCGCAATGCAATAGGTAGAACCGCGAGAAAAGAACGGGCAATAAAACTCGTGGCCACTCTTTTTAACTGCCAGTATAATTGTTTTACATGTTATCTTTGTAAGGAGCTGCAACTAATTCACATTGTTATTTATCTACTAATGCAAAATTTCATAGTTATTGATATCATACTCAAGCAATAAATTATGTTCATTTGGTAAGCCTCCCAAAGTAAATATGGTGAAACAGGAGCTTCCACTTACGTCTTTTGATGTAGGCAACTCGCGAACATGACTGTTCAGAGCTATGGTGGAACAGTATGTCGCGAAAAGTAACGGTATATAAACCTGCAGCAATTTACAATCTATTTGTTAGCAGTTCATGACCACGAGTTACCCTCACCTTACAAATCCGATAAATTATAATAAAAAGAGTAGAACAAGAATGCAAATGCAATAAAAAAAAGAAAAAACGGTAAATAACTAAACTATTAAACTGCTTATTGACCTAATAAACAAAAATTTGGCCTAATAAAAAAAGAATATTTATTTCCAAGCGTACTTTGTCGTTAAGATACTCATTTACACTATAATATGCCTTTAATGTAAGATTATTTTTACCTATTGTCTGAAACGACCTTAACGGCAATTCTACAATATTAGATGGTATTTTATTATACATTCTTATACTAAGCCCAAAAAAAGAGCTATGTGTTTTGTGTAAACGGAAATACGGTAAGTACACATAATTTGTGCCTGTTCCTAGTATTAATATTGTGTATGTCACTATTCATTTTGTAAGAATTTATATGTAGTCGTACATGCATATATATCAATATATTTAAAAATATTAAGAATACCAATATTTTTAAATTTTTCTTTGAGTGAGACTCTTGTATTTAACTGGTAAATGGCCCTAACTACCCGTTTGTGCAATATAAAAATATTTTCGATTTCGATTCACTAAGGTCAATAAACATTTATTAGTATCTGCCACACAAATATTATGTTCTGTGGTCTATCATTTGTTTGTCTTCTAGGTTTAGGCAAACCTAGAAGACAAACAAAACACCTCTTGAGAAAATAAACAATACCTACCTTACTTACTTTCTTTATCATATCATGAGTGCCACTAACATTCCACTCCTTCGAATCACTGAAGCAATTATTTCCATATGAAACAGAACATGCCCGTATATATCGAATATGAAACAATAGTGCGAGGCAGTAATAAATCACGAGACAGATCGGAACGCCACCTGTCGTCTTATATGTAAGATATTGGAGGTTTGTGGAACAGCTTCTGAGGAAGGAAGCTTTGACGGTGAAAGTGGTATCAAGTGTAGTTGTTAAGTCGAGAGATTTGTGAGAATAGTATAAACATGCAATATTTTTTTGTTGTTTGGGGATTTGGGATACTCGAAATTAGATCAGATATTTGTGGTTTGCCTTTCGTAGTTTTAAGAAAATTTAAATAATGTCAATGTATGTGTGTATTACCTATACACTATCCAGCTCTGAACCCTTAGCCTACATTAAGGCAAAGATACGCATAGCCAGGCATAGCCTTCATGTCGCAGCTCGCTTCGATGATACGCGAGGCTTATGTACTCTTCAGAAGATAATAAAACGAAAAATGGTATGAAGTTAAAATTAGGTACGCAGAAAGTGATCTAAAAAAAGGCTACACTTTTTGCATAATTTGGACAAAAATCATAAACGCTTTCAGCCAATAATATCTAATATTTAACTGATAACGTTACGATTTCTTGCTTATGTTAGATTGTGTTGTAGACACGTATAACATAAAAACAAGGCACGCAATATTTTATAAGCAACTAGTGTTAATGTGTGAAATGTTCTCTAATATCACATGAGTTTGCCTGTAAAGATATTTGTATACCTTGAAAATATATAAATATATTAAGGTCCCTACATTATGTTACCACTGCCCTATGAGACCACCAACATGCTTTAAACATCATATCCGTGCCTTCTACGCCATTATATAGAAATAATACCATAAGCGGTGTTGTTACACGGGCCATAAATTGTAACCGCTTGGCACCGCCATGTCGCCTGAGTTATGGCAGTTAGTTCATCCAGTGGAAAAATCCACCTTCTAACCCTTCAACATATATCACTCGGTTAGAAGTGGATATGAGCTTTTATCGCTCTACAATCTTTCTATTATAAAGTCCTGGCTGGTTAAGCGTTGAAAGAGAAACTGTCAAAAAGTTCAGGTATTTTGGTAAAATGCGTATAAACCGTAAAATGCTAGTATGCTGTATAATTTGGTTAGACGCCGGACGCCGCGCTCCAATTGTATGGTATCCCACAGGAAATTACTTTTTAATCGTTTCTGGTAAAGAAACTAAAACTCTAAAGAACAAATCTAAGTAAAAATTTGTCGGAAGGAAAAATCATATTTATTTACCTTCTCTTGGATGTAACCGGGATAACGTTAGTAAAAATTTACCCTCTTTCTAGGTTTGCGAGGGTTACCAGAATCTTGGCATGCAGTGGCTACCTTAAAAGGTTATGCAACCGACAATCAGCCCCCTACATTGTATATTTGAATTTGTATTGTAGTTTTAATCATTGATGGTCCTAAATAAACAACTAAAATCTTACTAAGGTAACTTAAGTTTGGTTAAAATATCATAATCAGTCGCAAACATAAACGTTATTTTAAGACTTGACAAATAATAGCTCACAGTACGATTCGATAATCTTTATTTGGAGCAAAATTCTTAATCACATTGACTAAGCTATTTAAGCTATACCTAAGGGCATAACAGGGGTACTGTACTTTAGCTTACATTAGTCGCGGATAGACTAAAATAAACTTGTATGATCAATAAAGACGCGAAAGTAGGTATAGACTTTTTCTAGCTGCTTAGTATTGCAGTTTCTTTTTCTTGGGTCAGAGCTTGCAGGACCCTCGAAGGTTTCCGGAATGTCCTGACGAATCTTGTTCTGAGACCTGAACCGGGAACGACAGCTGTACGTACCCTTCACACGCTCAACCATCGTAGTGATGACCTGTGCAAACGGTGCTACATTTGGCCGATCCGAAAATTCCAAGTACCGTTCCAAAAGCGCACCTAAGCTTGGAAGAAATAGCAACTGAACGGTTCTAATAAATGCGCTTAGAAAATTACCGAACAAAACTTTTGAAACTTTTTCCATTAATAGCGCTTTAGTTCCTTAATGAGAAGATATTTTAATAGTCAAGAGGAAAATTGAAAGCGCCTTAATTGGAATTAAAAATTGAAAATTTTCGGTAAATGACATGATCAGATAATTGATTGTTATCGGTCCATAACGACATGGGCGCACAGTTCCAATAAAAGGCGAGCAATGTTAAAGCGATTGATAATAAGATTATACTTATATCTGTATCAAAAGCTTTTTGTAGCAAAGCAGTCATAGAGTGTCCTAAAGAAAAGAATAATTAGTGGGTCATTCAAAATGTTATTAATTAGTGACTCGTGATAACGTCATAACTTTTTCATTACGAACCGTCTTTACCTGACCGTTTTGGAGATACATATTTATTTTTAATTGATTATACACATGGGTAACATTTGATAATTGTTTTTATTGGTTACTCTTTGCTTACAAGACAAGTCGATGCCAACAGAACTAAGAAACATTAAATTAAAAACCAAGCTGAGAAAAGATGAGAGAAATAAATAACAAGCGCTAAAATCATTTGAGTACGTGTTCAAGTCTCGTTATTCTTCCTGATTGTAGTATAAGAAAAGAGCGGTCGATCACGTTCAATAAGACAAAAATACAGGATCTTTTTTTAACCAAGCATATTTTCTCCAAGTTTTCTTCGTTACATTTATTTTCTACTTATTAGATTTTCTATCTTACTTCTTTTGCGTGCAGTTATACAATTCGTAACGTTTAATAATATTTAGTCTGTTGAACACAATAATTGTACTATATTTGATTGAATACGACGTAATTGTTAGAGTATACAAACAAACAAATGTAGGTACATTGTATTAAACTAGATAATATACTACAATCAAATCTAGTCATCAACGTCATCGCCCTAGTGATACCCCGGTTGCATTCATTTCTTTCATTTGACAGAATATAAGCTTTTTCATAGAACAATAGCCGTCTGATTGCCGCAACCCAACTGGATAGCGATATTCCAAGGCACCAGTTTAACGGCTCTGACTCTCCATTGACTATCAAAGATCTTCATGACATCACCGATAAACGCATAACTTCGAAAAGTCGGTGATGCGCGGTTTTGTTTTAACTGTTTTGTTCACAATTCTACTCTGAAGCCCGCCATTGTTCACTTTCTTCTTAGGAAAGTGCCATATTTATTAATACATATTAAATACAGTTCTATATGCTATAGAGCAGTGTCGTTGAATACAAAATATTGCAAATGAAGAAATGCTTTCATACTAGCCCAGTTACCAGCATTTTAATATTGTTAATTAAACAAAGCCTTCTTGCTGTTTTCATTTTTGCGAGATATGAATAGAGTGCTGCGACATGCGCCTTTGACTAACTTAATATGCTTTTATTTACTTTAATTTTATTGTAGTCTACGCTGTAACCCTCCCACTCCCGTTATAGCTGCCGCCCCGGCCGCCACTTCGGTCACGACCCTACTTCATCAGTGCCTTTTTGTTGTTGATACCTTTGTTGTTTTTCAAACGTAATAGCTAAAAGTTGAAGACTCGATGTTTAGACACCTGTCCGGTCATAACCGAATGAAATGTAAAGATCCAAAAATTTCCGCATTTTTACAAACAGCGAATTCTTGGCAAATAAAAGACTGGCAAACAATTCCATGCCATAAATATTTCCCGTCTTAACTGAGTTCCAAACGTAGAACTTTAACATATTATTCAGTTTACTTCATTATAATCGCAATCCAGTATTTAAAAAAGTCCTCTCGTGAAGATCCTTGAACGTGTTAATGAACGATGTTGACACAAAGTGATTTATCGAGTGGAGAACATTTCGGAGCTCCGGACAGCTTCTGTTTGCCTAGTATATATCTTTAGAAATGATCGATGACAGGTTTGAGGGTGAGAAAGATAAAAAGATAATTGTTGCGCATTCCTTCACTTTTGTACTCATTAGGATTAATTATCAACAAGTTGCTTTGATGTTTCAAGGTGAAGAGTTTAATTACATCTATGCTTATAATACGATATAATAATGTAAAGATGATATTTTGTAAAATACCTACTTAACTTCAGGTTGCCCTGATGTTTGGCCACGAATTACATAGGTTTAAGAGTAATCATTCCAGTCCGTTAAAATCATTATAGGTATACCTTTATATTATGATATTATAAATCACTGTTTGGTAAGATACACAAAATAACGCTCTGTGTGATCCACAAATTGTTGTTTCTAGTTTGGGTGCACTGTGTGTCCGTTGATTAAAGCCTATATAAAGTCGCCAGGGATACATGATTTATTCCAAGTGTGGAAATTGTTTTCTTCAAAACAAAAAAAATAATAATCGTTTTGTAAGCTTTGTACTTTATATCTTTTAGGTCCTTAGGTATTTAGTGTAGCAAAATAACAGAATTCAAAATAGCGCCAAATAACTATTATACGACGATACTAAAATTTTATTTTCCATTTCCGATAGTACAATATTGCGTCTGCAAATATTACTGCTACTTTCGAACAACTTTACACATTAAATATTACTTAAGACAATAAAATCGGTACCTATTTACTTTTCAATAAGTGTAAACAACGACAGAAATAAACGCTACATCCACAAAATCAATTTACAACTCTAACTTGCACGATATAGAGTCAAAACTCGCTCAAAAGAATTTAGTATTTTGGTTCTATCTTGTAAGGGACTAAATAGCGGGAAAAATAAAAGGCAAGTGAAGGTAAAAGATCCGTTCAGAGCATTAGTTCACTCATAGTTCGTTCATTCGATTATCTCCCTCGTTTGTGATAAGAAAGTGGCTTTTGACGGCCAAAGTGTTCATTGTTCTACGGGTCTGATTTTATGGGGTGCCCTTCAGTTTATTGTTGAGTAGGGAATAAGTTTTTATTGGTCGCGGTTTGATGCAACAGTGGCAATATATAGAAAAACATAAATAGTCTATACTTTGATTGAATATATTCGCAGTCTTAAGCAAAGGACATATCGGCAATGATGGCGCGCAAACATCGTTTCACCTCTTTCGTCTCAACAAAGCTAGGCTACGCTAGTAATTAAACTATGTAAACAATATGTCCGGTGCCTTCAGCTCTTTACTTTGGTTCGCCAAAGCTTCGCTTGTGCACTAAGTAACTTATCCCGGCCGTCGGCCTAGAAAGTGTGCACTTCGCTTTATAATTGTAGAAAGCTTACCTACTATGCTGCTTTTATTGATGAAAATTTTAGCAATCTGTAGTGTAACAGCGGCTTTGTAAATCGTAATGAAAATGCTTTTTGGGAGATATCTATTTCACCTACCGTAGTTCAGAAGTGCCGGTATTTCGGCACTGTTGCAAACGACTTGATCACGGATGCAAATCATACATACATATCGGTGAATATAGCGACTAATTATAAGTTACGTGACCACAAAGGCTTACATAACATACAAAATAAAGTGTCAATGCAAGTATCCCTCCATTTTCCGTTGACTGCATAATATAATAACTATAATTAAAGATAAATTTTATAATGAAGTGTTCTGTTCTTCATGTTTGTCTAATGAACGGGATAAACTAAAAAACTACCCATCGGATTTCTTACGGTTTTCACCAATAGGTGGCGTGATTCCTGAGGTAGGTTTAAGTGTATTCATGCATGCAAACATTCAATGAGCAGAAGGCGAAAGTACTAAATAAAACTGTTTCACAAAAGCAAATTCTTTCTCAAAACTATATCTTGCAAAGCGTATTTATTTATTTTAGTTATTGTAACCTTGTATTACATACATACATAGACTCACGCCTGTTTCCCGGAGGGGAAGGCAGAGACTACGGAACGCCGTTTGCAACGATCCTGACATATCTCCCTTGCTTCATTCACTCCCATCAGATTCCTCATGCATGCTCTTCGGTTCAGGGTTGTAACGTATGACCGACCAGCTGAGCCAACGTCAGCGAGGACCTGCACCGCTACGCGCAGCCCTTCAAGCAGCCTGCCTACACACTACCGGAGGGAACAGCGTGGGAGACTGCAGCCCTTAGTGTTCAGGCCAGTGTCGTGTTGTTGGTCGGTCATACTCGTGCAAAGGAAGTGAGACAATACTCGGCAAATAAACGCATAGAACCTTTTCTGCGTTTTACTACCAGAACCCGCTACAGTGGCGCCTACGTGGGTTATTGTCTCGCTTTCCGTGCTAGAGTTCTCATCTAGCAGGTCTCCATCATTGTAAGCGAGCAGGTGCGGCTACAGCGAACCGGTACGTATTGTTGTACTAATTGTCTACCTTTTAGTGTAACTACCTACTACGTAATAGTTCGCAAATTTGAATCTAACGTTTTTCTAATTAGTCCTAACGGTCGAACTTTTACGCCTAATCGTAAAGTAGGCCATTTATAAGAGCGGAACGCTTGCGCACTAAGTGTAGTGTGTAGTTTATACTTACGCAGTTTATTTATTCATACACAATGGGCTCACACCCCATAAAATACTTCCTGCTAAACAAGAACGAGTTAGCTTACGAGGTCGCGATTAGAGGTGAGGAGCCGGCTACCTCTGTCCTAGGTCTGCGGAAGCAGCTCCCTAAATTACTGGAAGCCATTCCAAATGATGATATTTTGGAGTCGGGTCTAGCCATAGCGGTGGACTTCGAGGGCGCTAGCGAGGCCGTCTCTGAGCTGGCCAAGCGAGTGAATTTATTAACCATTTCTTACGACGCGAACCTAGCTAGGAGGTCTACCGCACTGCACAACCACATTTTCCATAGACTCCGTAGGATGGAAAGTCCTACGGCGTATTCAAAACGAATAACCGAATTGTGCAGCCGGTTCGACAAGCTCTCGGCGGAGCTGTCCGCCATTGAACAATCAGGTGTTCGCTCAACTGATGCTGTGGCTGAGGCCAAACCTGCGCCGTCTACCTCGACGCAGGCAGGGTTAGCCCCAGTATTGCATTGCGAGCATTTGAGAGTTAGGTAGGTTAGTTTTATGGTACGGGATGCGTCCGAGCGTTCCTACAACGCGTAACCGAATTCCAAACCGCGCGTAATCTACCTTCCACTAAAATTTTATCATATGCCTCCGAAATTTTCACCGGTAACGCACTGCACTGGTATCGCGGCCTAAAAGAATATTTCAATACATGGGAAGAACTCACCACTAAATTAATAGACGATTTCACACCGTACGATTATGACTACCGGTTATTAAATGAAATCCGCCGACGTACTCAAGGTGCTACCGCAACTATAATAATTTATCTCTCGATAATGAATCAGCTGTTCGCTAGGCTGTCACCGTCAAAGCGATTGTCCGAACGCGAAAAGTTAGACATCCTATTGCATAACATACGTCCATGCTACTCACTAGCTCCGTCAATATCTTCAATAGACAGTATAGCAACACTGCAGACGTTATGTTTAAACTACGAAAGGATGAAATGTTTGAACTCTCAATTCCGCGAACCGTATTACAGTAACGACACGTTGGCACCAGACCTAGCTTACAGTCACAAACCTAATAACCGAGCGCGTAATAATTCCTACAATAATTATCTCGTTGCTACTATAGACAACTAACCTAGCAAACCTAAGTCTAAACCTAGCTCTGTCGCTCTAGTCACGTCCAAGTACTGCCCGCGCTGCCGTATCAATGATCACAGTTTGAATGAATGCAAACGCGATCAGTTCGCAATTTGCTTCAAGTTCGGCCATAGGGATGTGACATTCGCTAACTGCCCGAACTGTAAATAGACGAAACCAAAAAACTAGTTGGTCAGGGTCGGGGCGTGTCAAAATTTAAATTAGGTTCTACAACCTATTCAACCAATTTTGACAAAGATGATTGGAGAAATTGGCTAAACACTCTAAAAGTGTATTTCTCTAGTTATTCCGTCGCCTCGATCCTGGATAATAAACCTAAAAATGACCTACGGCCCTATGTTAACGTAACGATTAACAGTTTACCTATTTGTGGATTGCTCGATTCCGGTTCAGCCATTACAATTTTAGGTAACAACTCCCATCTGGAGGTAATTACTAAAACCGGGTTAGAAATACAGCAGTGTCACAACACTAATTCCATTCGGACCGCGAATGGAAATATCTTGTTGCCGCGCGGTCTTATTAACTTACCCACTACTTTTAATAATCAAACCCACTTATTGAAAGCTTATATTATTCCAGAAGTTACAAGTAATTTAATTTTAGGCATCGATTTCTGGAAACTATTTAAATTACTGCCTAACCATATCGCATCCGTATGCATGTCTAAAACATTGCCGTGTAGTGTGTTAAGTGAAAACAAGCCGAGTAACACGAACGTATTGCAATCTTTAGTGAGTTGAGTGAGTCACAGCAAAGAACGGCTAAGTTAATTATAAAGCAATACGAGTCGATTTCTACTGAAAAAACCGGTTTAGGACGAACTCACTTAATAGAACATGCAATAGACACTGGCGATACGCCAAAGATATTATAGGTTACCGCCGGCGAAATTAAAAATAATTATTGACGAATTAGACGAAATGCTTGCATTGGGAGTGGTAGAAAAATGCGAAAGTCCGTGGTCGTCACCAATTTTACTAACGCCTAAGAAGGACGGTAAACTAAGGTTTTGTTTAGATAGTCGGAAACTTAATTCTATTACTAAAAAAGACGCGTACAAACTACCTTACGTATCCGAAATTTTAGACAACCTTAGGAACGCTAGATATCTAAGTAGTATAGACTTATCTAAGTCCTTTTGGCAGACGCCTCTTCGCGAATGTGATCGTGATAAGACTGCGTTCTATGTGCCTACTAGAGGAACATTTAGATTTGTGACTATGCCGTTTGGTTTAACGAATGCGCCTGCGACACAACAGCGTTTGGTGGATCACTTGTTTACGAACAGCCCTGAATTCGAAAACTCTGTATTCGTTTTTTTAGATGATATCGTGCTTATATCGCCATCTTTTAATGCTCATGTGTCACTATTAAATATAGTGTACGAAAAATTAAAATCGGCGAACCTTACAATAAACTTAGAAAAATCTAAATTCTTCCGTGATGAATTGAAGAGTCGTTACAGGGTACTTCAAATCTGTTTTCAGGATGTCTCCAATCTGGTCAGAGAACGTCCGCCTAGGTCTTCCCCTTCGTCCTGTCCCATTCAAACCTGCCTTATATATATCTGCTTGGTCAGTCTTTCGTCATCCATCCTCTCCACGTGCCCAAACCAACTTAGCATACCTTTCTAGTTGCTTGTCACTACATCTTCTTTTACCCCACAACACTCTCTTATCATGTTATCACACAATTCTTTACTCTGTCAGCCAAAGACACCACATTTACTTCTCAGTCCTCTCATTTCTACAGCATTTATCCTACTTTCATGACTCTTCTGCCATACCCAGTTTTCACTACCATAAATAAGTGTAGGTACTAACACCCCTCTATGCACAGCCAAACGTGCCTTTTTGGACACGTTATGACTGTTCATAAAAGCCTTCAAAGCTTCATTCACCCTATTACCTGCATTAACTCTTCTTATAAAATCTTCTTCATTCTTACCATTCCTAGTAAACAGCGAACCTAAATATACAAAATCATTCACTTGTTCCACTCGTCGCCATTGATCATAATAATACAAGCCGTAACACATTCCTCCTTTTCAAAAAGCATAACTTTCGTCTTGCTTACATTCACTTTCAATCCTTTCCTCCCTAAAGCACCATGCATTATTGTTACCATCTCCTGCAACTCCTCCACTGAAGACGCAAGTATTATCTGATCATCAGCATAAAGGAGGCATTTGACAAGTAACGCATTCATTCTTAATCCACAGTCACTATGTTTCAAATCTTGCAAACAACTGTCCATGAAGAGGCAGTCTAACACATGTCTCGACGGTAAACCAGTCAGTGTACGACCCGTTTATCCTGGTATTATACTAATAAAATATTGTTTACTCTATTCTATTATAATCGAAACAATTTTACTTGATTATACAGGACTTAGATTATTTGTAGCTCTGAAAACTGAGCAAACACGCTTAGGGTAACAAATTTTAATTACACAATGTCCATTACAGTCCATATTCATAGCGCTGGAGAATCTAGATTTTATCCAATAGCTGGATTAGCATAAATATTGGATCCCTCTGAAAATAGGGAAGGCCTGCTATATAACACATCACATCTATTCATGTAAAAAATAGAAGTGTTTATCTGTGATTTCAAAATAACTATGTTTTTCAACTGCCTAAAGATGATGCCAAGTCATAAACAACCGTTTTTTTTTTAATTCTGTCTGTCTGTCTATTTGTCTTTTTGTTTGTCCCTGGAATGGCTCAACCGATTTTATTAGGACTTTCACTGGAAGATAACGGATTTGTTTTAGGTATACACACCTATAGGTTGTAATTTCACTCGGTAGGTGTCGCAGTTGTCGGCATACCAAAAATATTGTTGATGAAACCACGGTGAGCAGCTAGTATTAATATATAATCTCGTAGAAGGCTAACACATCCATAATGACGTCGAGCAATTTCGTCCATTAAGCAAGATCCGTTGATGTAGTAAGTTTAGCTAATGGATGGATACCAATCGATAAGTGAATATCATCATCTGAATTGTTTATTATCGGCCCACTACTGGACATATTCTCATTGTGGGAAGGCCATAGTCGACTACCCTGATCTTAGGCGGGTAGGCAGACTTCACATGTCTTTGGAGAACATTTTATAGAACTTAAAACATGCAGATTTCTTCACGACGCGATGTTTGCCTTCAAGCAACAAACTTAAACAACTTTCTGACGAATTTTGTAGATCAGACTTTAATTCCGTGTTGAACCCGTTATAAATTATAATATAATTGTATTTATTATATAATTATAAATTCAGGTTACCCATTATTAAATGGTAAATTTGCATCTCGCCTAGTCCTTTATTATTGAAAATAATGCATCAATAATGAACCAACTGGGGCTTTTCTAGAACTGGGCGGAAGTTTTACTGTGAACTTCCAACAAATACAGCACTTAAATAGTTGAATCCTCAATATAACCTTCCAGCATTTAATTAAATCCCTTTAGCCTAATAAACCTATATTGAAATAGTTCGACTGAACATCGAAAACTTGCCTTTCTCAACGGCTTTCATACAATACTTATATTCATAGAAATATTAATTATATTTGAAATTAAATTGCCTTGGTAACGATATTTGAGTATTTATTTTCAATTATATAAAGGCAATTGTGGGCAAAGCTACTCCATGTTATTTTAGGACTAATTAAGGAAGCCTTGACATTATAAACACATTATGAAACCATAATTTCGATGTTAAATTATATTTATATTTATTTAAATTAATATAACCACAAATTTTCGGCCTCAGGTATTGGCTTCGATTTACTATTTATTAGTGGCAATAACATAATTTATAGTCATAGAATTCCTCTGTATCACAGTAGGTAAATATTGACTGAAAATAAGTCTTTAGGTTATCAATTCTGGATGTGTGTTCTTTTTTTTATTTTACCTAGATAAATTTAAAATTATTTCGTTTGTATGTTATTAATTATCAAGTAGGTAATAAGTAATAACCATTAGTTATTGGAAAGTTTTGATGGTACTAGAGCCTTTTTGATTTCAGCACGAATGGGCCGGCTGTACTGTAAGTCTGATCGTTTGTCTTATATACCACAAAGAAAAAGTGCAAATTAAATAAAGTTATTCGAATTACATATTTAAAAAACAAATAGGCTAAAATTACTTGATATAACGCTTTTATACGTTATTATTCCAAGAGCAGAAATAAAATGACTACTGACGGGTGCTGCCGGGTATGCTGACGGGTGAGCTGTCTCTATGCGAATTGTCGCTGAAAGTCTGCTGCAATAAATTACACTGACAGACGCAATTTTACCACAATGCACGATTTTGTGTGACGCAAATACTTGCTTCACACATTTTTTTTTCAGCTAACTGAGACTGGGGATTTTCGTACGTGTTTAAAAAAGAACACGTAGAGGTTTTGTAAAAAATGACAAAAGCTTTTTTAATATTTTATTTGACATTTTTGTTTTTCTGAAAGAAAATGCATCTAGCAAAGACAAATCCTTTGTTTTACTGATGTAAAATAAATAACTATTTATTAATCTGGTAGTAACGTATCTAAACCACGTTTGACTGTATCTAGACTCTGCCTTATTTGACCAGATAATCTTGTATTGATTGTTCTATGAATTTGTTTACCAATCACTTATACTCAACGTATATGCTTAATGGATTTGCTTGTATATTCAAATGATTCACATTACAAAAAATTGGTCATTACAATATGTACAATTATCAAACTTTCTAAACACGTTTATTATCTCGTGACTACAGTTGATGTAACGTCGGAGCTTATGGGAGGTATTTCACTTAAATATTCGAATATTTACGCGATTGAGACTTGTTCCTTTACAGCCTTTGGCAGTTCCCTGTCTCTCGTAATTCACAGTAACTCTATCACTACGCTGGCTAGACGGGTCGGCATAGACTTTGACGTAGAGTTTTCGCTGTAGAATACAGCACAGGCACTTCATGCTTTCGTTCTTATTCTTAGTCGGCTCGTATGACACCCACGACATGAATTAGGGTGGTGACATTTTGTATTCTTAGTGCGTCACACGGATGGAGACACGTTACATTAATATAGTAGGGGCTTCTTGTAAGCAATTAGTACATGGACGATGTTGTCCTAAAGTTCGAAATTTGCTCATGGGATATACCTATCTCTATTAGATGAGTTTTATTGTTCTGTTCATAATTTAGACTCAAGTGTAAACAGATATTCGTTATTTAATCTTAATCTCCAGCGGACTTAATCGATGAGAAATTTGTTCTGTAAGCTGTGACTGATAATTAATTAATTAAGGCGACGGCTGAGTGAATGTGTTACAGTCAAAGCGCGAATTTGGGTATTTCTTCACTGCACTGGGCAATATAAGATTTATTTTAGAACTGTTGAAATGATGCAGAATCTGTCATTTATAATGAGCCACGGGTGGAGAGCAGTATCTCCGTGTAACCGCGGGTGTAACGCGGGCTCAGCTAGTTTTGTTCATAAATTTATTTGCGACAGTATTACAAATGTGACATAATAGTAGAAGTAACATAGACACCTCACCTTCAAAAGCCATGTAAAAATCAATTACACAATAGCAGGTATTGGCTTACGATACCACGCATGATGCCGAGATTTCCATGACGGCCATCGATTGAAAAGTGGTAGAGTTACTTTGTATTCTTAACACGTCTTCTTCATAGGGAGTAGAAGCGTTGTATAACAACAGAAATTACAAAAGTTGTCCAAAATTGCAACTTGTACAGCAACACAAAAGCTATACATTATAATACACCATCACAATAGGAATCGCGCGGTGAATACGTCGGAACACATATCTTTATCTGTGGTCGCCTCAACACGCGTATTGTGATTGTGCTACCACGTGAAGCCAGGTTTGTCAGCCTATTGTTATAATTATAACTTGGATTCCAATATTCAAGCTAAATATTTCTAGAAGATGAGAAATTTGATGGGAGTGAATGAAACAAGAGAGCTATGACAGGATCGTTGCAAATGGTGTTTCGTAGTGTCTGCCTACCCCTTTGGGAAGCAGGCCTGAAGCTATGTGTATGTACCTATGTACTATTTTTAGAAAGAAGGTTGTAAGAATGTGGGTTTGGGCTTTTTGATAATTTATAAGTGTCTTCGCGTATTGGTGGTGGACAATTAATGTACAAGGTGGGTAATGATATTACTTTTAGTGTCGCGTTAAAAAACTGTAGTTACTTAGTAAATTTCTCTCTACCACTGCAAGGTGAGGGAGACTAGTGGAAAGAGACATGCTCCTGCGGCTCATAATAAAAGTTTTGCGTACAAGAACGAGTTTAGTACGTAACATAATACACGCACACGAAATACATTAAAATTAAATGTATATTTGTATGCTACATAGCAAACTATTACAAAAAAGTCCAGTTTCTATAAAACAAAAATAATCACCAACATCAGTCAACTAAATAAAAAAGCAATTAATAACATTAAATCCTCTCATTAGGTGCTCTCCCACCTGCCATCTTTCACGAAAAGCTCAACAATGTAGCAAAAATAACGTAAAATATACCTTGACGTGTTGTGATAAAGTACGTTTTAGTTGTGATGAAGTACTAGGGTCGAATTAAAGCACGTTAATTAATAATTTGGTTTTCGTCGGTGGAGAAAAATGTTTGTAGTGTAACGTTGGGCGAATGGTCCCAATGTTTGAAATGAGGGTTGGATCAATGTTTAGTCAAATGACCCTGGAAGGTAGAATCAATTTAAGGACAAAGGCTGCGATCGGATAGTCTTTACAATGAATAGCTCCGAGAGTGATCCTGGTTTTGGACTACGCTTAATGGTTGATTGTTGTTCAGTTACCGCAGCTATGTGTGTAATCCAGCTAGTCCTGGCTGTCATAAAAATTGTCATTTGGGGTAGAAAATATACCGTTACGTTGTTTCATAGGGTAATGAAATCTTGAAAGCACGGTAGTACCTGTAACAATCATACAACAGGTGAGACATGGCAAACAACAAACGAACAACGAAGACGTAATATATGCTACTTACGCAAGGATAAATTCCGAATCGTGCGAGTGAAGATTTCCACACTCATTCCTACTTATACCTGAAAACGAATTTTTAAAAACTCTGTTCTGTACCAAGGCTAAACTATGGCAGAGCTAGCTAGCTCTACCATAGCTTTAAAACCGTTTTTACCGTCTAGCGTCATCATGTACCTAATGTTTTGGGCCGTCCGATCTATCATTTAACCAGGCAGGGGAACAATATTTTGCTTGGTAGAAGTACTCATAAAGTTTTCAACGTTTTCGGGACAAAAAGAGACAGAGCTAATAATCACAAAATATCACTGTATTATATGGACATACTTTTTATTTTTTATTTTATAGACCCACGCCTGTATCCTCGAAGGGGTAGACAGAGGTGTAATATTACACCCACATTTCGCCATGAATTTTTAGGTCCCACGTAATAGACGGCGAGCCTATTGCCGTACCGGGCACATTACCAGACTCCGTGCTGCTACTGATAATTTCCTAACGGAAAAACCCAGTAACACTTTGCATATGAATATATATGATTAAACATCGCTAAACTAAACAAAATAGGCAACAACTTAACCAAAACTGTATCATTCTTTTCCAAAACTCTAATTTATAAACTCGAAAAGAACCTCTTCCTTACTTCGTAATTTGCCGGTCAGGGGTCCTTCGGAAGGTGAGTCTTGATCAGGTTTCATTGTTATGGACAACGCGTTTCACAATCAAATTGCTTATGTACTGAGTGGACTCGACAACAAAACTTTGGAATTCAATTCAAAGGATGTTTAATCTACGGTTGTGTATTCATTTCATGTTTCGAAATTATGGTTCACATCCATATTGCGAATATGAGTTAATTGGGATTATTGATAAACTATAATAAAATGAACAGATAAACTAGGTTATAGAATCTTTTACACTACGCAGGAAATGGTTAAATATGCAGCATGAGAAGCTAATATTTTGTCAAATCTGTTAAGACTAGAAAGCGGATTCCAGGCTCCGGAGCTCGAAGGTGGAAGTCCTGAATGTAAGCTAGAGAAAGCTTGTGCGATGATGATGAAGGTGTCGTATGTAAAGTTAGCTATTAAAAATAGCCAACGTAGATACATATTAAACAGGTCCTGCTACTACATGCTAAAGTACCAGAGTACTACATACTAAAGTATAAAAAATAAATGTGTAATTTGAAGACGCAAGAGTCTCTTTACAAAACATACTCCTATAGCCTGCAAGTTGGCAATCAAATTTTGAATTGACAACACTCGGAAGTGGAGTGAAAACTTCTAAAATTATTGACATCCGTGGAATCACTATAAATTCTTTAAGCTCAAGAAAGGTGTCAAGTGTAAAAACTTGTTTTCTTCCTTCATATTTCTTCGGAGTATTGAAGTTATAAAGAGCCTTTCCTAGTTCAGTAACGATATAGCTTCCTACGGCCCGTCAAGCGAATAACCTACGGCGATCTATCAATACTTTTTCTATCAATAGAACCAACTAGATTTCTTGCGGTATAACTACATTTAGATTGCTTGCCGATGGACAGTAATCCAGGGTCTACAAGTACATCTATATTTATATAAGGCACATAGCAATAATGATGCATCGTAAAACTAATATGGAAATGCCTATACATGTATTGATTTTTGTAGTTTAATTGCGATAATTATTAAAAGATTGAGTAGAAAAGAATCTATCATCCAGGTACTAATTATTCAGTTTTGGACATTTGTGTCGCGTACAATGGCTTTTCGAAGTTGTCTGTATGAAATTGTTAATTAACGTTTGCTAAACGGTGAAGGAAGTCATCTACGTGTCTAAGAGATCTTCATATGGCATTTGGCATACATAATTATGTAGTCTTCCAACCCGTACTTGGTCAGCGTGAGGTGGCTGAAGTTATAAAATACATTTGCGAATCCTAATGGTGTATTTTATAGGCATTTCCACCAAAAACATTAGGTCCAAACGTAAATCCAATACAAGGTAATACTATTATCGTGGCCCAACGCCGAGATTTAATTACACCGAGGCACGAAAATAAAAATATGACTCGCGTTGTTATCTACATTGTTTTTGAATAATTCATAAATAAAGATGTTAATTCTTCACTGTGATTGTCTCAGCGTAATATCATGGAAGAAAATAACAATCAGATTACTACAAAGATCATAGACTTTTACGGTGCTCACTGACTCTAGTTGATCCTTTACTATAGAATCCTCGTCTCCTTTTCCTTCTTACTCATCCTACTTCTTTCCCTATTCCTTTTCCCATCCAGGTCTACGACGCACTTGTGACTCCTCTAAGGACACAGGTGCACTACTGCCGCCGCGGCAGTACTCGCTTACCATCGGGCGACCTGTCTGCTAGTTTGACTCCAATGACATAAAGAAACAGATATTTGTGGTATTATACCGTGGGTGAGATATTGTGAATGAGGTTTCCGAACGGTAGAACCACGCGCAAACAGCTCGAATGCCTTGAATCAATCAGGATTGTATATAATAGACAAAAAGTAAATTGAATGCCGGTGTCGTTGATTGAATACAACTCTTGCGATTCTCTGCTGTAGGGAAGTCTGAGGTTGCGGAGAGAAAATACTCACGTGCGGTAAAATAATAAGGATAAACTACAATGAAAGCGTTAGAGAATAGCATATATTATGCAGACAAATGTAAAATGATACGCTGATTTTAAAATAAAGTTTATCGTAACGTTTGTTTATAAAGAAGCTTAAAATAACGACTCCATTAGAAAATGTTTTGTCTCATAACTCTTCACAGATTTTTATATGGTCAACTCTTTCCAATACAGCCTCGACAATTTTACCACAATCGGTCACACACGTTTCAAATATCAGTCACATACATGCAAAAAAATACATACCAACTTACATAGAACCTCTCTCTTTTTCGCAGACGGTTAAAAATACACTACGTATTTTGCCTACTACCGCGGCACCGGCCCAGACGCGTGTACGAGCGTGTGCTTTATTCTTATCAGATTAAACGCTTCAGCTTGGCGTGATGAAACATTTATTTATATCAAACATGCGTGATTCAATTATAATAACTACCTACTGCAGTAGGATCGCTGATTAGAAGAAAACCTAAATTCGGTTTATTTTGGTAACGCGATCGAACGTGCGTAGTTTAGCCATTAATTATAACTACAGGTCAGGTATGTACCTAGGTATACATGAATCTTAGTTATTAAGGCGTAGTGTTATTGGGATATCGTTAGGAAATGCTCAGTAGCAGCACGGAGTCTGGTAATGTGCCCGGTACTGCAATAGGCTCGACCCCTATTACGTGGGCTACAATGAATCTTGCGAAAAGTGGGTGTAGCAATATACCTCTGCCTACCTCTTCGGGGATATAGGCGTGAGACTATGTATGTATGTATTAAGGCGTAGGCACAAATATAGACAAGCAAGGAAAGTCACCGTTAAAGCTGCGAAATAAATATTTTTAATAACGTGCGATAGGGACACCCTAATAAGTTGGTATACTTGTCTCTTTTAACCAAGAAAACAAATTCTTCAGCTTATTATATTAAGTATAGATAATAAAGATTTGTAAATCATAAAGCAGTAGTATAATTTCAATGTAGTTATTTCTACTGAATGAGTCACTATTCAATATTTCTTCTTTTTTTTAAGACAGTATAGAACTCAATCAATTAACGCCAAAAAGCAAGATTCTCTCAAGTGGAAACCTCGCGTTGTCTCGTATAGGACTCGAACCTTCGACAATCGGTGGATAGACACACAACACCATCTAGTCCCAAAACAAGCAGCACTTAAACTACGTGTAGTTTAAGTGCTGCTTGTTTTGGGACAGAAGACAAAGAATAATCAATAATCAAAATCGACTTCATATACACTTCTTTTTATATATATATATATATATATATATATATATATATATATATATGTGTGTGTGTGTGTTTATATGTATATTTTTCGGCCAATAAAAATGCCCAAACCAAGACAAACATCCAAATTCACGGCCAATAATATCTGACTTGAGCAGTAATCAAACCCGTGACCTTCGACGTAGCAGTTGGTTACACTCCCGCTACGCCACCAGATCATCTGTAACGTTGGCGTCTATTATAGATATTTACACCACAAACATTGGGTCCAAACGTAAATCCAATACAAGGTAATACTATTATCGTGGCCCAACGCCGATATTCAATTACACCGAGGCACGAAAATAAAAATAGTACTCGCGTTGTTATCTACATTGTTTTGAATAATTCATGAATAAAGATGTTAATTTTTCACTGTGATTGTCTCAGCGTAATGTCTCAGGAAAATATCAGATAATGTCATATGTTTTTATGGTGCTCACTGACACTATTTTTTTGTCTGCAGGTAAAATTGTTTGCCTTTAAAATAGAATCCTCGTCCCCCCTGTTCCTTCTCACTCATCCCACTACTCTCCCTATTCCTTTGCTCATCCAGATCGGCAAAGTACTAGTGACTCCACTTGAGTTGCGGGTACCCATAGGCTTTAATAGTTTACCATCAGGCGCTCCATCTGGTCGTTTGACTCAAATGACATAAATAAACTGATATTTGTGGTATTGTGTATCATTCCGTGGGTGAAATATTGTGAACGAGGTTTTTGAGGGGTACAACGGTAGCATCTCGAATGCTTCGAATTGACCGGTATAGTATCGCAATATCACAATAATTGTGACTACGTCCGCTCATCAAGAGAAGAATGCTGACAAGTGAGAAAATAATGAGAAGGGCAACAATTGATATTTTCACAAAACAGCTTATGTTAGTAAAGAGCAAGGTGAACACACAGCTTTCGAAATACGACTCCAAGATGTAAAAGATGAAATTTTCTTTAATATATGTAGGTCTCAAGGAATATTCTCAAAATCCCGAGTTCTGTCGTAATCTTCAAATCTTTATACATTTTATGTAACCAACGCTTTCCAGTTAATAATCACCAAACTATTTCCAGAATCGTATAAAATATTGTTTAACGTTGCCTTACCCTTCTCATAGTGAGAAGAGGGCCGTGTCCAGCAGTGGAACAGTTTATATATAGGGCCTATAGGGATGAAATCAATATAACCCCATAAAAAACAATACTTGTCAAAAAAACAAGTCTCGCTACCGTAAAAAGTTGTGAGATCCATGTAATACCAAGTCGGTTCATTAAAAATCTTTAATGTTTAAATAAATAGATTGACTCAGCCATCGCATGAAAACACAATATATCTCATAAGTAATACATACATACACACATCAACAAAGTCTAGGGATATTTTATATTTCATCAAATATCTAAAAATCTATGAAAAATTTTCTGATACAGTAAATAGAAGAATCATAGATTATTTTAAGGTCTTTAATAAAAATAAAAAACATTTCGAGTTTTTTTTGTTTTAAATAAAAAAAATAATTTTTTTAATCATCATGGAAAATTAGTATGATAACAACAAACATTTCTTCTTAAAAAACTATTAATTTTAATAAAAATGGAAAAAATCTTGTAAAATCTAATCATTAATAATCAGTGTTGCCACCTCTTACATTGATTACACATCGACATCGATTGTTAATACTTAAAATTAAATTGTCAATGTCTTGCTGCGGTATGAGGTCCCATGTCCTTTGCAAGTGATCGTAAAGTTGTTGTTCAGTCGTCAAATTTGGTGGAAAATCTCTCAAAGCTTTTCGTTGTAACATGTCCCAGGCATGCTCGATAGGATTTAAGTCGGGCGACTGTGCAGGCCAATCCAAAACTTGAATATCGTGCTCTCGGAGAGCGGTCGATACCAGCCGCGCCGTATGGCAAGGAGCATTATCGTGCATAAGTAGAAATTCATGGCCTATTTGAGTTCTGTGTGGGACAATAACGGGCTCTACTACCTCCTCGTGGTATTTTTGTGCAGTCATGCTGCCTTGGATCCAAACGAGTTGGGTTCGTCCGCCAAGACGAATTCCTGCCCACACCATGATTGTCCCGCCTTGGTATGGGTGGACCTCCTGAGGGTGCCGTAGACGGCTAACTCTCCCTGGAGCTCTCCAAACGCGTGTTCTTCGTGAATCCGGGTGAAACCCAAACCGGGACTCATCGGTGAACAGCACGAAAGACCATTGTTCGTCACTCCATGGTAAATGCTCCCGAGCCCACGAAAGCCGCCGACCGCGATTGCCACGTCGCAATGCTGGAACACGCAATGGTCTTCGAGCATGAAGATCAACTTCATGTAACCTTTTTCGCACGGTTTGGTCGCTTACCAGCAGCTGGTGGTCCTCCTGGAGCCTTTGCACTGGTTGCAGCGCTGTGATATTGGGTTGTCTTCTGGCGGTCATTTGGAGAAATCGATCCTGTCTCTGCGTAGTAACACGATATCTACCTGTGTGCTGTTCGGCCACATCTCCAGTACTGCGATAACGTGACCACAACCTTGATATCACATTTTGACTGGTATGTAGGGCCTCAGCAATGACGCGTTGAATTGCACCATTTTCTAACATGCCCACGGCTCGTAACATTTCATCTCGACTCAAATGACGACGTGACATGACTTTTAAAGTTCGTACGTCACGTTAAATTAAAAAAGAAAAACAATTAAAAACCCTTTTCATTAATAATTATAATAAAACAGTTTTAACTTTCTTTAATGTAACGAATTACTAGCAAATTTGCCGCCATATTTTGTTTATTATTTTGTTTTTTTCTTTCCATGTTCAAATTTTGAAAATAGAATAAAAGAGGTTTTAATCTGTATATAAACTTTTTGTGGAAACTAACAAGGTTCTAAACTATAAACTCGTAAATAATTTAGGATTAAGATATCCCTAGACTTTGTTGATGTGTGTATATAAATTAGTTTGTTTAGTGCGATTGCCAAGTCAATCTTTTTATTTAAAACATTAAAGATTTTTAATGAACTGACTTGGTAAGTATTACATGGATCTCACAACTTTTTACGGTAGCAAGACTTGGTTTTTTGACAAGTATTGTTTTTATGGGATCTCATTTCTTTTTGTAGATCGTCCTACTTTTTCCCTTTCCGGTACATGCTACTTCTTGTACACCAACAACGAATTTTCTTAATTAAAGCCCTAACTGCAAACGTAATTTTGTAATTTTATATGTTTATATTGGATTACAAAGTTATTTATGCAGTTGATGTATGTCGAAAACTGGACTGAAATTGAAAAATGTTATAGTTTTTTCTTGATTCATACACTAAACACTAATTATATTCTAAGGATCATGGGCATTTTTGTATGAGAGCTGGGCGTAAAACCAACAGAAATAAAATGTGTTGTAATATACTTTATTGTACTTCTAAATACCCCCTATATACTTGTTAACCCCAATATCGACCGGGTATCACTGCAAAAAAATCCCAAAGATTGTTTAAATAAAACACACATATTTGTTAAAAACTACTATACATTGATACCTTTTATTTGAATATCAATGGTTATCATCAACTATAACATCTAATAAATGTTCTGCGGGTGCAATGAAAGGCTCGTGCCGTCCTAACCCTAAAAACCACAAAACTGAAACTATGTGGGCACAACTTCCTACTGTTCTTCTGCCTGTTAAGCAAGTACAGTTATGCTCAACTATCGCATTTCTACCGGTTTGGTCCCTATCGATCAAAATGTAAGTATTATATGTGCGCGATCTGACATGCCGCGACTGTTGACTTTTAATTCGAAGAAACCACACATTAGTTTGCAGAATATTACATCTGTTTAAGAGGTGGATATACGCCGTTGACCTTGCTCGTACTACTGGTTAGTTGTCCACGCGCGATTTGCGGGTATCGGTGACGCAAAAAATCCTTAGAAAATAATAAGTAAGGTTATTTGCAAAAATAAGCTGAAGGTTCCCTTAGTGTTCTAATATAAGAGGCTGATTCAATTTAAACAATCTTATGATTGATAGATTAGGAGAAAAAAGGTAATAACTACAAAAATAGAGGTTACTTTGCATATTTTATTCAGATATTTTAAATACTTTTTTTAGGATTTGGTACCAAACAGAAAATGCTTTATATGATGTAGATTAAGACATATTTTTTTGGATTTTTTTCTAAAACAATTACGGAGAAAAACATTTTTAATTTACCCCTAATGACGCCCAATTCCAATATGTCCTCGCTTTAAATCATCTAATGACCCCTCTCTATATAATTCAATTAAATATGAATAACGACTGACGCGCATTGCCCGGCCTGTCCGCACGCTTGTTTTTTGGTCGGCGCCTGAGTAAGAGAGAAGTTAGAAAGGGATGGTATGTAGTAATTCCGTTAGGTTACCAACTAATAGATTGGTTTCATTGGCCTAGCTCTGCACAACATCGTGTCGTGTTGTCTCCGTTGCATTAGCGATTGTTTTGGATTCTATAAAAAATACGAATGAACATCACTGAATATCTCTGCTCACCGGTTGTTTGGGTGATTGCCGTCATAGTATAAAATTAAGTAATGTTCATTAGCTTTCACATAAAATATATTTTAAAGCTGTTGGTTTTACGCCCATTTTGACCGTGACCCTTTGAAGCGTCTATGTCTGCTAGAATTGCCTTAGACTTTTGATGATCGGTCAGTGAGTGACAAAATCATGAAAATTGACTCGTTATAATTCTTAAACTACTGGCTCAAATTAAATGAAATTTGAAATATACCATATTTATACAATGCCTGCTTGGGTACTGAAAAAACAGGCTTCTAGTTTTATCTACAACGAAGTTATAGGGTCGAAAATGGCCTGAATTGCTTCGAGAAAAGGATGGTACGGCCGTGCCGCTTTTTTTGCTCGACTTGGCGGGGGCACTCCCGTGCCCCCAGATAAACAAACAAATTACTACTTAATATGTACTCTCATATTTGTTACACTTTATTATAAACTTGGTTAAAATATCGCCTAGAATAGGCTACGAAAATAATTGTTTACCACCCACTCAGCACAGGCGCTTTAAAGAGCGTGTGCTGAGTTAACTAGTTTATTCTTATCAGATTAAACGCTTTAGCTTGGCATGATTAAACACATTATTTATATCAAACATGCGTGATTCAATTATAATAATTATTAGAGTAGAAACACTGATTAGAAGAAAACCTAAATTCGGTTTATTTTGGTAACACATTAAAATGTGCGTAGTTTAGCCATTAATTATTAATACGGGCCAGGTATATACCTAAACATAAATTTTAGTTGTTTTCAATTACAATAATTATTAGAGTAGTTAATCACTGATTAGAAGAAAACCTCAATTTGGTTTATTTTGGTTCCACATTAAAATGTGCGTAGATTAGCCACTAATTATTAATACGGGCCTGGTACGTAGGTAGGGCCTCCTACCTAAACATATTTTTTTGTAATTTAACTGGAGCGCAGTATTCTCGACGTAAAACTTGTAGACCGAGTCAAAACGCTCTAAAACACAAATCGCAGACGTGTCCCAAAAAGCAGCCAAGTTAAAATATGATTGGGCTGGTCATATCTGTCGTATATCTGACGATCTTTGGGCTAAAACTACCACCTTGTGGGTCCCAGATCGAAAGAGGCCTCGAGGCAGACCCCAAGATTAGGTGGCAAAATGATTGAAACTCTATAATGCAGAGTGGACAACAACAGCTTTCGATAGAGAGAGGTGGAAAGAGGTAGGGAGGCCTTTGCAAATATAGACTAAACAATGAAAGTTCCTTTGATAAGTATGACCAAAAACGTGCGGAAGGGATACCCTTAAAATTTGATATAGTTATCTCTTTCCAGACTTCTGAAAGTCATGGAACAAAAAGGGACAACATGACATGTGTTCACTTTGTCTGTTTGAAAAGAATGGTCAATTTCAAAGGTATCAGTCCACGTCTCTATGTATACTCGTATCTTCAAAACATATACGTAGGTATTAATTAATAGTTATCTCGATTCTATTGTTAGTCAGTTGAACGGTCAGTTCGATATCTAAAAACAAAACGTGAGGCAAAAGTATAAAGATTGCTTTTCATGAGTCATATTTGATTCACTACGATCAAATCCTTAATGCCAAGGAACAAATTATAGCGATCGATGCTTTAGTATATACTTGCTATACTTAGTACAAATTATCAAACATATCATCGTCTGATAGTAAAACAATGTACCTAGCTCGATCAAAAACTTACTTGATGGCGGATTAATCATAATGATTGATTATTGAACATGGAAAATTATATAAAGCAACCAGCCAACAAATTAGCATCCTAAGCAAACTTCAATATGTTGCCTGGAAGATTATAAAAGTTACCATAAAAAGAACTTCGTTCTTGTATCGTTTAATTATATTGTACCTCAATGTGGGACAAAACTTAAATTTAAGAGTCACCTACATGACAAAACAAGGTAGGCAAACAAAAACAAACGTCGCAGATTAACTTAACAACCTGGATATGTTATCAAATTAGGCTGTAATATATCAATTCCAAATATAGGTATCTCAACAGAAAATTAAGAGATTTGCCCACAGCTCTTAAGAAATCACAACTGTACACAAGAAGTGTCTGCCAAAATCGCAATTGAATGTAACACTAACAACAGAAATACCCACGAAATATTAAAGTAAAAGCTGTTTTCATAATCATTGCACAATTTCGAAGTATAATTTCCATCACGTTACGATGCCGAATATTCGAATATCGATCAAAGAAACTCTAGTATTAATTATATTCATCGGATTTTCATTTCGCTAAGTAGTTAAAATCTTGCGTAACCCTTTCTGTACTTCGGCGGCCCTGGTATCCAATGTTTTACTTTTGTTGAATAAATGATTCGCTTTCCCGAAATATTTGGCTGTTTGTTTGAGAGGATTCCCAAAATCATTTCGTAATTGCTACGTTTATTTTAGTTGGCCATAAACCCCGCTTATTTTTTTTTGTATCGACAGCAGACGCCGTACATCACCTGACTGACTTTTTGGTGCAAGAACTTGACAAGGGTAACCACACAATAGGAATATTTCTGGATCTTTCTAAGGCTTTTGACACCGTCTGTGTCCCGATTTCGTTGCATTAAGTCGATAACATTGGTATAAGAGGCAAACAGTTAGAATTAATCTAAAGTTACTTAGAGGACCGCACACAATGCGTAAAAATCGGTAATATTATAGTTAGCGCTGATGAAAAAAACACATCTTTCGGAGTCCCTAGGGAAGCATCTTAGCTACTATGGTATTCCTTATTTACATAAACGACGTTTGTAATCTACACATAAATCACGGTACTATCATATCATACGCTGACGCCACTGCTCTCCTTTTTTCCGCTGAGTCAGAAAAATATGTTTTCGAGTATGCGCAACATGGATTTAATTGTGTTAATAAATGGCTTCATCACAATTTACTAACATTAAATGCAGAGAAAACCAACTATGTTAAGTTTACCATACGCAAATTAACAGCACAACAAACTAACACACCAATGTACGTCCATCACTGTGGCGCCTTTCCTAGAATTCCCTGTGCATGTCCTTGTAATAATGGCACAAATAAAATAAAAAATCTGGGTATCATAATAGACGAAACACTTGCCTTCAAAGAGCATATCGAGTGTTTAAACGGTAGAATACGTAAATTAATATATGTCTTCAAGAAAATGTGACATATTGCAGACCCAACATTAATAAGGCAAGTGTACTTTGCTCTATGCCAGTCAATATAAACATATTGCATTACGACATGGCGTAGGAAAAACTTTGTTACTAACTCTACTACAACTAACTCTGTTGAAAGAGCTCAGCGAGCAATCCTCAAAGTATCAACCTCCAAACCGTTTCTATATCCAACTAATTCCCTATACCAAGCTTGTAAAGTATTTACAGTTCGACAACTATTTATTAAGAGTATCATATTAAAGCAACACACAGCCCTTCCCTACAGCACTATATCTACCAACAAAAGGCGACATAATATAATCATTCCGACTAAAATACAAACAAGACACGCATTCACATCCAAATGTTATATATTCCTGGGGCCGCTACTTTACAAAAGACTAAACGCATTAACTAACCTAATTCCTTACACCTACTTCAAATGCAACAAAATTGTCAACAATATCCTTCTGAATATGTCCTACGAAGATATAGAAAAAATATTAATTGTGTTAAAATAATTATCTCAACAAAACACACATTTACCTAAATTTATTAGTTGTAATAATTGATAAGATATTGTAGATCTAACATTACTGTACTAAAACATGACGTACTCAAAAATATTGTAGTAATAATAATAAGGGCAACACCGAAACTGTCAACGTGTCTATTCCTCCAAAAATTTTTAAATATTAATATTTTATAAATATCATCTCATCCACAGTGCCGTATATATAATCTGAATTATAATATAAAACACAAGCAACGTAAGAAAATACCAGATAAAAACCACCATAATAACAGAAATAGTGAAAAGTTTATACAATGACAGCCGTCACGCCAAGCAATATGACAAGACAAACAATAAAAATATATACGAAAATGAAAATAAAAACGGAGTAGCATGTTGACGAGAGCCAAGAAACGTACAGCACACCCAACACCTCCGGACTCGTCGCTGAGCTCCGCCTCGCAGTCGTCGGAACCTGCACCAGTAATGTCGACAGCTGCAGTTGCGTCGAGCTCCAGCGACGAGTATTTCTCTCCGCCGTCGACACCGTCACCTGCGCGGCGGCGTGGGAGAGGCCGGCCACCAGCGTGCTTAGGACCTCGGGGCCCACCGGCCCCCCACAGGGTTCCCGCTGCCGGTGGTAATGTGTAGCGCATGAAGTGGACGTCATCAATAAACGAACAAGTCATGCGCGCATATTTTGGGGCGACAGAGGGGGGCACTAACCTCACTGCGTACCGTAGTCGCATGTTGTCTCTATTTCAGGCCTTGGAACCAAGCATCAACGTCACGGCTCAACGATTATCGGATCAGGTACGGGTTATTCAGCGCAGTGGCAAGCTGGATAATGCCGTGCTTGATAGGATTCGCTCAGAGTACTTACCTTCGAGCCATGCCAATCCTGTCCAGCCTACACAAACATCTACGCTGAATGCACCACCAATATGCGGCAGTGCCGTTAGGGAGGAGGATGACATGGCTGATAATGTAAGTACCCAGTGCAATGAGGAGGTAAAAGACGCTTTGGAATGTGCTATTAGGGACTACCGGTACACTCCACTAGATATCAGGCCTCGTCTACCGCGGTTGCCTATGCATAGGCGAAATATAGCGCTGGTAAGTGCTCTTGACTCGTTATTGTCAAATTATTTAGATAATAGCGAGGATCTCGGTGATACGCATTCAATCTTGTACTGTACTGCCGTGGCAGCTTGTCGTATAGCTGGTGTTAAGCTTCTTGAAACTGACACTGCTGTATGATAAAGGTCTGCTGTACCGGCGTGGCAGTGCAGGATTGAGCGGCGTATTGCCGAGGCAAGGGCACTTATTGGCAAGCTGATCTGTTTAGGGAGGGGAATACACGCCCTAGGGTAATGCGCTTTGTGAAACGGGCTTTTTCGGGTACTAATATTAGTCCTCAAGATTAGATAGCCCGGGTCACAGAGCGCATTGACTACCTAAAACAGAAAGTCTATGCATGGGCAAACCGAATTCGTAGATTTAAAAAACGTGTGGACCGGTACGTCATCAATAGTACATTCCAGAGGGACCAGAGGTGGGTATATAGAAGCTGGGAACGACCAGATCAATGTGTTACTAATGTGCAGCGGCCGGATGCGGACACCACAGCCACGTTTTGGCGTAGCATATGGTCGATGCCCATTGGTCATACCGAAGGCGATTGGATGCGAGATGTCGAACGTGCATGCGAACATATTCCCGAAATGGAATGCGTGGCCATTTCTAGCCAGGACGTTACACAAGCAGTCCGTCCATTATCTAATTGGAAATCTCCAGGATTAGACGGGCTGCACAATTTCTGGCTGAAATGGCTACTTAGTTCGCATGAACGCTTGGCATCTCAATTCCAATCAGTCGTGGAATCTGGGTCGCTGCCAGCCTTTATGACGACTGGAATTACCCACCTGCTCCACAAGACTGGCAGTACTAGCGAGCCCGGTAATTATAGACCGATAACATGTTTACCATCGGTCTATAAACTTCTTACATCTATTCTGAGAGCTAAAATAGCTAAGCATGTTGAAGACTTATCAATTATATCAGCCTCTCAGAATGGATGTAGGAAGGGGGCTCGTGGTACTAAGGAGCTCCTCCTCATTGACATGGCCATTAGCCAACAAGTTCGCCGTAACCGAAAGGATCTGGCGGCATGTTGGATAGATTATAAGAAAGCGTATGACTCCGTGCCGCATACATGGCTTTTGAGGGTGCTAGAGTTGTATAAAGTAAATACTACTCTACGCACCTTCTTAAAGTCATGTATGGGGCAATGGAATACGATTCTTTGCTATCCAGGATGCCGAAGGATCCAGGAGGACGGCGAACGTATTAAAATTGAGCGGGGAATTTTTCAGGGCGACAGTCTGAGTCCCCTTTGGTTTTGCCTAGCCATGAACCCTCTCAGTACATTACTGGAGGGTTCAAGGTTAGTCTACAGGTTACAGAGAGGCGGTCAGGTCATATCTCACCTGCTATTCATGGATGACCTGAAGTTATTTGCCCACTCTGATGCCCAATTGCTAGATTTACTAAACGTAACCCAAAACTTTAGTAAGTCTATCAATATGGAGTTCGGTGTGGATAAATGTGCTGTCATTCATGTGAAGCAGGGCAGGATGGTGGAATCTGAGGGGCTCCAACTCTCAGATTCCATTTATCTAAGATCGCTTCTTTTAACTGATACCTATAAGTACTTGGGTATGTCACAGGCTTTAAGTATCAACGAAGCTGACATGAAGCAATCGTTGCAAGAGCGTTTCTTTGGCCGCCTGAAAAAAGTATTAAAAAGCCTTTTATCAGGTGGCAACAAGGTTCGTGCTTGCAACGGTTGGGTCATGCCACTTCTTGTATACTCCTTTGGCATACTCAAGTGGACTCAGTCTAAATTGGATGCCCTGGACAGAAGAGTCCGCACATTGTTGACGGCATATCGTATGCATCATCCACGTTCATCCGTGATGAGGTTGTACATCCCGCGGAAGTGTGGGGGTCGAGGCTTTCTGAATGTCAAGACCCTACACAACCGCGAGGTGTGCAATCTCAGAGAATATTTTCTCCGGGCGAACGTGGACATGCATCGAGATGTTGTCACAGTGGACAATGGACTCACCCCGCTCAAGTTGGCTAAGGAGAACTGGCGCATACCTGTAGTACTCAGTACTGATGATCGCAAGCGTGTATGGCAGAGCAAGGAGCTTCATGGCAGGTTCCATTGGGCCCTGTATGGACCCGATGTAGACCTATTAGCCTCGGTGAACTGGCTACGCTTCGGTGACCTCTTTGGGGAAACCGAAGGGTTTGTTTGTGCAATTGCTGACGAAGTTATCAAGACGAATAACTACCGGAAATATATCCTGAGGGATGGCACTACCGATATTTGCCGTGCGTGTCACCAGCCCGGTGAATCTCTCAGGCATATTGTTTCCGGTTGTTCACGTCTTGCTAACGGTGAGTACTTGCACAGACATAACCAAGTAGCTAGAATCATTCACCAGCAACTTGCTCTGAAATACAAACTTGTAGACATCGAGGTACCGTACTACAGGTATGTGGCAGAGCCAGTTCTCGAAAATGGTCATGCCACATTGTACTGGGATCGATCTATCGTCACAGACAGGACTGTTGTAGCCAACAAACCTGATATTGTGGTGATAGATCGATCAGAGCGCCTCGCAATAATTGTTGATGTCACCATTCCTCATGACGAGAATCTCGTGAAAGCCGAGAAAGACAAACAGATTAAATATCTGGACTTGGCTCACGAGATTGTCGACATGTGGGATGTGGACTCGGCAATTATTGTGCCGATAGTTGTAACGGTTAATGGCCTAATAGCCAAGAGCCTCGATCGTCACCTTAAGAGGCTCGCGTTGGGTGCTTGGGTCAAGGGTCTGATGCAAAAGGCAGTACTTCTCGACACGGCACGTATTGTGAGGAAGTTCCTGTCTCTGGAGCCCTAACCACCGGCAGCTTGGACCCTGTGCCCGTTGCTGGTGGGATCCCACGGTTTTTTTTATATTTTTAAATGTATTTTTTTTTGTGATATATTTAAAAATGTAATTTAAATTTGATTAATAAGAAATAAATGAATAATAATAAGAATAGATGGCTTACTAGTGGCTATTTATTCCCTGAAACTGAAGGGTTTTTAATAGCTATTCAGGATCAAGTTATAAATACTAAAAACTATAGGAAACACATTATAAAAGATCCCAATGTTATAGATGATAAATGTCGCAAATGTCACCGACAGCCAGAAACCATACAACACATTACAGGAGCATGTGCTACACTGACACAAACAGACTACACACATCGCCACAACCAAATAGTAAATATTATTCACCAAAAACTAGCACTCAAATATAAGTTAATAGAAGATACTCATACACCTTACTATAAATATAACCCCAGCTCTGTATTAGAAAACAATACCCATAAAATGTACTACGACCGAGCCATACAAGACTATTCATTTCAATAGACCGGACATTACAATACACCATAAAACACAAAATACTGTATATATAATAGATATTGCAGTACCAAATACCCATAATCTTCTAGAAACTATTGCCGAAAAAATTTATAAATATACTGACCTTAAAGAAGAAATAGCAAGAATCTGGCAAGCCCGTAATGTATACATTGTACCAGTTGTAATATCTACCACCGGAGTAATACCGAAACACCTACATCATAGTCTTAAACTTCTTGATTTAACACCAAATACTTTCGTCAATATCCAAAAAGCAGCAATTTTGAACACATGCGGGATAGTACGCAAATTCATGCAAAGCGATGAAACACTAAATCAGATTTAGCTCATGTGACAATTACTTGGTCTTGACCCGTAAATGTCATCAAAACACCAGCGATAGCTGGGTATAAAAACCATATCCATAATAATAATAATAACCTAGCAACACGTCAACAAAGCAACATACAGTTTTCCTTGAATTTTTATATTTGCAATTTATAGCATATTTTTGTGTTTATATTGATATTTTCGACTACATGCCGGACTTTTTTATTGGATAAATATATAATTAGTACAAGCAACCATTAAATAAATTAAGAAAAGAAATCACAATAATATTATTGAAGATGACATCAAATGTTAAAGACAAATCAAATAAACATAAACTGAAAGTAAACAATAGTAAACAAATACATAAATACGAGGAAATGATATCATGTTGACGAGAGCTAAGGCAGCTGCTGCACGCCTGAGAACCCCGGACTCGTCGTTCAGCTCCGCCTCACAGCCGCCGGCACCAGCACCAGCATCGCCGACGAGTGTTGAGGCGTCGAGCTCATCGAACGACGAGTAGTTCTCTCCGCCGACGTCGCCACCACCTGTCCGCCGGCGAGGGAGAGGCCGGCCACCGATACGCTTGGGACCCTGAGACCCACCGGTCTCGAACAGGGCCCCCGCTACCGGTGGTAATGTGCACCGCATGCGATGGACGACTTCTATGAATGAGAACGTCATGCGGGCATATTTTGTGGCCACAGAGGGTGGAACCAATCTCAGTGCGTAGCGTGATCGAATGCTGCCTTTGTTTCAGGCGCTTGAACCAGCTGTCAACGTGTCAACGCAACGGCTATCGGATCAAGTGCGGGCTATCCAGCGGTGTCGGCTGTTGGATGATACCGTGCTTGAGAGGCTACGCTCTGACGTGCAGGGAAGTCTCCTCATCACTTCTTCATCGCAAACTGGCACGGTAGATACACAATATCAACAGTTGAATCTCCCTGATGAAGAGGTAGATGATGAGACTTCTCACGTAAGTACCCAGTGCAATGATCAGTTAAGGAGTGCTTTGGAATGTGCTATTGGGGAATACCGATCCATGGACCCAAATGTTCGACCTCGTTTGCCTCGTTTGCCCATGCATAAGAGAAACATAGCGCTAATGAGTGCCCTGGATTCGTTATTATCAAACTATTTTGATAATAGCGAAAATCTTGGTGATACACATTCAATCCTGTATTGTGCGGCTGTAGCTGTATGTCGGGTAGCGGGAGTTAATCTGTCTGAAAATAATACCGCTCCTCGACGAACCGCTACTGTGCCAGCTTGGCAGTGCAGGATTGAGCGTCGTATCGCTGAGACTAGGGCACTCATTGGAAAGCTATCCTGTTTCAGGATGGGCAATACGCGACCGAGAGTGATGCGCTTTGTGACTCGAGCCTTTGCGGGAACTGGTATCAGTTCCCAGGATTATCAGGCACGAGTTACAGAGCGCATCGACTCTCTGAAGCAAAAAGTTTATGCATGGGCAAACCGTATCAGGCGATATAAAAAAAGAGTGGATCGATATTGCCTGAATCGCACATTCCAAAGAGACGAGAGGTGGGTGTACAGAGGATGGGAGCAACTTGATTCCATGGCCGGTGAAGGTGATGGGTGTCGACCGGATGATGATGCCACTAATTCATTTTGGCGCAGCATTTGGTCGACGGCTGTCAGCCATGCGGAGGGTGATTGGATCCGGGATGTTGAGCGAGTATGTGAACGAATCCCAACTATGGAACCAATATTTATAACACAAGACGATATAGCCAGTGCAGTCCGTCCATTACAAAACTGGAAAGCAGCAGGACCGGACGGACTGCACAATTTTTGGCTTAAATGGTTCCGTAGTTCACATGCTAGCTTAGCGTCTCAGTTCCAATCATCATTGGAATCGGGTTTGCTACCAGACTTTTTAACATCCGGCCACACTCACCTGCTCTATAAATCTGGTGGTACCACGGACCCCAAGAATTATAGACCGATTACTTGTCTGCCAACAATTTATAAACTTCTTACATCCATTTTGAGAATAAAATTATCAAAACATATATTTGATAATTCAATTTTATCAGTTTCTCAAAATGGATGTAGGAGTGGGGCGCGTGGTACTAAAGAACTCCTTCTGATTGACATGGCCATTAGCCAACAGGTACGCTGTAATCGAAAAATCTATCGACATGCTGGATAGATTACAGAAAGGCTTACGACTCCGTGCCACATACCTGGCTTTTGAGGGTGCTGGAGTTGTATAAAGTAGATACAACTCTATGCACCTTCTTAAGGTCATGTATGGGGAAATGGAGGACCGTATTGCGCTATCCAGGATGTCGATCGAGTTTGGATTGCGGTGTTCCAATAAAGATCGAGCGAGGTATATTCCAGGGCGACAGTCTGAGCCCTTTGTGGTTTTGCCTAGCACTGAACCCTCTAAGTACTTTATTGGAGGGTTCAGGGCTAGGCTATCGGTTAAGGAGAGGTGGCCATGTTATATCTCACCTCCTTTTCATGGATGACCTGAAATTGTTTGCCCTCAACAATCTCCAACTGACTGCATTACTTAAGGTAACTGAAACCTTTAGTAATTCTATCAGGATGGAATTTGGTGTGGACAAATGTGCGGTCATGCATGTGAAGAAAGGTGAGATTATGGAATCTGCAGGGATACAACTCTCAGATTCCATACAACTTCGGTCCCTCTCTCTAACGGAAACTTACAAATACCTGGGTATGTCGCAGTCTTTGAATATCTCTGAGGCTGACATGAAGCAGTCGCTGCAGGCTCATTTCTTTGGCCGCTTGAAAAAAGTACTAAATAGTCTTTTATCAGGTGGTAACAAGGTGCGAGCCTGCAACGGATGGGCCATGCCAGTCCTTATGTATTCCTTCGGCATACTCAGGTGGACTCAGACTGAACTTGACGCCCTGGACAGAAAAGTCCGTTCAATGCTGACTGCATCTCGGATACATCATCCACGCTCGTCGGTAATGAGGCTATACATCCCGCGGAAATGTGGTGGTCGAGGATTTTTATGTCTTAAGACCCTTCATAACCGCGAGCTGTATAACCTCAAAGAATATTTTCTGCAAATGAGTGTGGATATGCATCGAGATGTGGTTGCAGTGGATACTGGACTTACCCCGCTCACTCTGGCTAAAGAGAACTGGCACAAACCTGCAGTACTTAGGATTGAGGACCGGAGAGAAGTATGGAAGAGCAAGGAGCTACATGGACGCTTCTATAAGGCCTTACACGGGTCTGATATAGATTTTAAGGCATCCGTTTCCTGGCTGCGCTTCGGTGATCTTTTCGGAGAAACCGAAGGTTTTGTCTGTGCAATTATGGATGAAGTTGTCATGACAAATAACTACCGCAAGTATATCCTGAGGGATGGTACTGTTGACATATGTCGGGCGTGTCACCAGCCCGGGGAAACTCTCAGGCATATTGTGTCCGGTTGTTCGAGTCTTGCCAATGGTCAGTATTTGCACAGACATAACCAAGTGGCTAGGATTGTCCATCAGCAACTAGCCTTTAAATATAAACTCATTGGTTCTGAGGTACCGTACTACAGATATGTGCCCGACCCAGTTCTTGAAAATGGTCGTGCACTGTTGTATTGGGATCGGTCTATCATTACAGACAGGACTATTGTAGCCAATAAGCCTGATATTGTAGTGATAGACCGAGCAGAGCGTCTCGCAATGATTGTTGATATCACCATACCACATGACGATAATCTCGTGAAGGCGGAAAATGATAAAAAGATTAAATATTTAGATCTAGCTCACGAGATTGTCGACATGTGGGATGTAGATTCAGCAATCATTGTTCCGATTGTCGTTTCAGTGAATGGATTGATCGCTAAGAGCCTCGACCAATATCTTAAGAGGCTCGCACTGGGCAGCTGGATCAAGGCCTTGATTCAGAAGGCGGTTCTTCTCGATACGGCACGCATTGTGAGGAAGTTCCTTTCTCTGAGGCCCTAACCACCGGTGGCTTGGTCCCTGTACCCGACACCGGTGGGTTTCCGTGGTCCCATTTTATATAGTTAAATTTATTGATATATTTAAGGTTTAATTATGTAAAATTCGATTATGTGAATACTGAATAATAAAGAGATAATAATAATAATAATAATAACCTGGCAACACCTTAAAGTCAACAACAAAATTTTCTTGCATATTTTCATTTTCATTTATATTACAGTTTTACAATACAATTTATAAATTTATTTATCAACAAGAAGTAATAATACCGAATAAATGTACGGATTTACATATAAAAGCCATTAAAATTTAAGAAATTATATTAGATAAATACAGTGAAGATGACACCATATGTCAAAACAAACATTACAAACAAAAACAAATATAAAAGCAAGAAAAGTTGGTATAAATGTTGACCAGAGCTAGGAAAGCAGCTGCAGCACGCTTAACACCTCCGGACTCGTCGCTCAGCTCCGCCTCAGAGCCGCCGGCACCAGCAGCAACATCGCCGGTGTGTGTTGAGGCGTCGAGCGCATCTAGCGACGAGTTTTTCTCCCCGCCGTCGTCGCCACCACCTGTCCGCCGGCGAGGGAGAGGCCGGCCACCGAATGGCTTAGGACCCCGAGGCTCATCGGTCTCGAACAGGGCCCCCGTTACCGGTGGTGATGTGCACCGCATGAGGTGGACTCGATCCATGAATGAGAATGTCATGCGGGCATATTATGTGGCTACAGAGGGGGGTACCAACCTTACGGCGTACCGTGATCGCATGCTGCCTCTGTTTCAGGACTTGGAACCGGCCGTCAACGTTTCGGCGCAGCGACTGTCGGATCAAGTGCGCGCAATCCAGCGCTGTCGTTTGCTGGATGACGATGCACTTGAGAGGCTACGCTCAGGCTTGCAAGGTAACCCTCCCATTCCTCCTTCCACACGTGAATGTGTAACGGCAGTGACAATTGACACACTAAGGCAACAAAGTGTTGAAGAAGTGAATGGTGGGGATATACAAGTAAGTGCCCAGTACATGGATAATGATAAGATAAGATAAGATAAGATAAATGTTTATTTGTTTGAACATAGTGTACATGATATGCAAGATGTTACAATGTAATACAGTTTCATATGTTCAGCCTGATACTGGCGTACAAATTTAATAAGTGAATTACAATACAGTTTTTTTTCTTAATTCCAAACAAATAAGTCAATTCATTAAATCTCTAATACACTCTACAATCCAATACTAATTGCAATAGTTGAAATATTTTTCACAAAACACAATATAATAACAACTTTTAAATTTATAAACATTTCAATGAATTGAGATTAGATACTGCAAATTACATTATAATCAAAATATTTAATTTAATGTTAAGAAATAAGTTGCAATCAAAATTAAATCATTATTTAAAATATACAATGTAATACATACTCAGTGCTTGTTATTGTCAAACTTGAATACAAATGTCAATATTGAATATAAAAGCTAACATTGAATAGAATATAAATTTTATGTCAAAATTAAACTATGTCATATTAAATAGGATACAATATCACAATTATATAGTAAAATTTATTTATTTCTGCTATAAATATAGTTGTTATTCTAATATTTTTTCTTTAAGGAAGTCTGATATATGATAATAGGCTTTCATTAATAAATAATTTCTAAGTTTTGTTTTAAATTGTATCGTATTCAAATCTTTCCATGATTCAGGTATTCTGTTAAAGACAATAGGAGCCATACAAAATACGCTTTTTCGCATTAATGTAGTTTTTGAGTCATGTAAGCAGAGTCTACTTTTATTTCTTCTGTTTCTGGGAAATACATCGGATACTCGTGGAAATAGCTCACTATTAGTATTAACAAACATAGCTATTTCTAAGATATACAGACATGGCAAAGTCAATATTTTATATTTCCGAAAATATGGGTAGCAGCTGTCAGTTGATTTAAGTTTGAACATTGCTCGTATGCACCGTTTTTGTGCCTTAAAAGCTACTTCATTTTCTGTACTATTCCCCCAGAATATAACTCCATATCTCAGGATTGACTCTACTAATCCGTAGTAAGCAGTTATCAGTGTGTCTACACTCACGATAACTGATAGTTTGTGTAGAGCATAGGCCGCAGTACTAATTCTATTACTAAGTGATTCTATTTGTGATTTCCAATTTAACTTTGCATCTATTAATAGTCCTAGAAATTTAGTCGTATCACTCGAGTCTATATTTATATTATGGCAGTTAACATTAAGATCTTCCATTGGCAGCACGCGTTGTCTGAAATGCATAATCTTTGTCTTTTTTAAATTAATATTTAAATTATTATTATGTAACCATTTTGCTACTGATGCTAGAGTACAATTGATATCGCTTTCATATGATTCTATTCCTTTGCAAGCAATTGTTAGTGTACTATCATCGGCAAAAAGCGTCATGGGGTTATTTGTTACAGTGGGTAGATCATTTATGTACAAATTAAATAGTAAGGGACCCAAGACACTACCTTGGGGGACACCATATACTATGTCACGCTCTTTTGACCTGTATATTTGTTCCCGTTTGGTGACCATATTAATATGTCTAACCTCAGTGATTTGCTTACGGTTCTGTAAATAAGATTTCATTAGATCAAGAACGTTACCGCGAATACCGTATGCTTCTAATTTGGCGACAAGCGTACTGTATTGGACACAGTCAAAGGCACGTGTCATATCGCAATAGATGGCTGCTACAGGTGTTCTGCTGTCTACATAAACCATTACAGTGTGTAAAAATTCGTAAATTGCAATGTTAATATTTTTGTTTTGCCTGAAACCTTTTTGAGCATTATTTAAAATATTATATTGTTCCACATAAGTATAAATTTCTTTGTGAATATATTTTTCAAACACCTTCGCTATTACTGGTATTAGTGCGATAGGTCTATAATTTTCCATTTCATCTCTTTTGTCTTTTTTATGTAGAGGCTTCACAATGGACTTCTTCAGTTTATCTGGAAATATACCCTCACTAATTGCCAGGTTAATTATGTGGCTTAAATGGTGAGATATCGTATTGGATACGGCTTTTATAACCTTGGTGGTAATGCCATCATAACCAACACTGGACGTGTTCTTTAAGGACATTATGATTCTCTTAACATCAAAGGGTGTACAGGGAGCCATAAACATTGATTGTCTTTGAGTAAAAATAGGTGACGTTGGTTTTATTCCTGAACCCTCTAGGCATTGAGTTTTATCCACGAAGAAATTATTAAAAGCTGTAGCGATACGTTGTGGATCTCTTATATCTTTATTCTCATAATGTATATTTGAGATCATCTGCTTAGGTGTGTTAAGTTGTGCTCTTTTTATTATTTGCCAACTTATTTTTGATTTATTTGAAGAATTTTTGATCTTATAATCATTCTGTGATTTTTGTGTTAAATTTATAATTTTCTTTAATAATTTTGAGTATTTTTTAAAACATTTTTTATTGGTTTCATTTGGATTAAGTCGATACTTCCATAACAACTTTCTCTTATTCTTACAACACTGTTTAATACCACGCGACACCCAAGTAATTTTTTTAATAGTATTAATTTTAATTGTCTTTTGGGGAAAACATAAGTTATAGAATAATAAAAATATATCGATAAAACAATTGTAAGCGACATTAGGATCTTTTGTTTCATATATGTCTTGAAAGGCGACACTCTCTATACATGACCTAAATTTATTAATGTTTTCCTGAGAATAGATCCGCTGAGTTTTTCGCCAATATTTGAGAGCACACATTTTATTGATTGGACATTTTAGTAGTTGGGCGGTGTGGTCAGATAGAGCAAGTTCTACAACGTCGGCTTCACATAATCTATTGAAATTATGGGCAAAGTTGTCTATGCATGTTTGACTTGAAATGCGTGTGGGCTGTTTTATGGCCAAATGAAGATCATAACTTAACAGAATTGCTTGAAATTCATGGGACTGATGACATTTCTTAAGTATATCTATATTATAATCCCCAGCCAAAATTATCCTCTTACTATTGTTTTTTACAAGTATTTTTAGGAGAATTTCCAATTTTTCAAAAAATAAATTAATATTTGACACATTAGGTATTCTATAAAGACATATAATCAGAATCTTGTAATCAATTAGCTCTATTCCACAGCATTCAAAGACGCCTTCAGTTGATATCTTTGTTATACTTTTTATTTCCTTCCACTGATAACCATTTTTTAAAAGGATGCACACTCCACCCCGTTTACTTTTTTGCCTAGAGTAGCATGCAGCCAGGTTAAAATTGGGTATAAATAATTGATTTTCATACCCAGCCATCATAAAATGTTCAGATATGCATATGACATCCACTTGAATATTTTGCTTTTCAGACAATTCATGTATGCCAATAGTTAGAGCGTCGCTTTTGCCCAGTAAACCTGCAATATTCTGATGCAGCACATACAAACTCTTATTTGAGAAAAAACATGCTATCCTGATTAGTATTAGTTTTGTTTACAGTAATGTCATTATTATCTATGTTCAGTACAAAGTCTGAGAAATCTGTTTGCGTGCTCTTGTCTATTACAAGTTTAGATTTTTCGCTGCGTATGTTCCTAGTTTGCTGATATTTAGATATTTTTATTTTATAATCTACTGCAATAATTTCTTTATGCAAATAGCGACTCGCATTAATGACTCGACCAGTTTTATGTGGCAAGAATGTCTCATAATTCATGTTAATATAATTAGTATTACTATATTTACTGCAAATGAACCTCAACAAATAATTTAATTTCTTTTCGTTTAATGTCCTGTTGTATGGCACCTCACATAATAAAATATTTACATATTTGTTACATGAAATAAAATTGTTAATGTTTACCTGTAATTCATGTGGGTTAGTGTCATTAATTCCTCCTAATATTATTATGAAATCGTTACACGTTAATGATCTTAAATCTTCTTGCATGGAGTTAAGTATGCTATATGTGTTCGCTCCTGGTTTCCAGTAGCATGTAACTGAGTAGTAAGATCCAAGAAGATTTTGAAGATATTTTTGTAGTCCATAGCCTTGTTGATCCGCCAATATCACAATTCTTTTCAGTTCTTTATATTCATTCAGTGCTATTTTTGATACTGGAGTGCTGTTTGTCGGTGGTTTAGTCAGCGAAAGATTACAATTTTTGTGAAGGTGATCATCTTTTTTAACAGCAGAATCATGTCCTTTGCTTGTGCACTGTTGGGGTTTTGTAACCAGTTGTTTATTTTTTCCAGTAGGCGCTATTTCAGTTTGTTCAATTTGAGTATTATATTTGTTCGCTTCAAGGTCTTCAGACATAATATTATCCTGATGGGTAGCTGCGTAAGATTGCTCTTTTTTTGTTGTAGGCATCAGACTTGTGTTTGATTTTTGTTTGCGTCCGGAGAATGGTGATAAACACAGATTATCAGTAATGGTAAGTTTTTTGTATGTATCTATTATTCTAATATGCTTTTGAAGATCAGATTTTAATCTTAGATTTTCACTATTAAGGTTTTCTATTTCTGTATGGGCACTTAGCAGTTCTTCAGACATCTGTTGTAATTTTTCCTGTAAATCACTTATGGTTTGGCTGTTGTTTAGAGAGGAATCGCGTAAGCTCAACATTGTTGTGTCAAATAGCGTTGTACTGTCATGACAAAGATCATTTAATGAGCTAAACTTCTGCTGCCTACGTAGAGTTATGTTTTCATCCATTATAACAGATAAATTGTGTCTAGCGCCACCTGTCGAAGCACTTCGGAACTAGTTGGAGCGTCTAATCGATACCAAATCAGGCAGGCAGTAATATAGTTTTATGCACCAGTTGTTCTTGTATTGTTGCTATTTGGCGCTAGATGTCACTTTGGTGAAAATTGTTGTAAGTTGCTGCTACTCACCACTTTCGGCGCTAGTACTCGTGTCAACAGTTTGAAATAATTTTCACAACGGTCGTACTAATTGTTAAAATTGACACTTTCCTAAAATTGTATCCATTTTTAAGCACTAATGCACTGCGTACCTTTTGATTTGTTATTCCAATGCTGTTGCAAGTCTGTTGTTGTTGTATGTTGATTGTTCTTCACTGGTTTTGTTGATAGTATGTACAGGTGATGATTTGTTATAGTTTCTATTTCTGTGCTTAGATTCACGAGATAACACTTTCAGGTATTATTTATGCTATTATTTTCACTCTCGTAATGACTTTCGATGTTAAAATGCAGATTTAATATTTTTCACAAATAAATAAACACGGAGCTGTTTTGATCGCACTTTACGCGCCTTTTTAGGAAATACGCGGGGTAAAATGTAAGGAGTACTTTGGAATGTGCCATCAGGGAATATCGTTACGAGGCCTTAGTAAATAGGCCTCGTCTGCCGCGTTTGCCCACGCATAAGAAAAATTTGGCGCTGGTGTGTGCCCTGGATTCACTATTGTCTACATACCTAGACAATAGTGAAAACCTCAGTGATACACACTCAATTCTGTACTGTGCGGCTGTAGCGGCATGTCGGATAGCCAATGTCAACATACAAAGCAACATTGATATGGCTACCCGAAATAATGCTGTGCCGGCTTGGCAGTGCAGGATTGAGCGTCGTATCGCTGAGTCTAGGGCACTCATTGGCAAGTTGATCTGCTTCAGGTCGGGCAATACTCGCCCGAGAGTGATGAGTTTTGTGACCCGCGCCTTTGCAGGAACGGGTATTAGGCCACGAGAATACGCGTCGCGGGTCACAGAACGCATCGACTTCCTGAAGCAGAAGATTTATGCGTGGGCAAATCGTATCAAACGCTATAAAAAACGTATAGGCAGATATTCCCAGAATCGCACATTCCAAAAGGATGAAAGGTGGATGTATAGAAATTGGGAGCGTCCCGGTCTAGGTGTGGATGATGGGAGTCTACCAGATAGTGAAACTACAAATACGTTCTGGAGTAGCATCTGGTCGACCCCCGTTAGCCACACGGAAGATGGTTGGTTTAGGGATGTTGAGCGATCATGTGCGGCAATCCCTAATATGGATGCCGTAGCTATTACAGCTACAGATGTTAATTGTGCAGTCCGTCCGTTACCAAACTGGAAAGCGGCAGGTCCGGACGGATTGCACAACTTTTGGTTGAAGTGGCTGCGTAGTGCACATGCTCGTTTGGCGTCCCAATTCCAATCATCTCTAGAATCAGGAACGCTTCCAATTTTCTTAACAACTGGCATTACCCACCTACTTTTTAAAACAGGATGTACCACGGACCCAAAAAATTATAGACTTATAACCTGCCTACCGACGGTCTATAAACTTTTTACATCCATTTTGAGAACTAAACTGGCCAAACATATATATATATATATTAATAAAATCATGTCCAGTTCTCAAAATGGATGTAAAAGTGGGTCGCGTGGTACAAAAGAGCTACTCCTTATAGACATGACCATTAGCCAACAGGTTCGCCGTAGCCGAAAGGATCTAGCGACATGCTGGATAGATTATAAGAAGGCCTACGACTCTGTGCCACATACATGGCTCTTGAGAGTGCTAGAGTTGTACAAAGTTGATTCAACTCTATGCACTTTCCTGAAGACGTGTATGGGGCAGTGGAGTACGGTTCTTCGCTATCCAGGGTGTCGACGGACTCTCGGATGCGGCGATCCTATTAAGATCCAACGAGGGATCTTCCAAGGTGACAGTTTGAGTCCCTTGTGGTTTTGTCTAGCGCTGAATCCTCTTAGCACTTTGCTCGAGAATTCAGGGCTAGGCTATCGGTTGCACAGCAGAGGTCAAGAAATATCTCACCTTCTTTTTATGGATGACTTAAAACTATTTGCCTCCACTGACCTCTAGTTGACAGAGTTAATAAAGGTAACTGAAAACTTTAGTAAGTCTATCAAGATGGAGTTCGGTGTAGATAAATGTGCGGTCTTGCATGTAAAGAAGGGCAGGGTTGTGGAATCTGATGGTATAGAACTTTCAGATTTCACACAACTTAGATCTCTCTCTGCAACCGAAACCTACAAATATCTAGGTATGTCGCAGGCACTAGGTATTGCTGAGACTGGCATGAAACAGGCGTTGCAGGAGCACTTCTTTGGCCGTTTGAGAAAAATCTTAAATAGTTTTTTATCAGGCGGCAACAGGGTGCGCGCCTGTAACGGTTGGGCCATGCCAGTCTTAATGTACTCCTTCGGCATACTTAGGTGGACTCAAACAGAACTTGATGCCTTGGATAGAAAAGTCCGTTGTCTACTAACTACATACCGGATGCATCACCCGCGGTCGTCAGTAATGAGATTGTACATCCCGCGGAAGTGCGGGGGTCGCGGCTTCTTAAGTGCCAAGACCCTCCATAACCGCGAGGTGTGCAATCTCAGGGAATATTTTCTCAGCACTGACGCGGGTGTCCACCGTGATGTGGTCACAGTGGAAAACGGGCTTACCCCGCTGGGTCTGGCTAAGGAGAACTGGCGCAAACCTGCCGTACTTGGTGTTGAGGAGCGCAAGGAGGTATGGAAAGGTAAAGAGCTGCATGGACGTTTTTATCGGGCCCTGCATGGACCCGATGTAGACTTACCAGCTTCTGTGTCCTGGCTACGTTTTGGTGATCTTTTCGCCGAAACAGAAGGTTTTGTCTTTGCGATTATGGACGAGGTTGTCATGACGAATAACTACCGGAAGTATATCCTGAGGGATGGGACGGTTGACATATGTCGGGCATGTCACCAGCCTGGTGAATCTCTCAGACATATAGTATCTGGTTGTTCTCGTCTTGCCAACGGCGAGTATTTGCATAGACACAAACAAGTGACCAGGATTGTCAACCAGCAACTTGCCTTAAAGTACCAACTTGTCGACTCTGAAATACCGTACTACAGGCATGTGCCCGACCCAGTTCTTGAAAATGGTCGTGCCACCATGTATTGGGATCGATCTATCATTACTGATAGAACAATTGTGGCTAACAAGCCAGACATAGTAGTGATAGATCGATCTAAGCGCCTTGCAATGATCATCGATGTCACCATTCCCCATGACGAGAATCTCGTGAAAGCCGAGAAAGATAAACAAATAAAATATTTGGATTTGGCTCACGAGATTGTCGACATGTGGGATGTGGACTCGGCGATCATTGTACCGATAATCGTGTCAGTTAATGGTCTCATTGCCAAGAGCCTCGATCACCACCTCAAGAGGCTCGCGTTAGACGGCTGGATTAAGTCCTCTATACAGAAGGCAGTATTGCTGGCCACGGCTCGTATCGTCAGGAGGTTCCTCTCTCTGGAGCCCTAACCACCGGTAGCTTGGTCCCTGCATATCGGGTGCAGGGTGAGCCCCGTAATTTTATTTTATATTTTTATATTTGTTTTTTCTAAATAACATAGAAATGTAAAATATCATTATGAGAAAAGGTTAAAATAAAGAGAATAATAATAATAATAATCTTTATTGTACACCAAATTTAAATTCGACATAGGAATTACAACATATAAGTATATATTGCACAAACGGCGGCCTTATCGCTGAAAAGCAATCTCTTACAGGCAACCCGTAAGGAAAAGAGAAGTAAGGAGCCAGACATAGGGCAGTTTTGGCGTAGTAATGAAATTATACCAAACAAAATACGAATACACACTATAGTATACAAATACACTAATATATATACTATAATATATATACATACATACATACAAACAATAATATAATAAATTAAGTAGTAAGTAAGTGATTGTATATTTTATAGTATCTAATTTGCCCTAATCGCCTGAAACACAGGTTTATCCTAGTTCAGGCATATAAGCTTATATCAGGTTCCTAAACTAAGCTTGTGTACTCTAATTAAGTAAATTGTACACTTTTATTTAACAGAATAAATTGAATTTGAATTTAAACAATATTTGTAAGTCACCATACAAGTGTTATTAATGGAATCTTAATATATAAAATCCTTGCGTTACTGACTTACTGACAGACACGCTACAGCCGAAACTATTGAGCGCAGGAAGCTGAAATTTGGCATGTGTGTTCTTTGGGGTCCATAGGGGTTCACTAAGAAGGGATTTCGGCGGGAAATTCCCACGGGATCGGCCAAAACGGGTAAATTTAAAAAAAATGCAGGCGTAGCTGCTGGCGTCCTCTAGTATAGGATAAAAATCTTAAAAACTGCCTAAATAACGTTACGCATTTTAGCAAGCCTTGTAAGTCATGTGAAACTCGACAGCGAGAGAGGTTGAATAAATTACAATATACTCTTCAGGAATCTCCTGAAACAAATGAAGCGTTTCTAAAGACGAATAAAGAAATTAGAACTTGACTAAGTATATAGACTTTACAAAGTATGAGATAACTGTCGTTTAAAGACACTTTTTGAAGAAGATCATTATTCACTTCTACTCAATTCGTCAAACTTTTGATACAAGGGCAAGGGTTTCAGCAAATTCTTATACGCCTAGGTTCGTACGTAATGGCGCAAGCAAGTGAGTGACAATCCTCTTCTACATCACATCTTGAGAGCGCTGCGCGCCGTGTACCCGTCTGAACCGTGAATAGCCCACTCTATCACCCTGCTACTCACATAGAATATTTTACGACGAAACGCTACAACATTTTAAGGTAATATATTCTTGCTGCTATATTCTTAGCTTTGAGATCAAAAATATTATCGTATATTTATAGTGTAAAAATGAAACTACTTTTCAGCGATGTTTGCCGGCGGGCTATTGGATTACCTTATTTTCTAATAACATGTCATCTATGAATCATAAAATAAGCTTTTGACTTTAAAGAAACTTTTTAAGGGCTATGTGAGCAGGACGGGAAATACAATAATCAATAAGGATCTTCAAAGCACACTGCTAATACATTGCATATGACATCATCCTCCTAGCGTTATCTCAGTCTCAACCCAGGGGCCGCTTTCTAGTCTAACCAGATTTGGCGTAATATTAGCTTTTCCACAGAGCGACTGCCTGTCCGACCTCCGCAACGCGAAGGGATAGCAATATTCCATGGTTTAGACTAGTGTCAGTTTATTTTAGAGGTATTGACGCCCTATAACGATTGTCAAAGATCTTCATGACAGCCGGGACCGACGGCTTAACGTGCTCTCCGAGGCACGAGACAAGCGATAATTAACAATTCAATACGCACATAACTCCGAAAAGTCAGTGGTGCGCGCCGTGGATTCGACCCCGATACCCTCTGCATGGCAGTCCGTTGGTATCTCCACCCGGCTATCGCTGCCTTACATTGCATATGACATATTGCATGTAAAAACTCGTGCTAAATAAAAATAAACTATATAAACTCGTGTAAAAGCTTTTTCGTGTATAACTTCATAAAAATTTTACATCAAAACATAAATGGTTTGGTATCTAAGTCTGATCTTTTGACATTAATTCTTGAGAATGAAAAAAAGTCAATAAATGTGCTGTGTATCACAGAACACAACATGATTATAAGTGACAAGGGTACACTCAACATTAATAATTACAAGCTAGGTTCTTGCTTTTGTAGGAAAAGTCGACGCGGTGGATCTTGCATTCTAATAAACAATTCGCTTAGATATGCACCAATAGCTGAAATCAATAAATACTCTATAGAAAATGTTATTGAATGTTCGGGAGTCGAGTTAGTGGAGCATAATATATACATCATATGCATTTACAGACCTCCAAGATCGAGCTCAGATGACATTTATAGATTTTTTTCAAATTTAAACGCACTGTTGCATCGGTTCTGCTATGGTAGAAAAAAGGTAGTTATTTGCGGCGATTTTAATATTAATATCCTCAGTAAAACTCATGAAGCTGCGGAGTTCAGACAGATGATATATGGATACAATTTAAAGCTAGGCATAAATGAACCAACACGGCTATCAAGCGGAACGTGCATAGATAATATTATGTATAATATTAGGGGATGTAAGGCTAGGGTTATAGAATATGCACTCTCGGACCATACAGCACAAGTGCTTACTTGTCCAGTTAAACCTACTTACCTTCTCAAAACTTGGAATGTGGATAAGCGAGACTATTGTAAAGAAAACATCGGGAAGTTCGAAGATTGCATTAATTCCCTTGGTTTTACTGATGTTTTTAGTTGTCATGATCCAAATATAGCGTTTAACATCTTTTATGAATTGTTTCTGATGTTCTATAACCTCTGTTTTCCAATTATCCAAGTAAAGATGTCGTCCCGAAATCGTCCACAGTGGATAACTAAAGGTTTAAAAGTATGCTCTAAACGAAAACGACAGCTTTTATGGGAGTATAGGAAAAACCCTTCGATACATAATAAAAGTAAGTTCAAAACATTGTCTTCACGATTAAAGCGCATTATTAAATTGACCCAGAAAGCACGAAATGATAACTATATAAATATATCAAAAAATAAATCAAAGGCTACTTGGAAGGTAATCAATAACAATAAATTAAATATACCCAGAGATCAAATACATCAAATAATCATTGACGACAAGACTATAACTAATCCCACACAAATAGCCAACTATTTTAATGATTATTTTATTGATCAGTCAAGCAAGTCTACAATACGCGATTTACGATATCAAAACCCTTATGAGCTTAAGTCAATTTTTATGCCTCCAACTACACCTAAGGATATTTTTGATATTATCCATTCCCTAAGAAATACCAACAGCACAGGTTACGACAATATCACTACTAAAATTTTGAAGTGTGTTTCCATTAAACTGTCACATATTCTTAGTCATATTATCAATTTGTGTATCGCAGATGGTGTATTTCCAGATAAGTTAAAATTGACCGTAATTAAGCCTCTATTTAAGAAGGGTGACAAAAATGACATACGTTGTTACCGTCCAATAGCACTTGTATCAGTAATCTCCAAAATATTTGAGAAGGTGGTTCATGCCAGTATTTATAATTACTTTGAAAAAAATAGTCTTTTCTGTGAAGAACAAACTGGGTTTCGAAAAAATAGGTCTATTGACCTAGCCGTATACAATTTCTTGCACACGGTATTGGTGAATAGAGACATTGGTCGTCAAGCATGTGCTGTTTTTATGGATTTATCTAAAGCCTTTGATTATGTTAACCATGACATATTACTGAATAAACTGTATGCGTATGGGATTCGAGGCAATGTTTATAATTTAGTAAAATCTTTCCTAAGTAATCGAACACAAATAACACAAATCACGAATATATGTGCTAATGCAAAAAAGGTTATAAATTATACATCTGAAAACAGGCAAGTCACAACTGGAGTTCCGCAGGGAAGTGTGTTGGGGCCACTGCTTTTCATAATTTACATTAATGATTTACCTAAAATTACAAAACATAAGACCATTCTATTTGCTGATGATAGCACAATTATATTTACCGGACAAGAAAGATCAGAAATAGAACATGAAATTAATATGACTTTGGAAAATATTATTAATTGGTTGACTTTAAATAATTTAAATATTAATCTGGCAAAGACACATATCATGACATTTCGAAGTAGAGATAATAAATTATGTAATATGGACATTCATTATTTAAATACTGTAATTAAGGAAGTAGAGACGACAAAATTTTTAGGAATGGTTATAGACAATAATCTAAATTGGAAACAACACATTGAGTCACTATGTTCAAAACTTAGCACGTACTCCTATGCTCTATACATGATTAGCAAGACTGCAAGTACCACCGCAGTCCTAACTGCATATCATGGGTATGTCACACCTCTTTTGAGATATGGTGTTGTGTTCTGGGGTAACTCCACTGATAAAGAGGCTGCATTTAGGGCGCAGAAAAAATGTATACGAGCTTTTTGTCGCTTAAAACAAACAGACAGCTGTAAACCGTTTTTTATAAAATTAAATATTTTAACGCTGCCATGTATTTATCTACTAGAAGTCATATTGTTTGTACGGAAAAATATGCATTTATTTAAAGCTCTTAATAGTAAAATGCGTCACTTTCATATTAGTATTCCAGAAAACAGGACAGCTTTATTAAACAAAAGCGTGTTATGTATGAGTGCACGTATATACAATCATTTGCCAAAAAATATACTAGAAATAACTAACATTAATGTATTTAAGAATAAAGTAAAAGGAATTCTGTTAAGTAAATGTTATTACTCCGTAAATGAATATATGAATGATAAATTAGTGTAAGCAATTTTTTTATTATTATTATTATGGCAAACTATTTTTATTGTTCATTGTTATGTACGTATTATTACTAATATTATTTCTATGACATTACCAATTTTTATTTTGACATTTATGACATTAATTTCAAACATGTGACTTGTGACATTATTATTTGATTACCTAATTATTATAAAATTTATTATAATTGAATATGTACTTAATATAGGAAATGTAACAATTGTGTAAGCCACAAGGCAGATTCTGGAGCACATTAAAACTATGTTAAGATCTATGTACCCACCCAAAATCACACAAATAAAGAATTTGAATTTGAATTTGAATTTGAAAAAACATTTCGAGTCTATTTCTGGCAACAATAATGCCGTAGAAGTAGATACATACACACATCAACAAAGTCTAGGGATATCTTAATCCTAAATTATTTACGAGTTTATAGTTTAGAACCTTGTTAGTTTCCACAAAAAGTTTATATACAGATTAAAACCTCTTTTATTCTATTTTCAAAATTTGAACATGGAAAGAAAAAAACAAAATAATAAACAAAATATGGCGGCAAATTTGCTAGTAATTCGTTACATTAAAGAAAGTTAAAACTGTTTTATTATAATTATTAATGAAAAGGGTTTTTAATTGTTTTTCTTTTTTAATTTAACGTGACCTACGAACTTTAAAAGTCATGTCACGTCGTCATTTGAGTCGAGATGAAATGTTACGAGCCGTGGGCATGTTAGAAAATGGTGCAATTCAACGCGTCGTTGCTGAGGCCCTACATACCAGTCAAAATGTGATATCAAGGTTGTGGTCACGTTATCGCAGTACTGGAGATGTGGCCGAACAGCACACAGGTAGATATCGTGTTACTACGCAGAGACAGGATCGATTTCTCCAAATGACCGCCAGAAGACAACCCAATATCACAGCGCTGCAACCAGTGCAAAGGCTCCAGGAGGACCACCAGCTGCTGGTAAGCGACCAAACCGTGCGAAAAAGCTTACATGAAGTTGATCTTCATGCTCGAAGACCATTGCGTGTTCCAGCATTGCGACGTGGCAATCGCGGTCGGCGGCTTTCGTGGGCTCGGGAGCATTTACCATGGAGTGACGAACAATGGTCTTTCGTGCTGTTCACCGATGAGTCCCGGTTTGGGTTTCACCCGGATTCACGAAGAACACGCGTTTGGAGAGCTCCAGGGAGAGTTAGCCGTCTACGGCACCCTCAGGAGGTCCACCCATACCAAGGCGGGACAATCATGGTGTGGGCAGGAATTCGTCTTGGCGGACGAACCCAACTCGTTTGGATCCAAGGCAGCATGACTGCACAAAAATACCACGAGGAGGTAGTAGAGCCCGTTATTGTCCCACACAGAACTCAAATAGGCCATGAATTTCTACTTATGCACGATAATGCTCCTTGCCATACGGCGCGGCTGGTATCGACCGCTCTCCGAGAGCACGATATTCAAGTTTTGGATTGGCCTGCACAGTCGCCCGACTTAAATCCTATCGAGCATGCCTGGGACATGTTACAACGAAAAGCTTTGAGAGATTTTCCACCAAATTTGACGACTGAACAACAACTTTACGATCACTTGCAAAGGACATGGGACCTCATACCGCAGCAAGACATTGACAATTTAATTTTAAGTATTAACAATCGATGTCGATGTGTAATCAATGTAAGAGGTGGCAACACTGATTATTAATGATTAGATTTTACAAGATTTTTTCCATTTTTATTAAAATTAATAGTTTTTTAAGAAGAAATGTTTGTTGTTATCATACTAATTTTCCATGATGATTAAAAAAATTATTTTTTTTATTTAAAACAAAAAAAAACTCGAAATGTTTTTTATTTTTATTAAAGACCTTAAAATAATCTATGATTCTTCTATTTACTGTATCAGAAAATTCTTCATAGATTTTTAGATATTTGATGAAATATAAAATATCCCTAGACTTTGTTGATGTGTGTATAATATATTACTAGCTTTGGCTAGCGGCTTCAGAGTTGTGTTAAAGGTAACATTACTATTTCAAGGAACCAGAGATATAAAACCACATCTATATCCCCTAATTAAAACATAATAGTTATCCTATGATAATTTTCACCCTGTTTTCCTCCTCTCGACAATTTTGCCATAAAAACTATTTCAGCCTTCGAGGTCAAATCTATTTAGTATCTTCTTGGGTTTAAGCGAATGTTACACATTGAAATTAAACTACAGTTTACGGATTTTATAGCGTTGTATTGGTTTCACTAAGTTATTACATTTGAAACTAAAGATCTAGAAACTATATTTTTAATTTATTACTAGCCGACGTTTCGAATTCTTTACAGAATTCATGTTCACGGCAGACTGAGGTGATATTTGTCTTTTTCTTGAATGTATAAGTTATCTCAAAGTACCCAAACATTTTTCAACTACTGGTGTTACTATTTACGCAGAATGAGCTCACAGTGTCCTTAGGTCTTCTGGTGACTTTGTCCTTCTTGGGTTTCATTAGCCTTATGACAGGGTCCCAAGCTGGAGGAACATTCCAACCATCTTCCCCATTGAAATTAGGGTGTTTTTTAATTTCAATAGCCTCTCGTATCATCCTTGGAAGAAAACGATGTTCTTTTGCGAGTATCTGTGGTTCATCAAATCGCAGGTAGTGGTTGGGTCCTTGTTCCACATGTTCACACACACTCAACAAAGTCTGCTGTGTACAACGCGATAAAATCCGTAAACTGTAGTTTAATTTCAAATCTATTTAATTTTCTTTGTGAAATCATCAAAATCGACCCATCATTAAACGCAAAAACAGAACATATGTTAAACCGCACTGAAATCCGTTGCGTAGTTTTTAAGATTTAAGCATACATAGGGACAGACATACAGAACACAGGCTTTGTTTTATACGATGTAGTGATAGTGAAGATATTCCGTCACTTTTAGAAGACTTTTCTAATACGAGTGGCATCCATACCTGCCCGATCATCCTCCTAGGATTACACCAGATGCATCCCGGGGACTGAATATAAGTTTTTCCAAAGAGTGACATACCTGTTTAACCATCGCAACCCAAAGGGATAGCGATATTCCAAGTATTCCAACCTATCTGATGACGTACTAAATTTTATTTTCTGCTGTAAACGTAGAAACTGCTAAAATAAATAGAAAAGAGTTTTCTTGTGTGATTTTATACGTTGCTTACCACAGGACAGCCCTTTTAATTTTTTTGTTGAATTCCAATACATTTTGTAACATGTAATTAACTCGTGTGACAGGGAGTTTGAGGAGCATTTATACACTACATCTACGCAAAATCTTTTTGCTTAACCAAACGCACGAGATTTTCTTGAGTTTGTAAATTCATCGCATACAAATAAACTGTAATGCAGGAATGAAAAAAGTAGAGTCCTACTGCAAAGTCAAGTCTAACAGTAAAAAATAAACGGGTTAAAAATATCCTTATTATTTTTCACACTAAAAAACTGTAAGGCATTCCTATATGTTCAACATTACGCATTGTGTGCAGTCGTATCATTGATTCTATACCCAATAAATAGACTTACCAAATTAAATATTAGAGTATTTAAGACTGCATCTAACCGGCTCTTATTTAAAATACAAAAGGCGGCTATACGAAGTTCAGGCTCCACCTGTCAAATAAATCAACTAATCAACAATTGAAAGTATTTACCGAGTCGGAACTCTTTTGAAATTGCCGGATAGCTAAGTTAGTAGGTCGTTCAATTAAGTTCAACTTAGACCACGGAACGTGCAACGTAACTACTCGTAGAGTTTTAGAACGAGCAGAGCTTAAAGGGCTACATTGAAGACGAGTAGTAATAAGTTGTTATACAGTGTATCCAAGTTTAAGACGTAATTGAAATATATGGCAATGGAACTCGATCTTCGAACATTTAATGCATACTGGCTAAAACATGGTTCTTGCAATCGTGAGAAATCGTAAAGTTGAGAGCGATATGTATACATAATATCTTAATACCTATATAAATAGATATCCCTATTATAAGTCCCTTTTCTTCCTGTCTGTCTGTATGAACACGATAAACTCAACTACTGAACGGATTTTTGTACGGTTTTCAACAACTGATATGGTGATTCCCGAGGAAGATTTAGGTATAAGTCTAGAGATGTTTATTTCAGACGTATACGTACTACTAACAGAAGCATTATTTCTTTTATTCTGTCTACACAACCTACTTGCTGGAAGTCCTTCACACAAAAAATACAGCACGGTAAAATGATCGAGCGTGACGTAGACAGATCGTCGTCCATAGGCTATTCAACATTACAGAACAATGGAAAATAAACTAATGCTCATTGTCGTTTCGCTCTAACACAATCCTCGTCTTCTAAGAAATGTCGTCCTCTTCCTACAAGGTCTCCAATTGTTTGCATGGTCAAATCTCTGTAAGCGTGGTCTTAGCAAAGTGGTCTAAATGTAAACGCACCTTTAAATAAACCAGAGAAAATTAATTTAAGAGTTTGCGCAAAGCAGGGGAATTAAATACGAGAAATTTAATTAAAAAGACTTGGGAATACGTGTCTTTAGGGCGCGGCTTGTGGCACTAGTAAAAACTCGTTTTATTAACCTCATTTATGTGTCAAAACGTTATAATTTTTTGTTTGATAATAAGAAGCTTGGAATAAGAAGTTGAGGCAGATTGGATTTCGGGCAAATTCTTGAGGAATGAAATGACATACTGTTGAGTAATGAAATGCCGTTTTGTTGGCAAAAAAAGAAATGCAACGGTAAATAATGCAAATATGTCTCCTTGCCGGCTTTGTGACGTAGAAATATGGATAAAAATATGCAATATAAATACAAACAAGTGGAATAGTCTCTAAATAAAGGCTTTGCGAGCTACAGAGCCGACGAGACGATTATCCAGGGTGTCTACAACTTAATTTAGTGGGTGGGCATTTCCTTTATTCCTTTTCTACGTAACTGAACCTAAACATTCTAGTCAAATACACCTACTAAGGTAGATCAATAACATTTATACAAATGAAAACGAATAAATTATAAATACACGACAATTCACAAACAAATGACTTACATGGTCCCAGGTACCCAAAAGCAAACCCACACATACAAAAGACAGAATGCGCACTCGAGCAACAATTTCCGTTATGCAGTGTCCATCGCCCGGTTACGATAAACCAATAACACAGGGTAACCAGATTATGGAAGGCACGTGATTGCAAATTAGTATGCCGACTGCAATTACGTCACCTTATAATAACATTGTCCCCATTAGCTCAAGTAATTGATTGCCATTTGTAAATTCATTTCAGGCTTTGCTGTATCATTATATTACGTAGATTAACGTTTATGGAAAGAGCTATGGCAGCTTCCCATACATCACTTTAGTTAATCACCAAAGTTAGCATCTATAAATGAAATATACATTATTTGATAGAATATATATTGCTGATTCTAAAGGTAAAAATATTGTAACTATAGGAGGTCAGGTTTTTGAGTTATTATGATTAGAAGTTTTATAGGTTATGTCATTATTAACCATCTATTTTGTATATGTTGCATCAAATAATAATTTATTGGTAAATAAAACTGAAGGAGCTCGATGGCATAATACTATTTATACCCACTAGTAAACATAATTAACGATTACGCAAGTCAAGCAACCCCAGGTGTGGGCACTACTCGGATTTGTGACCACAAAATATCTTCAGCTCCTCTGTACATAGAGAGAAAAGTCTGAAAAGCAGCGAAAACACTCAGAACACAAACAAACAAGCGCCAAAGGGCGCCAGTTGGGCGCCAGCGAGATGTGAAAAAATCGAAATGACAAATGTCATGTTGTATTTTTTTATAGCGCCCAGTCCTATTAAATGTCGAAAGGAGTTTTTAATACTGTACTTTATTTAAAATCCGCATAAAAATAAACGTAACAAGCAAAAAATTGTATTATTCATATTAATGAATAATTTAAATCTCTTAATCTATAAACAAACATTCATGATTCTATCTTGGAAATAATAATTATTTACTCTGGCAACAGGCTTTCTGACAAACCAAAGAAATGGCCATTATGAAAATCCGAAAATCAATTAACATCATAGCTATTTTTGATGTTATACTTTTTTACCTAGCCTTATCTAAATTCGACTAAAATATAGAAAATCGTATAAAAATATTTCATGAATTTTGGTGGTAATGAGTTTTAAAGACACTTTTAGTGCACTGAACAAAAAATCTGCCATAGCTCTTTCAGTTGTAATTAAAAGATTTTTTATTTTGTGGTTTGCTTTTTATTTTTTAATAGGCAAGCGAATTTTAAACATCTTCATAGCCTTAGACGGCGACACATGAACTTGGTCGTACGAATTGCGTGCTCACGCTGAATGGGCTTTTTCCGTCATATACATGTTAAATAGGTAGTGCGGGAAGTTCTCCTTGGTTGGATCGCAATAAATAGTCACTAGTTTCAAGACAAGGATGTGTGAAATATTTTTCAAAAGAAAAGATTTTGGCGAATTTCATCTCATTATTGAAAACCTACATAGTGACGCTGAACTGTTTTTTTTAATAGACACACGCCTGTATCCCCGAAGGGGTAGGCAAAGGCGTAATACACCCACATTTCGCCATGAATTTTTAGGTCGCACGTAATAGGGGGCGAGCCTATTGCCGTCACCGGGCACATCACCAGACTCCGTGCTGCTACTGAGAATTCTGAAAAACCCAGTAAAACTTCCAGTTTTAGCCTGGCCGCACACATCCGTTTTCAGGCCCGTTTTTCAGGTCCGATTTTCAGAACCGTTTTCAGTTCATTCCGTGAGCAAAGCGATTTTCATTTATTTTCCTTTGGCTTAGACATGGGCTAAATAGGTAATTTAAATATTAGGTATTACATGACTGTGATTTAAATGTTTGTGTGAAAAATACCTGTGACAAAATATTAGGTACCTACTAAAAAATCCGGACAAATGTATATCGAGCCACGCACAATGTAGGGTCCCGTATTAGCCTTTATCTAGTGTCCTAAGGATAAAAGAAGTCAAGCACAGTTATTAATTTAATCGCTTAATTGCGTAAGTTTAAGTTAATCGAATATTCGGGTACTAGTTAATTGTAAAGCCTAATGAGCCCTTATAATTTTCATTGAAAGTGCATTAAGAATGATTAATTATTCATGACACGGGAATTAACGCGATCTTTTATACGTATTTACATACCATGAAAGGCTTGACGTTTCGGAACGATTGCAAGTCCCATGGTCACAAGCTGATTGGCGCTGCGATGTTACTACGAAACTTTTATTGCTTTCACCGTTGGCAGACGAGCCAATGGCCCACTTGATATGGTATGTGGTATCCGTGGCTCATAGTTAGCTGTGTTTACTTAGCATTACAGGAGCAATGTCAAATAAGTACAGCCAAGTTGCTGCCTACCCGAAGGAAGAGGAGAAGGGAAAGCGATCAGGATGGGGACCGGGAGAGGAAAGGTGACTGGGCCTCAGGCGTTCTCACTCACTGAACAAAACACAAAATAACAGATACTGTTACTTAACATCGATCTTCTGTGAGACGGTAGTACTTCTTCGGTCGACCCAACCCATTTGTGCTGAAATCAACATGCCTCTATTACCGACAATTTTCGAGCTGTGCCTATTTTCAGTAATATGCATGGCAGAGAATACGAAATAAAGAAGTATTTCATTTCATTTCAGAGACGCCTCAACGCACTGATATTCGATAGCTTGCCGCAAGAGCCGCATAATACGCTAGACCAGAAGTGATTAATTATGAAAATCACTAGGCATATTGTTAATGTCAGATTGGCAAAGACCACACTCACACACAAAATGTGATGTGCAGATTACTCACATTTGTTGTCAGAGCTTGAATAATGGTCAATAAACTAATTAAAAACCAAAGCAACTTCCTCCAAAACTTACCATGCCGCGTACGAAATAGAGCAACACAGTGTTCCCCCCCTAACCAGGTCCGGCCAGTCGCTCACGAACGTCTGGAAAGAATTGGTCGAGGTGACGGCCCTTGGTTGATGTATTCCAACGAAACTGCTATTCGTTGACAAGGCCTACGTAGACATCGGCGTGCTGGTTGAACAACCTAAGCAGTTTATTTCTATCACGAGGTGCTAGGAAATTCATGCTTTCTCGTATGGTATAATACATTGATGCACGTCTTTGGACCTCAAGATCAACCGAAAGTACACCTGCCAGTATTGATAAAGCTTCAGTGCTAACTGAGCTTTGCACAAAAATTTTAAAATATCAACGCAAGACGTTGACTCTTGTAGTGATTGCCGACGTACAGTACCAATAGTAGGCCTATCGGCTCATACAGGCGCACACATACAATCTAAATAGGTTGCATCAATTATTTTTAAAGTTGTGAAATTATAGGTCTGAACGGCAGTCTCCATGTCGCAGTTGACATCATAGACAGAGCGTAAAAGGTTTGTTTTATTCACCTAGGTACCATTTATTACGTGTTCAACAAAAGAAAATTCCTCCCTTAAACTAATCCGAAGTAAAAAACAGATTCTTTATGTTTAATAGTGACCGTGTGGTGACGGATTAAGAAGATGGAATATCACCACCTCATATCATCCCATGGGTGTCGTAAGAGCCGACAGAGGGAGCATATTATGCAGAGAACAGCACTGTAAGAGAAGGAAAACTTGCTACAAACCCTATACCAACCCGTTTGGCCAGCGTGGTATAGTAGGCCAATTCCTCCTTTCAAAGGAGAGGCCTAGTCCAGCAGTGGACTGTTAAAGGCTGCTGATGATGATAAATAATGACGTTATTGAATATGATACGAGGCGCTGTCTTTAAATTTTCTTTTAAAAGTAACTGAAATGTCTTCTGAGGAGCAAAAGATAAACGATAGGTAAGTTTCACCCCAATTGTTGATCATCCTTAAACATGTATACTAACCTTTCAAGTCCTACTCTTGTATTTGATTAAATAAGGAATATACCGTCATCTGCATGACCTGTCAAAGTATATTCAGACGGTAGAAGCTTTCTAAGAAAGTCATCAATTACGTCCTAGCAGTGAGCTCTGAGGACAACTCATCGTCGGCGTCTTCGACACAGCATAATGCCCTAACTGTAACTTTGTTGTTCCATGTTGAAATTACGAGTAAGCAATCATAGCATTGGCCACTATACGTTGTCAAAGTCGCTGGATATATCTTAGAATATGCTCAGCACATATTGGAATTCTGCTGACGTTACTATTCTCCTTACCGATATTTATCATTTAGAGGTCTTTTTACGAAATATTTAGCAAAAAAACAATCGCAAAGTGAACCCCTCTTTATCTTCTAAACCGTAGAACTACTGAATCAAATCAAATTACCGGAGACTAATAAGATTTTAGGAAAACTGATAAGTGTTTGACCGGTTACATTTCCTGGTCAATTAATATTGCACCATAATCGAATTTAACGAAATTCGGTAGAATTTAATTGATAGTTACTGCAGCAGCCTATACAGAGGAAGACTGTATTCTGAAGAGCCAAGGTGTCAAATGTCATTCATAAAATGAGTATTTATTAAGTATCAGATATATATGACATATATCTGGTACGTAATGCCAGATACATATGTTTGTATAATAACTGTCACAGGTATGGGTGAAACCTCGTCGCTGTGACACTCGTCACTTTTTGTATATAGTATTTTACCTGTATCTATGTCAGTATTATTCTATCAGTACAAGTAGTGATAGCCTAGTGAACGGACACAATGGAGGACGACGATCTAATTGCAATCGCATTTTTACTATCAATGATAAAGAAAAGGAATCGTCGGTATTGGGTACACACATTAAATACTCAAAGAATCAACGAGAGTCGATTTTATTTAAAGCAAGTTAAGTTACGGGCACACCCAGACAAATTCTTTGAATTCTATAGGATGTCTATCAAATCTTTTGATGAACTTCATAATGGAATACGTGATAAATTAAGGAAACAAAATACCTGGATGAGATTGTCTTTGAATACCGAAGAAAAATATAGACCTAAGATATTGCAACAAAACAGTAGAATAAAATTTAGGAAAATATTTTTTTAAGGGTATCTCCCCTACATATATAGTGGGGTTGAATTTTTTTTTGGTTGAGTACCCCATTATGTGGGGTATCATTGGATAGGTTTTAAAAAATATTATTAGCTTGCTCAAATCATTTTTCGATCAAGTGATTGGTTTGTCAAATATCAAGCTTTGAAGTGAAAAGATTTTTTATACTCAAGTGTCCCCCCCCCCCCCCCTCTGCCGGCTAAACTACTAATTTGGAAGAGGTGAAAAAAAACCAGATGTAACGAATTTAAAAGGAAAACTATCAGGGCTAAGTAGACATCACTAGTTTACGAGTAATCGTCGTTTAACTTATAAATACCTATTTCTGTGAGTTTACATTGGGAGCGCTGGCTTAATCTTAAAGATATACGTACTTTGGTATGTAATGTACTTCGGGGTACAAAGGGGGCCCGTTTTTAGTCCCATGTGAAACAGAAGTTATTATCAATAATGGCCATTATGGGCAACTACGGAACCCTACGTTGCGCGTGGCCCGACACGCACTTGGCCGGTTTTTTGTGTATAATATAATTAATCTGAAGGTAGTATTTTCACTCTTCGGGCGCCTGGTGGGTCTGAGAGACCCGTCAATCGACAATACCTTTTTAAATTATTGTCCGAGACTCCCTTGCTTACGTGTACTACCGTGCCATTAAGTACTTATTGAGTAAAAGCATTGAGTGCAAAGTATCCAGTACAAAGTTATGGATATCGAAAGGAAAAATACTCGATACCACAGAGTATCGATATTTTTCCGTGCATTGGTTAGTATAGTCAACGGAGGAGAGGACGTGTTCGGCTTGAGCATCGGTTGCATAAAGCAGTATACAGCCACTACGATAGCCCCATTTAATTAAAAATACAAAACCTTTTTGCTACCTTGTTATTAAAAACTTTTTAAAGGGTTATATTGACAAAGTAGATTATTATTTATGAAAAATATGCAAGTAGGGTATAGTCTGCGTAAAAACCTGTCACGTATGCGTCAGAGGTCTATAGAGCCTGGCGTCGACTACATTCGAACCGCGTCGAATCGCGCCGAGTCGCATTTTATCCGTGTGCGTTCATTATAGACGAATCGAATCGAAGCCAGCAGTCGGCGACTAGCTGTAGGTTTTGCTTGTGTTGGTTTCTTGTTTCAAATTCTTTCATTATTCCCGCTATTTCTTTCCATGTATTTTGTCTACGCTGCTCGTCATGATAATGAGTATCTTCATGATTATAATTTTTTTTTAGACTCACGCCTGTATCCCCGAAGGGGTAGGCAAAGGTGTTATATTATACCCACATTTCGCCATGAATTTTCAGGTCCCACGCAATAAGGGGCGAGCCTATTGACGTACCGGACGTTACCAGATTCCGTGCTGCTACTGAGAATTTCCTAACAGAAAAACCCAATAACACTTTACGCGACCCGGAAATCGAACCCGTGACCTCCCAATCCCACGCGCACATTTATGCCGCGAGACTACTGAGGCAGTCATGATCATTAAGTTCAGTATATTTCTAAATTAGGGAAATTAACAGCTCTTCATTTCGATAACTTTTCATGTAGGTATTTACGCAATGTAGTACCCGTCTACACTCATCCGCTGACCCGCGTCCACTAAGGTGCGCCGAGTCGAGTCGAAACGCGTTGCCGCAGAAATTCGCCTGACGAGCGATGCGCGCGGTAGATTCGATTCGGCGCGCCGCGGCTCGTCGCTAATGAACGCAGGTTCATAGAAATATAGTGTCCGTTGCAATGGCGCGGCCATGACGTTATTTCTTAAAAAAATGGTGACAAGATTTTGTAAATTTGTCAAAGCTATGCTTAAAAAGTTATAAGGGTTTGAACGTGGCCGCGCCATTGAAACGCTCCGAACCGCGCGGCCACGGAGATCTTTAAAACTAAGCATTGCAGAGACCTGAAATTTTGGTAAGTAAGAGATTGAATTTTGTAAAAAAATTGTAAAAATATAGAAAAAAATCCTGAGCTTATATTTAAGGAGCTGTAAGACTAAATAAGCCATGGCCGCGCCATCGAAACGGTGAAAAACACATTTTCGCCTATATCTCGCTGTAAAAGCAACGCAGACGTCTGAAGTTTTTTGTAAAACCCAGATTTGAATTTGTCAAAACCGGTAAAAATAAAACATAAAATCCTAGGTTTATATTTCTGGAGCTATAAGACTAATACGCCATATGGCCGCGCCATTGAAACGGTGAAAAACACGTTTTTGCCGATATCTCACTGAAAAAGCAACGCAGTCGTCTGAATTTTTTTGTAAAACCCAGATTTGAATTTGTCAAAACCAGTAAAAATAAAACAAAATATCCTAGGTATATATTTCTGGAGCTATAAGACTAATACGCCATGGCCGCGCCATTGAAACGGTGAAAAACACATTTTCGCCGATATCTTGCTGAAAAAGCAACGCAGACTTCTAAAGCTTTTTGTAAAACCTGGATTTGAATTTGTCAAAACTAGTAAAAATAAAACCAAAAATCCTAGGTTTATATTTCTGGAGATATAAAGACTAATACGCCATGGCCGCGCCATTGAAACGGTGATAAAATACGTAATCGCCGATATCTCGCTGAAAAAGCAAAGCAGAGGTCCGAAGTTTTTTGAAAACCTAGATCTGAATTTGTCAAAACTGATAAAAATGCGCTTAAAATCCCTATGTTTACATTTCAGGAGCTGTAGATTACGCATTTTTTCACCGCTTCAATGGCGCGGCCATGACGTTTTAGTCTTACAGCTCCTGAAATATGAACCTAAGATGTTTTGTTTTATTTTTAGTAGTTTTGACAAATTCAAATCTGGGTTTTACAAAAAACTTCAGACGTCTGCGTTGCTTTTTCAGTGAGATATCGGCGAAAATGTGTTTTTCACCGTTTCAATGGCGCGGCCATGGCGTATTAGTCTTAAAGCTCCAGAAATATTAACCTAGGATTTTTTGTTTTATTTTTACTAGTTTTGACAAATTCAAATCCAGGTTTTACAAAAAACTTCAGACGTCTGCGTTGCTTTTTCAGCGAGATATCGGCGAAAATGTGTTTTTCGCGCGCGGCGCGGCCATGGCTTATTTAGTCTTACAGCTCCTTAAATATAAGCTCAGGATTTTTTTCTATATTTTTACAATTTTTTTACAAATTCAGTCTCTTACTTAGCAAAATTTCAGGTCTCTGCAATGCTTAGTTTTAAAGATCTCCGTGGCCGCGCGATTCGGAGCGTTTCAATGGCGCGGCCACGTTCAAACCCTATGGTTATGGTTTTGGGAGTCTTCTTTTACAAATTTTTACAAAATCTTGTCAACATTTTTAAAAGCGCCATCGAAACGGACATGAAATATATAGGAGGCGATTTTCTGCGTTTCGATTCGGCTCGGCTCGGCGAGCCTAGTGGACGCTAGCCTTAATAGAGAATTTTAGTTGGACAACTGTAATAAAAATTTTCATTACCCATTTTTAAAATATTTAGGCCCTATATTTGGTGTTTTGGTGGATTCTATGATAAGTTTTATAATTTTTGTATGGCGACGGCGTCGCAACCCTGTCCATCAGAAACAGCCACGACCACTCTAACAAGTGTCTGATTTATGCAGAATAAGTTTTATGATATTGTCAAATTTAATGTGTGAATGTGAATGCATCATACAATTTCAAAGCAAACAATACAATTTGAGGAGTATGATTTGTTTTACGTTCTTTAATTGTTTTCATCTCGCATAGAGTATATTATGTAGATATAAATCATTATATTATTCCTTCTACCACTTTTATACAGGATACCAATCTTCAAAAACCTAGTTGCATAACGGGTCTCGGACCAACTTTTTTGTATGACCGAAATTGCCATTGTGTACATTCCATAATAATATTCTTGGACAACTTACACCCAATCATGTGATCCCAAAATAGGCGGAGCCTATAGTATGGTAACCAGACACCTGATAAATATATACTTCTAAACATATAGGTACATATTATAGATAGATTATATCCAGACACTGAACAAATATCATCGTGCCTATCACACAAAGATTATCTAGGATCCATGGCCTCCGGCGTAGAAGTCAAGGTCACTAACCATTAGACCAATAGGCTAGTCATATAGAGAGAAAGTTTAAGCAGAGTGGTATTCAGTAGCCAATATAACCCTTTCACGTCACACATTATGATGATCTGACGAAAATGCTAAAATAACTTATATTATTATATTATCCTCTTGTCCGTAGGTATGTGATTTTTGCGTAAATTTGAAGACCCCAGACATAGGCATACATTGTTGCATGTTGTGTGATTCTGACATATACCAATGTACTCTGTGGATTCTGACAAAATAAACTTCAAACCAATTGTATATATCGATACATGACAAGATGTACGCATGCGCTAAATTCAGTTATGACGTCACGAGCCGTTCCGCGCGCGCTTGATTTTCATTTCTTTCAGTTCACGGAATGTTTTCTGTTCAGAGCAAAATCAAACGTTCGTGGTAGACAGTAAGCTCATTTTTTATTAATTAGATGACTTTGAGAACCTAAAAATATTACAAACCTGAAAAGTCGTCCCTGAAAACGGGCACTGAATTTTTTCAGTCCGGAACGGAATTAAACTTTTGCGTGCTTTCCGATCAAAGCAAAATCTATCGTTTGCGGTGGTAAGTACGTTTATTTTACAAAATACATTTGATACAGTCGACAAATGAAGCTCGCTAGTCTCACTGAATTCCGCCATGAAAAATCGGTCCTGAAAATCGGATGTCTGCGGCCAGGCTAAAACCAAACTAAATGTAGTCTACGATTATAAATGGAACAATTCAAAATACTTCTAAATTTTCAAATTACTTCTGGACAGACAGAAAGCGTTACTTACGACAATTTTTAAAAGAAACCCAATTCGTTTAGTTTTCATATAATTTAAAGAGTTATTTCTCGTTAGAATCCAAAGAGCATTAGAAAGATAAGCCATTTCATAACTCTGTAATACATAAAGACAAGTCCACAAACATAAACAGTGGATAGTTTTGTTTCAAAGTTAAATAACTCAGTGAAAGCGCTTATCAACGATGTGCAGGTTAACAAGCTTTGTTTGACTGCCACTTGGTTAGCCATTTAACTCTAATTCTTTGTGGAGGATAGCCTGTCTTATTCTACAAGGCAATGGGTAATGTAAGTAAGAAAATATGTTCTCACTGAGAGGCTATTCATCAGCCTAGTAATTAACGTCGTAGAAATCTATGGGGACGTCTAATTATCCATGTCCTAACCATAACGAATGTACTATCTAACTTTCCTAAGATGTCGAGATGGGTTCGATAACGCATAAGGATTTTTTGATCTATGTATACTCTTCGTGGCCGTTGTTTAATATTTGTAGGATCTCCCGCCATACAGAAACGAAATATATCGAATCATAGTGTTAGCTTCAAAATCAGCAACTTTTCTAACAAGCTCTTAACCCCTAATTTAAAGCTGGTTTAAAAAAATAGTTTTTTAGTGCGTGCCTATATTATAAAGGCAACCAATTCTGATCCTCATTTCAGTGCATCACCTCCTTAAAAAAGTCAGTCTCCTAACAATCAGACCAAGAACTCAAAACCCAACATGAAAGTATCTCATGGGTGCCAAGTAGCGGTTACCAGGCAGCACAACGATCTATCACTGAAGCCGCGACGGGCAGGTGACAGCGTTGACTATAATCGTGCCATATACTGAGCTTGTCACTCGGAGCCCTGCAGCTGACGGGTGACTCCGAAGTTGACACCTATTGACGGGGGTCAACTTAGCTTTTGTATTTTTGCTTGTGATGCCGGAACTGGCTAGCTTTGACGGGATATACAAAAGTTGCTGTGTTTTTGACAAGGATTATTTGCCAGGGTATATACAAAACGTGCGTTTCGACAATTTATGAGGATAACAAGACGTGTTGCATTACTGTTTACGGTTTCAATAGTCTATTTGTGTTGGATATGCAGCGGTTCGATTCTTTAGTTACATACATACATAACTTCACGCCTTTTATCCCCGAAGGGGTAGGCAGAGGTGTATTTCTACACCCACTTTTCGCCAGATATACTTTAGTCCCACGTAATAAGGGGCGAGCCTATTGCCGTACCGGGCACATTTCCAGACTCCGTGCTGCTACTGAGAATTTCGTGACAGAAAAACCCAATAACACCACCCGACCCAGGAATCGAACCCGGGACCTCCCGATCCCACGCGCACATTTATGCCGCGAGACCAACGAGGCAGTTGTATAGGGTTTGATGTCGAGTTTTACGCAAAGATGGTATTTGCATCATGTTATCCCTTAGTCGCCTCTTACGACACCCACGGGAAGATAGGGGGTGGTGACACTTGTATTCTATGCCGTCAACCACACGGCAATTCTTTAGTTACTTAATCTAATAATCTAAGCTGCCGCTTATAGTGTTCAGATAACAGAAATGCATAGATATGATCATACGTTTGTATTTATTTATCGCTTTATAGCTGCCCGAAAGGCTTAAATGCATAGATATAGCTAGGCGTCGTAACAGCACACATACTAAAACCTCACACACGCACCAAAAACAACTGACTTTCAATAAGCACCATGCAACGGAATAGCATCTCCGCCGACACAGTAAGGCTATCTAAATATTCATGAAACTTTTCCAATACTATTTCCCTTCATACAAGTAGTTTGAAGGCGAGCCGATTCAATTCACACTGTGAAAGTATTGGCGCAAGATCATTTCGCCAAGAAAACACAAACGCTTGTTGGGAAACCATTAACTCTAGCAAACTTTGCTATCGAGGTATACAAAGTTTTGTATTCGTCATACAGCCTCTATCAGCAAAAGTATACAGTCTAGTTTTGATTGATTTAACAGCAAGATTCAGTTGTGAAAGTTTGTGTGGTGGATTTTTGTATGTGTGTGAAGCTTCGGTTTTGTGAATGTTTCCTAATTGCTAGAAACGGAGAAACATCCTGCTTAAAATTCTAGGTGGTAGAACCGACAAGTGCGCCGTAACCGTGGAATATATGAGTATGCATTAAAATCCTGACTTCCCTTTTTATACCGGTAGCTCAAAAAATGTCATGTCGGTCAATCATCACCCTAGAGCAGGACATACCCTTCACCAGGGTCAAAATCTATCTAGACAAAGACTAAACACGAAATAACCTACTATAAAAATCCCGCCTATTGGGCAATATTTTCTAGGACAAGACGCTCCGTACATTCTATTATAAGGCTGGAATTTCCATTCCAATTATGCAGGACCTATGTGGCTTATTCCGGTGTTGGCTAATTCAGACCGCCTAAAGGCCTCCGACAACGTCTTATGATTCTTATCCTGAGTCGAGAACCGGGTCCGGAGTCTTGCGTGCTCGCCGAAGCACGATAGCGCTCTGATGTAAATGCCGTACGCGGTCACCCATCCAAGTGGCAACTTATACAAGCGTTGCTTAACTTTACCGATCTATTACTATCGGCAAGCCAAGTCACCTTGTGGGCGCTATCGCGCTACTGTAAAACTTCTGGCTGTTCGACAGTATAACCCAAGACAAGACACTCTTTATTACACACATATTTACATGCTTTTGTAAGGCTGGAATTTCAATTCCAATGACGCAATAACCCACATCTAGCAGTCCCGTACCAAATTAAAAGTTATCCAACTGCAACAGCACTACAGTATTACAATAAGATCACGTTAATGTTATCGCTAAACTTAATATAAGTTGGAAAAACTAGACGCCAAGATATTCACTTCGTAGTTACTTTAATGTTCAATTCAAGGAACCAATTTGACCTTCAGAGTCTTATTATAAGTTTGAGAATGTTAAAAAGATTTAGTTACCGTGCATCTGCATTGAAACTAGTATTCTTAACCATACAGCAATGCAACGATTACTTATTTTTTTACACAAAGAAAGACATTACATGACACAAATTACGTCTTATTTTGTGTCGTAGTAAGTTCCTTGAGTGGTAGAGACCTGTAGCTTTATGTCATTCCATCTTCTCGGAGAATATCGACGTAAAGTATGGTGTTATCCGTATCTTTTCTTAATTCTATTTATGTCATGGCTCTATATCGTGTCATTTAATGAAAATAATGTGTGTGTACAAGTCCTGGCAGTTTAAAAACATTTTACCTATTCTGTTACGATTTGTTAGTTGAGTGGAAAAGTCAGTGAAGACTTTAGTGGAAAAGTCTCTCTCTCAAGTTCTTCTTTTCTAAATTTCATATGGTCTTCGATATATAAGTGAAACAATCATCTTTATCCATAGTTAATAAGTACTTTTTGCCTCTTGTCTACAAAATAACCTTCACAATCCCAAGGAATACGCGGTATTTTAAAGTTTAGATGAGTATTTGGTAATTAGAGGGCACCAAGTCCCTGTAACGACTGACATTTATGTAAACTAAAATGAGCGAGACCTAGGACAGCCTCTAAATTATGGAAAGGCAGAAACGCGCATAACCTCGTGAATCCATGAATTACTGTGGCCGTCACTTAGCCATGGGATCCTTTCCATGTCTCCAAGCAGCTTTGAAAACAGTAAGACGCCCAATATGTTTGTATGTCAAACATTTTACGATACTTCCGTAATGAAACATTCGTTTTAATCAAACATGTACGGTAATGTTCAATTTATAGAACTAATTCGACCTACTTATGATTAATTGGGTTCTACTAATAAATATTAAAAAATCAATGTAATAAAACATGAGTATTCGCTTGTACGTGCAAGAATACTGTTATATAAATGATAATTTGATTCAACATTCCCCTCGGCAGTTCTAGGAAGAAGCACGTATTATCTACCCTGTGCGTAATCGATCTTATAGTACTCCGTGTAATAATTTATGGGTAAGTGGAATCTATTATAATGGTTTTAGCGAACACTACGTAGAGGGAAATACTTGGTAGTAATAATAGGCTTCATACAGGGTGTAAAAAGACCCTTAACGAAAACTGAAACCCCATATTGTACCAATCATTACGATTTTTTTCTACTTCGGTACCATACCTGGGCAATAACTGGTTCAGGAGATATTAAGGCTCGAAGTTACTATGAAAATTTTGTAGTTAGGTATAATATCGATGCATTTACCCCGCCAACCAGTTCTATAAATGTTCTATGCACCTATGGATAACTGGAGATTTCGAAAATTGCACGCGCGTACTTTTAATTGCGAATAAAAAAATGTGTGTCCTTAAAACAAAATATAAAAGAAAAGATAAGAAAATGTTTATTTTGTGCCTCACACAATGAATATCATAAAACACAATAAAAATGAAAATTAATACTAAATCTAATAGGTACCAAAAGTTAGATATAAAAAAACATTAGTGGGGCCAAAATAAGGCATCGATAGCCGAGTGGATATACCAACAGACTGCCATGCAGAGGGAATCGGGTTCGAATCCACGGCGCGCACCAATGACTTTTCGGAGTTATGTGCGTATTGAATTGTTAATTATCGCTTGTCCCGTGCCTCGGAGAGCACGTTAAGCCATCGGTCCCGGTTGTCATGAAGATCTTTGACAGTCGTTACAGGGCGTCAGTACCTTCTAAATAAACTGACACTAGTCTAAACCATGGAATATCGCTATCCCTTCGGGTTGCGGAGGTCAGACAGGCAGTATATAAAAGCTAATATTCAGCCAAATCCGGTTAGACTAGTAAGCGGATCCCAGACTGAAACTAGGATAACGCTAAGAGAAATTAGAGTGAGGCCAAAATTGAAACCTGCCTTAGCCTTAGCTAATGCTGCGACAAACTTTGCCGCTGCGCTGGTATTCTTTACCAGGTTTTAATTTCGCTTAGTATGACTTGGCATGATGTCCAAAACGAGTAGACTTCGGCATGGTGATGGGTCTTGTGACACCCTGTATATCTTACTGCTGTAATGCACCTATAATGACGTAATGCATAGATAGCTGAAATAATTAAATAATAAGTTGGGTCTACTTTTCCAACAGGACATTGTAGAAGTAGAGTACAAATTTTGAAGGAACTAGGCTATATAATAGAAATGCCTAAATTTAATAGAAAATCAAAAGCAACAATAACTCTACCATAATAATATGTCTGTCGGAAAATCCAAGCCCCATAAAGAGTTGTGCTACATGTCTTGTAAAGCAAACGAAGATCGCTAAGTTATAGTCAAGAAGTGTCGAGCCCGCCACGCTAAGATGCAGAACAGGTCAAAGTACAGCATTAGGATTCGAAGCGGAATATGAGATGACTAACATTAATTATCTTTTCTATCGCAATAGTTAGGGTATATACGTGCTTAGCGATTCCTCTGCCCGCCATTCTTTTCGCCACGAATCGTTTCCCAGATATTTTTAATAATGAATACGAAGAGCACATGTGTTTTGTAATACAAAATATGAAAGAAGTAATATATTAGGTAATAAGAGGGAATGTTTGAGCAAGTTGTAAGCGCCTAACAATAACTTGAACAAAGTTGCCGAAAGCCACCTGATGCGCTGACGGCCATTTTATTTAAACCTCGCGTATTTTATATCTGTATTTACATATATGAAATAACCAAAACCTCAAGCGAAACTGTTCACGTCGGGGCGGAAAGTGGGCATCGGAATGTCGATTTGCGACGTTGAATGTAAGAGGAGGAATGAATGAGAAACTGCATGAAGTATACGAGTTAATGTGTGACAGAAATTTGGATGTATTGTGTGTAAATGAGACTAAACGTAAGGGAAAAGAAATACTGACGCGCGGCCCTTTCACAGAAATATGGTCAGGAGTTACCAATGACGAACATGGTAGTAAGGGCGTCGGTATTATTCTTTCAGAGCGAATGGCAGAATGCATGCGAGGGTATGAATGCGTAAGTCCGCGCCTTATGTGGGTCCGGATGAAAGTAGGTCTGACACCTCTATTCCTGATAGGTGTATACGCTCCGGACTCTTCCTACAATAAGGCGGTAAGAGAGGAATTTTGGGAACAAATGAGAGAGGTTGTGTTATTGCGTAAGTGGAATGAACGTATTGTCATGCTTGGAGATTTTAATGCAAAGGTTGGAGTGAAGCGTGAGGGGTATGAAAAGGTACTTGGAACGTTTGGTGATAAGAGTGTGAATGACAATGGCGTGTACTTATTAGATGTATGTGTGGAGATGGGTCTGTCTGTGATGAATACGTGGTTTCAGCACAAGATGATACATATGTACACGTGGCGTAAGAACGATGGACATGTTACGTTAAGAAACATGATAGATTTTGTGATAGTCGATGAAAGAATGAGAATGAACATAGTAGACACTAGGGCTTATCGTGGACCGGATATTGGCACAGACCACTATTTGGTGATATCAAGAGTTGGTGGTATGTTTAAAAACTGGCGGCACAGAGCCAAAGAGTCGTATACAGAATTAGAACGCATAAAAGTGGAAAGATTGAAAGATCAGCATACGAAAGAGATGTATAAAAAGCAATTGAGCGAACGCCTGGATAAAAGCTGGAGTGATGTAAATAAGGAAAGTGTGAATGATGTATGGTTGGTATTTAAAACCAACGTAGTGAAAAGTGCTGAAGATGTATGCGGTGTGAGTAAAAGAAGAAGTAAGAAATGTGAGAAAGCAGACTGGTGGGATGGTGAAACTAGAAGTATGGTTGAGGAAAAGAAGAAAGCGTGGTTGGATATAATAGCAGTAGAAGAAACGAATCGAGCGAGCGGTGGTATTAATGAAGATATTGTTAAAAAAATGAAGGACAAGTATAGATGTGTGAAAGCTAAAGTAAAAGAATGTATAGAGAGGAAGAAGAATCAGCAAAAGAAGAAATATGAGGATCAATTTGGCTCAAGTTTCCGAGACAATATAAAACTGTTTTGGAAACTAGTCAAAGAAGCGCGGGGCAAAAATATAAATGGATCAATGAAAGTTATTAGGAATGAAAAAGGTGAAGTTATGAATGAAGAAAAAATTATACTACAGTGCTGGAAGGACTATTTTGAGAGTTTATTTGCGAAAGATGTGAGTGAAATAGAGCAAGAAGAGATGATAGATATACATGATGGCCCTAGTGATGAAATTGGAATGGATGAAATTATGAAAGCGCTAAATGGTATGAGGTCTGGCAAGTCTGCTGGGTGTGATAAGGTGACGATTGAAATGTTGAAGGCTGGCGATGGACTAATCGTAAACCTGCTGCATCGCCTTTTTAACCTGTGTTGGAAACAAGGCCAGGTCCCAGATGACTGGACGAAGGCAGTGCTTGTCCCAATTTATAAAGGGAAAGGTTCGCAGCAGGAATGTCGAAATTATCGCGGAATCAGCCTTCTTAGTGTTGTAGGAAAAATGTATGCCAGAATATTGATTGACAGGGTAGTAAATGTTACTAATGAGAAGATATGGGATGTGCAAGCGGGATTTCGGAAGGGAATGGGATGTACGGATCAGGTCTTTTCCTTACGCTGCGTAACCGAAAAGTGTCTGGCAAAAAACCAGAAGGTATATTGCGCGTTCATAGACCTGGAAAAGGCTTATGATAGAGTGAATAGAAAGGAATTATGGAAGGTGCTATCTATGTATGGGGTGGACAATTTTATAATTAGGGCTCTGAAATCTCTGTATAGGGGTTCCAGAGCCTGTGTCCGGGTAAACGGTGCCTATACAGACTGGTTTGATATCTCTATAGGTGTCAGACAGGGTTGTGCAGCCTCGCCCTGGTTGTTCAACCTATTCATGGATAGCTGTATGAAAGATATGAGGGAAATGGAATGCGGGATCGATATGGCAGGATTGCGTGCTAAGTGCCTCTTGTACGCCGATGATCAAGTCATTCTGGCGTCGTCGGCGACTGAGTTACAACAAATGATGAACTGCATGAATGAGAGCTTTGAATCGAAAGGTATGAAATTGAATGCAAAAAGACGAAAGTGATGGTGTTTGAGAAGGATGAAAATGTGATTGAGTGTAATATTGCGATTGGAGAAGAAAACATTGAACAAGTGACAGAATTTGTATATTTGGGTAGCATGTTTACAAGAGATGGAAGATGTGAAGGAGATATTGAAAGGAGAGTGACTGCGGGAAACTGTGTAAATGGAGCGCTGCATGCCTTTATGAACGGCCAGAATGTGCCAAAACAGGCGCGGCTGGCGGTTCATAATGGAGTGCTTGTGCCCACGTTAATGTACGGTAGCGAGTGTTGGGTGTGGCAGAAAAAGCATGAAAGCAGAATTAACGCAGTTGAGATGCGGTCACTGCGTAGTATGTGTGGGGTAAGACTGATTGATAAAATTCCGAATGCAGTAATACGAGAGCGATGTGGCCTGAAAGAAGATGTCGTGACAAGGATTGAGAAAGGAATGCTGAAATGGTTTGGGCACGTGGAGCGAATGAGTGAAGAAAGAATGACGCACCAAATATATGAGGCTAACGTGTATGGGCAAGCCGGTCGCGGCCGACCTCGTAGGACATTCGTCGACCAAATTGGTGACGTTCTGAAAAACGGGAAGGTCCTAAGCACCCGAAACCGGCGAGCATGTATAAACAGAGTAATGAATGTAGAGGAAGCGCGTGAGGTTTGTAAGGATAGATGCAAGTGGCGTTCCGTTGTCTCTGCCTACCCCGACGGGAAAAAGGCGTGAGTTTATGTATGTATGTATGTATGTTTTTACATAGTATTTTGGACTTAGTACTTTCTGTGGACTTTATATCACTGTTTAGTAGTTACGGCAGAAGAGCGAATAGTATACAAACAGGATTTAGTATTGTTTATGAGGAGTTTACTAAAATAATAATGCTCAAATGAGCATAATATATTTACTATTGCAACGAACGTTTTCACGATCTTTCTGATCGGCTTCACTTTTAATATGAATTATTACTTCGTCTCATACATGCTGCATTTATTCAGGATGAAAGCAGCCATAGTAGTATATCTATATTTTGCGAGACTTTCCAGGAAAATTCCATATTCAGTCCATGTTGCTTGCAGAATCAGAAAATACTAACAACTTTGTTTTGTACTCATCAATAAATGGATCCTGTAGTATTACGATGGCTCCTAGCTTAGGTTGTCCCTAGGTACGCCTAACTAGAACAATCCGTCTTAAACTGGCAGTTGAAGTCAATTTTTTATGACACCGGTAGTGCGTATACAAATTGGTATTTGATTACGAGGTACTTTTGAGAATTTACTGTACTAAACTGTCGCCATGATAGAATTAATGCTCCAGTGAGGACTTCCAGTGAGGACACGGTTACCTCTTAATTATAATTGTCTTGTCTGAAACCATTGAACACAAGCTATTATCACAATTATTCAATTATCTCAGCTATGCCCACCCTTTGTGCAAAGCGTTTAAACAACAGTTCAGCAACCAGGATAACATAATCAAATAGGCGTAATGTTATTTAGCACTGGGGCAAACTACGATCTCTTCCGCGTCATGAAACCCTGGTAACTACGCCGTCATTTCATTAGAAGATAGTTGACAAGTTGAAGAGCACCCGTGACGTAATAATTACTTTGCTAGATAGAATGTTGTTTAGTTTTCAAGTGTACTTGTATGTATTCGTGACGGTTTAATATAAGATAGTTGACAATATCTCTGTAACTTCCTGCTTTAATTTTTGTAATATGTATATATATTAAAAACAAGAGCAATAAAAAACGAAAAACCTAAGGAAACAAAAGTAATTATTTATAGAGGTCTACTATGTTGTCAGTGTGTACTAATGTAGTGTTTTTACAGACAATGCGATTTTATATAAATTTATTAATGATTGCATATGCATACGTAACATAATTTGATAATCGTTATTAATAAAATCGTATTGTTCGTATTTACTCATAAAGCCTTCATCGAAATTAACACGTACAAAATAAATTAACAAACACAAAAAGCGCATAAATAAAGCTAGTCCAAAAAAAAAGGCTATTATGTTCATTCATTACACTCTTAAATTATCAATTAAACACTAACTTATTTCAAGATCAATCGAAACGGCATCAAATTAAAAAAGGAAGAAAAAGAAAAACACTTCGAAAAACAAACAAAAAGTATAATTGCCAATTGTCAAAACTTTGTCCGTGCCAAAATGGCCTACGCTAACCTGTTTTGAATACGGAACGTTCGGCTTTGTGCCGAAACGAAGCGTTGTCGTGAAAATTTCTTTCTAATATTATCCCCCGGACCAAGTTCTTGCCATAATGAATACCTTGTGAGAAAATTAATTTTGCAAGTTGCAGGTATATCTTCGATCGTGAGTTGTATAGGTACTAGGATAAGTACCTAAGTAGTAAGGAGCAAGGACTGAAGTAAATTCAATTAGTATAAAATTAATAAAAGTTTTCTGAAGTCCAGCAGTTGCTAGTTTCTTATTATAGACCCACTCTTAGGTTCTGGGACACTTATTTAGTTTAAGTTTGTATTGTTGTTTTGGTCCTTTTACATATTAAAAACATAATTGGATCTAAAATGTCCAAAGAAAATAATAATTTTATCAGGCAGTTTTCCCAACGAAGGTTGTTTGGGGATGGGGATAAAACAAAGGCTAAATATTTATATACTTACCTAATGGTGCTGATACATTTGAGAATTCACCTGTAATGAGCATTCTTGCAATGTTACAAAAAAGAAACACAAACAAGTGTCTTACGAACATTCTGGCGACCATTCTAGCGAATTGACAGTAAAGCATTGACGTTTTTGCTGATTCAAGTGTTTGTTAAAGAGTTTGAGTAAAGAAAAGTCAAAATCTCCAATGAAAGTTTAAATCCGAATAGATTTTAATGGTAATTAAACGGCATAAAACCTATTATTACGCACACTTATCGTTGCTTTCCCAAATGCGACAAACTTGTCGTAATGAAGTGATAGTAGTTCACTTTGCCCAGTTATATGGAGTGGAAGATATCACCCCTTAATAACGTTAGTTCGCTTCTTAACTTCGTTCAATAGATGGTGCTGGAACTGTAACAATGACGTTCATTGCTTTCATGACGCGAAGTTCAGCGATATAAAATTGTTATTATTATTGATATGAGTTCAGATATAATCTGTCTCGGTATAAGGTTGTCGGGGGCCTAAGTATTCTTTGTGTGCATTATTGAACATTTTGCAGAGCTGTCTTAAAAAAAAATGGATAAGGTAAAGTAAAAATTGTGATCTAGCTTAACTATGGTTGCCTGTAAGAGATTGCTTAATAGTGATAAGACCGCCAATTGTACTATCCGTTATTTTCGTTTTGTCAAAATTCATTATTGTAGTTTCTTTGGCATTTGTACAATAAAGATGATATACTACTACTACTCGCTACTACTAATCCTTCAAAGCACTTTATACAATTTCCTGAATTCTGTGCTTTTCACTAAGGCCAATAAATATTTATTAGTATCTGCCGCACAAAACAGTTATGTTCTGTGATCTATCATGCCTAAACCTAGAAGACACACAAAACACCTCATGAGAAAAATAAACAATATCTGCCTATTACTTTCCTTCTCATGACATGAGTGCCACGAACAATCCACTCCTATGAATCACTGAAGCAATTATTTCCATATGAAACGAGAATTCCCGTATATATCGAATATGAAACAATAGTACGAGGCAGTAACAAATCGCGAGACAGATCGGAACGCCACCTGTCGTCTTATATGTGAGTTATTGGAGTAAGTTTGTGGAACAGCTTCTGAGAAAGGAAGCTTTGGCGGTGAAAGTGGTATCAAGTGTAGCTGTTGAGTCGAGAGATTTGTGAGAATAGTATAAACATGTAATAATTTTTTGTTGTTTGGAGATTTGGGATACTCGAAATTAGCTCAGATATTTGTGGTTTGCCATCCGTAGATGTAAGAAAATTTAAATAATGTCACTGTATTACCTATACACTATCTAGCTCTGAACCCTTAGCCTACATTAAGGCAAAGATACGCACAGCCAGGCATAGCCGTCATGTCGTAGCTCGCTACGATGATACGCGAGGCTTACTCTTCAGAAGATAATAAAACGAAAAATGGTATGAAGTTAAAATTAGGTACGCAGAAAGTGATCTAAAAAAAGGCTACACGTTATGCATAATTTGGACAGAAATCATAAACGCTTTCGGCCAATAACACCGAATATTTAACTGATAACGTTACGATTTCTTGCTTATCTTAGATACGTGTTGTAGACACGCATAACAAAATAACAAGGCACGCAATTTTTATAAGCAACTAGTGTTAATTGTGTTAATATTTACGTTTGTATGTAGTACTCTAATATCACATGAGTTTGCCTGTTAAGATATTTGTATACCTTGAAAATATATAAATATATTTAGGTCCCTACCACGAGACCACCAACATGCCTTAAACAGCATATCCGTTCCTTCTACGCTATTACCTATATAGAAATAATACCATAAGCTGCGTTGTTACACGGGCCATAAATTGTAACCGCTTGGCACTGCCATGTCGCCTGAGTTATGGCATGTTCATCTAGTGGAAAAATCCACCTTCTAACCCTTCAACATATATCACTCGGTTAGAAGTGGATATGAGCTTTTATCGTTCTACAATCTTTCTATTATAAAGTCCTGACTGGTTAAGCGTTGAAAGAGAAACTGTCAAAAAGTTCAAGACGCTGGACGCAGCGCTCCAATTGTATGGTATCCCACAGGAAATTACTTTTAAATCGTTTCTGGTAAAGAAACTATTACTCTAAAGAACAAATCTTAGTAAAAATTTGTCGGAAGGAAAAATCATATTTATTTACCTCCTCTTGGATGTAACGGGGATAACGTCAGTAAAATTTACCCTCTTTCATTGGACCTTGGTTTGCGAGAGTTACCAGAATCTAAGGTAACTTAAATTTGGTTAAAATATCATAATCAGTCGCAAACATAAACGCTATTTTAAGACTTGACAAATAATAGCTCACAGTACGATTCGATAGTCTTTATTTGGAGCAAAATTCGTAATCACATTGACTAAGCTATTTAAACTATACCTAAGGGCAGAACAGAGGTACTGTACTTTAGCTTACATTAGTCGCGGATAGACTAAAATAAACTTGTATGAGCAATAAACATGCCAAAGTAGGTATATACTTTTTCTAGCTGCTTAGTATTGCAGTTTCTTTTTCTTGGGTCATAGTTTTCAGGATCCTCGAAGGTTTCCGGAATGCCCTGACGATTCTTGTCCTGAGATCTGAACCAGGAACGACCCTCTACATACCCTTCACACGGTCAACCATCGTAGTGATGACCTGTGCAAACGGTGCTTAACTTGGCCGATCCGAAAATTCCAAGTACCGTTCCAAAAGCGCACCTAAGCTTGGAAGAAATAGCAAACTGAACGTTTCTGATAAATGCGCTTATGAAATTGCCGAACAAAACTTTTGAAACTTTTTCTATTAATAGCGCTTAAGTTCCATAATGAGAAGATATTTTAATAGTCAAGAGGAAAATTGATAGCGCCTTAATTGGAATAAAAAATTGGAAATTTTCGGTAAAGGACATGATCAGATAATTGATTGTTATCGGTCCATAACGACATGGACGCACAGTTCCAATAAAAGGCGGGCAATGTTACTGTGATTGATAATAACATTATACTATATCTGTATCAAAAGCTTTTCGTAGCAAAGCAGTCATAGAGTGTCCTTAAAAAAATAATAATTAGTGGGTCATTCAAAATGTCATTAATTAGTGTTGTTCATAAGCGTCACTTTGTGGCCTAAATGAATAAATGATTTTGAGTTTGAGTTTGAGTGACTCCTGATAACGTCATCACTTTTTCATTGCGTGCCGCTTTTATCTGACCGACTTGGTCGTACATATTTATTTTTAATTGATTATAATGATTATACACATGGGTAAAAATTTGATAATTGTTTTTATTGGTTACTTTTTGCTTACAAGACAAGCCGATGCCAACAGAACTAAGAAACATTAAATTAAAAACCAAGCTGACAGAAATAAATAACAAGCGCTAAAATCATTTGAGTACGTGTTCAAGTCTCGTTATTCTTCTTGACTGTAGTATAAGAAAAGAGCGGTCGATCACCTTTAATAAGACAAAAATACAGTATCATTTTTTAACCAAGCATATTTTCACCAACTTTTTTTCGTTACATTTATTTTCTACTTATTAGCTTTTCTATCGTACTTCTTTTGCGTGCAGTTATACAATTCATAACATTTATTAATATTTAGTCTGTTGAACACAATAATTATAATATAATTGACTAGACGATGCACGCGGTTACACCCGCGTTTTTTAAGGCTACTGCTCCGCTCCCGTCGCTCATAGCGCAATGTATATAGCCTTTAGCCTTCCTCGATAAATGGGCTATCTAACACTAAAATAACTTTTCAAATCGGGCCAGTAGTTCCTGAGGTTAGCGCGTTCAACCAAACAAACAAACTCTTCAGCTTTTAGCATAAGATTGAATAGGACGTAATTTTTAGAGCATACTACTATAACAAACAAATGTAGGTGCATTGTGTTAAAACTAAATAATATACTACAATCAAATGTAGTCATTATCGTCATAGTCCTAGTGATCCCCGGTTGCATTCATTTCTTTCATTTGACAGAATATAAGCTTTTTCATAGAACAATAGCCGTCTGATTGCCGCAACATAATAAACGGATAGCGATATTCCAAGGCACCAGTAAAACGGTACTGACGCTCCATTATGACTATCAAAGATCTTCATGACAGCACCGATAAACACATAACTTCGAAAAGTCGGTGATGCGCGGTCTTGTTTTAACTGTTTTGTTCATTATTCTACTCTCAAGCCCGCCATCTCTCACGTTCTTCTTAGTAAAGTGCCATATAAATTAATACATATTAGATACAGTTCTATATGCTATAGAGCAGTGACGTTGAATTCAAAATATTGCAAAAGAAGAAATGCTTTCATATTAGCCTAGACACCAGCATTTTAATATTGTTAATTAAACAGTGAGGGCCATAGCACGGTGTGATGCTATTTCTTCCTATTATCATTTCTGCGAGATATGAATAGAGTGCTGCGACATGCGCCTTTGACTAACTAAATATGGTTTTATTTACTTTCAATTTATTGTAGTCTACGCTATAACCCTCCCACTCCCGTTATAGCTACCGCCCCGGCCGCCACTTCGGTCACGACGACCTTACTTCATCAGTGCAATGAAATTCCTGTGTTGTATTTCAAACTTAATAGCTAAAAGTTCGAGACTCGATGTTTAGACACCTGTCCGGTCATAACCGAATTAAATGTAAAGACCCAAAAATTTCAGCCTTTTTACAAACAGCGAATTCTTGACAAATAAAAGACTGGCAAACAATTCCATGCCATAAATATTTCCCGTCTTAACTGAATTCCAAACGTAGAACTTTAACATATTATTCAGTTTACTTCATTATAATCGCAATCCAGTACTTAAAAAAAGTCCTCTCGTCAAGATCCTTGAACGTGTGAATGAACGATGTTGACACAAAGTGATTTATCGAGTGGAGAACTTTTCGGAGCTCCGGACAGCTTCTGTTTGCCTAGTATATATCTTTAGAAATGATCGATGACAGGTTTGAGGGTGAGAAAGATAAAAAGATAATTGTTGCGCATTCCTTCACTTTTGTACTCATTAGGATTAATTAGCAACAAGTTGCTTTGATGTTTCAAGGTGAAGAGTTTAATTACATCTATGCTTATAATCTTAATATATAAAATCCTTGCGTTACTGACTGACTGACAGACAAGCTACAGCCGAAACTACTCGGCGCAAGAAGCTGAAATTTAGCATGTATGTTCCTTGGGGACCGTAGAGGTGCACTAAGACGGGATTTCCCGAAATTCCCACGGGATCGGGCAAAACGGGCAATTCGAAAATATGTGCGTGCGAAGCCGCTGGCGTCGACTAGTACGATATAATAATGTAAAGATGATATTTTGTAAAATACCTACTTAACTTCAGGTTGCCCCGATGTTTGGCCACGAATTACATAGGTTTAAGAGTAATCATTCCAGTCCGTTAATCTCATTATAGGTATATCTTTATATAATGATATTATAAATTACTGTTTGGTAAGATACACAAAATAACGCTCTGTGTGATCCACAAATTGTTGTTTCTAGTTTGGGTGCACTGTGTGTTCGTTGATTAAAGCCTATATAAAGTCGCCAGGGACACATGATTTATTCCAAGTGTGGAAATTGTTTTCTTCAAAACAAAAAAAATAATAATCGTTTTGTAAGCTTTGTACTTTATATCTTTTAGGTCCTTAGGTATTTACTGTAGCAAAATAACAGAGTTCAAAATAGCGCCAAATAACTGTTATACGACGATACTAAAATTTTATTTTCCATTTCCGATGGTACAATATTGCGTCTGCAAATATTACTGCTACTTTCGAACAACTTTACACATTAAATATTACTTAAGACAATAAAATCGGTACCTATTTACTTTTCAATAAGTGTAAACAACGACAGAAATAAACGCTACATCCACAAAATCAATTTCCAACTCTAACTTGCACGATATAGAGTCAAAACTCGCTCGCTAACAGAATTTAGTATTTTGGTTCTATCTTGTAAGGGACTAAATAGCGGGAAAAATAAAAGGCAAGTGAAGGTAAAAGATCCGTTCAGAGCATTAGTTCACTCATAGTTCGTTCATTCGATTATCTTCCTCGTTTGTGATAAGAAAGTGGCTTTTGACGGCCAAAGTGTTCATTGTTCTAAGGGTCTGATTTTATGGGATGCCCTTCAGTTTATTGTTGAGTAGGGAATAAGCTTTTATTGGTCGCGGTTTGATGCAACAGTGGCAATATATAGAAAAACATAAATAGTTTATACTTTGATTGAATATATTCGCAGTCTTAAGCAAAGGACATATCGGCAATGATGGCGCGCAAACATCGTTTCACCTCATTCGCCTCAACAAAGCTAAGCTACGCTAGTACTTAAACTATGTAAACAATATGTCCGGTGCCTTCAGCTTTTTTTTTTACTTTGGTTTGCCAAAGCTTCGCTTGTGCAGTAAGTAACTTATCCCGGCCGTCGGTCTAGAAAATGTGCACTTCGCTTTATAATTGTAGAAAGCTTACATATGCTGCTTTTATTGATGAAAATTTGAGCAATCTATAGTGTAACAGCGGCTTTGTAAATCGCAATGAAAATGCTTTTTGGGAGATATCTATTTCACCTACCGTAGTTCGGAAGTGCCAGTATTTCGGCACTGTTGCAAACGACTTGATCACGGATGCAAATCATGCATACATATTGGTGAATATAGCGCCTAATTATAAGTTACGTGACCACGCAGGCTTAAATAACATACAAAATAAAGTGTCAATGCAAGTGTCCCTCCATTTTCCGTTGACTGTATAATATAATAACTATAATTAAAGATACATTTTATAATGAAGTGCTTTGTTCTTCATGTCTGTCTGATGAACACGATAAACTAAAAAACTATCCATCGGATTTCTGTACGGTTTTCACCAATAGGTGGCGTGATTCCTAAGGTGGGTTTAAGTGTATTCATGCATGCAAACATTCAAAGAGCAGGGGGCGAAAGTACTAAATAAAACGGTTTCACAAAAGCAATTTCTTTCTCAAAACTAGATCTTGCAAAGCCTATTTATTTATTTTAGTTATTGTAACCTTGTATTACATACATACATAGACTTACGCCTGTTTCCCAGAGGGGTAGGCAGAGACAACGGAACGCCGTTTGCAACGATCCTGACATATCTCCCTTGCTTCATTCACTCCCGCTTCCTCATGCATGCTCTTCTGTTCAGGGTACTTCTAACCTGTCCTGTTTTCAGGATGTCTCCAATCTGGTCAGAGAACGTCCGCCTAGGTCTTCCCCTTCGTCCTGTCCCATTCAAACCTGCCTTATATATATCTGCTTGGTCAGTCTTTCGTCATCCATCCTCTCCACGTGCCCAAACCAACTTAGCATACCTTTCTAGTTGCTTGTCACTACATCTTCTTTTACGCCACAACACTCTTTTATCACACAATTCTTTACTCTGCCAGCCAAAGACACCATACATACTTCTCAGTCCTCTCATTTCTACAGCATTTATTCTACTTTCATGACTCTTCTGCCATACCCAGCTTTCACTACCATACATAAGTGTAGGTACTAACACCCTTCTATGCACAGCCAAACGTGCCTTTTTGGACACGTTATCACTGTTCATAAAAGCCTTCAAAGCTTCATTCACCCTATTACCTGCATTAACTCTTCTTTCAATATCTTCTTCATTCTTACCATTCCTAGTAAATAGCGTACCTAAATATACAAAATCATTCACTTGTTCCACTCGTTGTCCATCGATCATTACATTAAAAGCCGTAACACATTCCTCCTTTTCAAAACCCATAACTTTCGTCTTGCTCACATTCACTTTCATTCCTTTCCTCTCTAAAGCACCATGCATGATTACAACCATCTCCTGCAACTCCTCCGCTGAAGATGCAAGTATTACCTGATCATGAGCATAAAGGAGGCATTTGACAAGTAACTCATTCATCCTTAATCCACAGTCACTGTTTCAAATCTTGCAAACAACTGTCCATGAAGAGGTTGAACAGCCACGGCGACGCTACACATCCCTGTCTAACATCTGTCTCGATGGTAAACCAGTCAGTGTACCACCCGTTTATCCTTGTATTATACTAATAAAAAATGGTTTACTCTATTCTTTTATGTTCGAAACAATTTTACTCGATTATACAGGACTCAGATTATTGGTTGCTCTGAAAACTGAGCAAACACGCTTAGGGTAACAAATTTTAATTACACAATGTCCATTACAGTCCATATTCATAGCGCTGGAGAATCTAGATTTTATCCAATACCTGGATATGCATAAATATTGGATCCCTCTGAATATAGGGAAGGCCTGCTATATAACACATCACATCTATTCATGTAAAACATAGAAGTGACTCTCTGTGATTTCAGCGTAACTATGTTTTTCAACTGCCTAAAGATGATGCCAAGTCATAAACAACTGTTTTTTTTTTAATTTTGTCTGTCTGTCTATTTGTCTTTTTGTTTGTCCCTGGTAAGGCTTAACCGATTTTATTAGGACTTTCACTGGAAGATAAAGGATTTGTTTTAGGTCTACACACCTATAGGCTGTAATTTCACCCGGAAGGTGTCGCAGTTGTCGGGATACCAAAAATATTGCGGGTGAAACCACGGTGAGCAGCTAGTATTAATATATAATCTCCTAGAAGGCTAACACATCCATAATGACGTCGAGCAATTTCGTCCATTAGGCAAGATCCGTTGATGTAGTAACTTTAGCTAATGGATGGATACCAATCGATAAGTGAACATCATCATCTGAATTGTTTATTATCGTCCCACTACTGGACATATTCTCATTGTGGGAAGGCCATAGTCGACTACCCTGATCTTAGGTGGGTGGGCAGACTTCACATGTCTTTCGAGAACATTTTAGAGAACTTAAAACATGCAGATTTCTTCACAGCGCGACGTTTGCCTTCAAGTAACAAACTTAAACAACTTTCTGACGAATTTTGTAGATCAGACTTTAGTTCCGTGTTGAACCCACACAATTCAGGTTACCAATTATTAAATGGTAAATTTTCATCTCGCCTAATCCTTTATTATTGTAAATAAGGCATCAATAATGAACCAACTGGGGCTCTTCTAGAACTGGGCGGAAGTTTTACTCTGAACTTCCAACAAATACAGCACTTAAATAGTTGAATCCTCAATATAACCTTCCAGCATTTAATTAAATCCCTTTAGCCTAATAAACCTATATTGAAATAGTTCGACAGAACATCGAAAACTTGCCTTTCTCAACAGCTTTCATACAACACTAATATTCATAGAAATATATTTGAAATTAAATTGCCTTGGTAACGATATTTGAGTATTTATTTTCAATTATATAAAGGCAATTCTGGGCAAAGCTACTCCATGTTATTTTAAGACTTATTAAGGAAGCCTTGACATTATAAACACATTATGAAACCATAATTTCGATGTTAAATTATGTTAAATTATATTTATATTTAAGTATTTAAATTTATATAACCACAAATTATTTTCGGCCTCAGGTATTGGCTTCGATTTACTATTTATTAGTGGCAATAACATAATTTCGCTTGTTGATGTACAAACATGGTCTTTATAAAACTTACGAATAGGCACATTTGCCAGTACTTGTGTCCCAGATTCATTTCCTTTTATTCTAATACAATTTAAACATTTAAATTTAGCAACATACTCGTATATACGTGGCTCGGATCGCAGGAAGCGGTTGGACGCGGGCGGCACAAAATCGGTCTATGTGGAGAACCTTGAGGGAGGCCTATGTCCAGCAGTGGACGGCTCTAGGCTGACATGATGATGACACGTGGCTCAGGTGCTTGTCTAACTTGCTTTATATTTAAACTAAATTATAGGAGCGTATACTACATTACTTGGACAATTTATGTTCTATGAAATTAGTAATATCATGAGTATATTATTTTCTTGATCCTTAAGACCGAAATAATATTAACGAACGCGCGAAAATATCAGCTGTTACATTTTATTGAAGTAAAGTTAAATTTCGTGTGGAACAGCTGGGTTTTTTACGTGATTTTAACGTTGTATATACCTACAATATATATTTTTTTTATTTATTTATATATTCACGCCTGTATCCCCGAAGGGGTAGGCAGCAGTATAATATTATACCCACATTTCGCCAGGATTTTTAGGTCCCACGTAATAGTAGTACGAGATCCCGCGACAAATTAGTGCACTCATCGAGTTTTGGCTAAAAACCAATTTTTTATGTATGTTTATGATTAGGAGAATATATATTTACTAGGATGCCTATTAAAATGTGGCCGCAAGTATTTTAAAAAACTTTGGTTACCTATTGATTTTTGGGAAAAAGTTTCGTTCACTTGTTTTTTATATAAAACTAGACGACGCCAGCAGCTACGCCTGCATTTTTTTTAATTTACCCGTTTTGGTGGATCCCGTGGGAATTTCGGGAAATCCCTTCTTAATGCACCCCTACGGTCCCCAAGGAACATACATGCCAAATTTCAGCTTCCTGCGCCCAATAGTTTCGGCTGTAGCGTGTCTGTCAGTCAGTCAGTAACACAAGGATTTTATATATTAAGATATCATGTGAAAGTGACATTATTTCCGGATAAAAGACGTCGAAAGTTTAGGCGTCATAGAATTCCTCTGTATCACAGTAGGTAAATATTGATTGAAAATAAGTCTTTAGGTTATCAATTCTGGATGTCATCATCATCCTCTTAGCGTTATCCCAGTTTTAATCTGGGGTTTTAGCTGAATATTAGCTTTTCCACGGAGCGACTGCCTGTCTGACCTCCGCAACCTGAAGGGATAGCGATATTCCATGGTTTAGACTAGTGTCAGTTTATTTAGAAGGTACTGACGCCCTGTAACGACTGTCAAAGATCTTTATGACAACCGGGACCGACGGATTAACGTGCTTTCCGAGGCACGGGACAAGCGATAATTAACAATTCAATACGCACTTAACTCCGAAAAGTCATTGGTTCGCGCCGTGGATTCGAACCCGAAACCCTCTGCATGGCAGTCTGTTGGTATCTCCACTAGGCTATCGCTGCGTTATCAATTCTGGATGTGTGTTCTTTTTTTTATTTTACCTAGATAAATTCAAAATTATTTCGTTTGTATGTTATTAATTATCAAGTAGGTAATAAGTAATAACCATTAGTTAATGGAAAGTTTTGATGGTAGTAGAGCCTTTCTGATTTCAGCACGAATCCGTTTGATCGTTTGTCTTATAAACCACAATGAAAAAGTGAAAATTAAATAAAATTATGCGAGTTACATATTTAAAAAACAAATACATACATACATAGACTCACGCCTGTTTCCCGGAGGGGTAGGCAGAGACTACGGAACGCCATTTGCAACGATCCTGACATACCTCACTTGCTTCACTCACTCCCATCAAGTTTCTCATGCATGCTCTTCTGTTAATGGTACTTCTGACTTGTCCTTTTTTTAGGATGTCTCCAATCTGGTCAGAGAACGTCCGCCTAGGTCTTCCCCTTTGTCCTGTTCCATTCACACTTGCCTTATATATCTTCTTTGTCAGTCTATCGACATCCATCCTCTCCATGTGCCCAAACCATCTTAACATGCCTTTCTCAATGCTTGTCACTACATCTTCTTTTACCCCACACCACTCTCGTATCACACAATTCTTTACTCTGTCGGTCAAAGACACACCACACATACTTCTCAGTGCTCTCATTTCTACAGCATTTATTTTACTTTCAAATCTCTTCTGCCATACCCAACTTTCACTACCATACATAAGGGTAGGCACTAACACGCCTCTATGTACAGCCAAACGTGCCTTTTTGGACACGTTTTGACTGTTCATAAACGCTTTCAGAGCTCCATTCACACTATTACCTGCATTAACTCTCCTTTCAATATCTTCTTCATTCTTACCATCTCTTGTAAACAACGTACCTAAGTAAACAAACTCATTCACTTGTTCCACTCGCTGTCCATCGATCAAAACATTACAAGCCGTAACGCATTCCTCCTTTTCAAAAACCATAACTTTCGTTTTACTTACATTCACTTTCATTCCTTTCCTCTCAAACGCACCATGCATGATTGCTACCATCTCCTGCAACTCATCCGCTGAAGATGCAAGTATTACCTGATCATCAGCATAAAGGAGGCATTTGACGAGTAACCCATTCATCCTTAATCCGCAGTCACACTGTTTTAAATCTTGCAAACAACTGTCCATGAAGAGGTTAAACAGCCACGGCGACGCTACACATCCCCGTCTAACACCTTTCTCGATGGTAAACCAGTCAGTGTATGCCCCGTTTATCCTCACACAAGCTCTAGAATCCTCATAAAGGGATTTCAGAGCTCGAATGAGGCTGCTGTCCACCCCATTCATTGACAGCACCGACCACATTTCATTCCTCACCACTTTATCGTAAGCCTTTTCCAAATACACGAATGCGCAATAGACCTTTTGACCTTTGGCCAAAAACTTTTCGGCTATGCTTCGCAAGGAAAAATCCTGATCCGTGCATCCCATACCCTTTCGGAATCCCGCTTGTACATCCCATATTTTCTTGTCGGTTACTCCCATAACTCTTTCAATAAGTACCTTTGCATACAATTTGCCAACAATGCTGAGAAGGCTAATGCCTCTATAGTTTTTACAATCTTGTTGCGAGCCTTTTCCTTTATAAAGAGGCACAACTACAGCTGTGGCCCAGTCATTAGGTACTCGGCCGGTGGTCCAGCACAAGTTATATAACCGCTGCAACTGACCAACTATGACGCCCTGTCCAGCCTTCAGCATTTCGACTGTAATCCTATCATATCCTGCAGCCTTACCTACTTTCATTCTTCCCAGTGCCTTCACGACCTCATCCACGCCAATAACGCTTTCATCATTGCTATTGTTACCATTCATTTCAGCTACCGGTGTCTCTTATCGCCGATCTTTCAAATAAACTTTCAAAATACTCTTTCCATCTCTTCAGCACGCACGATTTATCATTTACTATCTTTCCATTCTCGTCTCTGATGGATGTGTGTTCTGAGGATTGAGTTCTTCCTCGAACTGCACGAACGGATTTCCAGAAAAACTTGATGTTCCTCTGGAAATCGTCAGATAATCTGCTATTGAACTCATCTTTCTTTTCCTCTTTTTTCCTTTTAATCATTTCTTTCACTATTCTTTTTGACCTAACAAACTCTTTTCTTGCTTCATCTATGTCTTCACTCGTTGCTTTTCCCATTCTTTCATTTGCTCTGGCAGCCAACCAATCTGACCAAGCTTTCTTCTTCTCTGACACTGCTAATATTGTACATCCTTGTCCCACCATGTATTCTTAACCTTTCGTATTTTCCTTCTCTTGATCACACCTCATACTTCAGACGATACACATACTACCTCTTCTTTAAAGGCCTGCCATAATTCTTCCATATCATTTATGCAATGGAACCTCTCAAATTTTGCTATCAATCTTCGTTTATACTCATCTTTCACATCTTTCTCTTGTAGATTTTCTGCCTTAATTCTTTCCAAGACCCTATTTTCATTACGCTCTCGGTGTCGCCATCCTTTAAAGAGCCCACTTATCCGGCTCATCACCAAGAAGTGGTCTGTGTGGATGCCGATCCCTCGATATGCTCTTGTATCCAACACATTCTTTCTCAATCGTTCATCTACTATCACAAAATCAATCATACTTCTTCTAACATTTTTCGCCTCCCGCGTATACATATGTATCCTTTTATGATCAAACATGGTGTTTGTCACACAAAGGCTCCACTCCAAACAAATCTCAAGCAGTACTTTTCCATTTTCGTTCACACTCTCATCACCAAATGCACCTAACACCTTTTCAAATCCATCTCGATTTACTCCCACCCATCCATTGAAATCCCCTAACAAGATCAATCTTTCATTATCCTTGCAGTTCCTCAAAATCTCTCTTAAACTCTCCCAAAACTCCTGCCTTTCGTCTTGCTCATGTTGTGACATACCCGTAACTATATTGACCGGGGCGTACACCCCCACAATAAAGAGACGAGTAAGTCCTACTTTCATTCTCATCCACAATAGCCTAGCATTTACACATTCAAACTCTTTTACACACTCATTCATTCGCGCAGACAGTATTACACCAACTCCCTTACAGGCTCTGGTGGTACTATCTACCCCAGACCAATACGCCGTATATGCGCCATGCTTGGTGGTTTCACACCCTTTTCTTTTTGTTTCATTCACACAAAGAACATCAATCTTTCTATCATCCATCATCTGACATACTTCATCCAATTTGCCGTTCATTCCTCCTCCAACATTCAATGTTGCAAACCTGCTCTCCGTAGGCCGCTTTTCACCCTTGCGGGGAAAAACAAACAGTTGCCTTAAATTACTTGATATTATGCTTTTATTCGTAATTATTCCAAGAGCAGAAATAAAACGACTTATTACAACTGACGGGTCAGCTGTCTCTATGCGAATTGTCGCTGAAAGTCTGCTTCAATAAATTGCACTGACAGACGCAATTTTACCACAATGCACGATTTTGTGTGACGCAAATACTTGCTTAAATGTTTGTTTCAGCTAACTGAGACTGGGGCTTTTCGTACGCGTTTAAAAAAGAACAAGTAAAAGTTCTTTAAAAAATAACAAAAGCTCTTATAATATTTTATTTCACATTTGTGTTTTTCTGAAAGAAAATGCATCTAGCAAAGACAAATCCTTTGTTTTACTTATGTAAAATAAATAAATATTTATTTATTTGTTTGGTGGTGGTGGTCGTAACGAATCTAAACCACGTCTGACAATTTCAGTTACAATCAAGGTTGTTCAAAATGTTGTAATCATTTATCATTTGCTCTCTCTCTATCTAGACTCTGCCTTATTGGACCAGATAATCTTGTATTAATTGTTCTATGAATTTGTCTACCAATCACTTATACTCAACGTATATACTGAATGGATTTACTTGTATATTCAAATGATTCACATTACTAAAAATTGGTCTTTACAATAATTATGTACAATTATCAAACTTTCTAAACACGTTTATTATCTCGTGACTACAGCTGATGTAACGTTCGTTGAAACGTCGGAGCTTATGGGAGGTATTTCACTTAAATATTCGAATATTTACGCGATTGAGACTCGTTCCTTTACAGCCTTTGGCAGTTCCCTGTCTCTCGTAATTTGCTTCACAGTAACTCTATCATTACGCTGGCTAGAAGGGTCGGCATAGACTTTGATGTAGAGTTTTCGCTGTAGAATACAGCAAAGGCACTTCATGCATTCTTTCTTATTCTCAGTCGCCTCGTATGACACCCACGACATGAATTAGGGTGGTGACATTGTGTCTTAGTGCGTCACACGGATGGAGACACGTTACATAAATATAGTAAGGGCTTATTGTAAGCAATTAGTACATGGACGATGTTGTCCTAAAGTTCGAAATTTGCTCATGGGATATATCTCTATCAGATGAGTTTTATTGTTCTGTTCATAATTTAGACTCAAGTGTAAACAGATATTCGGCGTTTCTTATCGTATGATCGTTATTTAATCTTATTCTCCAGCAGACTTAATCGATGAGAGATTCGTTCTGTAAGCTGTGACCGATGAATATTTCATTAAGGCGACGGCTGAGTGAATGTGTTACAGTCAAAGCGCGGATAGAATATTATTATTATATTATTTTAGAACTGCCAAAATGATGCAGAATCTGTCATTTATAATGAGGCACGGGTGCACAGCAGTAGCGCCGTGTAACCGCGGGTGTAACGCGGGCTCAGCTAGTTTTGTTCTTAAATTTATTTGCGACAGTATTACAAATGTGACATAATAGTAGAAGTAACATAGACATCTCACCTTCAAAAGCCATGTAAAAATCAATGACACAATAGCAGAATTTGGCTTAAATTATGCTTAAAATACCACGCATGATACCTCGCTTGATGTCGAGACTTCCATGACGGCTGTGGAGCATAAAGGTGTGGTGTTCCTCCAACTAGAGGGAGGAGAATCTAGTTGGAGGAACACCACACCTTTATCCTCCACAACGGCCATCGATTGAAAAGTGGTAGTGTTACATTGTATTCCTAACACGTCTTCTACATAGGGAGTAGAAGCGTTGTATAACAACAGAAGCTACACAAGTTGTCCAAAATTGCAACTTGTACAGCAACACAAAAGCTACACATTATAATACGCCATCACAATAGGAATCGCGCAGTGAATACGTCGGAACACATATCTTTATCTGTGGTCGCCTCAACACGCGTATTGTGATTGTGCTACCACGTGAAGCCAGGTTTGTCAGCCTATTGTTATAATTATAACTTGGATTCCAATATTCAAGCAAAATATTTCTAGAAGATGAGAAATTTGATGGGAGTGAATGAAACAAGAGAGCTATGCCAGGATCGTTGCAAATGGTGTTTTGTAGTGTCTGCCTACCCCTTTGGGAAGCAGGCGTGTATCTATGTGTATGTACCTATGTACTATTTTTAGAAAGAAGGTTGTAAGAATGTGGGTTTGGGCTTTTTGATAATTTATAAGTGTCTTCGCGTATCTGGTGGTGGGCAATTAATGTACAAGGTGGGTAATGATAGTATTTTTGGTGTCGCATTAGAAAACTGTAGTTACTTAGTAAATTTCTCTCTACCACTGCAAGCTGAGGGAGACTAGTGGAAAGAGACATACTCCTTCGACTCATAATAAAAGTTAAGCGTACGAGAACGAGTTTGGTACTGTAATATAATACACCCTCACGAAAAACATTAAAAATAATTAATGTATATTTGTGTGCTACATAGCAAATTATTATAAAATAGTCCAGCTTTCTATAAAACAAAAATAATCACCAACATCAGTCAACTAAGTAAAAAAAGCAATTAATAACATTAAATCCTCTCATTAGGTGCTCTTCCACCTGCCCTCTTTCACGAAAAGCTCAACAATGTAGCAAAAATAACGTAAAATATACCTTGACGTGTTGTGATAAAGTACGTTTTAGTTAGACGTGATGAAATACTAGGGTCGAGTTAAAGCACGTTAATTAATAATTTGGTTTTCGTCGGTGGAGAAAAATGTTTGCAGTGTAACGTTGGGCGAATGGTCCCAATGTTTGAAATGAGGGTTGGATCAATGTTTAGTCAAATGACCATGGAAGGTAGAATCAATTTAAGGACAAAGGTTTTGCTGCTGCAATCGGTCAGTCTTTACAAAGAATAGCTCCGAGAGTGATCCTGGTTTTGGAGTACGCTTAATGGTTGATTGTTGTTCAATTACCGTAGCTATGTGTGTTATCCAGCCAGTCCTGGCTGCCATAAACAATGTCATTTGATTTGTGGTAGAAAAATATACCGTTACGTTATTTCATATGGTAATGAAATGTTGAAAGCACGGCAGTACCTGTAACAAAAATACAACTGGTGAGACATGGCATACAACAAACGAACAACGAAGACGTATTATATGCTACCTACGCAATGATAAATTCCGAATCGCGCGTGAGAAGATTTTCATACTCATTCCTACACATACCTGAACACGAATTCTTGAAAAATCTGTTCTGTACCAAGGTTAAATGGGAGGCATCGGCTAAAAAAGAGATCCAATAAAAACGATCTTAAAACTATGGCAGAGCTAGCTAGCTCTACCATAGCTTTAGAACCGTTTTTGCCGTCTATCTTCATCATGTAATTTTTTGGGCCGTCCGGTCTATCATTTAACCAGGCAGAGGAACAATATTTTGCCTGGTTGAAGTACTCATAAAGTTTTCGAACGTTTGCGAGACGATTATGAGACAGAGTTAACAAACACAAATATCACTGTATTAGGTATATGAATATACATCGCCAAACTAAACAAAATAGGCAACAACTTAACCAAAACTGTGTCATTCTCTTACAAATCTCTAATATAGGCACTTGAAAAGGACTTTTTCCTTACTTCGTAATTTGCCGGTCAGGGGTCCTTCAGAAGGTCAGCCTTGATCAGGTCTCATTGTTATGGCCATCGCGTTTCACAATAGAATTGCTTATGTACTGACTGTACTTGACAACAAAACTTGGGAATTCGATTCAAAGGATGTTTAATCTACGGTTGTGTATTCATTTCGTGTTTGGAAATCTTGGTTTACATCCATATTTCGAAAATGAGGTAATTGGGCGCATTAATAAATTATTATAAAATACAGAGATACACTAGGTTATCTTTTACACTACGTAGGAAATGTTTAAATATGCAGCATGACAAGCTAATAATTATTTTGTCAAATCTGATAAGACTAGAAAGCGGATTCCAGGCTCCGGAGCTCGAAGATGAAAGTTTTGAATGTAAGCGGGAGAACGCTAGTGCGATTATGATGAAGTTGTAGCATGTAAAGTTAGCTAATAATAAAAATTATTTTTAAATAAAAAGAAACCGACTTCAAAAAACACTAAGGAACTAAAAAACAAAAAATAATTGGTTTTGGAGGAACAATTTTTGGAGTCGGTGCCAAGCCAAGTATTTCTGATCTGACTATAAAACCTCTACACATTTTTATACAACTTTTGTTGTTGATAGAATAGGTAGTTTGTAATTTAGTAACTTTTTGCGTAAGTGCTTGGCACCGACTCCAAAAATTGTTCCTCCAAAACCAATTATTTTTTGTTTTAGTGGTATACTAATAAAAATAGTAATAGGTGGTAATTAGTTACATAGGATAGTGTAGGTTAAATAAGTAGGGTAAATGATGGGGAGGCCTTCTTTACGTGCTTCAATTCTGAAATGTAGACCTGTACCTTTGTGGCAATTTGAAGTATTTTTTTTGTTATCAACTAACTAGCCTAAACACGTTCGTTTCAGTTCCATCATCAGATCCCGGAAATCAACCAATACCAAAGTGTTTGCCAAGATAAAACAAATGAGCCTAAACACGATGAGATTGCGTTATTGTATAACAAAGATCCCACAGCCACCTTCCTGCTCTATCATCAGAGTTTGGTAAACATTCAGCACTAAAGTCCATGTAAGGACGAATCAAACGAGCTCAAACTCAATGGGATTGCGTCATTGTATTACAAAGATCCCATGGCCACCTTCCTGCTCCATCATCAGACTCTGCAAAACATCCAGTACCAAAGTCCATGTAAAGACGAATCAAACAACCCTAAACTCGATGAGATTGGGTTATTGTATCACAAAGATCTCATGGTTACCTTCCAACTCTATCATCAGACCATGGAAATCATTCAGCATCAAAGTCTATGTAAAGACGACTCAAACAACACTAAAGTCCATGTAAAGACGAATCAAACGAGCTCAAACTCAATGGGATTGCGTCATTGTAATACAAAGATCCCATGGCTACCTTCCTGCTCCATCATCAGACCCTGCAAAACATCCAGTACCAAAGTACATGTAAAGACGAATCAAACAACCCTAAACTCGATGAGATTGGGTTATTGCATCACAAAGATCTCATGGTTACCTTCCAACTCTATCATCAGACCATGGAAATCATCCAGCATCAAAGTCTATGTAAAGACGACTCAAACGAGCCCAAATTCGACGGCATTGGGTTGTTCTCGTCAAATCGCTTCAAGTGTGCTTATAAAATTTGAAGATTTCCTTCGATTTTTCAGGACTCCATGATCATATCCTGACCTGATGATCATGGGATCAATTAGGAGGTCTTTCAATCAAAACAAGAATTTTAGAAATCAGTCCAGGCGTCTTAGAGAAATCGGGGAACATACATAAAAAAAAAAGATTCCGACGAATTGTTAACCTCCTCCTTTTTTTGAAGTCGGTTAAAAATAGCCAACGTAGGTACCTACATATTAAAGAGATCCTGCTACTACATGCCAAACAAAGTACCAGAGTACTACATGCTAAAGTATAAAAAATAAAAATAAAAATAAAAAATAAATGTGTAATTTGAAGACGCAAGAGTCTCTTTATAAAACACTTCTATAGCCTGCAAGTAGGCTATCGAATTTTGAATTGACAACACTCGGTAGTGGAGGGAAAACTTCTAAAATTATTGACATCCGTGGAATGACTATAAATTCTTTAAGCTCAAGAAAGGTGTCAAGTGTAAAAACTTGTATTCTTCCTTCACATTTCTTCGGAGTATCGAAGTTATTAAGAGCCTTTCCTAGTTCAGTAACGATAGCTTTCTACGGCCTGTCAAGTGAATAACCTACGGCAATCTATCAATACTTTTTCTATCAATAAAACCAACTAGATTTCTTGCGGTATAAATACATTTAGATTGCTTGCCAATAGACTGTAATCCAGGGTATATAAGTACATATTTATTTATATTACATAGCAATAATGATGTATCGTAAAATTGATATGGGAAATCCTATACATGTATTGATTTTCGTAGTTTAATTGCGATAATTATTTAAAGATTGAGATTTTGAATCTAACATCCAGGTAATAATTATTCAGTTTTGTACATTTGCGTCGCGCACAATCGATTTTCGAAGTTGTCTGTATTTAATTGGTAATTAACGTTTGCTAAACTGTGAAGGAAGTCATCTACGTGTCTTAGAGATCTTCATAAGGTATTTGAAATACATAATTACGTAGTCTTCCAACCCGTACTTGGTCAGCGTGAGGTGGCTGCACTTAAAAAATACATTTGCAAATCATAATGATGTATATTATAGGTATTTCCACCACAAACATTGGGTCCAATCGTAAATCCAATACAAGGTAATACGATTATCGTGGCCCAACGCCGAGATTCAATTACACCGAGGCATTAAAAAAAAATATGACTCGCGTTGTTATCTACATTGTTTTTTAATAATTCATGAATAAAGATGTTAATTTTTCACTGTGATTGTCTCAGCGTAATGTCATGGAAGAAAATATCAGATAATGAAGGACATATATTTTTATGGTGCTCACTGACACATTTTTTTTTGTCTGCGCGTAAAATTGTTTGCCTTTAAAATAGAATCCTCGTCCCCTTTTCCTTCTCACTCGTCCCACTACTCTCCGTATTCCTTTGCTCATTCAGATCGGCAAAGTACTAGTGACTCCACTTGAGTTGCGGGTACCCATGGGCTTTAATAGCTTATTATCAGGCGCTCCAGCTGCTCGTTTGACTCAAATGACATAAATAAACTGATATTTGTGGTATTGTGTATCATTCCGTGGGTGAGATATAGATATTGTGAACGAGGTTTTTGAGTGGTACAACGGTAGCATCTCGAATGCCTCGAATTGACCGGTATAGTATCGCCTTATCACAATAGTTGTGACTACGTCCGCTCATCAAGAGAAGAATGCAGAAGCGAGGGAATAATGAGACGGGCAATAATTGATATTTTCACAAAACAGCTTATGTTCGTACAGAGCAAGATGAACACACAGCTTTAGAAATACGACTCCAAGATGTAAAAGATGAAATTTTCTTTTATATGTAGGTCTCAAGGATTATTCTCTAAATCCCGAGTTTTGTCGTAATTGAGAATTCTTCAAAGATTTTATGTACCTAACCTACGCTTTCCAGTTAATAATCACCAAAATACTTCCAGAATCGCATAAAATATCGTTTGACCCCTACCGCCTGACCCTTCTCATAATGAGAAGAGGCCCGTGTCCAGCAGTGAGACAGTTTATATACAAGGCCAGTGATGATGAAAACAATATAATAAACAAAAAAATTACTACATAATATGTACTCTCATATTTTTTACACTTTATTATAAAGTTGGTTAAAATATCGCCAAAAATAGGCTACGATAATAATTGCTACCAACGGGCCAGGCCAGACGCTTTAAAGAGCGTGTGCTGAGTTAACTAGTTTATTCTTATCAGATTAAACGCTTTAGCTTGGCGTGATTAAACACGTTATTGATATCAAACATGCGTGATTCAATTACAATAATTATTAGAGTAGAAAATCACTGATAAGAAGAAAACCTAAATTCGGTTTATTTTGGTAACACATTAAAATGTGCGTAGTTTAGCCATTAATTAATTATTAATATGGGCCAGGTACGTAGGTATATTCCTAAACATAAATTTCTGTTATTTAACTGGAGCGCAGTTTTCTGGACGTTTAACTGTAGACCGAGTCAAAAATACCATACTGCGCTCTAAAACACATATCTCAGATGTGTCCCATTAAGCAGCCATGGGCGGATTGGGCCGGTCATATCTGTCATATGTCTGACGATCTTTGGGCTAAAACTACCACCTTGTGGGTCCCAGATCGAAAGAGGCCTCGAGGTAGACCCAAGATTAGGTGGCAAAATGATTTGAAACTCTATATTGCAGAGTGGACAACAACAGCTTTCATAGAGAGAGGTGGAAAGAGGTAGGGAGGCCTTTGCAAATATAGACTAAACTCTGAAAGTTCCTTTGATAAGTATGACCAAAAACGTGCGGAAGGGATACCCCTACAATTTGATATAGTTATCTCTTTCCAGACTTCTGAAAGTGATAGAACAAAAAGGGACAACATGACATGTGTTCACTTTGTCTGTTTGAAAAGAATGGTCGATTATAAAAATTGGTTCACGTCTCTATGTATACTCATATGTCCAAAACATATACGTAGGTATTAATTAATAGTTATTTTGATTCTATTGTTAGTCAGTTGAACGGTCAGTTCGATATCTAAAAACAAAACGTGAGGCAAAAGTATAAATATTGCTTTTCATGAGTCATATTTGATTTACTACTAATTTACTAAGGAACAAATTAAAGCGATCGATGCTTTAGTATATACTTACTATATCTATGTACTTAGTACAAATTATCAAAAATATTATCCTCTAATACTAAAACAATGTGTCTAGCTCGATCAAAAACTTACTTGATGGCGGATTAATCATAATGATTAATTATTGATCACGGCAAATTATATAAAGCAACCCCCCAACAAATCAGCATCCGAAGCAAACTTCACTAAATTGCCTCGAAGATTATAAAAGTTACCGTAAAAAAAACTTCGTTATTGTCACCTACATGATAAAACAAGGTAGGCAAAGAAAACACAAACGTCGCAGGTTAATTTAACAACCTGGATATGTTATCAAATTAGGCTGTAATGTATCAATTCCAAATATATCTCAACAGGTGCTTAAGACCTTTGCCCATAGCTCTTCAGAAATCACAACAGTACACAAGAAGTTTCTGCCAAAATCGTAATTGTATGTAACATCAGAAGTACTCACGAAATATTAAAGTAAAAGCTGTTTTCATAATCATTGCACATTTCCGAATTCCATCACGTTACGATGCCGAATATTCGAATATCGATCAAACAAACTCTAGTATTAATTATATTCATGGGATTTTCATTTCGCTAAGTAGTTAGAATCTTGCGTAACCCCTTCTGTACTTCTGCGGCCCTGGTATCCAACGTTTTCCTTTTGTTGAATAAATGATTCGCATTCCCGTAAACTTTGGCTTTTTGTTTGAGAGGATTCCCAAAATCATTTCGTAATTGCTACGTTTATTTTAGTTGGCCGTAAACCCCGCTTATTTTTTTTTTGTAAGTCATTGCTTCTCTTCAATTTTTCCTTGTGCCAAATTCACTTCCGATGTTGAATTATTAGCAAAATAATTGATATCGTTAACAAAGATTCCTTTGAAGATTAAAACACCGGAATCAAAAGCTTTGGTCTATAACAGAAATAATTTGGAGGATAGATTTCGATCTAAACTATCGACAGCAGACGCCGTACATCACCTGACTGACTTTTTGGTTCAAGAACTTGACAAGGGTAACCACACAATAGGAATATTTCTGGATCTTTCTAAGGCGGAGTCCCCAGGGAAGCATCTTAGCTATTACGCTATTCCTTATTTACATAAACAACCTTTGTAATCTACACATAAATCACGGTACTATCATATTATACGCTGACGACACTGCTCTCCTTTTTTCCGCTGAGTCAGAAAAATATGTTTTCGAGTATGCGCAACATGGATTTAATTGTGTTAATAAATGGCTTCAGCACAATTTACTAACACGCAAATTAACATGGAGGTTAACAGCACAAGGGGATGACCCTGACTCACTCTGGCAATCAGCAAAAGAGCACATTAAAGAAACTGCACGCTCGACACAGCCCACTAGAACTACAGGCAAACACCAACATTGGATGTCAGACGAGACTTGGCGCCTCGTGAAGTGCCGTCGAGACATGAAAGTCAAAGGTTCGACTGTTCAAGATTTAAATTTGATGAGTGCTAAGATTCAATCTTCTTCTCGTAGAGATCGTAATGAAGCTAGTTTTGTTCATAAATTTATTGGCTACAGTATTACAAATGTGACATAATAGTAGAAGTAACATAGACACCTCACCTTCAAAAGCCATGTAAAAATCAATGACACAATAGCAGGATTTGGCTAAGAATATCACGCATGATGCCTCGCTTGATGTCAAGACTTCCATGACGGCTGTGGAGCATAAAGGTGTGGTGTTCCTCCAACTAGAGGGAGGAGAATCTAGTTGGAGGAACACCACACCTTTATCCTCCACAACGGCCATCGATTGAAAAGTGGTAGTGTTACTATGTATTCTTAACACGTCTTCTACATAGAGAGTAGAAGCGTTGTATAACAACAGAAATTACAAAACTTGTCCAAAATTGCAACTTGTACAGCAACACAAAAGCTACACATTTATAATACGCCGTCACAATAGGAATCGCGAAGTGAATACGTCGGAACACGTAGGTATCTTTATCTGTGGCCGCCTCAACACGCGTATTGTGATTGTGCCACCACGTGAAGCCTGGTTTGTCAGCCTATTGTTATAATTATAACTTGGATTCCAATATTCAAGCTAAATATTTCTAGAACATGAGAAATTTGATGGCAGTGAATGAAACAAGAGAGATATGACAGGATCGTTGCAAATGGTGTTTCGTAGTGTCTGCCTACCCCTTTGGGAAACAGGTGTGAGTCTATGTGTATGTATATGTAATATTTTTAGAAAGAAGGTTGTAAGAATGTGGGCTTTTTGATAATTAATAAGTGTCTTCGCGTATATGGTGGTGGACAATTAATGTACAAGGTGGCTAATGATGGTATTTTTGGTGTCGCGTTAGAAAACTGTAGTTACTTAGTAAATTTCTCTCTACCACTACGAGGGAGACTGGTGGAAATAGACACTACTCTACACTACTCCTGCGGCTCATAATAAAAGTTTGGCCTACGAGAACGAGTTTGGTACGTCATATAATACACCCTCACGAAAAACATTAAAAATAATTAATGTATATTTGTGTGCTACATAGCAAACTATTACAAAAATGTGCAGCTTTCTATAAAACAAAAATAATCACCAACATCAGTCAACTAAGTAAAAAACGCAATTAATAACATTAGGTTAATCCTCTCATTAGTTGCTCTCCCACCTGCCCTCTTTCACGAAAAGCTCAACAATGTAGCAAAAAACGTAAAATATACCTTGACGTGTTGTGATAAAGAACGTTTTAGTTTGATGAAGTACTAGGGTCGAGGTAAAGCACGTTAATTAATAATTTGGTTGGGCGAATGGTCCCAATGTTTGAAATGAGGGTTGTATCAATGTTTAGTCAGATGACCATGGAAGGTAGAATCAATTTAAGGACAAAGGTTTTGCTGCTGCGATCGGCCAGTCGTTACAAAGAATAGCTCCGAGGGTGATCCTGGTTTTGGAGTACGCTTAATGGTTGATTGTTGTTCAGTTACCGCAGCTATGTGTGTAATCCAGCCAGTCCTGGCTGCCATAAACATTGTCATTTGAGTTGGGGTAGAAAAATATACCGTTACGTTGTTTGATAGGGTAATGAAATGTTGAAAGCACGGCAGTACCTGTAACAAAAATACAACAGGTCAGACATGGCAAAGAACAAACGAACAACGAAGTCGTATTATATGCTACCTACGCAATGATAAATTCCGAATTGCGTTCGAGAAGATTTTCATACTCATACCTGAACACGAATTCTTAAAAACTCTGTTCTGTACCAAGGTTAAATGGGAGGCATCAGCTAAAAAAGAGATCCAATAAAAATGATCTTAAAACTATGGCAGAGCTGGCTAGCTCTACCCAAGGGCGGATCCAGGGGGGGGGTCATGGGGGTCATGACCCCCCCCTGAGCTGGTTCGAGGACTTAAGTGGACCACTAATTAAACATAAAAATTTATTTAAGTAGGTACCTTGTCACCATACAGATTTTATGTAACTACATACCTACTTACCTTCAATTTTTAATTAGTTGATAATTTAGTAACTTTGTATGATGGCAAAGGGTAAGTAGGTACATAATTTTTGAAACGATAAAAAATTAAAGTAGGATGAAACCCATTGGAAAAGAAAGAGAATATAGCAAAAATTTAAGGAAAATTAAATTACGGGCGATCTGAGGTCGGGAAGTGGTTGGGGTTGCGATTTTAAGGGAAAAAAGGGTTTATCTCGATTGCCAGCAAAACTTCAAGTCCTACGGGAAAAACGTCAATGGCAAAGTTGTAGGTAATAAAAAGATCTACAACTTTTGTATTTACACTTTATTCACACAACGTCTTAAATTATGTGAAAAAGTCAAATAACCAAGTTTTTGGTTTTTTATTTTTAACTTTCACAACAGTTTTTTTCTTTTACACGAAATTTGGTGAAAACTTGCCTTTTTATGTTCCAAACACACTGTTAATGATTTTTATTTAAAATATTTATTTATACACCTTATTTTGACTTAATATCGAAATAAAACTCTAACTTTCAATTGAAAATTCTCACGTCAATACATCAGCTTTCTTTTTTAAATTGTTCGGCGTTTTGTTCGTTGAAATCTCTACTTTCTGATGGTGTGAATAAAATATACATTACTAAGGTAAACGTTCTCAGAAAATGCAAAGAAATTAAACAACCTCGAGACCGATTTTTTAAATTATAATGTACAATTTTGAGCGATTTATTACAAATTAACACTTTAATTACTCGAAAAATGTAAGATTCCTTGCTACATTGATAAAAAAGAACTTGCAAACCGAAATATACAACTAAAATTAACAACCAAATAAGTTAATATTTAATAAGACATCTACAATGTTTTGAGAAAGTTATAGAATCTTCTTTAAATTATAGCGCAGACTTCTATTTATTGCTATTTTAAGATAATGTCCATCATTCGTTATTTTATAGAGAAAAGGAGAAGGGCTAGGTGGATCTGGGCCTTACTGCCTATTATTTCATATCAGCTATAAAAACAGTTAGTCAGTATTTGAAATACAGAACAGTGAACAACATTATTCATAAAAATACATGTCAGGGCTTGGATCCACCTAGCCCTTCCACACTTCTCTTTAAAGTAACTATTGATGGGCTCAAATTGTCTGTGGGTCGCTCAGGTATATACATTATCTTAAAATAGCAATAAATAGAAGTCTACGCTATAATTTAAAGAAGATTCTATAACTTTCTCAAAATATTGTAGATGTCTTATTAAATATTAACTTATTTTAGTTGTGTATATTTTGATTTGCAAGTTCTTTTTTATCAATGTAGCAAGGAATCTTACATTTTTCGAGTAATTCAAGTGTTAATTTGTAATAAATCGCTCAAAATTGCACATTATAATTTAAAAAATCGGTCTCGAGGTTGTTTCATTTCTTTGCATTTTTTGAGAACGTTTACCTTAGTAATGTATATTTTATTTACACCATCAGAAAGTAGAGATTTCAACGAACAAAACGCCGAACAATTTAAAAAAGAAAGCTGATGTACTGACGTGAGAATTTTCAATTGAAAGTTAGGGTTTTATTTCGATATTAAGTCAAAATAAGGTGTAAAAATAAATATTTTAAATAAAAAAACACTAACAGTGTGTTTGGAACATAAAAAGGCAAGTTTTCATCAAATTTCGTGAAAAAGAAAAAAACTACCTATTGTAAAAGTTAAAAATAAAAAAACCAAAAACTTGGTTATTTGAATTTTTCACATAATTTAAGACGTTGTGTAAATAAAGTGTAAATACAAAAGTTGTAGATCTTTTTATTACCTACAACTTTGCCATTGACGTTTTTCCCGTAGGACTTGAAGTTTTGCTGGCAATCGAGATAAACCATTTTTTATCCTTAAATTCGCAACCCCATCCATTTCCCGACCTCAGATCGCCCGTAATTTATTTTTCCTTAAATTTTTGCTATATTCTCTTTCTTTTCCAATGGGTCTCATTCTACTGTAATTTTATTTTACTTTTTACCGTTTTCTAACGTATCTGCACTGGTCTATTACGTATATTAATGAAATACCTACTTTTTACTTGTATCTATTGTTATCAAAATTAAATTATAAGTTCTTGACTTGACCACGACTATGTGACCCCCTCCTGGCGCCAAAGCTGGATCCGCCCTTGGCTCTACCATAGCTTTAAAATCGTTTTACCGTCTAGCTTCATCATGTAATTTTTTGGGCCGTCCGGTCTCTCATTTAACCAGGCAGAGGAACAATATTTTGCCTGGTTGAAGTACTCATAAAGTTTTCGAACGTTTTCGAGACGAAAAAGAGACAGAGCTAATAATCACAAAATATCACTGTATTATATGAATATACTTTTTATTTTTTACTTTATAGACTCACGTCTGTATCCCCGAAGGGGTAGGCAGAGGTGTAATATTACACCCACATTTCGTCATGAATTTGTAGGTCCCACGTAATAGGGGGCGAGCCTATTGCCGTACCGGGCACATTATCAGACTCCGTGCAGCTACTGAGAATTTCCTAACGGAAAACCCAATAACACTGCATATGAATATATGATTAAACATCGCCAAACTAAACAAAATAGCAACAACTTAACCAAAACTGTGTCATTATTTTACAAAACTCTAATATAGGCACTCGAAAAGGACTTCTTCCTTACTTCGTAATTTGCCAGTTAGGGGTTCTTCAGAAGGTTAGCCTTGATCAGGACTCATTGTTATGGACAACGCGTTTCACAATCAAATTGCTTATGTACCGAGTGGACTCGACAACAAAACTTTGGAATTCATTTCAAAGGATGTTTAATCTACGTTTGTGTATTAATTTCGTGTTTCGAAATGTTGGTTTACATCCATATTTCGAATATGAGTTAATTGGGCGCATTGATAAATTATTATAAAATGAACAGATAAACTAGTTAATATTTTACACTACGCAGGAAATGTTGAAATATGCAGCATGAGAAGCTAATATTTTGTCAAATCTGATAAGACTAGAAAGCGCATTCCAGGCTCCGGAGCTCGAAGAAGAAAGTTTTGAATGTAAGCTGGAGAACACTAGTGCGATGATGATGAAGGTGTCGTATGTAACATAACATAACATAACAACACGCCTTTTATCCCCGAAGGGGTAGGCAGAGTAGTCTTTTACACACCCACACTTCGCCAGTTATGTTTCGGTCCCAATGTAATAGGGGGCGAGCCTAATGCCATCTACCGGGCACACTATTAAGCGGGCGATAAGTAACATTATTAATACACACATATATTCGAAAAGTCAGAGGTGTGTGCCCAGGGTACCTGGGGATCGAACCCGAGACCATCGTCTCGGCAGTCCGTTACGTACACTACTGGGTTATCGCCACTATTGTGTCGTATGTAAAGTTAGCTAATAAAAATAGCCAACGTAGGTACATATTAAACAGGTCCTGCTACTACATGCTAAAGTACCAGAGTACTACATACTAAAGTATAAAAAATAAATGTGTAATTTGAAGACGCAAGAGTCTCTTTATAAAACATACTTTTATAGCCTGCAAGTAGGCAATCGAATTTTGAATTGACAACACTCGGTAGTGGAGGGAAAACTTCTAAAATTATTGACATCCGTAGAATCACTATAAATTCTTTAAGCTCAAGGAAGGTGTTAAGTGTAACACATGTTTTCTTCCTTCACATTTCTTCGGGGTATCGAAGTTATTAAGAGCCTTTCCTAGTTCAGTAACGATAGCTTTCTATGGCCTATCAAGCGAATAACCTACGGCAATCTATCAATACTTTTTCTATCAATAAAACCAACTAGATTTCTTGCGGTATAAATACATTTAGATTGCTTGCCGATAGACTGTAATCCAGGGTATATAAGTACATCTATTATTTATATAACATAGCAATAATGATGTATCATAAAATTAATATGGAAAAGCCTATACATGTGTTGATTTTCGTAGTTTAATTGCGATAATTATTTAAAGATATAATAATAATATAATTATTCAGTTTTGTACACTTGCGTCGCGCACAATGGCTTTTCGATGTTGTCTGTATGAAATTGTTAATTAACGTTTGCTAAACGGTGAAGGAAGTCATCTACGTGTCTAAGAGATCTTCATAAAGTATTTGAAATACATAATTATGTAGTTTTCCAACCCATACTTGGTCAGCGTAAGGTGGCTGAATTTATAAAATACATTTGCGTATCATAATGGTGTATATTATACAAACATTGGGTCCAAACATAAAACCAATACAAGGTACCTAATACGATTATCGTGGCCCAACGCCGAGATTCAATTACCCCGAGGAGCGGAAATAAAAATATGACTTGCGTTGTTATCTACATTGTTTTTGAATAATTCATGAATAAAGATGTTCATTTTTCACTGCAATTGTCTCAGCGTAATGTCAGGGAAGAAAAAAACAATCAGATTACTACAAAGGTCATAGACTTTTACGGTGCTCACTGACTCTGTCGATTTTTATGCAGGTAGTTGATCCTTTACTATAGAATCCTCGTCTCCTTTTCCTTCTTACTCATCCTACTTCTTTCCCTATTCCTTTTCCCATCCAGGTCTACGACGCACTTGTGACTCCTCTAAGGACAGGTGCACTACTGCCGCCGCGGCAGTACTCGCTTACCATCGGGCGACCTGTCTGCTAGTTTGACTCCAATGACATAAAGAAACAGATATTTGTGGTATTATACCGTGGGTGAGATATTGTGAATGAGGTTTCCGAACGGTAGAACCACGAGCAAACAGCTCGAATGCCTTGAATCAATCAGGATTGTATATAATAGACAAAAGTAAATTGAATGCCGGTGTCGTTGATTGAATACAACTCTTGCGATTCTCTGCTGTAGGGAAGTCTGACTTTGCGGAGAGAAAATACTCACGTGCGGTAAAATAATAAGGATAAACTACAATGAAAGCGTTAGAGAATAGCATATATTATGCAGACAAATGTAAAATGATACGCTGATTTTAAAATAAAGTTTATCGTAACGTTTGTTTATAAAGAAGCTTAAAATAACGACTCCATTAGAAAATGTTTTGTCTCATAACTCTTCACAGATTTTTATACCTATGGTCAACTCTTTCCAATACAGCCTCGACAATTTTACCACAATCGTTTCAAATATCAGTCACATACATGCAAAAAAATACATACCAACTTACATAGAACCTATCTCTTTTTCGCAGACGGTTAAAAATACACTACGTATTTTGCCTACTACCGCGGCACCGGCCCAGACGCGTGTACAAGCGTGTGCTTTATTCTTATCAGATTAAACGCTTCAGCTTGGCGTGATGAAACATTTATTTATATCAAACATGCGTGATTAAATTACAATAACTACCTACTGCAGTAGGATCGCTGATTAGAAGAAAACCTAAATTCGGTTTATTTTGGTAACGCGATCGAACGTGCGTAGTTTAGCCATTAATTATAACTACAGGTCAGGTATGGACCTAGGTATACATGAATCTTAGTTATTAAGGCGTAGTGTTATTGGGATATCGTTAGGAAATGCTCAGTAGCAGCACGGAGTCTGGTAATGTGCCCGGTACTGCAATAGGCTCGACCCCTATTACGTGGGCTACAATGAATCTTGCGAAAAGTGGGTGTAGCAATATACCTCTGCCTACCTCTTCGGGGATATAGGCGTGAGACTATGTATGTATGTATTAAGGCGTAGGCACAAATATAGACAAGCAAGGAAAGTCACCGTTAAAGCTGCGAAATAAATATTTTTAATAACGTGCGATAGGGACACCCTAATAAGTTGGTATACTTGTCTCTTTTAACCAAGAAAACAAATTCTTCAGCTTATTATATTAAGTATAGATAATAAAGATTTGTAAATCATAAAGCAGTAGTATAATTTCAATGTAGTTATTTCTACTGAATGAGTCACTATTCAATATTTCTTCTTTTTTTTTAAGACAGTATAGAACCCAATCAATTAACGCCAAAAAGCAAGATTCTCTCAAGTGGAAACCTCGCGTTGTCTCGTATAGGACTCGAACCTTCGACAATCGGTGGATAGACACACAACACCATCTAGTCCCAAAACAAGCAGCACTTAAACTACGTGTAGTTTAAGTGCTGCTTGTTTTGGGACAGAAGACAAAGGATAATCAATAATCAAAATCGACTTCATATACACTTCTTTATATATATATATTTATATGTATATTTTTCGGCCAATAAATATGCCCAAACCAAGACAAACATCCAAATTCACGGACAATAATATCTGACTTGAGCAGTAATCAAACCCGTGACCTTCGACGTAGCAGTTGGTTACACTCCCGCTACGCCACCAGATCATCTGTAACGTTGGCATCTATTATAGATATTTACACCACAAACATTGGGTCCAAACGTAAATCCAATACAAGGTAATACTATTATCGTGGCCCAACGCCGATATTCAATTACACCGAGGCACGAAAATAAAAATAGTACTCGCGTTGTTATCTACATTGTTTTGAATAATTCATGAATAAAGATGTTAATTTTTCACTGTGATTGTCTCAGCGTAATGTCTCAGGAAAATATCAGATAATGTCATATGTTTTTATGGTGCTCACTGACACTATTTTTTTGTCTGCAGGTAAAATTGTTTGCCTTTAAAATAGAATCCTCGTCCCCCCTGTTCCTTCTCACTCATCCCACTACTCTCCCTATTCCTTTGCTCATCCAGATCGGCAAAGTACTAGTGACTCCACTTGAGTTGCGGGTACCCATAGGCTTTAATAGTTTACCATCAGGCGCTCCGTCTGGTCGTTTGACTCAAATGACATAAATAAACTGATATTTGTGGTATTGTGTATCATTCCGTGGGTGAAATATTGTGAACGAGGTTTTTGAGGGGTACAACGGTAGCATCTCGAATGCTTCGAATTGACCGGTATAGTATCGCAATATCACAATAATTGTGACTACGTCCGCTCATCAAGAGAAGAATGCTGACAAGTGAGAAAATAATGAGAAGGGCAACAATTGATATTTTCACAAAACAGCTTATGTTAGTAAAGAGCAAGGTGAACACACAGCTTTCGAAATACGACTCCAAGATGTAAAAGATGAAATTTTCTTTAATATATGTAGGTCTCAAGGAATATTCTCAAAATCCCGAGTTCTGTCGTAATCTTCATATCTTTATACATTTTATGTAACCAACGCTTTCCAGTTAATAATCACCAAAATATTTCCAGAATTGTATAAAATATTGTTTAACGTTGCCTTACCCTTCTCATAGTGAGAAGAGGGCCGTGTCCAGCAGTGGAACAGTTTATATATAGGGCCTATAGGGATGAAATCAATATAACCCCATAAAAAACAATACTTGTCAAAAAAACAAGTCTCGCTACCGTAAAAAGTTGTGAGATCCATGTAATACCAAGTCGGTTCATTAAAAATCTTTAATGTTTAAATAAATAGATTGACTCAGCCATCGCATGAAAACACAATATATCTCATAAGTAATACATACATATATAAATTAGTTTGTTTAGTGCGATTGCCAAGTCAATCTTTTTATTTAAAACATTAAAGATTTTTAATGAACTGACTTGGTAAGTATTACATGGATCTCACAACTTTTTACGGTAGCAAGACTTGGTTTTTTGACAAGTATTGTTTTTATGGGATCTCATTTCTTTTTGTAGATAGTCCTACTTTTTCCCTTTTCGGTACATGCTACTTCTTGTACACCAACAACGAATTTTCTTAATTAAAGCCCTAACTGCAAACGTAATTTTGTAATTTTATATGTTTATATTGGATTACAAAGTTATTTATGCAGTTGATGTATGTCGAAAACTGGACTGAAATTGAAAAATGTTATAGTTTTTTCTTGATTCATACACTAAACACTAATTATATTCTAAGGATCATGGGCATTTTTGTATGAGAGCTGGGCGTAAAACCAACAGAAATAAAATGTGTTGTAATATACTTTATTGTACTTCTAAATACCCCCTATATACTGGTTAACCCCAATATCGACCGGGTATCACTGCAAAAAAATCCCAAAGATTGGTTAAATAAAACACACATATTTGTTAAAAACTACTATATATTGATACCTTTTATTTGCATATCAATGGTTATCATCAACTATAACATCTAATAAATGTTCTGCGGGTGCAATGAAAGGCTCGTGCCGTCCTAACCCTAAAAACCACAAAACTGAAACTATGTGGGCACAACTTCCTACTGTTCTTCTGCCTGTTAAGCAAGTACAGCAATGCTCAACTATTTATATATAGTATCGTAATCGTATTTCTACCGATTTGGTCCCTATCGATCAAAATGTAAGTATTATATGTGCGCGATCTGACATGCCGCGACTGTTGACTTTTAATTCGAAGAAACCACACATTAGTTTGCAGAATATTACATCTGTTTAAGAGGTAGATATACGCCGTTGACCTTGCTCGTACTACTGGTTAGTTGTCCACGCGCGATTTGCGGGTATCGGTGACGCAAAAAATCCTTAGAAAATAATAAGTAAAGTTATTTGCAAAAATAAGCTGAAGGTTCCCTTAGTGTTCTAATATAAGAGTCTGATTCAATTTAAACAATCTTATGATTGATAGATTAGGAGAAAAAAGGTAATAACTACAAAAATAGAGGTTACTTTGCATATTTTATTCAGATATTTTAAATACTTTTTTTAGGATTTGGTACCAAAGAGAAAATGCTTTATATGATGTAGATTAAAACATATTTTTTTGGATTTTTTTCTATAACAATTACGGAGAAAAACGTTTTTAATTTACCCCTAATGACGCCCAATTCCAATATGTCCTCGCTTTAAATCATCTAATGACCCCTCTCTATATAATTCAATTAAATATGAATAACGACTGACGCGCATTGCCCGGCCTGTCCGCACGCTTGTTTTTTGGTCGGAGCCTGAGTAAGAGAGAAGTTAGAAAGGGATGGTATGTAGTAATTCCGTTAGGTTACCAACCAATAGATTGGTTTCATTGGCCTAGCTCTGCACAACATCGTGTCGTGTTGTCTCCGTTGCATTAGCGATTGTTTTGGATTCTATAAAAAATACGAATGAACATCACTGAATATCTCTGCTCACCGGTTGTTTGGGTGATTGCCGTCATAGTATAAAATTAAGTAATGGTCATTAGCTTTCACATAAAATATATTTTAAAGCTGTTGATTTTACGCCCATTTTGACCGTGACCCTTTGAAGCGTCTATGTCTGCTAGAATTGCCTTAGACTTTTGATGATCGGTCAGTGAGTGACAAAATCATGAAAATTGACTCGTTATAATTCTTAAACTACTGGCTCAAATTAAATGAAATTTGAAATATACCATATTTATACAATGCCTGCTTGGGTACTGAAAAAACAGGCTTCTAGTTTTATCTACAACGAAGTTATAGGGTCGAAAATGGCCTGAATTGCTCGACTTGGCGGGGGCACTCCCGTGCCCCCAGATAAACAAACAAATTACTAGGTACTTAATATGTACTCTCATATTTGTTACACTTTATTATAAACTTGGTTAAAATATCGCCTAGAATAGGCTACGAAAATAATTGTTTACCACCGGGCCAGGCGCTTTAAAGAGCGTGTGCTGAGTTAACTAGTTTATTCTTATCAGATTAAACGCTTTAGCTTGGCATGATTAAACACATTATTTATATCAAACATGCGTGATTCAATTATAATAATTATTAGAGTAGAAACACTGATTAGAAGAAAACCTAAATTCGGTTTATTTTGGTAACACACTAAAATGTGCGTAGTTTAGCCATTAATTATTAATACGGGCCAGGTATATACCTAAACATACATTTTAGTTATTTTCAATTACAATTATTATTATTGTAGTTAATCACTGATTAGAAGAAAACCTCAATTCGGTTTATTTTGGTTCCACATTAAAATGTGCGTAGATTAGCCATTAATTATTAATACGGGCCTGGTACGTAGGTAGGGCCTCCTACCTAAACATATTTTTTTGTAATTTAACTGGAGCGCAGTATTCTCGACGTAAAACTTGTAGACCGAGTCAAAACGCTCTAAAACACAAATCGCAGACGTTTCCCAAAAAGCAGCCAAGTTAAAATATGATTGGGCTGGTCATATCTGTCGTATATCTGACGATCTTTGGGCTAAAACTACCACCTTGTGGGTCCCAGATCGAAAGAGGCCTCGAAGCAGACCCCAAGATTAGGTGGCAAAATGATTGAAACTCTATAATGCAGAGTGGACAACAACAGCTTTCGATAGAGAGAGGTGGAAAGAGGTAGGGAGGCCTTTGCAAATATAGACTAAACAATGAAAGTTCCTTTGATAAGTATGACCAAAAACGTGCGGAAGGGATACCCTTACAATTTGATATAGTTATCTCTTTCCAGACTTCTTAAAGTCATGGAACAAAAAGGGACAACATGACATGTGTTCACTTTGTCTGTTTGAAAAGAATGGTCAATTTCAAAGGTATCAGTCCACGTCTCTATGTATACTCGTATGTCCAAAACATATACGTAGGTATTAATTAATAGTTATCTCGATTCTATTGTTAGTCAGTTGAACGGTCAGTTCGATATCTAAAAACAAAACGTGAGGCAAAAGTATAAAGATTGCTTTTCATAAGTCATATTTGATTCACTACGATCAAATCCTTAATGCCAAGGAACAAATTATAGCGATCGATGCTTTAGTATATACTTGCTATACTTAGTACAAATTATCAAACATATCATCGTCTGATAGTAAAACAATGTACCTAGCTCGATCAAAAACTTACTTGATGGCGGATTAATCATAATGATTGATTATTGAACATGGAAAATTATATAAAGCAACCAGCCAACAAATTAGCATCCTAAGCAAACTTCAATATGTTGCCTGGAAGATTATAAAAGTTACCATAAAAAGAACTTCGTTCTTGTATCGTTTAATTATATTGTACCTCAATGTTGGACAAAACTTAAATTTAAGAGTCACCTACATGACAAAACAAGGTAGGCAAACAAAAACAAACGTCGCATATTAACTTAACAACCTGGATATGTTATCAAATTAGGCTGTAATATATCAATTCCAAATATAGGTATCTCAACAGAAAATTAAGAGATTTGCCCACAATTCTTAAGAAATCACAACTGTACACAAGAAGTGTCTGCCAAAATCGCAATTGAATGTAACACTAACAACAGAAATACCCACGAAATATTAAAGTAAAAGCTGTTTTCATAATCATTGCACAATTTCGAAGTATAATTTCCATCACGTTACGATGCCGAATATTCGAATATCGATCAAACAAACTCTAGTATTCATTATATTCATGGGATTTTCATTTCGCTAAGTAGTTAAAATCTTGCATAACCCTTTCTGTGCTTCGGCGGCCCTGGTATCCAATGTTTTCCTTTTGTTGAATAAATGATTCGCTTTCCCGTAAACTTTGGCTTTTTGTTTGAGAGGATTCCCAAAATCATTTCGTAATTGCTACGTTTATTTTAGTTGGCCATAAACCCCGCTTATTTTTTTTTTGTAAGTCATTGCTTCTCTTCAATTTTTCCTTGTGCCAAATTCACTTCCGATGGTCAATTGTTAGCAAAACAATTGATGTCGTAAACAAAGATTCCTTTGAAAACACCGGAATCAAAAGCTTTGGTCTATAACAGAAATAATTTGGAGGATAGATTTCGATCTAAACTATCGACAGCAGACGCCGTACATCACCTGACTGACTTTTTGGTGCAAGAACTTGACAAGGGTAACCACACAATAGGAATATTTCTGGATCTTTCTAAGGCTTTTGACACCGTCTGTGTCCCGATTTCGTTGCATTAAGTCGAGAACATTGGTATAAGAGGCAAACAGTTAGAATTAATTTAAAGTTACTTAGAGGACCGCACACAATGCGTAAAAATCGGTAATATTATAGTTAGCACTGATGAAAAAAACACATCTTTCGGAGTCCCTAGGGAAGCATCTTAGCTACTACGGTATTCCTTATTTAAATAAACGACGTTTGTAATTTACACATAAATCACGGTACTATCATATCAAACGCTGACGCCACTGCTCTCCTTTTTTCCGCTGAGTCAGAAAAATATGTTTTCGAGTATGCGCAACATGGATTTAATTGTGTTAATAAATGGCTTCATCACAATTTACTAACATTTAATGCAGAGAAAACCAACTATGTTAAGTTTACCATACGCAAATTAACAGCACAACAAACTAACACACCACTGTACGCCCATCACTGTGGCGCCTTTCCTAGAATTCCCTGTGCATGTCCTTGTAATAATGGCACAAATAAAATAAAAAATCTGGGTATCATAATAGACGAAACACTTGCCTTCAAAGAGCATATCGAGTGTTTAAACGGTAGAATACGTAAATTAATATATGTCTTCAAGAAAATGTGACATATTGCAGACCCAATATTAATAAGGCAAGTGTACTTTGCTCTATGCCAGTAAATATAAACATATTGCATTACAACATGGCGTAGGAAATACTTTGTTACTAACTCTACTACAACTAACTCTGTTGAAAGAGCTCAGCGAGCAATCCTCAAAGTATCAACCTCCAAACCGTTTCTATATCCAACTAATTCCCTATACCAAGCTTGTAAAGTATTTACAGTTCGACAACTATTTATTTAGAGTATCATATTAAAGCAACACACAGCCCTTCCCTACAGCACTATATCTACCAACAAAAGGCGACATAATATAATAATTCCGACTAAAATACAAACAAGACACGCATTCACATCCAAATGTTATATATTCCTGGGGCCGCTACTTTACAAAAGACTAAACGCATTAACTAACCTAATTCCTTGCACCTACTTCAAATGCAACAAAATTGTCAACAATATCCTTCTGAATATGTCCTACGAAGATATAGAAAAAATATTAATTGTGTTAAAATAATTATCTCAACAAAACACACATTTACCTAAAGAAGAAGTAGCAAAAATGCCCCACTTTCGACTGCAAAGATACGTATCTCAAAAAATCGCTAAAAATCAGTATTAAAAAATTATATACTTCCGGTAATCATCTTTACTGGCTAGCACATAAAAAAATTGCTCTAAATATTAATTCAAGAGTAAAAAACCTGTAATATACTAACTTCTGATTTTAGTTTTAAAATAGGATTGAAAAGCAATTAAACACTGTAATAACTCACGTTTGATAATAGTTATTATACTAGGTTAGTAATAAAGCACATATACTGAAGAGTTTTGTCAAACAATAAAACAAAATATGCTTAAACCAAACTTGTTAGCAGATCATGTCGAAGAACATAATCTAAACCAGCAGAGTTCCCTTTGCGAGGTTGGAAGCAACTAGCGAAGAAGTTAATATGATTTTCCGAGACATATGGGGGATTAATTATGATATCAGAGGGTCTAGTACGAGTTTGCACTCGATCGTCACGGTGGACGATAGCCTAGTCGTCGGGAACAATTTTCATACATTTTCTAAATGCGCCCCCTAGCGGACTCTATCGATAGCTACTCTCCGTTAGGGGTGCTTTTAGAAAATGTGTTCGGGGATACAGGCTAGAGTCTATAAAAAAATATGTTCATTTGTTTAATCTTTATTCCACTTTTTTATGGTCGTTAGAGTAGTAGGTATTGCATGATTGAAAGTAAAATATTTTTAAGTTAAGTATTTAATACTGCGCCTGAAACAATATTTGGAGCAATTTCTAAGTATGATAGCCAGTAAGGATGACAATCAGAGGTATGCAATTTATTAATACTCAATTTTATCTATTATTTGAGATATTTTTCTCAGCTGTCGGACGTGGGGTAATTTTATATGGAAGTTGCAACTTCTCCTTTATTAGTTGTAATAATTGATAAGATATTGTAGATCTAACATTACTGTACTAAAACATGACGTACTAAAAAATATTGTAGTAATAATAATAAGGGCAACACCGAAACTGTCAACGTGTCTATTCCTCCAAAAATGTTTAAATATTAATATTTTATAAATATCATCTCATCCACAGTGCAATAGTATATATAATCTGAATTATAATATAAAACACAAGCAACGTAAGAAAATACCAGATAAAAACCACCATAATAACAGAAATAGTGAAAAGTTTATACAATGACAGCCGTCACGCCAAGCAATATGACAAGACAAACAATAAAAATATATACGAAAATGAAAATAAAAACGGAGTAGCATGTTGACGAGAGCCAAGAAACGTACAGCACACCCAACACCTCCGGACTCGTCGCTGAGCTCCGCCTCGCAGTCGTCGGAACCTGCACCAGTAATGTCGACAGCTGCAGTTGCGTCGAGCTCCAGCGACGAGTATTTCTCTCCGCCGTCGACACCGTCACCTGCGCGGCGGCGTGGGAGAGGCCGGCCACCAGCGTGCTTAGGACCTCGGGGCCCACCGGCCCCCCACAGGGTTCCCGCTGCCGGTGGTAATGTGTAGCGCATGAAGTGGACGTCATCAATAAACGAACAAGTCATGCGCGCATATTTTGGGGCGACAGAGGGGGGCACTAACCTCACTGCGTACCGTAGTCGCATGTTGTCTTTATTTCAGGCCTTGGAACCAAGCATCAACGTCACGGCTCAACGATTATCGGATCAGGTACGGGTTATTCAGCGCAGTGGCAAGCTGGATAATGCCGTGCTTGATAGGATTCGCTCAGAGTACTTACCTTCGAGCCATGCCAATCCTGTCCAGCCTACACAAATATCTACGCTGAATGCACCGCCAATATGCGGCAGTGCCGTTAGGGAGGAGGATGACATGGCTGATAATGTAAGTACCCAGTGCAATGAGGAGGTAAAAGACGCTTTGGAATGTGCTATTAGGGACTACCGGTACACTCCACTAGATATCAGGCCTCGTCTACCGCGGTTGCCTATGCATAGGCGAAATATAGCGCTGGTAAGTGCTCTTGACTCGTTATTGTCAAATTATTTAGATAATAGCGAGGATCTCGGTGATACGCATTCAATCTTGTACTGTACTGCCGTGGCAGCTTGTCGTATAGCTGGTGTTAAGCTTCTTGAAACTGACACTGCTGTACGACAAAGGTCTGCTGTACCGGCGTGGCAGTGCAGGATTGAGCGGCGTATTGCCGAGGCAAGGGCACTTATTGGCAAGCTGATCTGTTTTAGGGAGGGGAATACACGCCCTAGGGTAATGCGCTTTGTGAAACGGGCTTTTTCGGGTACTAATATTAGTCCTCAAGATTATATAGCCCGGGTCACAGAGCGCATTGACTACCTAAAACAGAAAGTCTATGCATGGGCAAACCGAATTCGTAGATTTAAAAAACGTGTGGACCGGTACGTCATCAATAGTACATTCCAGAGGGACCAGAGGTGGTTATATAGAAGCTGGGAACGACCAGATCAATGTGTTACTAATGTGCAGCGGCCGGATGCGGACACCACAGCCACGTTTTGGCGTAGCATATGGTCGATGCCCATTGGTCATACCGAAGGCGATTGGATGCGAGATGTCGAACGTGCATGCGAACATATTCCCGAAATGGAATGCGTGGCCATTTCTAGCCAGGACGTTACACAAGCAGTCCGTCCATTATCTAATTGGAAATCTCCAGGATTAGACGGGCTGCACAATTTCTGGCTGAAATGGCTACGTAGTTCGCATGAACGCTTGGCATCTCAATTCCAATCAGTCGTGGAATCTGGGTCGCTGCCAGCCTTTATGACGACTGGAATTACCCACCTGCTCCACAAAACTGGCAGTACTAGCGAGCCCGGTAATTATAGACCGATAACATGTTTACCATCGGTCTATAAACTTCTTACATCTATTCTGAGAGCTAAAATAGCTAAGCATGTTGAAGACTTTTCAATTATATCAGCCTCTCAGAATGGATGTAGGAAGGGGGCTCGTGGTACTAAGGAGCTCCTCCTCATTGACATGGCCATTAGCCAACAAGTTCGCCGTAACCGAAAGGATCTGGCGGCATGTTGGATAGATTATAAGAAAGCGTATGACTCCGTGCCGCATACATGGCTTTTGAGGGTGCTAGAGTTGTATAAAGTAAATACTACTCTACGCACCTTCTTAAAGTCATGTATGGGGCAATGGAATACGATTCTTTGCTATCCAGGATGCCGAAGGATCCAGGAGGATGGCGAACGTATTAAAATTGAGCGGGGAACTTTTCAGGGCGACAGTCTGAGTCCCCTTTGGTTTTGCCTAGCCATGAACCCTCTCAGTACATTACTGGAGGGTTCAAGGTTAGGCTACAGGTTACAGAGAGGCGGTCAGGTCATATCTCACCTGCTATTCATGGATGACCTGAAGTTATTTGCCCACTCTGATGCCCAATTGCTAGATTTACTAAACGTAACCCAAAACTTTAGTAAGTCTATCAATATGGAGTTCGGTGTGGATAAATGTGCTGTCATTCATGTGAAGCAGGGCAGGATGGTGGAATCTGAGGGGCTCCGACTCTCAGATTCCATTTATCTAAGATCGCTTCTCTTAACCGATACCTATAAGTACTTGGGTATGTCACAGGCTTTAAGTATCAATGAAGCTGACATGAAGCAGACATGAAGCAATCGTTGCAAGAGCGTTTCTTTGGCCGCCTGAAAAAAGTATTAAAAAGCCTTTTATCAGGTGGCAACAAGGTTCGTGCTTGCAACGGTTGGGTCATGCCACTTCTTGTATACTCCTTTGGCATACTCAAGTGGACTCAGTCTGAATTGGATGCCCTGGACAGAAGAGTCCGCACATTGTTGACGGCATATCGTATGCATCATCCACGTTCATCCGTGATGAGGTTGTACATCCCGCGGAAGTGTGGGGGTCGAGGCTTTCTGAATGTCAAGACCCTACACAACCGCGAGGTGTGCAATCTCAGAGAATATTTTCTCCGGGCGAACGTGGACATGCATCGAGATGTTGTCACAGTGGACAATGGACTCACCCCGCTCAAGTTGGCTAAGGAGAACTGGCGCATACCTGTAGTACTCAGTACTGATGATCGCAAGCGTGTATGGCAGAGCAAGGAGCTTCATGGCAGGTTCCATTGGGCCCTGTATGGACCCGATGTAGACCTATTAGCCTCGGTGAACTGGCTACGCTTCGGTGACCTCTTTGGGGAAACCGAAGGGTTTGTTTGTGCAATTGCTGACGAAGTTATCAAGACGAATAACTACCGGAAATATATCCTGAGGGATGGCACTACCGATATTTGCCGTGTGTGTCACCAGCCCGGTGAATCTCTCAGGCATATTGTTTCCGGTTGTTCACGTCTTGCTAACGGTGAGTACTTGCACAGACATAACCAAGTAGCTAGAATCATTCACCAGCAACTTGCTCTGAAATACAAACTTGTAGACATCGAGGTACCGTACTACAGGTATGTGGCAGAGCCAGTTCTCGAAAATGGTCATGCCACATTGTACTGGGATCGATCTATCGTCACAGACAGGACTGTTGTAGCCAACAAACCTGATATTGTGGTGATAGATCGATCAGAGCGCCTCGCAATAATTGTTGATGTCACCATTCCTCATGACGAGAATCTCGTGAAAGCCTCGGCTTTCACGAGATTTCTCGAAAGACAAACAGATTAAATATCTGGACTTGGCTCACGAGATTGTCGACATGTGGGATGTGGACTCGGCAATTATTGTGCCGATAGTTGTAACGGTTAATGGCCTAATAGCCAAGAGCCTCGATCGTCACCTTAAGAGGCTCGCGTTGGGTGCTTGGGTCAAGGGTCTGATGCAAAAGGCAGTACTTCTCGACACGGCACGTATTGTGATGAAGTTCCTGTCTCTGGAGCCCTAACCACCGGCAGCTTGGACCCTGTGCCCGTTGCTGGTGGGATCCCACGGTTTTTTTTATATTTTTAAATGTATTTTTTTTGTGATATATTTAAAAATGTAATTTAAATTTGATTAATAAGAAATAAATGAATAATAATAAGAATAGATGGCTTACTAGTGGCTATTTATTCCCTGAAACTGAAGGGTTTTTAATAGCTATTCAGGATCAAGTTATAAATACTAAAAACTATAGGAAACATATTATAAAAGATCCCAATGTTATAGATGATAAATGTCGCAAATGTCACCGACAGCCAGAAACCATACAACACATTACAGGAGCATGTGCTACACTGACACAAACAGACTACACACATCGCCACAACCAAATAGTAAATATTATTCACCAAAAACTAGCACTCAAATATAAGTTAATAGAAGATACTCATACACCTTACTATAAATATAACCCCAGCTCTGTATTAGAAAACAATACCCATAAAATGTACTACGACCGAGCCATACAAGACTATTCATTTCAATAGACCGGACATTACAATACACCATAAAACACAAAATACTGTATATATAATAGATATTGCAGTACCAAATACCCATAATCTTCTAGAAACTATTACCGAAAAAATTTATAAATATACTGACCTTAAAGAAGAAATAGCAAGAATCTGGCAAGCCCGTAATATATACATTGTACCAGTTGTAATATCTACCACCGGAGTAATACCGAAACACCTACATCATAGTCATACGCCCGTATTCACAAACGTTACTATGAGGTCTCATAGTTTGAATGGACGCACAGAGTACAAAAAACCTATTCAAAGACAATACTTGAGTGCCGGCTAGCACTATGCGTCCCTTAAAACGAACGCACAGCTAAGGTACCCCGCTAGCTATATTACGCAACGCATAGGGTCAATTTTGTGTTTGACTTACGTAAAAACTTAGGTTATGTATTATTTGCGTAGTTTGGTGTACTTTGCTCGAGGTTATTTTCGCATCAGTTTACAATGGATTATAGTAGCGAAGAAGGATTTGATAATTATATCAACGAACAAAGAATAACTACTAGGAGAGTTGTACGGGATTTCCAAAATCCTTTTGATTATTATAGGTAGTTCGGAGGAATTTCGACGCTATAGGTTTTCCAAAAAAGTGATGTTTTGTCTACTCATACCACTCGTGAATGAAGACCTAGAAAAATTAACTGCGAGAGAACTTCCAGTACCAGCTATTTACCAAGTTGTAGGTTTATCCATATTTATTATGTTCACAAATCCACAATTCAATACAAATATACCACGAAGTAAATCGGCACAGAGACGGAATAGTACCTATTGTTTACAGCTTCTTTAGAGGTTATGTTATGACAAAATTGACAATTAAAATTAACATGAATGAACGTCAGTGAAGCGCAACGAACTACGCAACATACGCGAACCAATCAGAGAGCTTTATTTAACGCAGTGCGTTCTCATAGTTAAGGGTCGTTTGAGTATTGTTTATGAATTGAAAGGCTGGCCATATGCGACGCACTGAGAAATGTCTTACTTCGCATAGCGTTGCCACTTTACTTACACAAGTATCGTTTGTGAATACGGGTGTTAAACTTCTTGATTTAACACCAAATACTTTCCTCAATATCCAAAAAGCAGCAATTTTGAACACATGCGGGATAGTACGCAAATTCATGCAAAGCGATGAAACACTAAATCAGATTTAGCTCATGTGACAATTACTTGGTCTTGACCCGTAAATGTCATCAAAACACCAGCGATAGCTGGGTATAAAAACCATATCCATAATAATAATAATAACCTAGCAACACGTCAACAAAGCAACATACAGTTTTCCTTGAATTTTTATATTTGCAATTTATAGCATATTTTTGTGTTTATATTGATATTTTCGACTACATGCCGGACTTTTTTATTGGATAAATATATAATTAGTACAAGTAACCATTAAATAAATTAAGAAAAGAAATCACAAAAATATTATTGAAGATGACATCAAATGTTAAAGACAAATCAAATAAACATAAACTGAAAGTAAACAATAGTAAACAAATACATAAATACGAGGAAATGATATTATGTTGACGAGAGCTAAGGCAGCTGCTGCACGCCTGAGACCCCCGGACTCGTCGTTCAGCTCCGCCTCACAGCCGCCGGCACCAGCACCAGCATCGCCGCCGAGTGTTGAGGCGTCGAGCTCATCGAACGACGAGTATTTCTCTCCGCCGACGTCGCCACCACCTGTCCGCCGGCGAGGGAGAGGCCGGCCACCGACACGCTTGGGACCCTGAGACCCACCGGTCTCGAACAGGGCCCCCGCTACCGGTGGTAATGTGCACCGCATGCGATGGACGACTTCTATGAATGAGAACGTCATGCGGGCATATTTTGTGGCCACAGAGGGTGGAACCAATCTCAGTGCGTACCGTGATCGAATGCTGCCTTTGTTTCAGGCGCTTGAACCAGCTGTCAACGCAACGGCTATCGGATCAAGTGCGGGCCATCCAGCGGTGTCGGCTGTTGGATGATACTGTGCTTGAGAGGCTACGCTCTGACGTGCAGGGAAGTCTCCTCATCACTTCTTCATCGCAAACTGGCACGGTAGATACACAATATCAACAGTTGAATCTCCCTGATGAAGAGGTAGATGATGAGACTTCTCACGTAAGTACCCAGTGTAATGATCAGTTAAGGAGTGCTTTGGAATGTGCTATTGGGGAATACCGATCCATGGACCCAAATGTTCGACCTCGTTTGCCTCGTTTGCCCATGCATAAGAGAAACATAGCGCTAATGAGTGCCCTGGATTCGTTATTATCAAACTATTTTGATAATAGCGAAAATCTTGGTGATACACATTCAATCCTGTATTGTGCGGCTGTAGCTGTATGTCGGGTAGCGGGAGTTAATCTGTCTGAAAATAATACCGCTCCTCGACGAACCGCTACTGTGCCAGCTTGGCAGTGCAGGATTGAGCGTCGTATCGCTGAGACTAGGGCACTCATTGGAAAGCTATCCTGTTTCAGGATGGGCAATACGCGACCGAGAGTGATGCGCTTTGTGACTCGAGCCTTTGCGGGAACTGGTATCAGTTCCCAGCATTATCCGGCACGAGTTACAGAGCGCATCGACTCTCTGAAGCATAAATCTGATATATAAAAAAAGAGTGGATCGATATTGCCTGAATCGCACATTCCAAAGAGACGAGAGGTGGGTGTACAGAGGATGGGAGCAACTTGATTCCATGGCCGGTGAAGGTGATGGGTGTCGACCGGATGATGATGCCACTAATTCATTTTGGCGCAGCATTTGGTCGACGGCTGTCAGCCATGCGGAGGGTGATTGGATCCGGGATGTTGAGCGAGTATGTGAACGAATCCCAACTATGGAACCAATATTTATAACACAAGACGATATAGCCAGTGCAGTCCGTCCATTACAAAACTGGAAAGCAGCAGGACCGGACGGACTGCACAATTTTTGGCTTAAATGGTTCCGTAGTTCACATGCTTGCTTAGCGTCTCAGTTCCAATCATCATTGGAATCGGGTTTGCTACCAGACTTTTTAACATCCGGCCACACTCACCTGCTCTATAAATCTGGTGGTACCACGGACCCCAAGAATTATAGACCGATTACTTGTCTGCCAACAATTTATAAACTTCTTACATCCATTTTGAGAATAAAATTATCAAAACATATATTTGATAATTCAATATTATCAGTTTCTCAAAATGGATGTAGGAGTGGGGCGCGTGGTACTAAAGAACTCCTTCTGATTGACATGGCCATTAGCCAACAGGTACGCTGTAATCGAAAAATCTATCGACATGCTGGATAGATTACAGAAAGGCTTACGACTCCGTGCCACATACCTGGCTTTTGAGGGTGCTGGAGTTGTATAAAGTAGATACAACTCTATGCACCTTCTTAAGGTCATGTATGGGGAAATGGAGGACCGTATTGCGCTATCCAGGATGTCGATCGAGTTTGGATTGCGGTGTTCCAATAAAGATCGAGCGAGGTATATTCCAGGGCGACAGTCTGAGCCCTTTGTGGTTTTGCCTAGCACTGAACCCTCTAAGTACTTTATTGGAGGGTTCAGGGCTAGGCTATCGGTTAAGGAGAGGTGGCCATGTTATATCTCACCTCCTTTTCACGGATGACCTGAAATTGTTTGCCCTCAACAATCTCCAACTGACTGCATTACTTAAGGTAACTGAAACCTTTAGTAATTCTATCAGGATGGAATTTGGTGTGGACAAATGTGCGGTCATGCATGTGAAGAAAGGTGAGATTATGGAATCTGCAGGGATACAACTCTCAGATTCCATACAACTTCGGTCCCTCTCTCTAACGGAAACTTACAAATACCTGGGTATGTCGCAGTCTTTGAATATCTCTGAGGCTGACATGAAGCAGTCGCTGCAGGCTCATTTCTTTGGCCGCTTGAAAAAAGTACTAAATAGTCTTTTATCAGGTGGTAACAAGGTGCGAGCCTGCAACGGATGGGCCATGCCAGTCCTTATGTATTCCTTCGGGATAAGGTGGACTCAGACTGAACTTGACGCCCTGGACAGAAAAGTCCGTTCAATGCTGACTGCATCTCGGATGCATCATCCACGCTCGTCGGTAATGAGGCTATACATCCCGCGGAAATGTGGTGGTCGAGGATTTTTATGCCTTAAGACCCTTCATAACCGCGAGCTGTATAACCTCAAAGAATATTTTCTGCAAATGAGTGTGGATATGCATCGAGATGTGGTTGCAGTGGATACTGGACTTACCCCGCTCGCTCTGGCTAAAGAGAACTGGCACAAACCTGCAGTACTTAGGATTGAGGACCGGAGAGAAGTATGGAAGGGCAAGGAGCTACATGGACGCTTCTATAAGGCCTTACAAGGGTCTGATATAGATTTTAAGGCATCCGTTTCCTGGCTGCGCTTCGGTGATCTTTTCGGAGAAACCGAAGGTTTTGTCTGTGCAATTATGGATGAAGTTGTCATGACAAATAACTACCGCAAGTATATCCTGAGGGACGGTACTGTTGACATATGTCGGGCGTGTCACCAGCCCGGGGAATCTCTCAGGCATATTGTGTCCGGTTGTTCGAGTCTTGCCAATGGTCAGTATTTGCACAGACATAACCAAGTGGCTAGGATTGTCCATCAGCAACTAGCCTTTAAATATAAACTCATTGGTTCTGAGGTACCGTACTACAGATATGTGCCCGACCCAGTTCTCGAAAATGGTCGTGCACTGTTGTATTGGGATCGGTCTATCATTACAGACAGGACTATTGTAGCCAATAAGCCTGATATTGTAGTGATAGACCGAGCAGAGCGTCTCGCAATGATTGTTGATATCACCATACCACATGACGCTAATCTCGTGAAGGCGGAAAATGATAAAAAGATTAAATATTTAGATCTAGCTCACGAGATTGTCGACATGTGGGATGTAGATTCAGCAATCATTGTTCCGATTGTCGTTTCAGTGAATGGATTGATCGCTAAGAGCCTCGACCAATATCTTAAGAGGCTCGCACTGGGCAGCTGGATCAAGGCCTTGATTCAGAAGGCGGTTCTTCTCGATACGGCACGCATTGTGAGGAAGTTCCTTTCTCTGAGGCCCTAACCACCGGTGGCTTGGTCCCTGTACCCGACACCGGTGGGTTTCCGTGGTCCCATTTTATATAGTTAAATTTATATATATTTAAGGTTTAATTATGTAAAATTCGATTATGTGAATACTGAATAATAAAGAGATAATAATAATAATAATAATCTTTATTGTACACCAAATTTAAATTTGACATAGGAATTACAACATATAAGTATAAATTGCACAAACGGCGGCCTTATCGCTAAAAAGCAATCTCTTACAGGCAACCCGTAAGGAAAAGAGAAGTAAGGAGCCAGACATAGGGCAGTTTTGGCGTAGTAATGAAATTATACCAAACAAAATACGAATACACACTATAGTATACAAATACACTAATATATATACTATAATATATATACATACATACGTACAAACAATAATATAATAAATTAAGTAGTAAGTAATTGATTGTATATTTTATAGTATCTAATTTGCCCTAATCGCCTGAAACACAGGTTTATCCTAGTTATATGTATAAGCTTATATCAGGTTCCTAAACTAAGCTTTTGTACTCTAATTAAGTAAATTGTACACTTTTATTTAACAGAATAAATTGAATTTGAATTTAAACAATATTTGTAAGTCACCATACAAGTGTTATTAATGGAATCTTAATATATAAAATCCTTGCGTTACTGACTGACTGACAGACACGCTACAGCCGAAACTATTGAGCGCAGGAAGCTGAAATTTGGCATGTGTGTTCTTTGGGGTCCATAGGGGTTCACTAAGAAGGGATTTCGGCGGGAAATTCCCACGGGATCGGCCAAAACGGGTAAATTTAAAAAAAATGCAGGCGTAGCTGCTGGCGTCCTCTAGTATAGGATAAAAATCTTAAAAACTGCCTACATAATGTTACGCATTTTAGCAAGCCTTGTAAGTCATGTGAAACTCGACAGCGAGAGAGGTTGAATAAATTACAATATACTCTTCAGGAATCTCCTGAAACAAATGAAGCGTTTCTAAAGACGAATAAAGAAATTAGAACTTAGTACAAAACAATGACTAAGTATATAGACTTTACAAAGTATGAGATAACTGTCGTTTAAAGACACTTTTTGAAGAAGATCATTATTCACTTCTACTCAATTCGTCAAACTTTTGATACAAGGGCAAGGGTTTCAGCAAATTCTTATACGCCTAGGTTCGTACGTAATGGCGCAAGCAAGTGAGTGACAATCCTCTTCTACATCACATCTTGAGAGCGCTGCGCGCCGTGTACCCGTCTGAACCGTGAATAGCCCACTCTATCACCCTGCTACTCACATAGAATATTTTACGACGAAACGCTACAACATTTTAAGGTAATATATTCTTGCTGCTATATTCTTAGCTTTGAGATCAAAAATATTATCGTATATTTATAGTGTAAAAATGAAACTACTTTTCAGCGATGTTTGCCGGCGGGCTATTGGATTACCTTATTTTCTAATAACATGTCATCTATGAATCATAAAATAAGCTTTTGACTTTAAAGAAACTTTTTAAGGGCTATGTGAGCAGGACGGGAAATACAATAATCAATAAGGATCTTCAAAGCACACTGCTAATACATTGCATATGACATCATCCTCCTAGCGTTATCTCAGTCTCAACCCAGGGGCCGCTTTCTAGTCTAACCAGATTTGGCGTAATATTAGCTTTTCCACGGAGCGACTGCCTGTCCGACCTCCGCAACGCGAAGGGATAGCAATATTCCATGGTTTAGACTAGTGTCAGTTTATTTTAGAGGTATTGACGCCCTATAACGATTGTCAAAGATCTTCATGACAGCCGGGACCGACGGCTTAACGTGCTCTCCGAGGCACGAGACAAGCGATAATTAACAATTCAATACGCACATAACTCCGAAAAGTCAGTGGTGCGCGCCGTGGATTCGACCCCGATACCCTCTGCATGGCAGTCCGTTGGTATCTCCACCCGGCTATCGCAGCCTTACATTGCATATGACATATTGCATGTAAAAAACATTTCGAGTCTATTTCTGGCAACAATAATGCCGTAGAAGTAGATACATATAATATATTACTAGCTTTGGCTAGCGGCTTCAGAGTTGTGTTAAAGGTAACATTACTATTTCAAGGAACCAGAGATATAAAACCACATCTATATCCCCTAATTAAAACATAATAGTTATCCTATGATAATTTTCACCTTGTTTTCCTCCTCTCGACAATTTTGCCATAAAAACTATTTCAGCCTTCGAGGTCAAATCTATTTAGTATCTTCTTGGGTTTAAGCGAATGTTACACATTGAAATTAAACTACAGTTTACGGATTTTATAGCGTTGTATTGGTTTCACTAAGTTATTACATTTGAAACTAAAGATCTAGAAACTATATTTTTAATTTATTACTAGCCGACGTTTCGAATTCTTTACAGAATTCATGTTCACGGCAGACTGAGGTGATATTTGTCTTTTTCTTGAATGTATAAGTTATCTCAAAGTACCCAAACATTTTTCAACTACTGGTGTTACCATTTACGCAGAATGAGCTCACAGTGTCCTTAGGTCTTCTGGTGACTTTGTCCTTCTTGGGTTTCATTAGCCTTATGACAGGGTCCCAAGCTGGACCTAATTCCTGGTCCTAATTTCAATAGGGAAGATGGTTGGAATGTTTCCAACCATCTTCCCTATTGAAATTAGGGTGTTTTTTAATTTCAATAGCCTCTCGTATCATCCTTGGAAGAAAACGATGTTCTTTTGCGAGTATCTGTGGTTCATCAAATCGCAGGTAGTGGTTGGGTCCTTGTTCCACATGTTCACACACACTCAACAAAGTCTGCTGTGTACAACGCGATAAAATCCGTAAACTGTAGTTTAATTTTAAATCTATTTAATTTTCTTTGTGAAATCATCAAAATCGACCTATCATTAAACGCAAAAACAGAACATATGTTAAACCGCACTGAAATCCGTTGCGTAGTTTTTAAGATTTAAGCATACATAGGGACAGACATACAGAACACAGGCTTTGTTTTATACTATGTAGTGATACGAGTGAAGATATTCCGTCACTTTTAGAAGACTTTTCTAATACGAGTGGCATCCATACCTGCCCGATCATCCTCCTAGCATTACACCAGATGCATCCCGGGGACTGAATATAAGTTTTTCCAAAGAGTGACATACCTGTTTAACCATCGCAACCCAAAGGGATAGCGATATTCCAAGTATTCCAACCTATCTGATGACGTACTAAATTTTATTTTCTGCTGTAAACGTAGAAACTGCTAAAATAAATAGAAAAGAGTTTTCTTATGTGATTTTATACGTTGCTTACCACAGGACAGCCCTTTTAATTTTTTTGTTGAATTCCAATACATTTTGTAACATGTAATTAACTCGTGTGATAGGGAGTTTGAGGAGCATTTATACACTACATCTACGCAAAATCTTTTTGCTTAACCAAACGCACGAGATTTTCTTGAGTTTGTAAATTCATCGCATACAAATAAACTGTAATGCAGGAATGAAAAAGTAGAGTCCTACTGCAAAGTCAAGTCTAACAGTAAAAAATAAACGGGTTAAAAATATCCTTATTATTTTTCACACTAAAAAACTGTAAGGCTTTCCTATATGTTCAACATTACGCATTGTGTGCAGTCGTATCATTGATTCTATACCCAATAAATAGACTTACCAAATTAAATATTAGAGTATTTAAGACTGCATCTAACCGGCTCTTATTTAAAATACAAAAGGCGGCTATACGAAGTTCAGGCTCCACCTGTCAAATAAATCAACTAATCAACAATTGAAAGTATTTACCGAGTCGGAACTCTTTTGAAATTGCCGGATAGCTAAGTTAGTAGGTCGTTCAATTAAGTTCAACTTAGACCACGGAACGTGCAACGTAACTACTCGTAGAGTTTTAGAACGAGCAGAGCTTAAAGGGCTACATTGAAGACGAGTAGTAATAAGTTGTTATACAGTGTATCCAAGTTTAAGACGTAATTGAAATATATGGCAATGGAACTCGACCTTCGAACATTTAATGCATACTGGCTAAAACATGGTTCTTGCAATCGTGAGAAATCGTAAAGTTGAGAGCGATATGTATACATAATATCTTAATACCTATATAAATAGATATTATAAAATGAAGTCCCTTTTCTTCCTGTCTGTCTGTATAAACACGATAAACTCAACTACTGAACGGATTTTTGTACGGTTTTCAACAACTGATATGGTGATTCCCGAGGAAGATTTAGGTATAAGTCTAGAGATGTTTATTTCAGACGTATACGTACTACTAACAGAAGCATTATTTCTTTTATTCTGTCTACACAACCTACTTGCTGGAAGTCCTTCACACAAAAAATACAGCACGGTAAAATGATCGAGCTTTACGTAGACAGATCGTCGTCCATAGGCTATTCAACATTACAGAACAATGGAAAATAAACTAATGCTCATTGTCGTTTCGCTCTAACACAATCCTCGTCTTCTAAGAAATGTCGTCCTCTTCCTACAAGGTCTCCAATTGTTTGCATGGTCAAATCTCTGTAAGCGTGGTCTTAGCAAAGTGGTCTTAATGTAAACGCACCTTTAAATAAACCAGAGAAAATTAATTTAAGAGTTTGCGCAAAGCAGGGGAATTAAATACGAGAAATTTAATTAAAAAGACTTGGGAATACGTGTCTTTAGGGCGCGGCTTGTGGCACTAGTAAAAACTCGTTTTATTAGCCTCATTTATGTGTCAAAACGTTATAATTTTTTGTTTGATAAAAAGAAGCTTGGAATAAGAAGTTGAGGCAGATTGGATTTCGGGCAAATTCTTGAGGAATGAAATGACATACTGTTGAGTAATGAAATGCCGTTTTGTTGGCAAAGAAAGAAATACAACGGTAAATAATGCAAATATGTCTCCTTGCCGGCTTTGTGACGTAGAAATATGGATAAAAATATGCAATATAAATACAAACAAGTGGAATAGTCTCTAAATAAAGGCTTTGCGAGCTACAGAGCCGACGAGACGATTATCCAGGGTGTCTACAACTTAATTTAGTGGGTGGGCATTTCCTTTATTCCTTTTCTACGTAACTGAACCTAAACATTCTAGTCAAATACACCTACTAAGGTAGATCAATAACATTTGTACAAATGAAAACGAATAAATTATAAATACACGACAATTCACAAACAAATGACTTACATGGTCCCACGTACCCAAAAACAAACCCACACATACAAAAGACAGAATGCGCACTCGAGCAACAATTTCCGTTATGCAGTGTCCATCGCCCGGTTACGATAAACCAATAACACAGGGTAACCAGATTATGGAAGGCACGTGATTGCAAATTAGTATGCCGACTGCAATTACGTCACCTTATAATAACATTGTCCCAATTAGCTCAAGTAATTGATTGCCATTTGTAAATTCATTTCAGGCTTTGCTGTATCATTATATTACGTAGATTAACGTTTATGGAAAGAGCTATGGCAGCTTCCCATACATCACTTTAGTTAATCACCAAAGTTAGCATCTATAAATGAAATATACATTATTTGATAGAATATATATTGCTGATTCTAAAGGTAAAAATATTGTAACTATAGGAGGTCAGGTTTTTGAGTTATTACGATTAGAAGTTTTATAGGTTATGTCATTATTAACCATCTATTTTGTATATGTTGCATCAAATAATAATTTATTGGTAAATAAAACTGAAGGAGCTCGATGGCATAATACTATTTATACCCACTAGTAAACATAATTAACGATTACGCAAGTCAAGCAACCCCAGGTGTGGGCACTACTCGGATTTGTGACCACAAAATATCTTCAGCTCCTCTGTACATAGAGAGAAAAGTCTGAAAAGCAGCGAAAACACTCAGAACACAAACAAACAAGCGCCAAAGGGCGCCAGTTGGGCGCCAGCGAGATGTGAAAATATCGAAATGACAAATGTCATGTTGTATTTTTTTATAGCGCCCAGTCCTATTAAATGTCGAAAGGAGTTTTTAATACTGTACTTTATTTAAAATCCGCATAAAAATAAACGTAACAAGCAAAAAATTGTATCATTCATATTAATGAATTATTTAAATCTCTTAATCTATAAACAAACATTCATGATTCTATCTTGGAAATAATAATTATTTACTCTGGCAACAGGCTTTCTGACAAACCAAAAGAAATGGCCATTATGAAAATCCGAAAATCAATTAACATCATAGCTATTTTTGATGTTATACTTTTTTACCTAGCCTTATCTAAATTCGACTAAAATATAGAAAATCGTATAAAAATATTTCATGAATTTTGGTGGTAATGAGTTTTAAAGACACTTTTAGTGCACTGAACAAAAAATCTGCCATAGCTCTTTCAGTTGTAATTAAAAGATTTTTTATTTTGTGGTTTGCTTTTTATTTTTTAATAGGCAAGCGAATTTTAAACATCTTCATAGCCTTAGACGGCGACACATGAACTTGGTCGTACGAATTGCGTGCTCACGCTGAATGGGCTTTTTCCGTCATATACATGTTAAATAGGTAGTGCGGGAAGTTCTCCTTGGTTGGATCGCAATAAATAGTCACTAGTTTCAAGACAAGGATGTGTGAAATATTTTTCAAAAGAAAAGATTTTGGCGAATTTCATCTCATTATTGAAAACCTACATAGTGACGCTGAACTGTTTTTTTTAATAGACACACGCCTGTATCCCCGAAGGGGTAGGCAGAGGCGTAATACACCCACATTTCGCCATGAATTTTTAGGTCGCACGTAATAGGGGGCGAGCCTATTGCCGTCACCGGGCACATCACCAGACTCCGTGCTGCTACTGAGAATTCTGAAAAACCCAGTAAAACTTCCAGTTAAAACCAAACTAAATGTAGTCTACGATTATAAATGGAACAATTCAAAATACTTCTAAATTTTCAAATTACTTCTGGACAGACAGAAAGCGTTACTTACGACAATTTTTAAAAGAAACCCAATTCGTTTAGTTTTCATATAATTTAAAGAGTTATTTCTCGTTAGAATCCAAAGAGCATTAGAAAGATAAGCCATTTCATAACTCTGTAATACATAAAGACAAGTCCACAAACATAAACAGTGGATAGTTTTGTTTCAAAGTTAAATAACTCAGTGAAAGCGCTTATCAACGATGTGCAGGTTAACAAGCTTTGTTTGACTGCCACTTGGTTAGCCATTTAACTCTAATTCTTTGTGGAGGATAGCCTGTCTTATTCTACAAGGCAATGGGTAATGTAAGTAAGAAAATATGTTCTCACTGAGAGGCTATTCATCAGCCTAGTAATTAACGTCGTAGAAATCTATGGGGACGTCTAATTATCCATGTCCTAACCATAACGAATGTACTATCTAACTTTCCTAAGATGTCGAGATGGGTTCGATAACGAATAAGGAATTTTTGATCTATGTATACTCTTCGTGGCCGTTGTTTAATATTTGTAGGATCTCCCGCCATACAGAAACGAAATATATCGAATCATAGTGTTAGCTTCAAAATCAGCAACTTTTCTAACAAGCTCTTAACCCCTAATTTAAAGCTGGTTTAAAAAAAGAATTTTTTAGTGCGTGCCTATATTATAAAGGCAACCAATTCTGATCCTCATTTCAGTGCATCACCTCCTTAAAAAAGTCAGTCTCCTAACAATCAGACCAAGAACTCAAAACCCAACATGAAAGTATCTCATGGGTGCCAAGTAGCGGTTACCGGGCAGCACAACGATCTATCACTGAAGCCGCGACGGACGGGTGACAGCGTTGACTATAATCGTGCCATATACTGAGCTTGTCACTCGGAGCCCTGCAGCTGACGGGTGACTCCGAAGTTGACACCTATTGACGGGGGTCAACTTAGCTTTTGTATTTTTGCTTGTGATGCCGGAACTGGCTAGCTTTGACGGGATATGCAAAAGTTGCTGTGTTTTTGACAAGGATTATTTGCCAGGGTATATACAAAACGTGCGTTTCGACAATTTATGAGGATAACAAGACGTGTTGCATTACTGTTTACGGTTTCAATAGTCTATTTGTGTTGGATATGCAGCGGTTCGATTCTTTAGTTACATACATACATACATACATAACTTCACGCCTTTTATCCCCGAAGGGGTAGGCAGAGGTGTATTTCTACACCCACTTTTCGCCAGATATACTTTAGTCCCACGTAATAAGAGGCGAGCCTATTGCCGTACCGGGCACATTTCCAGACTCCGTGCTGCTACTGAGAATTTCGTGACAGAAAAAGCCAATAACACCACCCGACCCAGGAATCGAACCCGGGACCTCCCGATCCCACGCGCACATTTATGCCGCGAGACCAACGAGGCAACGAGGTATAGGGTTTGATGTCGAGTTTTACGCAAAGATGGTATTTGCATCATGTTATCCCTTAGTCGCCTCTTACGACACCCACGGGAAGATAGGGGGTGGTGACACTTGTATTCTATGCCGTCAACCACACGGCAATTCTTTAGTTACTTAATCTAATAATCTAAGCTGCCGCTTATAGTGTTCAGATAACAGAAATGCATAGATATGATCATACGTTTGTATTTATTTATCGCTTTATAGCTGCCCGAAAGGCTTAAATGCATAGATATAGCTAGGCGTCGTAACAGCACACATACTAAAACCTCACACACGCACCAAAAACAACTGACTTTCAATAAGCACCATGCAACGGAATAGCATCTCCGCCGACACAGTAAGGCTATCTAAATATTCATGAAACTTTTCCAATACTATTTCCCTTCATACAAGTAGTTTGAAGGCGAGCCGATTCAATTCACACTGTGAAAGTATTGGCGCAAGATCATTTCGCCAAGAAAACACAAACGCTTGTTGGGAAACCATTAACTCTAGCAAACTTTGCTATCGAGGTATACAAAGTTTTGTATTCGTCATACAGCCTCTATCAGCAAAAGTATACAGTCTAGTTTTGATTGATTTAACAGCAAGATTCAGTTGTGAAAGTTTGTGTGGTGGATTTTTGTATGTGTGTGAAGCTTCGGTTTTGTGAATGTTTCCTAATTGCTAGAAACGGAGAAACATCCTGCTTAAAATTCTAGGTGGTAGAACCGACAAGTGCGCCGCAACCGTGGAATATATGAGTATGCATTAAAATCCTGACTTCCCTTTTTATACCGATAGCTCAAAAAATGTCATGTCGGTCAATCATCATCCTAGAGCAGGACATACCCTTCACCGGGGTCAAAATCTATCTAGACAAAGACTAAACACGAAATAAACTACTATAAAAATCCCGCCTATCGGGTAATGTTTTCTAGGACAAGACGCTCCGTTCATTCTATTATAAGGCTGGAATTTTCGTTCCAGTTATGCAAGACCTATGTGGCTTATTCAGGTGTTGGCTAATTCAGACCGCCTAAAGGCCTCTGACAACGTCTATTGATTTTTCTCCTGAGTCGAGAACCGGTTTCGGAGTCTTGCGTGCTCGCCGAAGCACGATAGCGCTCTAGCGGTCACCCATCCAAGTGGCAACTGATACAAGCGTTGCTTGACTTTACCGATCTATTACTATCGGCAAACCAAGTCACCTTGTGGGCGCTACTGTAAAACTTCTGGCTATCGGACAGTATTACCAAAGACAAGACACTCCGTATTACACACATAGGTACTTACATTCTATTGTAAGGCTGGAATTTCAATTCCAATTCCGCAATACCCACCACACACCACACACATCTAGCAGTCCCGCACCAAATTAAAAGTTATCCAACTGCAACAGCATTGCAGTATTACAATAAGATCACGTTACTGTTATCGCTAAACTTAATATAAGTTGGAAAAACTAGACGCCAAGGTAGTCACTTCTTAGTTACTTTAATGTTCAATTCGAGGAACCAATTTGACCTTCGGAGTCTTATTATAAGTATGAGAATATTAAAAAGATTTAGTTACCGTGCATCTGCATTGAAAGTAGTATTGTTAACTATACAGCAATGCAAAGATTACTTATTTTGTTACACAAAGAAAGACATTACATGACACAAGGTACGTCTTATTTTGTGTCGTAGTAAGTTTCTTGAGTGGTAGAGACCTGTATCTTCATGTCATTCCATCTTCTCGGAGAATATCAACGTAAAATATGGTGTTATGCGTATCTTTTCTTAATTCTATTTATGTCATGGCTCTATATCGTGTCGTTTAATGAAAATAAGGCAAGAGTGTGTACAAATCGTGGAAGTTTAAAAACATTTTACCTATTCTGTTACGACTTGTTAGTTAAGTGGAAATGTCAGTGATTAAGTCTCTCTCTCAAGTTCTTCTTTTCTAAATTTCCAATGGTCTTCAATATAAAATTGAAACAATAATCTTTATCCATAGTTAATAAGTACTTTTTGCCACTTGTCTACAAATAACCTTCACAATCCCAAGGGATACGCGATGTTTTAAAGTTTAGATGAGTATTTGGTTATTAGAGGGCACCAAGTCCCTGTAACGACTGACATTTATGTAAACTAGCGAGACCTAGGACAGCCTCCAAATTATGGAAAGGCAGAAACGCGCATAACCTCGTGAATCCATGAATCACTGCGGCTGTCACTTAGCCACGGGATCCTTTCCATGTCTCCAATCAGCTTTGAAAACAGTTAGACGCCCAATATGATACTTCCGTAATAAAACATTAGTTTTAATCAAACGTGTACGGTAATGTTCAATTTATAGAACTAATTAGACCTACTTATGATTTATTCGGTTCTACTAATAAATAATAATAAATTAATGTAATAAAACATGAGTATTGGCTTGTACGTGCAAGAATACTGTTATATAAATGATAATTTGATTCAACATTCCCCTCGGCAGTTCCAGGAAGAAAGACGTATCCACCCTGTGCGTAATCGATATTATAGTACTCCGTGTAATAATTTATGGGTAAGTGGAATCTATTATAATGGTTTTAGCCAACACTACGTAGAGGAAAATACTTGGTAGTAATAATAGGCTTCATATATCTTACTGCTGTAATGCACCTGTGATGACGTAATGCATACATAGCTCTTTTCCAACAGGACATTGTAAAAGTAGAGTACAAATTTTGAAGGAACTATGTTATATTATAGAAGTGCCTAAAATAATAGAAAATCAAAAGCAACAATAACTCTACTTTACTACATAATAATATGTCGGTCGGAAAATCCAAGCCCCATAAAGAGTTGTGCTACATGTCATGCAAACGAAGATCGCTAAGTTATAGTCAAGAAGTAGTGTCGAGCCCGCCACGCTAAGATGCAGAACAGGTCAAAGTACAGGATTAGGATTCGAAGCGGAATATGAGATGACTAACATGCGAGAGCATTTTCTTTAGTCCATCATAAATGGAATTCATTTGCTTATTAATAATCTTTTCTATCGCAATAGTTAGGGTATATACATGACTGCTTAGATTACTGATTCCTCTGCCCGCCATTCTTTTCGCCACGAATCGTTTACCATTTTTAATAATGAATACGACCACATGTGTTCGGTAATAAAAAATGTGAAGGAAGTAATATATTAATACGAGAGAATGTTTGAGCAAGTTGTAAGCGCCTAACAACAAGCCAACTTGAACAAAGTTGGCGAACGCCACCTGATGCGCTGACGGCCATTTTATTTAAACGTCGCGTATTTTATATCTGTGTTTACATAATATTTTGGACTTAGTACTTTTCGTGGACTCTATATCACTGTTTAGTAGTTACGGCAGAAGAACGAATAGTACTTATACAAACATTATTTAGTATTGTTTATGAGGACTTTACTTAAATAATAATGCTCAAATGAGCATAATATATTTACTATTGTAACTAACGTTTTCACGATCTTTCTGATCGGCTTCACTCCAAGTTGGAATTATTACTCCGTCTCATACACGCTGCAGTTATTCAGGATGAAGGCAGCCATAGTAGTATATCTACATTACGCGAGACTTTCCAGGAAAATTCCATATTCAATGTCGATGATGCTTGCAGAATCAGAAAATACTAACAACTTTGTTTTGTGCTCATCAATAAATAGATCCTGTAGTATTACGATTGCTCCTAGCTTAGGTTGTCCCTAGGTACGCCTAATTAGAATGATCCCTCTTAAACTGGCAGTTGAAGTCAATTTATTATGGCACCGGTAGTGCGTATACAAATTGGTATTTGATTACGAGGTACTTTTGTGAATTTACTGTACTAAACTGACGCCACGATAGAATTAATGCTCCAGTGAGGACACGGTTACCTCTTAATTATAATTGCCTAGTCTGAAACCATTGAACACAAGTTATTATCACAATTATTCAATTATCTCAGCTATGCTCACCCTTTGTGCAAAGCGTTTAAACAATAGTTCAGCAACCAGGATAACATAATCAAATAGGCGTAATGTTATTTAGCACTGGGGCAAATTACCATCTCTTCCGCAGTCATGAAACCCTGGTAACTACGCCGTCAGTTCATTAGAAGATAGTTGACAAGTTGAAGAGCACCCGTGACGTAATTACTTTGCTAGATGGAATGTTGCTTAGTTTTCAAGTGTACTCGTATGTATTCGTGACGGTTTAATATGAGAGAGTTGACAAAATCTCGGTACCTACAAAGCAAGAGCAACAAAAACCGAAAAGCCTAAGGTACCAAAAATAATAATGTATAGAGGTCAAATAGAGGTCTACTATGTTGTCAGTGTGTACTAATGTAGTGTTTTTACAAATAATGCGATTTTTTATAAGTTTTTTAATGATTGCATAGGTACGTAGCATAATTTGATAATCGTTATTAATAAAATCGTATTGTTCGTATTTACTCATAAAGTCTTCATCGAGACTAACACGTACAAAATAAATGAAGAAACACAAAAAGCGCATTCATAAAGCTAGTCCAGTATAGGCTGTTATTTTCATACTTTTAAATTATCAATCAAAAACTAACTTATTTCAAGATCAATCAAAACGGCATCAAATTAAAACACAAAAAAAAAGAAAAACACTTGTCGGAAAACAAACAAATACTACCCATAATTGTCAATTTTACTGTCAAAACTTTGTCTGTGCCAAAATGGCCTACGCTAACCTGTTTTGAATACGGAACGTTCGGCTTTGTACCGAAACGAAGCGTTGTCGTGAAAAATTCTTCCTAATATTATTCCCCGGACCAAGTTCTTGCGAATACCTTGTGAGAAAATTAATTTTGCAAGTTGCAGGTATATCTTCAATCGTGAGTTGTTTACTAGGATAAGTAGTAAGGAGCAAGGACTGAAATAAATTCCATTAGTATAAAATTAATGAAAGTTTTCTGAAGGTCAGCAGTTGCTAGTTTCTTATTATAGACCCACTCTTAGGTTCTGGCACACTTATTTAGTTTAAGTTTGTATGAGATAGTGTGTGCTTTGGTCCTCTTATATATATTTAAAACATCATTGGATCTAAAATGTCCAAAGTTAATAATAATTAGATAGCTTTCCCAACGAAGGTTGTTCGGGGATGGGGATAAAACATAGCCTGAATATTTATTATATTTATACTTACCTAATGGTGCTGATACATTTGAGAATTCACCTGTAATGAGTATTCTTGCAATGTTACAAAAAAGAAAACAAACAAGCGTGTCTTACGAACGTTCTGGCAAGCATTCTAGCGAATTGACAGTAAATTTGCATTCACTTTTTTGCTGATTAAAGTGTTCGTTAAAGAGTTTCAGTAAAGATAAAGTCAAAATCTCCAATGAAAGTTTAAATCCGAATAGATCTTAATGGTAATTAAACGGCATAAAACCTATTATTACGCACACTAATCGTTGCTCGTTCCCAAACGCGACAAACTTGTCGTAATGAAGTGATAGTAGTTCACTTTAGCCAGATATATGGAGTGGAAGATATCACCCCTTAATAACGTTAGTTCGCTTCTTAACTTCGTTCACTAGATGGTGCCGTGACTGTAACAATGGCGTTTATTGCTTTCATGACGCGAAGTTCAAAGATATAAAATTGAAATAATTATTGATATGAGTTCAGATATAATCTGCCACGGTATAAGGTTGTTGCGAGCCTGAGTAATCTTTGTGTCCATTATTGAATTTTTTGCAAAGCCTGTGACTTAGGAACTCAACCTGGTGCAAGAGCTGTCTTAAAAAAAATTAAGAAGGTAAAATAAAAATTATGATCCAGCTTAACTAATTTCGTCAAAGCACTTTATACAGTTTCCTGAATTCTGTGCTTTTCACTAAGGTCAATAAACATTAAGTATCTGCGGCACAAAACAATTATGTTCTGTGATCTATCATGCCTAAACCTAGAAGACAAACAAAACACCTCTTGAGAAAATAAACAATATCTGCCTATTACTTTCCTTCTCATGACATAAGTGCCACTTACAATCCACTCCTATGGAATCATTGAAGCAATTATTTCCATATGAAACAAGAATTCCCGTATATATCGAATATGAAACAATAGTACGAGGCAGTAATAAATCGCGAGACAGATCGGAACGCCACCTGTCGTCTTATATGTGAGTTATTGGAGTAAGTTTGTGTAACAGCTTCTGAGAAAGGTAGCTTTGACGGTGAAAGTGGTATCAAGTGTAGTTGTTGAGTCGAGAGATTTGTGAGAATAGTATAAACATGCAATATTTTCTTGTTGTTTGGGGATTTGGGATACTCGAAATTAGCTCAGATATTTGTGGTTTGCCTTCCGTAGATGTAAGAAAATTTGAATAATGTCAATGTATGTGTGTATTACCTATACACTATCCAGCCCTGAACCCTTAGCCTACATTAAGATACGCATAGCCAGTCATAGCCTTCATGTCGTAGCTCGCTACGATGATACGCGAGGCTTACTCTTCAGAAGAGAATAAAACGAAAAATGTTATGAAGTTAAAATTAGGTACGCAGAAAGTGATCTAAAAAAAGGCCACACTTTATGCATAATTTGGACAGAAATCATAAACGTTTTCGGCCAAACACCGAATATTTAACTGATAACGTTACGATTTCTTGCTTATGTTAGATTCGTCTTGTAGACACGTATAACATAAAAACAAGGCACGCAATATTTTTAAAGGTAACAAGTGTTAATTGTGTGAATATTAATGTTTGTATGTAGTACCTACTCTAATATCACATGAGTTTGCCTGTAAAGATATTTGTATGACCTTGAAAATATATAAATATATTTATGTCCCTACATTATGTTAGCACTACCCTATGAGACCACCAACATGCCTTAAACATGATATCCGTGCCTTCTACGCCATTATATAGAAATAATACCATAAGCGGTGTTGTTACACGGGCCATAAATTGTAACCGCTTGGCACCGCCATGTCGCCTGAGTTATGGCAGTAAGTTCATTCAGTGGCAAAAGCTACCTTCTAACCCTTCAACATATATCACTCGGTTAGAAGTAGATATGAGCTTTTATCGCTCTACAACCATTCCATTATAAAGTCCTGGCTGGTTAAGCGTTGAAAGAGAAACTGTCAAAAAGTTCAGGTATTATGGTAAAACGCGTATAAACCGTTAAATGCTAGTATGCTGTTTAATTTGGTTAGACGCCGGACGCCGCGCTCCAATTATATGGTATCCCACAGAAAATTACTTTTGATCGTTTCTGGTAAAGAAACTAATACTCTAAAGAACAAATCTAAGAAAAATTAGTCGAAAGGAAAAATCTTATTTATTTACCTTCTCTTGGATGTAACCGGAATAACGTTAGTAAAAATTGACCCTCTTTCATTGGACCTAGGTTTGCGAGGGTTACCAGAATCTTACTAAGGTAACTTAAGTTTGGTTAAAATATCATAATCAGTCGCAAACATAAACGCTATTTTAAGACTTGACAAATAATAGCTCACAGTACGATTCGATAGTCTTTATTTTGAGCAAAATTCTTAATCACATTGACTAAGCTATTTAAACTATACCTAAGGGCAGAACAGAGGTACTGTACTTTAGCTTACATTAGTCGCGGATAGACTAAAATAAACTTGTATGAGCAATAAAGACGCTAAAGTAGGTATAGACTTTTTCTAGCTGCTTTGTATTGCAGTTTATTTTCCTTGGGTCAAAGTTTGCAGGACCCTCGAAGGATTCCGGAATGCCCTGACGAATCTTGTCCTGAGACCTGAACCGGGAACGACAGCTCTACGTACCCTTCACACGGTCAACCATCGTAGTGATGACCTGTGCAAACGGTGCTTAACTTGGCCGATCCGAAAATTCCAAGTACCGTTCCAAAAGCGCACCTTAGCTTGGAAGAAATAGCGAACTGAACGGTTCTGATAAATGCGCTTATAAAATTACCGAACAAAACTTTTGAAACTTTTTCCATTAATAGCGCTTAAGTTCCATAATGAGAAGATATTTTATTAGTCAAGAGGAAAATTGAAAGCGCCTTAATTGGCATTAAAAATTGGAAATTTTCGGTAAATGACATGATCAGATAATTGATTGTTATCGGTCCATAACGACATGGGCGCACAGTTGCAATAAAAGGCGAGCAATGTTAAAGCGATTGATAATAAGATTATACTATACTAGCCGTTTCCCGCGGTTTCATCCACGTCCTGAGGGAACTACTTCGCGTGCCCGAAAAACCCAAATATCTTACTGACCCCTATTTTTTCTACAATAAAATATAGCCTATGTTACTGGCAGATAATGCAGCTTTCTAATGATGAAAGAATTTTTAAAAATCGGTCCAGTAGTTCTTGAGTTTATCCATTACAAACATACAAACAAACAAAAATAAAATTTTTTCCTCTTTATAATATTAGTGCAGATCTGTATCAAAAGCTTTTCGTAGCAAAGCAGTCATAGAGTGTCCTAAAGAAATGATTATTTAGTGGGTCATTCAAAATGTCATTAATTAATGACTCGTGATAACGTCGAGTGCCGCTTTTATCTGTCCGTATTGGTCATTCACATTTATTTTTAATTGATTATACACATAGCTTATAATTTGATAATTTCTCGTGTTGGTAACTCTTTGTTTACAAGGTGTGCCACGTGGCACCCTAACTAAGAATCATTAAATTAAAAACATAACTCTTCCTTTTGGCTTAGTCGTAGTCGCGTAAAACCAAGCTGAGAAAAGATGAGAGAAATCAATAACAAGCGCTAATACATTGGAGAATGTGCTCAAGTCCCGTTATTCTTCTTGATTGTAGTGTAAGGAAAGAGCGGTCAATCACCGACGGACGTTAAAATAATAGTACATTCTCAAACACGGCAAACACGGCTCTGATTTAATTTTCTTATTTTTCTTCGCTTGCGTGCAGATATACGAGTTGTTACATAAAGCATGCTAATAGAACTCAAATCTAGAAATAAATCTGGATATACTAATAATAAATCTAGTTATGATCTTCATCAGCGATATCTCGGGTTTTTAGGAATTGCATTCAGTACTTTCGCCTTGGAGTCCAAGGTTCGCTTTCTAGTCTATCCACATTTGACACATGCTACCTTTTTCAAAGAGGAAGATCGTCTGATCTTCGCAACCTGAACCAAAGCGGTAGCGGCGAGTAACTGTTTTGTTTACTATTCCACTTTTGAGTTCGCCATCGCTCACGCTCTCCATTAGAATGCCATATTAATTAATACGTATTGACATATAGAAAAGGGTTCCTAAACAAAAAATATATTTGAAAATTAGAGTCAGAACAGCAACACAGTAATTGCTTTCATACGAACCTAGTTACAAGCCAGGGCCAAGAGAGGGCCATAGCACGATGTGACGTTATTTCTTCCTTCATTTTTATCTGCGAGCTCTTAGTAAAGTTTTTCAAGAAATGGATAGAGTGCTGCAACAAGCGCCTTTGACTAACTTAATATGCTTTTAATTACTTTCATTGTAGTCTACGCCGTTATCGTTCCGCTCCCAATGTCGCTACCGCACCGGCCGCCACTTTGGTCATGACCTTATTTATCAGTGCAATGAAATACCTGTGTTGTATTTCAAACGTAATAGCTGAAAGTTCAAAAAGGCGATGTTTGCTTAGACACCTATCCAGTCATAACCGAGTGTAATGTAAAGACCCAGAACATCAACATTTTTACGAACAGCGAATTCTTGGCAAAGAAGAGACTGACAAACAATTCCAAGCCATAAATAAATATGTATTTCTCATTTTTACTGAATTGAAAACGTAGATCATTAAGATATTATTCCGTTTACTTCATTTTAATCGCAATTCAGTACTTAAAAAAGTCCTCTTGTGAAGATTCTTGAGCGTGTGAATGAACGATGTTGACACAAAGTGATTTATCGAGTAGAGAATATTCGGCGCTCTTAACAGCTTCTGCTTGCCTAGTATATATCTTTAGAAATGATCGATGACAGGTTTGAGGGTGAGAAAGATAAAAAGATAATAATTGTTGCGCATTCTTTCACATTTCATTCTTTCACATTGTACTCATTAGGATTAATTAGCAACAAGTTGCTTTGATGTTTCAGGTTGAAGACTTTAATTACATCGATACTTATGATACGATATAATAATGTAAAGAGGATATTTTGTAAAATGATTTGTAAATAACGGTAAAATACCTACTTAACTTCAGGTTGCCCCGACGTTTCGCCACGAATTACATAGGTTTAAGAGTAATCATTCCAGTCCGTTAATGTCATTATAGGTATACCTATATATTATGATATTATGTATTACTGTTTGGTAAGATACACAAGACAACGCTCTGTGTGATTCACAAATTGTTGTTTCTAGTTTGGGTGCACTGTGTGTCCGTTGATCTAAAGTTGATCTAAATCCGATATAAAGTCCCCAGGGACACATGATTTATTCCAAGTGTGGAAATTGTTTTCTTCAAAACAAAAAAAGAATAATCGTTTTGTAAGCTTTCTTCTTTATATCTTCTAGCAAAATAACAGAGTTTAAAATAGCGGCAAATAACAATAATAACTGTTATACGACGATACTAAAATTTAATTTTCAATTTCCGATGGTACAATATTGCGTCTGCAAATATTACTGCTACTTTCTAACAACTTTACACATTAAATATTACTTAAGACAATAAAATCGGAACCTATTTACTTTTCAATAAGTGTAAACAACGACAGAAATAAACGCTACATCCACAAAATCAATTTTCAACTCTAACTTGCGCGATATAGAGTCAAAACTCGCTCAAAAGAATTTAGTATTTTGGTTCTATCTTGTAAGGGACTAAATAGCGGGAAAAATAAAAGGCAAGTGAAGGTAAAAGATCCGTTCAGAGCATTAGTTCACTCATAGTTCGTTCATTCGATTATCTCCCTCGTTTGTGATAAGAAAGTGCCTTTTGACGGCCAAAGTGTTCATTGTTCTACGGGTCTGATTTTATGGGGTGCCCTTCAGTTTATTGTTGAGTAGGGAATAAGTTTTTATTGGTCGCGGTTTGATGCAACAGTGGCAATATATAGAAAAACATAAATAGTCTATACTTTGATTGAATATATTCGCAGTCTTAAGCAAAGGACATATCGGCAATGATGGCGCGCAAACATCGTTTCACCTCTTTCGTCTCAACAAAGCTAGGCTACGCTAGTAATTAAACTATGTAAACAATATGTCCGGTGCCTTCAGCTCTTTACTTTGGTTCGCCAAAGCTTCGCTTGTGCACTAAGTAACTTATCCCGGCCGTCGGCCTAGAAAGTGTGCACTTCGCTTTATAATTGTAGAAAGCTTACCTACTATGCTGCTTTTATTGATGAAAATTTTAGCAATCTGTAGTGTAACAGCGGCTTTGTAAATCGTAATGAAAATGCTTTTTGGGAGATATCTATTTCACCTACCGTAGTTCAGAAGTGCCGGTATTTCGGCACTGTTGCAAACGACTTGATCACGGATGCAAATCATACATACATATCGGTGAATATAGCGACTAATTATAAGTTACGTGACCACAGAGGCTTACATAACATACAAAATAAAGTGTCAATGCAAGTATCCCTCCATTTTCCGTTGACTGCATAATATAATAACTATAATTAAAGATAAATTTTATAATGAAGTGCTCTGTTCTTCATGTTTGTCTAATGAACGGGATAAACTAAAAAACTACCCATCGGATTTCTTACGGTTTTCACCAATAGGTGGCGTGATTCCTGAGGTAGGTTTAAGTGTATTCATGCATGCAAACATTCAATGAGCAGAAGGCGAAAGTACTAAATAAAACTGTTTCACAAAAGCAAATTCTTTCTCAAAACTATATCTTGCAAAGCGTATTTATTTATTTTAGTTATTGTAACCTTGTATTACATACATACATAGACTCACGCCTGTTTCCCGGAGGGGAAGGCAGAGACTACGGAACGCCGTTTGCAACGATCCTGACATATCTCCCTTGCTTCATTCACTCCCATCAGATTCCTCATGCATGCTCTTCGGTTCAGGGTTGTAACGTATGACCGACCAGCTGAGTCAACGTCAGCGAGGACCTGCACCGCTACGCGCAGCCCTTCAAGCAGCCTGCCTACACACTACCGGAGGGAACAGCGTGGGAGACTGCAGCCCTTAGTGTTCAGGCCAGTGTCGTGTTGTTGGTCGGTCATACTCGTGCAAAGGAAGTGAGACAATACTCGGCAAATAAACGCATAGAACCTTTTCTGCGTTTTACTACCAGAACCCGCTACAGTGGCGCCTACGTGGGTTATTGTCTCGGTTTCCGTGCTCGAGTTCTCATCTAGCAGGTCTCCATCATTGTAAGCGAGCAGGTGCGGCTACAGCGAACCGGTACGTATTGTTGTACTAATTGCCTACCTTTTAGTGTAACTACCTACTACGTACTAGTTCGCAAATTTGAATCTAACGTTTTTCTAATTAGTCCTAACGGTCGAACTTTTACGCCTAATCGTAAAGTAGGCCATTTATAAGAGCGGAACGCTTGCGCACTAAGTGTAGTGTGTAGTTTATACTTACGCAGTTTATTTATTCATACACAATGGGCTCACACCCCATAAAATACTTCCTGCTAAACAAGAACGAGTTAGCTTACGAGGTCGCGATTAGAGGTGAGGAGCCGGCTACTTCTGTCCTAGGTCTGCGGAAGCAGCTCCCTAAATTACTGGAAGCCATTCCAAATGATGATATTTTGGAGTCGGGTCTAGCCATAGCGGTGGACTTCGAGGGCGCTAGCGAGGCCGTCTCTGAGCTGGCCAAGCGAGTGAATTTATTAACCATTTCTTACGACGCGAACCTAGCTAGGCGGTCTACCGCACTGCACAACCACATTTTCCATAGACTCCGTAGGATGGAAAGTCCTACGGCGTATTCAAAACGAATAACCGAATTGTGCAGCCGGTTCGACAAGCTCTCGGCGGAGCTGTCCGCCATTGAACAATCAGGTGTTCGCTCAACTGATGCTGTGGCTGAGGCCAAACCTGCGCCGTCTACCTCGACGCAGGCAGGGTTAGCCCCAGTATTGCATTGCGAGCATTTGAGAGTTAGCGAACTGTCTAAGCTGAAATACGACGGTACGGGATGCGTCCGAGCGTTCCTACAACGCGTAACCGAATTCCAAACCGCGCGTAATCTACCTTCCACTAAAATTTTATCATATGCCTCCGAAATTTTCACCGGTAACGCACTGCACTGGTATCGCGGCCTAAAAGAATATTTCAATACATGGGAAGAACTCACCACTAAATTAATAGACGATTTCACACCGTACGATTATGACTACCGGTTATTAAATGAAATCCGCCGACGTACTCAAGGTGCTACCGAAACTATAATAATTTATCTCTCGATAATGAATCAGCTGTTCGCTAGGCTGTCACCGTCAAAGCGATTGTCCGAACGAGAAAAGTTAGACATCCTATTGCATAACATACGTCCATGCCACTCACTAGCTCCGTCAATATCTTCAATAGACAGTATAGCAACACTGCAGACGTTATGTTTAAACTACGAAAGGATGAAATGTTTGAACTCTCAATTCCGCGAACCGTATTACAGTAACGACACGTTGGCACCAGACCTAGCTTACAGTCACAAACCTAATAACCGAGCGCGTAATAATTCCTACAATAATTATCTCGTTGCTACTATAGACAACTAACCTAGCAAACCTAAGTCTAAACCTAGCTCTGTCGCTCTAGTCACGTCCAAGTACTGCCCGCGCTGCCGTATCAATGATCACAGTTTGAATGAATGCAAACGCGATCAGTTCGCAATTTGCTTCAAGTTCGGCCATAGGGATGTGACATTCCCTAACTGCCCGAACTATAAATAGACGAAACCAAAAAACTAGTTGGTCAGGGTCGGGGCGTGTCAAAATTTAAATTAGGTTCTACAACCTATTCAACCAATTTTGACAAAGATGATTGGAGAAATTGGCTAAACACTCTAAAAGTGTATTTCTCTAGTTATTCCGTCGCCTCGATCCTGGATAATAAACCTAAAAATGACCTACGGCCCTATGTTAACGTAACGATTAACAGTTTACCTATTTGTGGATTGCTCGATTCCGGTTCAGCCATTACAATTTTAGGTAACAACTCCCATCTGGAGGTAATTACTAAAACCGGGTTAGAAATACAGCAGTGTCACAACACTATTTCCATTCGGACCGCGAATGGAAATATCTTGTTGCCGCGCGGTCTTATCAACTTACCCACTACTTTTAATAATCAAACCCACTTATTGAAAGCTTATATTATTCCAGAAGTTACAAGTAATTTAATTTTAGGCATCGATTTCTGGAAACTATTTAAATTACTGCTTAACCATATCGCATCCGTATGCATGTCTAAAACATTGCCGTGTAGTGTGTTAAGTGAAAACAAGCCGAGTAACACGAACGTATTGCAATCTTTAGTGAGTTGAATGAGTCACAGCAAAGAACGGCTAAGTTAATTATAAAGCAATACGAGTCGATTTCTACTGAAAAAACCGGTTTAGGACGAACTCACTTAATAGAACATGCAATAGACACTGGCGATACGCCAAAGATATTATAGGTTACCGCCGGCGAAATTAAAAATAATTATTGACGAATTAGACGAAATGCTTGCATTGGGAGTGGTAGAAAAATGCGAAAGTCCGTGGTCGTCACCAATTTTACTAACGCCTAAGAAGGACGGTAAACTAAGGTTTTGTTTAGATAGTCGGAAACTTAATTCTATTACTAAAAAAGACGCGTACAAACTACCTTACGTATCCGAAATTTTAGACAACCTTAGGAACGCTAGATATCTAAGTAGTATAGACTTATCTAAGTCCTTTTGGCAGACGCCTCTTTGCGAATGTGATCGTGATAAGACTGCGTTCTATGTGCCTACTAGAGGAACATTTAGATTTGTGACTATGCCGTTTGGTTTAACGAATGCGCCTGCGACACAACAGCGTTTGGTGGATCACTTGTTTACGAACAGCCCTGAATTCGAAAACTCTGTATTCGTTTTTTTAGATGATATCGTGCTTATATCGCCATCTTTTAATGCTCATGTGTCACTATTAAATATAGTGTACGAAAAATTAAAATCGGCGAACCTTACAATAAACTTAGAAAAATCTAAATTCTTCCGTGATGAATTGAAGAGTCGTTACAGGGTACTTCTAATCTGTTTTCAGGATGTCTCCAATCTGGTCAGAGAACGTCCGCCTAGGTCTTCCCCTTCGTCCTGTCCCATTCAAACCTGCCTTATATATATCTGCTTGGTCAGTCTTTCGTCATCCATCCTCTCCACGTGCCCAAACCAACTTAGCATACCTTTCTAGTTGCTTGTCACTACATCTTCTTTTACCCCACAACACTCTCTTATCATGTTATCACACAATTCTTTACTCTGTCAGCCAAAGACACCACATATACTTCTCAGTCCACTCATTTCTACAGCATTTATCCTACTTTCATGACTCTTCTGCCATACCCAGTTTTCACTACCATAAATAAGTGTAGGTACTAACACCCCTCTATGCACAGCCAAACGTGCCTTTTTGGACACGTTATGACTGTTCATAAAAGCCTTCAAAGCTTCATTCACCCTACTACCTGCATTAACTCTTCTTATAAAATCTTCTTCATTCTTACCATTTCTAGTAAACAGCGAACCTAAATATACAAAATCATTCACTTGTTCCACTCGTCGCCATTGATCATAACAATACAAGCCGTAACACATTCCTCCTTTTCAAAAAGCATAACTTTCGTCTTGCTTACATTCACTTTCAATCCTTTCCTCCCTAAAGCACCATGCATTATTGTTACCATCTCCTGCAACTCCTCCACTGAAGACGCAAGTATTATCTGATCATCAGCATAAAGGAGGCATTTGACAAGTAACGCATTCATTCTTAATCCACAGTCACTATGTTTCAAATCTTGCAAACAACTGTCCATGAAGAGGCAGTCTAACACATGTCTCGATGGTAAACCAGTCAGTGTACGACCCGTTTATCCTGGTATTATACTAATAAAATATTGTTTACTCTATTCTATTATAATCGAAACAATTTTACTTGATTATACAGGACTTAGATAATTTGTAGCACTGAAAACTGAGCAAACACGCTTAGGGTAACAAATTTTAATTACACAATGTCCATTACAGTCCATATTCATAGCGCTGGAGAATCTAGATTTTATCCAATAGCTGGATTAGCATAAATATTGGATCCCTCTGAAAATAGGGAAGGCCTACTATATAACACATCACATCTATTCATGTAAAAAATAGAAGTGTTTATCTGTGATTTCAAAATAACTATGTTTTTCAACTGCCTAAAGATGATGCCAAGTCATAAACAACCGTTTTTTTTTTAATTCTGTCTGTCTGTCTATTTGTCTTTTTGTTTGTCCCTGGAATGGCTCAACCGATTTTATTAGGACTTTCACTGGAAGATAACGGATTTGTTTTAGGTCTACACACCTATAGGCTGTAATTTCACTCGGTAGGTGTCGCAGTTGTCGGCATACCAAAAATATTGTTGATGAAACCACGGTGAGCAGCTAGTATTAATATATAATCTCGTAGAAGGCTAACACATCCATAATGACGTCGAGCAATTTCGTCCATTAAGCAAGATCCGTTGATGTAGTAAGTTTAGCTAATGGATGGATACCAATCGATAAGTGAATATCATCATCTGAATTGTTTATTATCGGCCCACTACTGGACATATTCTCATTGTGGGAAGGCCATAGTCGACTACCCTGATCTTAGGCGGGTAGGCAGACTTCACATGTCTTTGGAGAACATTTTATAGAACTTAAAACATGCAGATTTCTTCACGACGCGATGTTTGCCTTCAAGCAACAAACTTAAACAACTTTCTGACGAATTTTGTAGATCAGACTTTAATTCCGTGTTGAACCCGTTATAAATTATAATATAATTGTATTTATTATATAATTATAAATTCAGGTTACCCATTATTAAATGGTAAATTTGCATCTCGCCTAATCCTTTATTATTGAAAATAATGCATCAATTATGAACCAACTGGGGCTTTTCTAGAACTGGGCGGAAGTTTTACTGTGAACTTCCAACAAATACAGCACTTAAATAGTTGAATCCTCAATATAACCTTCCAGCATTTAATTAAATCCCTTTAGCCTAATAAACCTATATTGAAATAGTTCGACTGAACATCGAAAACTTGCCTTTCTCAACGGCTTTCATACAATACTTATATTCATAAAAATATTAATTATATTTGAAATTAAATTGCCTTGGAAACGATATTTGAGTATTTATTTTCAATTATATAAAGGCAATTCTGGGCAAAGCTACTCCATGTTATTTTAGGACTAATTAAGGAAGCCTTGACATTATAAACACATTATGAAACCATAATTTCGATGTTAAATTATATTTATATTTATTTAAATTAATATAACCACAAATTTTCGGCCTCAGGTATTGGCTTCGATTTACTATTTATTAGTGGCAATAACATAATTTATAGTCATAGAATTCCTCTGTATCACAGTAGGTAAATATTGACTGAAAATAAGTCTTTAGGTTATCAATTCTGGATGTGTGTTCTTTTTTTTATTTTACCTAGATAAATTTAAAATTATTTCGTTTGTATGTTATTAATTATCAAGTAGGGAATAAGTAATAACCGTTAGTTATTGGAAAGTTTTGATGGTACTAGAGCCTTTTTGATTTCAGCACGAATGGGCCGGCTGTACTGTAAGTCTGATCGCTTGTCTTATATACCACAAAGAAAAAGTGCAAATTAAATAAAGTTATTCGAGTTACATATTTGCCAAAAACAAATAGTTGCCTTAAATTACTTGATATTACGCTTTTATACGTTATTATTCCAAGAGCAGAAATAAAACGACTTATTACAGCTGACGGGTGAGCTGTCTCTATGCGAATTGTCGCTGAAAGTCTGCTGCAATAAATTGCACTGACAGACGCAATTTTACCACAATGCACGATTTTGTGTGACGCAAATACTTGCTTAAATTTTTGTTTCAGCTAACTGAGACTGGGGCTTTTCGTACGCGTTTAAAAAAGAACAAGTAGAGTTTTTTTACAAAATTACAAAAGCTTTTTTAATATTTTATTTCACATTTTCTGAAAGAAAATGCATCTAGCAAAGACGAATCCTTTGTTTTACTGATGTAAAATAAATAAATATTTATTTGTCTGGTGGTGGTGGTCGTAACGAATCTAAACCACGTCTGACAATTTCAGTTACAATCAAGGTTCTTCAAAATGTTGTAATCATTTATCATTTGCTCTCTCTCTATCTAGACTCTGCCTTATTGGACCAGATAATCGTATTAATTGTTCTATGAATTTGTCTACCAATCACTTATACTCAACGTAAATGCTTAATGGATTTACTTGTATATTCAAATGATTCACATTACTAAAAATTGGGCATTACAATATGTAAAATTATCAAACTTTCTAAACACGTTTATTATCTCGTGACTACAGCTGATGTAACGTACGTTGAAACGTCGAAGCTTATGGGAGGTATTTAACTTAAATATTCGAATATTTACGCGATTGAGACTTGTTGCTTTACAGCCTTTGGCAGTTCCCTGTCTCTCGTAATATGCTTCACAGTAACTCTATCACTACGTTGGCTAGAAGGGTCGGCATAGACTGTAATGTCGAGTTTTCGCTGTAGAATACAGCAAAGGCACTTCATGCATTCGTTCTTATTCTCAGTCGCCTCGTATGACACCCACGACATGAATTAGGGTGGTGACATTTTGTATTCTTAGTGCGTCACACGGATGGAGACTCGTTACATAAATATAGTAGGGGCTTATTGTAAGCAATTAGTACATGGACGATGTTGTCCTAAAGTTCGAAATTTGCTCATGGGATATATCTCTATCAGATGAGTTTTATTGTTCTGTTCATAATTTAGACTTAAGTGTAAACAGATATTCGGCGTTTCTTATCATATGACGATAAGAAAAGCCGTTATTTAATCTTAATCTCCAGCGGACTTCTTCGGAATCGATGAGAGATTTGTTCTGTAAGCTGTGACTGATAAATCTGGCTGCCATAAGCAATGTCATTTGATTTGGGGTAGAAAAATATACCGTTACGTTGTTTCATAGGGTTTTGAAATGTTGGAAGCACGGCAGTACCTGTAACAAAAATACAACAGGTCAGACATGGCAAACAACAAACGAACAACGAAGACGTATTATATGCTACCTACGCAATGATAAATTCCGAATCGCGCGTGAGAAGATTTTAACACTCATTCCTACTCATACCTGAATACGAATTCTTAAAAACTCTGTTCTGTACCAAGTACAGAACAGAGTTTTCAAGAATTTGTATATATCGTAAGAATTCCGACGACCCGATGCCTCCCATTTAGCCTTGGTTAAATGGGAGGCATCGGCTTAAAAAGCAATCCAATAAAAACGATCTTAACTATGACAGAGCTAGCTAGCTCTACCATAGCTTTAAAACCGTTTTTACCGTCTAGCTTCATCATGTAATTTTTTGGGCCGTCCGGTCTATCATTTAACCAGGCAGAGGAACAATATAATTTTCGAACGCATACAATTTTCGAACGTTTTCGAGACGAAAAAGAGACAGAGATAATAATCACAAATATCACTGTATTATATGAATATACATCGCCAAACTACACAAAATAGGCAACAACTTAACTAAAACTGTGTCATTCTTTTTTTGCTTTAGACGGCCGGTTGGCGTAGCGGGAGTGTAAGCGACTGTTACGTCGAAGGTCGCGGGTTCGAATCCCGCTCAAGTCAAACATTTGTGTGCATGAGCATAGATGTTTGTCTTGGTCTAGGTGTTTCTATGTATAACATGTATGTATTTACAATAAAGTATATATATATATATATATATATATATATATATATATATATATATATATATATATATATATATATATATATATATAGATATCCCCTTCATCACAATGTTGATCAAGCGTGCCATATAAGTAGTTTTTGTTTGATCCGTTTTCACTTGTTGATCCGGCCATGATTTCTTGATCCATTGCGAGCGCCCAATTCTTATGTGGTTCCCTTCGGATCAACTAACGCCAACGTTGTTGCTAATAATAATTAAGCAATTTTTATACAAATCCACACTTTAGTTATTTAAGATTTACTTGATCCGATTCAAATGAGCCAATCGCAGCGCAGTATTCTTCACGGAGGGCAGTCATTGGTTCTTGGTCACTTTTATGTATTATTATTCTGTATCTCTGATAAATTTTCATAACTTGCGGCATTTCTTTCATTAACTTGGTTTCTATGTCCATTTTTCCAGCAGTTTTTTTACGTCGGAGTTTTTGGTTAAATATTTGTAGTAGGTAGGTACATTACCTACCAGAGGGGCCCGTGACAAAGTGGCGACCACTTGAATCTTTCGAAAATTCACGAGGTAAAACGCATTCATCACCGTCTGGTTTATAGTTGGGTCGAGCGTTATCCCGGTTGCATCCAGGCCTTTGCCTGGGAGCTCGGGCTCGGCTTTCTTGTCTAACCAGATTTCACTGAATATTAGTTTTCCACAGAGTGACTGTTTTCTTACTATAACATTTATTACCATTTCATTTAGGGCACGGAGGATGTGACTTTTTGTGGCTGGTCACCCATCTATAAACCAGACGATGATGAACGCGCTTAACCTTGCAAATCGATAGGTTCGAGCGATTGCCACTTTGCCACGGGTCGCTCACTTTATACGCCACATGTGCGCACTTACTTGAATCCAAAACTTTATAATATAGACCTGCTGGTCAGTATTATGTGGCTCCAAGATTATGTTACTTGAGTATTTTTGTTTCAAAATTTTAGCTCACTAAGTAACGCATAATTGTATACCATAATCTGTATATTTATTTGGCTCCTTTAAGACATACATATACCCGTCAATCAATACTTAATGGTAATAATCAATAATTAAACTCACATTACAATTATTTAAATTTTAGTTATCCATACATAGGATGATACAGTGAATTAATATTCATTACGTCCATGCATTGTCAAATCCGAAAGCATACTATATTAATCCGCTTTAAGTATGAACTGATACTGATAATCTTATGCACAACACAATAGCTTATATGAATACTAGAGGATGCCTGCAGCTACGCCCGCACATTTATCCCGATCCAGTGGGAATTTCGGAAAATCCCTTCTTAGTGCACCCCTACGGTCCCCAAGGAACATAAATGCCAAATTTCAGCTTCCTGCGCCCAATAGTTTCGGCTGTAGCATGTCTGTCAGTCAGTCAGTAACGCAAGGATTGTATATATTAAGATTATGTGGCTCCATTACGTATGTACGCCACGCCATATCTGCGTACTTATATGAATTTGTGTCGTTTGGCTGATATTTTGTTTTGTTTTTCGTATGAGTGTGTGGCGAACTCTAGTGTCGGAGTTTTTCAGACCGCCCGAAGGCCTCCGACGTGGCCTAACGACTCTTATCCTAAGACAAGAACCGGGACCGACAGCTTTACGTGCCCTCCGAAGCACGGTAGCGCTCAGATGTAAATGCCACACTTGGTCACCCATCCAAGTGGTGACCTGTGCAAACGTTGCTTAACTTTGCCGATCTGTTACGAACGACAAGCTAAGTCTCGCTATGAGCGCTGATGATGAACCATATGGCTGATATGAAATATCATCATCATACCAGCCAAACGACGTCCACTGCTGGACATAGGATGACAGGCCACAAAAGATCACATCCCTCCGTGCCTCGTAAAGCACGTAAAGCCATCAGTTTCGGTTATCATCTTTGACAGTTGTTAGGGCAATCAGTGCCCTCAAATTTGTTTCGAAACACAATACCCACGATGGAGTTCCTTCGGACATCTTATTTTATTAATGTGAAACATTTACAGAATAGGAAATAATAGTTTATTTGTTGGAATACTGTTTACAAAGTTGTTTACTGTTTTTAAGTCCATAGTATTTTGCCGTCACCGGCGTACAAATGTTCCTTTTACATTAAATATAATCTTAAATACTATAGTGCTATTACATAAGTCTTACTGTTCATCACACTGTTTGAGACATTTTAAATTAAAGGTCAAAATTAAATTTGCACGTCATAAGTTCTATTGAATAATATAGATAGAGTACTAATATCATCATTTAAAAGTGATAGGAATTAAGTATTTGGTAGAAAATTGTGACTGGCAGAACTTGTAGCTTTGGTAGAAATTTTGGCAGAATCTGTGGTAGGAAATGGTTACTTTGAAAGAAATTGTGGTTTTGGAAGATATGGTTGTCTTTGTATGATTAGTAGTTTTGGTGGTAATTGTAGTTTTGGTAGAAATTGTAGATTTCGTAGAAATAGTTGTTATGGCACAAATGGTTGGTTTGAGACAATGGTGGATTTGGTAGAAATTGAAGGTTTGATAGAAATGTTAGTATTGACACAAATTGTAGAAATAGTAGGTTTGGTAATTTTGAAAGAAATTGATTTTTGGTAGAAAACGGTAATAGTAGTCAACCAAAACTACCATATTACCGGAATAACTTTCTGAGAATGATGATGGTAGGTGCTTTATTATTATTACAATGCCCGCTATTTTATATAAACTTCTTTGGTGTCTAAATGTTGATCTGATAGACTATCTGTTTTGTCCGCGTGGTAACTATGCATAACCAAGGCAAATTTCAGCTCTCTAGTGTTTATAGTTTTTTCGTAAAACCGCGGACGGACAGACGGACATGGTGAAACTATAAGAGTAATTTTCGAAAGCTAATCGAATGTTCATAGTCAGGTTATTACAAAATGGTAATATGCACGTTTTGAAAAATAGTGTTGCCGTAGTGATACATAACGATGTATGTTATTATTGTATTAGATACTTGCCTATTATGTTATTTTGTTTAAGATGGAGAGAACCTACTTATTTAGAGTAGGTACTATTGTCCTCTGTATTGTTATCAGTAAAAAGGATTTGGCAATTAGCTCTCACCCATAATTGACAAATCGTATATAATTAACGTACTTATATAGGTACGGAGTTATGAGGTACGTATACAAGTAAAACATAGAGATTCATAACCGAATATCATATCAATATAGTACTTTAAATTTTGCAAATTCTTAAAGGAGGTAGGGCCACGCTGCCTGGTTACAACATGAATCGCTCGACCGTGGAAGTACTACCCTCACACAGACCATCGAAGTAAAGTGACAGTATTGTAAATGCTGTTGCGTTTCGTAAGGTGAATAGGAGTACTGGAGGCCCTAACAAGCCATTTCACGCTCTTTTCCTTTTCTATAGGGAAAGGAAAAGAGAATGAGAAGGGGAGGGAAATTGGAGGGGAGAGAGCCAAGAAAACTTTGCCCGCTCCTCCTTTTCCTAAGAACGGCAATGCGCAAGTGATGCCGGGTTGGCATCACTGGCTTCTATGGGCAACGGTTAACCGCTTACCATCAGGCAGGCGCATTTGCCACGCTTGTAGTATATAAAAAGAGAATACTTCATTCAAGAATACTTCATTCATATCGTTCTAGAGCTGCGTAGTCCTCATGAGCAAATGCATTGTATGACCTTCTACTGGAGCCAATTAAGTAAACAGAATGTGGCATATAATTTAGAGTACAATTGTAATAATAGTTTTAAATAGAAAAATCTTTACCATACTACTAATAATCATACAATTAATGAACTTAATCCTGGAGCTTCATAGTATTGACCGATTGGTTAGCTGGTAGTATTATGACTGGATTTTAATAAGTATACAGATATGGCATGTAAAGTATAATGTGGAGTCACATCACATTGATTTGTTTTTATATAAGTGTACTGGATTCAAATAAGTACGTACGATGCAGTACGTAATCAGAGTAAAATAATACGTAAATCAACAACATAATGCTAGCAAATAACTCCATGGCTGCTATAATTTCGCTCGTGGATCTAACAATGCATGGTTATAATAAATATAAATCCTCTGGATCAACTTATGTATGGAAAATAGATAAGGATTTCATCTAATTATATTGAATATCTATGAGCCTTATCCGAAGGCGCAAGGTCACTCAGATGGCGATGGAGAGAGCTATTCTTGGAGGTTTCCTGTGCGAGATCGAATCAGAAATGAGGAGATCCACAGGTGAACCAAAGACATAGCTCTACGGATAGTCAAGCTGAAGTGGCAGTGGTCAGGGCACATATCTCGAACTTGAGGCCGTGGAGGCAGAAAGGTTCTGAAAAGGTGACCACATACCAGATGACGCCGCAGAGGAAATATATATATAAGTCACGCAGACGCAGCAGGGGTAGGCCTCCCGCAAGGTGGATCGACGATCTCGTTAAGAAAGCGGGAAGTGGTTGGATGCGGGCGGCTCAAGATCGGTACGTGTGGAGAACCTTGGGGGAAGCCTATGTCTAGCGGTGGACGTCGTTTGGCTAATATGATGATGAATTGATGATATTTCATCATACCAGCCAAACGACCACGCAGATATGGCGCGGCGTGTATAGTAATGTAGGCACATAATATCCATAAGCTTGTGTGCATAAGATTATCAGTATCAGTTCATAATATTTAAAGCGGATCAATATAGTATGCTTTCGGATTTGACAATGTATGGATGTAATGAAAATAAATTCAATGTACCTATCATCTTATGAATGGAAAACTAAAATTTAAATAATTGTAATGTGAAACCATTAAGTATTGATTGACGGGAATATGTATGAAATAAAGGAGTCAAATAAATATACGGATTATGGCATACAATTATGTGTTAAATAGTAAGCTAAAATATTCAAACAAAAATACTCAACAATAACATAATTCTGGCGCCACATAATATTAACCAGCAGGTCTATTATAATATATAGTTTTGGATTCAAATAAGTACGCACATGTGGCGTATAAAGTGAGCGGCCCGTGGCAAAGTGGCGACGACCGCTCGAATCTATCGATTTGCAAGGTTAAGCGCGTTCGTCACCGTCTGGTTTATAGATGGGTGACCGGCCACAAATAGTCACACCCTCCGTGCCTCGGAGAGCACGTTAAGCCGTCGGTCCCAGCTGTCATCGAAAAGATCCTTGACAGTCGTTACGAGGAATTAGTACCCGCGAACATCCTGACTCTGGTCTAAACCATAGAATATGGCTATCCCTTCGGGTTGCGGAGGTCAGACGGCAGTCGCTCTGTGGAAAAGCTAATATTCGGTCAAATCTGGTTAGACTAGAAAGCGGAGCCCGGGCTCCAAGGCAAAGGCTTAACGCTCGGAGGATGGTGATGATTTGGCATAATTATTATACAGTATAAACGGAGCCAAATAGTATACAAGAAATGGAAAATATCGGACTTAAATAGTATTTTAATTATCAAGTAGAAATAGGATTATTATAGTGCTGGTAAGAATGTATATGATATATGGTTATATGATATATTATTATTATTTCACGGAGCAAGTACTGAAGTAACTTGTCCCTGGAACCACATATTTATAATTGTCACGTCTGGATTCAAATAAGGACGCACGCATGGCATATAATTCGGAGCCAAAAAGTTGACGTCGGTCTGAGATATATGGCCGTTACGGATCCAGTTTTGTTCGGAACTTCAGCCAAATTCATCACGAATACATCTAAATTATATTGAATATGTTTGGCTACGTCTTGCCATGGATGGCAACATTGTGAAAAAGTAAAAAATATATTCCATAGAGCAAATGTTATTCGAGTGCAAAGGTGGATCAAGTAAGGAACGGCAATACCGCGTGATCAACCAAGTCCGCAAACAGTCGTTTATATATATATATATATATATATATATATATATATATATATATATATATATATATATATATATATATATATATATATGTTTATCCATTATCTAGTACCCATAGTACAAGCTCTGCTTAGTTTGGAACTAGATGGTGTTGTGTGAATGTGGTAGAATATATATTATTATATAATTTTATTCTCTTACAAAACTCTAATATTGGCACTCGAAAAGGACATCTTCCTTACTTCATAATTTGCCGGTCAGGGGCACTTCAGAAGGTCAGCCTTGATCAGGTCTCATTGTTATGGACAACGCGTTTCACAATCAAATTACTGTACTTATGTACTGAGTGGACTCGACAACAAAACTTTGGACAACAAAATTCAAAGGATGTTTCATCTACGTTTGTGCATTCATTTCGTGTTTCGAAATGTTGATTTACATCCATATTTCGAATATGATGTTAATTGGGCGCATTGATAAATTATTATAAAATGAACAGATAAACTAGGTTATCTTTAACACTACGAAGGAAATGTTTAAATATGCAGCATGAGAAGCCAATATTTTGTCAAATCTAATAAGACTAGAAAGCGGATTCCAGGCTCCGGAGCTCGAAGATGAAAGTTTTGAATGTAAGCGGGAGAACGCTAGTGCGATGATGATGAAGATGTAGTATGTATAGTTAGCTAATAAAAATAGCCAATGTAGGTAAATATTAACAGGTCCTGCTACTGCATGCTAAAGTACCAGAGTACTACATGCTAAAGTATAAAAAATCATGTGTAATTTGAAGACGCAAGAGTCTCTTTATAAAACATACTTTTATAGCCTGCAAGTAGGCTATAGAATTTTGAATTGACAACACTCGGCAGAAGAGGGAAAACTTCTAAAGTTATTGACATCCGTGGAATCACTATAAATTCTTTGAGCTCAAGAAAGGTGTCAAGTGTAAAAACTTGCTTTCTTCCTTCGCATTTCTTCGGAGTATCGAAGTTATTAAGAGCCTTTCCTAGTTCAGTAATGATATAGCTTTCTACGGCCCGTCAAGCGAATAACCTACGGCGATCTATCAATACTTTTTCTATCAATAGAACCAACTAGATTTCTTGCGGTATAACTACATTTAGATTGCTTGCCGATGGACAGTAATTCAGGGTATATAAGTACATCTATATTTATATAAGGCACATAGCAATAGTGATGTATCGTAAAACTAATATGGAAATGCCTATACATGTATTGATTTTTGTAGTTTAATTGCGATAATTATTAAAAGATTGAGATTTTGAATCTAACATCCAGGTACTAATTATTCAGTTTTGGACATTTGTGTCGCGTACAATGTCTTTTCGAAGTTGTCTGTATGAAATTGTTAATTAACGTTTGCTAAACGGTGAAGGAAGTCATCTACGTGTCTAAGAGATCTTCATAAGGTATTTGAAATACATAATTATGTAGTCTTCCAACCCGTACTTGGTCAGCGTGAGGTGCCTGAATTTATAAAATACATTTTCGTATCATAATGTTGTATATTATAGGTATTTCCACCACAAACATTGGGTCCAAACGTAAATCCAATACAAGGTACCTAATACAATTATCGTGGCCCAAAGCCGAGATTCAATTACCCCGAGGAGCGGAAATAGAAATATGACTTGCGTTGTTATCTACATTGTTTTTGAATAATTCATGAATAAAGATGTTCATTTTTCACTATGATTGTCTCAGCGTAATGTCAGGGAAGAAAAAATCAATCAGATTACTACAAAGGTCATAGACTTTTACGGTGCTCACTGACTCTGTTTATGCAGGTAGTTGATTGCCTTTACTATAGAATCCTCGTCCCCTTTTTCTTCTCTCTCATCCTACTTCTTTCCCTATTTCTTGTCCCGTCAAGGTCTAAAACGCACTTGTGACATCGTAACGTTTATTTATAAAGAAGCTTAAAATAACGACTCCATTAGAAAATGTTTTCTCATAACTCTTCACAGATTTTTATATGGTCAACTCTTTCCAATACAGGCTCGACAATTTTACCACAATCGGTCACACACGTTTCACATATCAGTCACATACAAGCAAAAAATAAATACTAACTTACATAGAACCTCTCTCTTTTTCGGAGACGGTTAAAAATAGGCTACCTATTTTGCCTACCACCGCGGCACCGGGCCAGACGCGTGTTAGAGCGTGTGCTTTATTCTTATCAGATTAAACGCTTCAGCTTGGCGTGATGAAACATTTATTTATATCAATCATGCGTGATTCAATTATAATAATTACCTACTTGAGTAGGATCGATGATTAGAAGAAAACCTAAATTCGGTTTATTTTGGTAACACGATCGAATTTGCGTAGTTTAGCCATTAATTATAACTACAGGTCAGGTATGTACGTAGGTATACATAAATCTTAGTTATTAAGGCGTAGGCACAAATATAGACAAGCAAGGAAAGTAACCTTTAAAGCTGTGAAATAAATATTATCAATAACGTGCGATAGAGACACCCTAATAAGTTGGTGTACGAGTACTTGTCTCTTTTAACAAAAAAACAAATTTCAGCTTCAGCTTACTATATTAAGTATAGATAATAAAGATTTGTGAATCATAAAGCAGTTGTATAATTTCAATGTGGTTATTTCTACTGAATGAACCAGTATTCAATATTTCTTCTTTTTTTAGACAGCATAGAACTCAATTAATTAACGTCAAACAGCAACATTCTCTCAAGTGGAAACCTCGCGTTGTCTCGTATAGGAATCGAACCTTCGGCAATCGGTGGAGAAACACACAACACCATATAGTCCCAAACTAAGCAGCACTTAATCTATGTGTATTAGACAAAGGATAATAAATAATCATACATACTTATACACTTCTTTTTTATAGAACTATTTATTTTTCAATTTTATTATATCGTCCCCGTAGAGCGAAAAATAACTAACTGACAAAGCACTACTTTTGAGGTACGAGCGTTTAAAGTTTCGAAAAAAAGAAAAAAATATATTTTCAAAAGTTAAATGAATATTAAAATTCTTTGACTGAGTTTAAATAAAAGTTGCTAATACCTTTGTAATAGGTATTAAAAAAAAGTTACTTTTATTATAATTAATGAGTAATTTGGTAAAATTCGAGTTAGTTAGTTTTCGCACTGTTAAATATGTTATGAGACTAACTTAAAAGCCTTTAATGAAATGTTACTTAAATGTGAGTACTAATTGAATTATCTAAAGTGAGTTGGTGATTTACTAGTAGTTATTATATTACAAATTATGTGTTTTATTCAAGGTACTTAACTAAAAAGAAGAATAATTATTAAGAAAAATTACATTAAAATCAAGACTTTTTTATAAAAAAAAGTGCCACAATAATTGTTACCACTGAACTAAACATAAATTAACATTGTTTAATTAAAATGTATTATAAAATACAGTAAAATCAGGTAATTTTTATAAAATATGCCACAATCATTATCATCATTGAACAAAAGTAAAAAAAAAAAATGTTTACTTAAAAAACAATTTACATTTCTTTATAAAATGGTCCACAATCATTACGTAATTGTTATAATATTATTAATCACCACATTAAAAAATTTGGTTGCCTGTAAAGTCGGTATACGGGCGAAAGTTTTACGTGACAACGACTTTGAGTGGTAAAATAATTTTAATGTGAATATTCATTCGTATAGTAGGAAGAAGGATGAAAGACGCGTGCCTTTCACTTTTTATGTCTGTCTCTCTCGCTCTTAGGCGGGACGCGTGCCTCTCACTCGCTCTCATTGTGAGCGCATAACGTGAGCGGAGCGTAACGCAGTTTCTTGAAGTGTCACCCGGCAAACCAATTTATAAGACGTTGTCACGTCAAAATAAATTGTTTACTTAAAATCTATAAAAGTTCTTCGCAGTACTCCCCATCATGTTCCGTGTCAGGTTGGCTTATACTGTCAATAGCTGCTTTATTTGTGGGGAGGGAGTTGTACCAATGATGCAGCTCATGGGAAATTATTCCTTTCTTGCAAAGGCTTATGAGGTCTTTTTTCTTGGCTTCAGATATTGGAAGAGCATTTAAATAAGCCTTAGGAACCGGAAATTCTTTTAGCTTTTTAATAATGGCATCCCTAGTAACTTGTTCTTCACGGTCGTTTACAACGTCTTGGCCTTGTTTATTTTTGGTCCTAGTACGCACTTGCCTTTCCTCTGAGTTCAGGACATCCAACTCAAGGTAGGGGCCTGCATGTGAATATCGGAATTCTATTATTCCAGGACGTCGTCTTACAAATCTGAGGCACTTAATTTTTAGCCACATTACCCTATTTCCATTCTCGTCTTTGGTAGTATTTTTGATAAATGCCTCATTTATAGATTTTACATCAAGCATATCACTATACAATCATTCTTGGACATTCTATGGTGGCGCAGATTTCTTATGTCGTTTGGATCTTGCTCGAGTCATTATTGATTTCCAATCTATCATTGAATAAACCGCTGAATGTCGCTGTTCCTTTTCAATCGCACTGTGTATGGAATCGACTTCCATATGGGTATGCCCACTTTCTAAATATTTTAGCTCAAAAATCTCCAAGTTATTATCAGACGGCTGGATCAAGTGAAGCAAGAATGCTGCTATGAATTGATTACGGTTTTGACCCGCACACGTATCACTATACATTGTAACTTCTTTAACGGTGTCAGGTATTTGCGTTATCCACCAATTTATAGCTGTTGCTATTTCTACACTACCTCTCTTTCCATTTACCTCATTCCATATAATGCAATAGGCATCATTTGGAGGTTTTGCTGTGTGTATGGTATAGTTTTGCACGTTCAGTTTTCTGGTATAAGAAAGCACACCAACCCCACTGACTGGAATTTGCAAAGTTGATTGCATATCCGCTGTAACTACTAAATAGGTTGGATTGGTGATAGATCGCTCTTTGTCAGCTTCTTTAGCTATTTGAAATTATTTTTTTCGGGCAATATGGGCATCGTATTCTTCTTTTAACTCTTCTAGACGACCTGACTTATCATTTTTTCTACATAATAAACACAAATCCTTTTTAGGCGTATAAAAGATAAATTGAATTGTGTACCTAAAATTATTTTATAAACAAACAGAGAACATGGTTCTTTGTTTTCAGACTCAAGCTTTTCTTTATATAACTGATACATTTTCACTATGGATAATTTGCAGTCTAAGTATTGTCTTTTGAACTTCTTCCTGCAATAGTGCGACTCTAGTCGCGGAAAGCTGTTGATGTGATCCACTATTTGGCGTTCTGCGTCCGGATTTGTTTTATTAATAGGCGTTTGATTGCCACGTTTATCTTGCCCGATATAGTTACCAACTTGGTCTCGATGCTTCAACGCCTCATTTATTGGCCCGTTCGAGATGCTCAAGGTCTTAATAAAAAAATCTTTGCACACTCAATGCTTTGTATTATCTTTTTCAAAGTAATATCCGTAACTAATCGACCTATGTTTGTTGTTAGGAATGCCAACTTTAATTCTCTTTATGGGTATTGTTGTGATTTTAGATAGCAAAAACTGTCTCTGTACCGAAAAACTGTTTAAATTCCAATACGATTTACATATTTGCATACGGTCTGCCTCGTCGAATATGCTCGTGCTTTTGTATCGGCATTTTATGTCGCATTTTACTGGCTTTGGAAGTTTAGCTCTCATTATTTTGCCTGTCTTATTTTCATATGGCAAGCAGTCATACATGTTTCTTTTTGACACGTTTTTCTTCCATTTACTTGGATCACTTTTTCCACCGTTTTGGATAAGGTTCCACGTCATGGTCAGTTTGAGGAAGAGGAGGTAAATCTTCAATGTCATGGTTAGTTTGAGGAGGAGGAGGTGAATCTTTAATGTCATGGTTAGTTTGAGGAGGAGGAAGAGGTAAATCTTCAAATACAGCGTGTGTAGGCGTAGCATTTTTAAGGTTCTTGGCTATCAAAACTATCATTCGATGAAGTCCACAGAGCAAGTATAGTTGATATTAATAATGTCCGGTTCCTCACATAGGGTTCTTCATCGCTATTGGGAATCCACGAGTCACTCGAGTCATCGGTATATGGATCCGGCCGTGGCGACGAACTCAGCCGCTCTATACCACTTATATGTGACGATTGGCTTGAAGAAACATTGTTATTGCTGCATGATGGATAGTTTTGCAAAGTTTCTGCCACTACGTCTTGCAGAGTAAACAAATCCTTGGAGTGTTGGTTAGTTGAGGTGCTGAATTTGGCGGTTCCATGCTAGGTATGCCCTTGTGCTCCGTAATCACAGATTGGGGGGCGGATTCACATACGCGTCTGTCCTCAAATACCCAGTTAACACTATTCGGGATCGCTATTCGGGCGCGCGGGCGGTTCGGGATGCGCGGCCGCGGCGTGCGGTCCCAAGTAATAACTACCTAAGTCGCGTACGCCGTTATATTTTTAAGAAGTTTGTCTCATTCCGATGAATTACAAATAACTTAAGGATTTTAGTTACGTTGAGATAAAAGTATTTATCATAAAATTATGTACGTAAACTCACTAAAAGATAATAGTTATTTATTACTATAAAATACGATGTCAAATTAAATAAATTTGAGGGCGTAATCTCACTAAAGCGACTTGGTTATTTTTCGCTCTGTCCTTTTTAACAAAATGCTTTAACCAAAATCATTTAACGAAATTCTGTTCTGTAAGTAAGTGCAAATTGACTCGGATATTTTGGAGTAAAAATAATTAAGTGCGCTTGAGTTTTATTTTTAGTTAAGAACAGTAAGTACAAAAATCACTAACATATTTTAATTAAATTAGGCCTGGTACTTGAATTACATTATTGTGTTTTAGTGATTTCTGACATAAGCTAACTTTGTTATTGAAATAAATAGAATTATGGGGGTCAGATACAAAAATAAAGAAAAAAATTGTGATCAGCGTGGCATTATTATCTCATTTTACCTAAAAGTGTCACTTAGTTATTTTTCGCTCTACGGGGACGATATGTCTATTTTTCGCTCAATAAAAACGCCCAAGACAAACAGCCATATTCACGTACACAAATGTTTGACATGAGTGGACATCGAACCCTCTAAATCGTAGCAGTCGGTTACTTTGCCGCTACGCCGCCAGGTCGTCTGTAACGTTGGCGTATATTATAGGTATTTCCACCACAACATTGGGCCCAACGCCGAGATTCAATTACACCAAGGCACGAAAATAAAAAAATGACTCGCGTTGTTTTCTACATTGTTTTTGAATAATTCATGAATAAAGATGTTAATTTTTCACTGTGATTGTCTCAGCGTAATGTCATGGAAGAAAATATCAGATAACGAAGGTCATATGCTTTTATGGTGCTCACTAACACTATTTTTTTGTCTGCAGGTAAAATTGTTTGCTTTTAAAATATAATCCTCGTCCCCCCTGTTCCTTCTCACTCATCCCACTACTCTCTCTATTCATTCGCTCATCCAGATCGACAAAGTACTAGTGACTCCGCTTGAGTTGTGGGTTCCCATGGGCTTTAATAGCTTACCATCAGACGCTCTATCTACTCGTTTGACTCAAATGATATAAATAAAGTAATACTTGTGGTATTGTGTGTTGTGTCATTCCGTGGGTGAGATATTGTGAACGAGGTTTTTGACTGGTACAACGGTAGTATCTCGAATGCTTCGAATTGATCGGTGTAGTATCGCCTTATCACAATAGTTGTGACTACGTCCGCTCATCAAGAGAAGAATGCAGACAAGCGAAAAAATTATGAGAAGGGCAACAATTGATCTTTTCACAAAACAGCTTATGTTCGTAAAGAGCAAGGTGAACACACAGCTTTAGAAATACGACTCCAAGATGTAAAAGATGAAATTTTCTTTAATATATGTAGGTCTCAAGGATTATTCTCAAAATCCCGAGTTCTGTCGTAATCGTCAAATCTTTATAGATTTTATGTAACCAACGCTTTCCAGTTAATAATCACCAAAATATTTCCAGAATCGTATAAAATATTGTTTAACGTAGCCTTACCCTTCTCATAGTGAGAAGAGGTCCGTGTCCAGCAGTGGGATAGTTTATATATAGGGCCAGTGATGATGAAAACAATATAATAAACAATAATATACTACATAATATGTACTCTCATATTTATTACACTTTATTATAAAGTTGGTTAAAATATCGCCTAAAATAGGCTACGACAATAATTGTTTACCACCGGGCCAGGCGCTTTAAAGAGCGTGTTATCAGATTAAACGCTGTAGCTCAGCAACATGCGTGATTCAATTACAATAATTATTAGAGTAGAAAATCACTGATAAGAAGAAAACCTAAATTGGGTTTATTTTGGTAACACATTAAAATGTGCGTAGTTTAGCCATTAATTATTAATACGGGCCAGGTACGTAGGTATATGCCTAAACATAAATTTTAGTGATTTAAATGGAGCGCAGTATTTTCGACGTAAAACTTGTAGACCAATCAAAACGCTCTAAAACACAAATCGCAGATGTGTCCCAAAAAGCAGCCAAATTAAAATATGATTGGGCCGATCATATCTTTCGTATATCTGACGATCATTGGGCTAAAACTACCACCTTGTGGGTCCCAGATCGAAAGAGGCCCCGCGGCAGACCTAGGATTTTAGGATTTGAAACTCCATAATGCAGAGTGGACAACAACAGCTCTCGATAGAGAGAGATGGAAAGAGGGGAGAGAGGCCTTTGCCCTGCAGTGGGACAGGTTAGGCTGGAATAATAACCGTAGTCACAAATATAGACTAAACAATGAAAGTTCCTTTGATAAGTATTACCAAAAAGGTGCGGAAGGGATACCCTTACAATTTGATATAGTTAGCTCTTTCCAGACTTCTGAAGGTCATAGAACAAAAAGGCACAACATGTGTTCACTTTGTCTGTTTGAAAATAATGGTCAATTTCAAAGGTGTCAGTCAACGTTTCTATGTATACTCATAATATGTCCAAAACATCATCATCATCATCATCATCCTAGCGCTGTCCCGGTTGCGCTCCAAAACCCACGCCTTGGAGCCCGGGGTCCGCTTTCCGGCTATGTCTCCTCCACTTCGCACGGTCTTCAGCATCCCTGGTGGTTAGTTGGTTGGCACGCATATCATCCCTTACGACGTCAAGCCAGCATTTCTTTGGCCTTCCCCGTTTACCGGGGCCCGGTGGAGGTAGCATGGCAAGACATTTCAATATGTCCAAAACATATACGTAGGTATTAATTAATAGTTATTTCGATTCTATTGTTAGTCAGTTGAACGGTCAGTACGATATCTAAAAATAAAACGTGAGGCAAAAGTATAAAGATTGCTTTTCATGAGTCATATTTGATTTACTACGATCAAATCCTTAATGCCAAGGAACAAATTATAGCGATCGATGCTTTAGTATATACTTAGTACGAATTATCAAAAATACTATCCTCTGATAGTAAAACAATGTGCCTAGCTTGATCAAAAACTTACTTGATGGCGGATTAATCATAATGATTAATAATTATTGATCATAGAAAATTATATAAAGCAACCAGCCAACACATAAGCATCCTAAGCAAACTTCAATAAATTACCTCGAAGATTATAAAAGTTACCGTAAGGAGAACTTCGTTCTTATTTATTTATTTAGGGCATATTTACAGAGTAAACATAAACATTGGTAAAAAAGAATTCAAAACAACAAAATGCAGATGCTACTCTAATTATAAAATATGCACAACATTCACATAAAAATAGGACAAACAATAATAATTAAATTAAGTTATATAAGAACTTATATTATAAAATTAAAATAGATAGATAGATAGATAGATAAATCTTTATTGTGCAAATACAGTTGGTACAAATTAGGTATAATAACTTATATGTAGGTATACAAATAGTAAATGCACAAAGGCGGCCTTATCGCAAAGTGCGATCTCTTCCAGGCAACCTTAGGATGGACAGACTGAAAAAGAGAAGTTTGATGGTGTAGTGATCATATATATATGGACACTAATAGTTATTTAAATATAATGTACATAGATGAGTAGGTATACCTATACATAGGTACAAATAATACGTAATATACATACTAACTATACATATAATACATATATAATTATACATACATACAATACATATAATACATAGCTATATAATACATACATATACATATAATGATATCAATTTCGATTATAATGACAAGTAGTGCTTCTTTAATGCGTCTTTAAATATATTAAGTGATTTTGCTTGCTTAATCTCAATTGGCAGTGCATTCCACAAACGTACAGCCTGAACAGCAAAGGACCACTGACGACCTCAAGGTCCTTGAATGTGTGTCATGAAGGAACTTAAAACGTTCTTTGAGATACATGGGGCTATTAGGATTAAACAGCACATTATACAGTAGCATAAGAATATGAGTATTCCGGCGAAGACAAATTGGGAGCCACTTGAGTATAGATAGTGTTATGTTATGAGATGAGCTAAATATTTTATGCTTGAAATGTCTGGAATTGTCATTATAGATATCGAGGCTTAATCTTCGCCAACAGTTATTATACGAAGCAGTTTGCCTAGTTATAAGACCTTGTGCACCTAAGTTGGTTCGGTGAGTCGGAACCTTGAAAAAGGGAAAATTATTCCTTATCCGAGCATTGGGCCTAGGTAAATTTGCTAAGCGATCACTATATGCCCATATAGTGCTGATGCACTATATGGGCATATAGTGATCCACATGGCATCTAGGACAAAAGCCTAGTGAATGCTCTTTGGATCGACTCAATGCGTTGTGTATGAACTGTATACCGAGGATTCCAAACAACACTACCAAATTCTAATACACTCCTCACAAGTGCATTATAAAGTAAAATTCTTGATGTGGTACGTTTGAAATCCTTGGTATTTCGTTTTAAAAATCCTAGCATTTTGGCAGGTCTGTTAACAATGTTATCAAACTGAGGAATAAATTAATTTTAGAGTCTAGAATAATACCCAAATCTCGCACTTGATGGACTGTGGTAATCAGATTGTGATTGATGTGAAAACAAGTTTGAATAATATTCCGTTTTCGAGTGAATCGAATATGTTGGCATTTTGCAGCATTCAGTAACATTTTATTATCACAACACCATTGATAAATTCGATCAAGGTCATCTTGTAGTAACTTCTCGTCATCTACAGAGTTAATCTGACGCGATATTTTCATATCATCAGCATAGAGAGAACACGGACAATGTAGCACTTACATAACTATGTCATTTATGAATAACTAGAGGACGCCAGCAGCTACGCCTGCATTTTTTTTAAATTTACCCGTTTTGGCCGATCCCGTGGGAATTTCGGGAAATCCCTTCTTAGTGCACCCCTACGGTCCCCAAGGAAAATACATGGCAAATTTCAGCTTCCTGCGCCCAATAGCTTCGGCTGTAGCGTGTCTGTCAGTCAGTCAGTAACGCAAGGATTTTATATATTAAGATAAGAACAAAATTGGTCAGTTGAACAGAGTTTGCAAAGTACTTTTTAGATTCCGTATTATTTACTACCACAACGTACTCACGGTCCACCAGGTACGACTCAAACCAACTGAGCAATTCGCTACATACTCCATACTGACGTTGAAGCTTGCAAAGTAAAATTTGATGATCAACTCTGTCAAAGGCGTTGGCAAAATCTGTATAAACTGAATCTACTTGCTGATTGTTCTTGTATCGTTTAATTATATTGCACATTTCCGAAGTATAATTTCCATCACGATACGATGCCGAATATTCGAATATCGATCAAAAAATATCTTGTATTAATTATATTAATGGGATTTTCATTTCGCTAAGTACTTAGAATCTTGCGTAACCCCTTCTGTACTTCTGTGGCCCCTGGTATCCAACGTTTTCCTTTTGTTGAATAAATTATTCGCATTCCTAAACTTTGGCTTTTTGTTTGAGAGGATTTCCAAAATCATTTCGTAATATTGCTACGTTTATTTTAGTTGGCTGTAAACCCCGCTTATTGTTTTTGTAACTTAATGCTTCTCTTAAATTTTTGCTTGTGCACAAATTCACATCCGATGTTCAATAATAAAAAACAATTGATATCGTAAACAAAGATTCTTTTGAAGATTAAATACACCAGAATCAAAAGCTTTGGTTTAACAGAAATAATTTAAACAATATTTGTAAGTCACCATACAAATGTTAATAATGAAATGTAAGATAAAAAATCTTAAAAACTGCCTACACGCCTACGCTACGCATTTTAACAAGCCTTGGTAAGTCATGTTAAACTCGACAGCGAGAGAGGTTGAATAAATTACGATATACTCTTCAGTAATCTTCTGAAACAAATGTAGCGTTTCTAAAGACGAATAAAGAAATTAGAAATTGTACAAAACAACGACTAAGTACATAAACACTTTACTAAGTATGAGATAATTGTCGTTTAAAGACACTTTTTGAAGACGATTAATATTTACTTCTGCTCAATTCGTCAAACTTTTCATACAAGGGCCAGGGTTTTAGCAAATTCTTATATGCCTAGGTTCGTACGTAATGACGCAAGCAAGCGAGTTACAATCCTCCACCACATCACATCTTCAGAGCGCTGCGCGCCGTGTACCCGCCTGAACCGTGAATAGCCCACTCTATCACACTGCTACCCACATAGAATATTTTACTACGAAACGCTACAAACATTTTAAAGTAATATATTCTTGTTGCTATATTCTTTGCTTTGAGATCACAAATATTATCGTATATTTATTATTTTATAGTGTAAAAATGAAACGACTTTTCAGTGATGTTTGCCGACGGGCTATAGGATTACCTTATTTTCTAATAACATGTCATCTATGAATACTAAAATAAGCTTTTGACTTTAAAGGGCTATGTGAGCATGACGGAAAATACAATAATGAAAGGATCTTCAAAGCACACTGCTAATACATTGTATATGACATAGTGCATGTAAAAACATTTCGGTTCTGGGAACAATGATGTCGAACAATGAAGGTTAACCTATAATATATTACTAGCTTTGGCTAGCGGCTTCAGAGTTGTGTTAAAGGTAACATTACCTATTTCAAGGAACCAGAGATATAAAACCACATGTATATCCCCTAATTAAAATATAATAGTTATCCTGTGTGTTTCACCATGTTTCCCTCCTCTCGACTATTTTTTCCATAAAAACTACTTCAGCCTTCGAGGTCAAAAAACTATGTGTTTGTGAAATCATCAAAATCGACCTATCATTTAACGTAAAAACAGAACACACTTACACATGTTAGCATTTAAAATACGACTAAAAGAATACCCAGACACAACAAAAACATCTCAGAAAGGTCAAATTATTTCTGTGATACATGCCTGTTATCTTAGCCAAAATTTATTTTGCCAGCATTCTTCACATATGTACTACATGTTACAATATGAAACGTTGAAATGTCAGGCACAGAATAAAGGTAATCGTAGGTAGTTCTTGTTAACTTTTAACGAGCGAGCTATGCCACTCATTGGTTCATTAGCCGAACTTTGTATTGACATTCATTTGAGTTCCTATTAAATATTGTTAATGAAACGGAAGAAAATAATTTGTTTTTGAAGAATATATTGTAGAGTTGTTTTAGTGTTTCAAAGTGAGATACACAAGTAGTGCCATTCTAATATAATTGATCAATTCCAATCTCTCTAGATTCGTAGCAGATGTTTTATTGTTTGGTTTTCTTTACTCTATTAATTTTTATAAACAGTTACCTACGTAGTTTTCATTTTTAAGTAATGGTGACATATCCTTTTATAAGTTAATACAACTCACGTATAGTGTAAATCTAAAGTTAAAATATGTGAATATCTTGTAATATTTGGACTTTTTACTATTGGACAAAAAGCAGATAGGTACTTAAATTAATAGGAGAACATCTACGAGATACCGGCGCTTTTACCTCATGGTAACAGATGTAACGGCAATGAGCGGCCCACAGTAGGTCATCATCATCCTCTTAGCGTTATTCCAGTTTCAATCTGGGGTCCGATTTTCTAGTCTAACCGGATTTGGCTGAATATTAGCTTTTCCACAGAGCGACTGCCTGTCTGACCTCCGCAACCCGAAAGGATAGCGATATTCCATAGTTTAGACGAGCGTCAGTTTGTTTTAGAAGGTACTGACGCCCTGTAACGACTGTTAAAGATCTTCATGACAACCGGGACCGACGGCTTAACGTGCTCTCCGAGACACGGGACAAGCGATAATTAACCATTCAATACGCACATAACTCCGAAAAGTCATTGGTGCGCAACGTGGATTCGAACCCGATACCCTCTGCATGGCAGTCTGTTGGTATATCCACTCAGCTATCGCCGCCTCTCCGCCACAGTAGGCATAAGTTGAAAATCTTAATTTTACGCCAAAAAAGCTTGCGTATATTAGAGTAGAACAGGTAAAGCTTCAGTTTTCCCTCTTTTTCGAACTCAAAAACTTAATACTTCAATTGATAAATCGCGTCGTTACTAAAATAGGGTAAAAAGAATGACCTGCGTATAGAAGGTCCATTGCAGAAATAAATCACCGATCACACCCGAATCATTCTGTCCAGCGTTTCTTTATAAATGCTTAAAGAGGTGCCGTCCAGATGTATTACAGTTCGAGGGATGCCAAATCATAAATATTTGCTACGGAACCCGCTTTGCATAATCCGTTCGGAGCCGAAAACCACGAATTTGGATATATTATATGTAGAACGAAGTCTAAAATATGTAGGGGCTATTTGCTGGGCTTTCAAATAACTGTATTAAGATCCCTTTTTGACCGTCCGTTCCTAAAAATAGAGAAGTTTTCTCGTGTGCCTGTGAGGAGGTACTCTGTACGTTTTTGATCTACTTTTCTTTGCCCTTAATAAGTAAGACGATGCGACGTGCCTTCATTTTTAAAAGATTGTTTATACTATTTTTAGGAGAATGAAAATATTTGGGCTGTGTCATGCCTTTATTGAATCCGGATCAGAGCAAAATTTTGTATACCAAGGTTTGTGAGTAGTTGACTCTATATGAAATCGCTGCCACTGCGAGAAGACAAAGCAAGTATACTCCGGTGTGCTGCTGCGAGCATTACCATCTTTTGCCATTTGTACACATTCAAATATTTATAGAAAAACAGTACGCTTATTTGTCTAAAACAAAGCCGAAATACCGTTTGCCCAGTCGTGGTTGCGAGATGACATATGGGATGTCCTCTCGGTTTTATTTACCCATGTATTTAATTTTTATAGTTAAACTAAAGGATGCTCGCAGCTACACCCACGGATTTTTTTATCGAACCATTTCTGCTCGATCCCTGGAGAATTTCGGCAGATCACTTCTTAGTGTAGTAATAACCATGCCAAATTTCAGCTTCTTGCGCTCAATAGTTTTGGCTGTGCGTTGTCTGTCTGTCAGTCGGTAACGCAACAATTTTATATAGGTATGCAAATGTATTTTGTTTTCTCGAAGTGGCGAGGTAAATCTAAAACCTCGAGTCTAGTCTGATCATAACATAATATGCCAACAAAAAAATTCAAATAAATGTATTTAGGTAGTCCCTACATACCTACTTATTACAAAAAATATCTAGCTTTCTATAAAACAAAAATAATCACCAACATCAGTCAACTAAGTAAAAAACGCAATTAATAACTTTAAGTCCTCTCATTAGGTGTTCTCCCACCTGCCCTCTTTCACGAAAAGCTCAACAATGTAGCAAAAATAACGTAAAATAAACCTGGACTTGTTGTGATAAAGTGCATTTTAATTAATAATAAAGCACGTTAATTAATAATTTGGTTTACGTCGGTAGAGAAAAATGTTTGCAGTGTAACGTTGGGCGATTGGCTCCAATGTTTGGAATGAGGTTTGGATCAATGTTTAGTCAAATGACCGTACCAATGGAGCTGGGATGAATTTACGCAAAAGTAGGTTTACACGGCCTCACAACCTTGACCTACAAAAGCTCCAAAAGTGTTACTAATTTTGGAGTACGCTTAATGGTTGATTCTTGGTCCGTTTCTGAGGCTGTGTAAGCCAGCCCTCATCAGTCCCGAATGCACAATGTGACATTCGATTTTGTACCATGACGTTGTTCCACAGGGTTATAAAATGTTGAAAATACGGCAGTACCTGTAACAAAGATACAACAGGTGAGACATGGCAAACAACAAACGAACAACGAAGACGTATTATACGTACGCATAGCTACATACGCAAAGATAAATGCCGAATCGTGCGAGTGAAGATTTCACTCTCATAACTAGCCAGAAGAAACACGAATTCTTGAAAACGCTGTTCTATACTAAAGTTATAAAATGGGAGGCATCGGCTAAGAAACATTTCTAATAGGGCTAGCTAGCTTCATAATGTATTTTTTATGGGCCTTCCGTTCTATTATTTAACCAGACAGCGGAACAATATCTTACCAGGTTGCAGTATACACAATGTCCGAATTTTTACACTCATTCCTAAGAAATAAAAATTATCCTAATATTTTATGAAAAGACATCGCCTAACTAAACCAAACAGTAAATAATCTTAACAATAACAGCTGTTTTATTCCCTTGCAAAAGTCTAACATAGAACATTAGGCACTTGAAAAGGACTTACGAATTAAGGAAGTCTTGCTTAGCTGACCTGAAGGACCCCTGACTACTTCAGAAGGTCAGCCTTGATCAGCTCTCATTATTATGGACAACGCGTTTCACAATCAAAATGTACTGAGTGGACTCGACAACAAAACTTTAGAATTAAATTTAAAGGATGTTTAATATACGGCTGTGTATTCACTTTGTGTACACTCCAAGATTTTGGATATGAGTCAATTGGGGGCATTGGTAGGTATATAATAAAATTAACAGCTGACTACGTAATGTATGATGTCTACGTAAAGTTATGTACACTACGCAGGAAATTGGTTTAATATGTAGTATGTGAAGTAAGCTAGTAGTGAGCCACACACCGACTTTTCGTAGTTATGTGCGTACCTATTGAATTGTTAATTATCGTCGTATTAATTACTGTCCCGTGTCTCGGAGATCAAGTTAATACGTCTGTCCCGGCTGTCATGAAGATCTTTGACAGTCGTTATAGGGCGTCAGTACCTCTAAAATAAACTGACGCTAGTCTAAACCATAGAATATTGCTATCCGCGGAGGTCAGACAGGCAGTCGCTCCGTGGAAAAGCCAATATTCAGCCAAATCCGGTAAGACTAGAAAGCGGACCCCGGGTTGAAACTGGGATAACGCTAGGAGGATGATGAGGATGGAGGATGTGAAGTAAGCTTAAAAGTTACTAACATTACTAATCAAGAAGGCAGTAGGTACCTTAATAACATTTGGAGACGCATCAGTTTTCTTAGACACAGATATATTATTAACCTGAAAGTGCAGAAATATCTAGACCAAATTCTGTTGATAGGTTTTTGGCTACGAAATTATAGATTTTTTTGACAGAATATATTATTTGATAAAGACAACTACTCCGCCATGTTCAACTAAAAACACTCGGTTTAGCGTAGACGAGGGAAAACTACTGAAATCATTGACATCTGTAGAATCACTATAAACACTTTAAGCTAGAGGTGCCAAGTAAAAAACTTTCGTATATTTTTCTTCGAAGTATCGAAGTTATTAAGAGCCTTTCCTAGTTCAGTAACAATAGCTTTCTACGGCCCGTCATGCGAATAACCTACGGCGATCTATCAATACTTTTTCTATCAATAAAACCAAATAGATTTCTTGCGACATAACTACATATAGATTGCTTACCGATAGACAGTATCTATACGTACATCAATGTTATGTTAATATTACATCGCAAGAATGATGTATCGATAAAATAAATATAGAAAACTTTAACCACGTGTATACTATATGATGGATACTTTTGTAGTATTCATTGCGATAATTATTTAATGATTAAAATTATATATATATATGCGCCGCAATCGCAATGACTATTCGAAATTACTAAGTCCGTATCAAATGTTTAACTATCGCGACGATGAAGGAAATCATCTGCGTGTTTATGAGTTCTTCATAATGTATTTAAAAGACATCATTTGAAGTCTTCCAACTCTCACTTGGTCACCGTGATGGCCTATGCCCTAACAATTCTTATAGTGAGAAGCCCGTGCCCATAAGTGAGATAGTTTAAATTCAGAGCTTAATTTATATGATACGAAGATAAGAGTGCAACTCGAACGCTGAAACTAAAACCGAACAACAACAATTTGCAGCTTATAAACTTGTACTATGGAATCCTTTATCAACTTTGTATCAGTGGACTTAAATACCACCTAGACTAAAGTTATAATCAACATTTGTGAATCATAGACAGTAGTATAGTTACTTACGTGGTTACTTTACTGTAATAAATGAATCACCACTCAATATTTCTTCTTTTTTAGACATATCGTTGAACTCAATCAACGGACACAAGGAACAGCAAGATTCTCTCCAGAGAAACCTTTTGGTGTCTGTTGAAGGACCAAACTCACGACATGGAGTACATACACACAATACCATCTAATCCCAAACTAAGCAGAGCTTGTACTATGGGGTATTTACAATGGATAAACTTGGATATTATCATAATTTTTTTTTGTACATAAATACTTATTATACAAAAAAAAATTAAACTAAGACAATCATCCATATTCACGTACACGAATATTTCACACCAGCGGGAATCGAACCCGCAACCTTTGACTTGGCAACCGGTTACACTCCCGCTACGCCACCGGGTCAACTGTAACTTTGGCGTATATTATGGACATTTTTACCACAAACATTGGGTCCAAACGTAATCCAATACAATGTAACACGATTATCGTGGCCCAACGCCGAGATTCAATTACACCGAGGCACGAAAATAAAAATATGACTCGTGTTGTTATCTACATTGTTTTTGAATAATTCATGAACAAACATGTTAATTTTTCACTGTGATTGTCTCAGCGTAATGTCATGGAAGAAAATATCAGATGATGAAAAGGTCATAGGCTTTATGGTGCTCACTGACACTACTACAGAATCCGCAACCCGTTTTTCTTCTCACTCATCGTACTTCTCTCCTTATTCCCTTTCCCATCAAGGTCGGCAGCGAACTTATGACTCCTTTTAAGTTGCCTTGGTGTCCTTGAGCGGCAGTAAACGCTTACCCTCGGGTGATCCGACTGCTCGTTTGTGTCCAATGAAATAAAGAAGCAGATATTTGTGGTATTGTGTATTATTCCGTGGTGAGATATTGTGACTGATGTTTTGGTAGAGCCACGAAGAAACAGCTGGAATGCCTCGGATTGAGGATAGTAAAAGTTCATCATCAGTCTTAAACAGTCCACTGCTGGACTAGGCCTCTTCTTTAAAAGGAGGAATTGGCCTACTATACCACGCTGGCCAAACGGGTTGATATAGGGTTTGTATCAAGTTTTCCTTCTCTTATAGTGCTGTTCTTTGCATAATATGCTCCCTCTGTCGGCTTTTACGACAACCATGGGATAATATAGGGGTGGTGACTATTCGTATTCTTAATCCGTCACCATACGGACGAGTAAAAAGTTACAGTAATTGTAAAAAGTAGGTGACCCAAAAAAAAACTCGCCCTATAAAAGTAGTCAAAGACGAAGAGAAGAATGCAGACATGAAGAAAATAATGAGGACTCGTAAAAAGCCAGGAAAATACCGACATGGAAAATTATATGCTATTTTAAATAAAGTGGACTCCTTGAATAATTATAGTGGTCTCACAAAACCGACCCCATGATTTAAAAGCTTTTTCATAAGTCCCGGGGATTTATTTCAGATATTTACAATTTTTTTATGTGGCCAAAATATACACTTTTCAATATAGTATCGCCAAAATCTTACCACAACCGTTTAAAATAGCGATAAACATAATATAAAAAAAACATACCAATTAACATAACCTCCTATAATACCTCTTTCGAGGATGGTTAAAAATAGGTTACGTATTTTGCCTACCACCGGGCCAGACGCGTTTAAGAGCGTGTGCTTAGTTAACTAGTTTATTCTTATCAAATTAAATGTTTTAGCTTAGCATGATTAAACACGTTATTTATATCAAACATGCGTGATTTAATAATAATAATTATTGGGGTAGGAACACTGATTAGAAGAAAACCTAAATTCGGTTTAGGTATGTTGGTAACACGTTCAAATGTGCGTAGTTTAGCTGTTAATTAAGGGTCACGTATTTAGGTAGGTATATAACTATATTTATTATTATTATTTTAATCACAAATATAGATTAAGCTATGAAAGTTCCCTTGAAAGCTTTGAAAAAAGTATGTCCAAGAACATGCGATAGAAGCACCCTAATAAGTTAGTGAAGTTGTCTCTTTCAAGAATTCTGAAAGACATAGAACAAAAAGAAACAACATGTGTTCACTTTATCTGTTTGAAAACAATGGTCTATTTGAAAGGTGTCAGTCCACGTCTCTATGTATACTCATAAGTCTAAAACATATGCGTAGGTAATAATTAATTTGATTCTATTGTTAGAAAATTGAGCGGTCGGTTCATTATCTATAAATGGTAAGGTGAAGCATAATTATTGCTTTTGATGAGTCACAATTTTAATTGACTATGATTAAATCCATAAGGTCAAGGAAAAATATATAACAATCGATACTTCAGTAAATATTTTGTTTTAATTTGAAAACACGGATATGATATGAAATTAAGCTGCTGAATCAATTCCAAATATATCTGAACAGATGCTTAAAAGAGCTTTGCCCAGAGCGCTTAGAAATCATAACTCTACACAAAAAGTCTCTGCCAAAATCGTAATTGAATGTAACAACGGAAGTACCCATGAAATATTAAAGTAAAAGCTGGTTTCTTAATCATTTCACATTTCCGAAGTACAGTTTCAATCACGTCCCGAAGCCGAATATTCGAATACCGAACAAACAAACACTCGTATTAATTATACCTATTAATAGGATTTTCATTTCGCTAAGTAGTTAGAATCTAGCGTAACCCCTTCTGTACTTCTATGGCCCTGGTCCAATCCAACGTTTTCGTTTTGTTGAATAAATGATTCGCTTTTCTGTAAACTTTGGTTTTTTGTTTGAGAGGATTCCCAAAATCATTTCGTAATTGCTACGTTTATTTTCGTTGGCCGTAAACCCCGCTTATTTTTTTTTTGTAAGTTATTTTCTTCATTCAAATTTTTGCTTGTGCCAAATTCACTTCCGATGTTCAATTATTTGAAAAACAATTGAAATCGTAAACAAAGATTATTTTGAAGATTAAAAGCACCGGAATGAAAAGCTTTGGTTTAAAACAGAAATCATTTAAAAAAATATTTTTAAGTGACTACCCTACCCTACTAACCAAATGTTAGTAATGAAATATAGGACAAACTTTTCATAAAAGCTGCCTACATAACGTTACGCATTTTAGCAAGCCTTGTAAGTCATGTGAAACTCTACAGCGCGAGAGGTTGAATAAATTACGATATGCTCTTCAGTAATATCCGGAAACAAATGTAGCGTTTCTAAAGACGAATAAATATATTAAACCTAAGTACAAAACAAGAACTAACTATATTTATTTATATAACACTAAGCTAAGTATTAGATAATGCTCGTTTAAAGACATTTATTGAAGATCATTATTTCATCATCATCATCATCATATCAGCCAAACGACGTCCACTGCTGGACATAGGCCTCCCCCAAAGTTCTCCACACACACCGGTCTTGATCATTATTTACTTCTACTTAATCCGTCAAAGTTTTGATACAATGGCAAAGGGTCTTATTGCAAATTCTTATAAGCCTCATCGTAACTAATAGTGCCAGCAAGCGAGTGACAATCCTCCTCTACATCACATCTTCAGAGCGCTGGGCGCCGTGTACCCGTCTGAACCGTGAATAGCCCACTCTATCACACCGCTACTCACATAGAATATTTTACGACGAAACGCTACAATATTTTAAGCTAATATGCTGCTATATTCTTAGCTTCGGGATCAAAAATATTTTCGTATATTTATCGTTTAAAAATGAAACTACTTTTCAGCGATGTTTGCTCATATTAAACCCGCAATGGGGCTATAGGATTACCTTATTTTCTAATAACATAATTATCTATGAATACTAAAGTAAGCTTTTGACGTTAGATAAACCTTTTAAAAGCTATATGAGCAGGTATGCAAATACAATCGTCGATAAGAAACTTCAAAGCACATTACCAACACTCATGATATAACAATGCATATAAGAGATACTTCGGCTCTGTTTCTGAGAACAATGAAAGTGCGGAATTATAATATATTATTAGCGTTGGCCAGACTTCGGTCTTGTGTAAAATAAAAATTAATCTACTTCAAAGAACCAGATATTAAAAACTATATTACCTGCCTAACACACAATAGTAGTCCTGTAGTAAATTTTACTCTCTTTTCCTGCTCTTGAAGATTTATTTCCTATTAAAACTATGTCACTCCTCTCCTTAGTCAAATCTATTTGTTAGTGAAATGATCAAATTATACGAACGTGAAAACAGAAGACACACATGTTAGCATTTATTGTAGTCAGTATAAAATATACTCAGCCACAACAAAAACATCTCAGAAAAGTCAAATTATTGCTGTGATACATACCCATTATCTTAGTCAACATTTTTCACATATATACTACATGTTACTATATGAAACATTGAAATGTCAGGCACATAATAAAGGCAGGTAGTTCTTGTTAACTTTTAACGAGCGAACTACGCCACTCATTGTTTTATTAGCCAAACTTTGTATTGAAATTCATTTCAGTTCCTATTAAATATTGTTAATGAAACGAAAGAAAATAATTTGTTTTTGAAGAATATATTGTAGTGTTGTTTTACTGTTTTTGATGTTAAACGTACAAGAAGTGCCAATCAGTTGCAAAGTCGTAGCAGATTTTTAATTTTTTAACTCATTTTTCCTTTATTTTATTCACTTCGAAACAGTTACTCATTTCGTTTTCATTTTTATGTAATGTTCTATTTACTTACACTACGGTGTTAGTTCAACAAAAGTATTATGTTTAAAGTTAAGAAATGTAAATATGCTGTAATATTTTTTGCACAAAAAGCAGTTACTGAGATTACTAGGAGAATATCTACAAGATACAGGACGTTACCCACAAGTGACAGAAATAACTGAAATGAGCGACCCGCAGTATAAACTGAAAATCTTAATATTACGCCAAAAAGCTTGCATGGATTAAAATAAAACAGGTAAGACTACAGTTTTCCTTCCACTTCGAACTCAAACAAGTTAATATTCCAACTGATAAATAGCCTCGTTACCTAAATAAGGTAAAAATAATGACCCCTATAGAAGGTCCATTGCAGAAATAAATCACCGATCACACCCGAATCATTCTGTCCAGCGTTTCTTTATAAATGCATAAAGAGGTGCCGTCCAGATGTATTACAGTACGAGGGACGCCAAATCATAAATATTTGCTACGGAACCCGCTTTGCATAATCCGTTCGGAGCCGATATATCACGGAAAACCACGAATTTGAATATAATATTATATGCAGAACGAAGTCTCAAATATGTAGGTAAGGGCTATTTGTTGGGCTTCCAAATAATTGTATTAAGACCCCTTTTTGACCGTCAGTTTCTAAAAATAGAGAAGTTTTCTTGTGTGCCTGTGAGGAGGTACTCTGTACGTTTTTGATCTACTTTTCTTTGCCCTTATAATAAATAACACGATGCGACGTGCCTTCATTTTTAAAATATTGTTTATGCTATTTTTGGTAAGAAATACTTGGGCTGTGTCATGCCCTTATTGAATCCGGGTTACAGCAAAAGATTTTATATCTTGTCGAGGTAAGATTTGTGCGTTTTGGGACACAGTTCTCCTGGTGACAGAATAACCAATCTTCTAAAATCATTAAAACAAACATACAATACCTATGTATTAAAAATCGATCCGAAATACCGTTTGCCCAGCTGTGGTTGCGGGATGCTACCACCTCTAACCTCTACAACCCTCTCTGAAACTAAACCGTGTTACTATCGAGAAAATAAAATACACCTATTTTGTAAATCACTTCCAATGTTCGTGTAAGCGAGCCGTCACGAAATACGCCGATAACAAACTCACGATATTCATGTTTATGTACGTAATTTGTTTTTGATTATTAATTATTATAATTTCTATTACATTTTATATAGGTACGTGGTACACTTGGTGGAATAATACCAACAAACCGTGTGCCCTTTTGACCCAGAAGTTACGGCTCCAAATAGAGTTAATTTTACTGGTATAACATCGTATAAGCGAAATATTTAAAGCTCCAAAAAATTCTCTGTTTTATTTCTGTAATTTGTTTAATTTGATATATACGTAGAACGCGATCACCCGATCCTGTAGAAAAGTAATTGTGTAGTGGCAAGGTTGCCACTAACACTGCGATAAGAATCTATAGGTACGTATTTCTGAGGGCTAAAAATATGTAATGAATACCTTTAAACTTGAGCGACTTGTACACTTAGCAATATTTATTAATCGGGTCCATATCGCGTACCTAATTATTTGAAAAAATGGTAAAATATTTGTATCCACGGTCACTCATGTCGTGACCACGGCTGGTGGAACCTATGCCGATATGTCGAGGGAAATATGAGGTATTTTACCTTTTATAACATACTGGCCGTTTCCCGCGGTTTCAGCCGCGTTCTGAGGGAACTACTTCGCGTACCCGAAAAACCCAAATACCTTACATACCCCTAGTTTTTCTAAAATATAATATAGCCTATGTTACTCGCAGATAATGTAGCTTTCTAATGGTGAAATAATTTTCAAAATCGGTCCAGTTTTTTTTGAGTTAATCCATTACAAACAAACAAACAAACAAAAATACAAATTTTTCCTCTTTATAATATTAGTGTCGATAACATGTGTTATGACTTATGAGGTATTTTACCTTTTATTTTCAAATAATTACGTGCTAAAAGATATGTAATCAAATTTTTGCTCGTCGTTCAAGAATAACTTTGTGTCCTGTTATTCCATTTGTAAATGCGCCTACAACTATATGTCTGGGAACTACCGACATATGCATAAGTTGACACTTGTCATAAGTGCTTTCTATGAATACTATCATAATTTGTCTGTGCGCTACCCAAAAGATAGACTGACAAAGAATGCTATTGACATTAAGTGTATAACCTGTAGAAAAGGATCCACAGTATAGTCCCTCGGACTATACAATAAATAAAACTCCAGCACGTTAGGTAATTACACTTTGATATATTATCTCACACACTTGTACACCGTAAAAATATCACTTGTCACTTGTTTCTCTATTGGCGACCTGCGGTCAACTGACTCAATATCTTATCTTTCTTTTTCGACGTTAACTCTACCCCACTCCAACCATCGCTTCCTCCGACAGTGTTGCCGTAACATTTTTAAAATTACCTTAAATAAATCGGTAAATGGATGTCGAAGGAATCGATTACCTGAAGTGTCAGAATTGTTTTATACATACATTTTAATGCAATAGTGTTTTTATTCAATATGAATAACTTATTATAGAATTACAATTTGTTTTTAATTATCTTACAACTATAACCTTACATTCGACCGTCCTGACAGCGTGTATGCCCTCATACACGAATCAGTGATAACTGATAACCTTACATTTTGCCCTAAAATACCATATACTAATCAATTCATGTCTATTAATCTCTATATCCATACATAATACATTCTATAATCACTTTTCAAGGACTTTCAATCGAAACAATCAATTCTTAGTTATAATTGCCTTGAACCAATAACTTCTCAGGGACTTAAAATCTAATCAATCAATGTTCAGTTACAGCCTTGAAACAATCGCTTCTCAAGGACTTCGATCGTCTAAGAACGAATCAATCATCTACTACACCTGAACCAATCAATTCTCAGTTGTAGTTGCCTTGAACCAATCACATCTCAAGGACTTCGATCGTCTAAGAACGATCGAATCATCTACAACACCTGAACCAATCAATTCTCAGTTGTAGTTGCCTTGAACCAATCACTTCTCAAGGACTTCGATCGTCTAAGAACGATCGAATCATCTACTACACCTGAACCAATCAATTCTCAGTTGTAGTTGCCTTGAACCAATCACTTCTCAAGGACTTCGATCGTCTAAGAACGATCGAATCATCTACTACACCTGAACCAATCAATTCTCAGTTGTAGTTGCCTTGAACCAATCACTTCTCAAGGACTTCGATCGTCTTAGAACGATCGAATCATCTACTACACCTGAACCAATCAATTGTCAGTTGTAGTTGCCTTGAACCAATCACTTCTCAAGGACTTCGATCGTCTAAGAACGATCGAATCATCTACTACACCTGAACCAATCAATTCTCAGTTGTAGTTGCCTTGAACCAATCACTTCTCAAGGACTTCGATCGTCTAAGAACGATCGAATCATCTACTACACCTGAACCAATCAATTCTCAGTTGTAGTTGCCTTGAACCAATCACTTCTCAAGGACTTCGATCGTCTAAGAACGATCGAATCATCTACTACACCTGAACCAATCAATTCTCAGTTGTAGTTGCCTTGAACCAATCACTTCTCAAAGACTTTGATCGTCTAAGAACGAATCAATCATCAGATCAGGGGGCGAACCAATCAATTCTCGCTCCTGACCTGCAAAGGAAAAAAAATCATACTGCAGCAAAAATACTTATTAAACTCAATAATTAAATAGATATTATAATAAGTTACCAAGCATAATATATATATGATCAATCGCTATCATTGAGTTTTATTAACGATTTGTACATCAATAACAAGTTATTTTAAACATTTGTTAAAATAAGTAAAGTTATATAAATGTACCTAACATCATTCACTATTGGTTGCATCATTACCAGATCGGATTCATCATTATTAACCTCGAGGGTCACGATGTGTATCCACGGTTGCAAGCGATCTGCGGCGACAGAAGTTTTACGCTTATTTTTCATGGCCTTAACCCGGGAATCGGTGCGATCCTATAACGTTCATTTCCTAACCATCTTGTTATTTTGTAGGGGCCTTCAAAAGAAGGAATGAGTTTTGTGCTTTTACCATCATTGTTGTAGGATGACTTTAATACTTTTACCACATTACCGCTACTATATGTTTGAGCTAGTTTCCTGCCCCTATCGTAAGATTCCTTTTGTTTGGCTTGTTTCCTGTCTATCCTTTCCTTAGCCTCGTCACGAATGGAAATCAAGTCAGGTTTTTTTGGCAACGCGATTTCATTCATAATTGGGTTCAACTCACCGTTCATTTTTAAGCCAAACATTACTTGTTATTAATACTTGTCTTTTGTATAGTATTATTTCGTGCCCATTGAATCATGCCTAGTTTCTTATCCCAATCCTTTCCAGGCATAGGGTATGTCTCTTTTAAGGTTACAGAATTTAGCATTCAATAAAATCAATGCATATTCTGGGATTGCCGTTTTTCTTACGCACTGGAATAATTGTACTTGCGTAGTCCGACGTAGACTCTTCTAATTATTCCGGCTTCCAACATTTCCTTGGTCATGGCACAAACTTTTTCTCTTTCTGAATGAGAAAGCCTGTATGGCCTATAGACAACGGGTTTCCGAGTATTTAATTTAATATTCATCTCAGTAACGTTACGACAACCTAGGTCGAGAAGACACGTAACGAAACAATGATTAAAACGATTTAACAGTTCGATAAGTTTGCATTTAACCTCCTCAGTTCCTGTTGGTCCGATTTAAATTTGAATTTCACGAATTGCTTTATCTCCTAGCTCCTCATGATCTTTATCAGGCATTGTCTCTGAAGCTACTTTGATTACCCTGATTTACGACCTCAATCTATTCGGCTCAGCATATGATGGAGTCGTCGCAAAGTGAACCGGTACAGTAACTGGTGAGACAATCACGTGTGCCTGTCCGTTTCTAACTGGGTATATACCTCCACAAATAAGATGGTTATTTAATTTACCCACTAACTTAGTCATTACTAATATTTCACCATCATACCCCGAGCCAGTAAATAACCTAACGCTTGCAGTATCAAACAGTTGAACGGGACCAGCTACTTTATACTCATCGGTCACAGTCGGTGCAAAGATCTATTTTAGGTAGTTCTGAACCAAAGTCTATAAATCGTAAACTAGTGGAGTCCTTATACACTGTAATATGAGGCTGTTCCGTGAAAGACTGACCGATTAAAAATGGTTTAACCAAAAAGTGACCATTTACGACTTTACACACTACCTTTGCACAGACACCATCAGTCTCAAGATCAAGAACTACACTACCAGGGAACTGCACCGGACCATTGCCAAAACCCCTCATAACGGTTGGTATATTGTCATGGGCCTGACCTATATTACGAGCTATTGATTCTTTGCACTTTGATTGGAGATAGAGATACGCATCGTCTTATGGACCGTATGCGTCCTGGCAGATGAACTCCCTGATCTATTGAAACAGTTTTCTGTTTTATGCCCTATCTTATGACATGTATGTGCATTACACTTTACAAAGGGTTTTGAGCATTGCAGATATGGATGCCCCCGTTCCTTGCAATTGAAACAATAACCGCCTAGACTAGTACTGTTTTTAGAATTTGCCGCCGAACCATCACTATTATCTGATATATTCCTATTTTTTAAATTATTAGATTGTAGAAAGTTCATTGTCTCCCTACTGCTCATTAGAAATTGTAAAAATTGTTCTGGATAAGCACATCGCAACGCTAGCGCACTAGATTTCATGGTTTTATCACTAATTCCGTGAATGATGCAATCGACCGCGCGTTTACCGGTAATACCACACAAATAGTAATGCCAACTTTTCATAATAATATGTCTCTATAGGTTCATTGAATCTACTTTTTCTCCTCAACATGTCTTCCAAGCATTGGCCATAGTTATGTTCGTGAGGAAACGCATTTGTTAGCTTCTCTTGCCACTCTTGCCAAGTATACATAAGGGTGTCTAAACTTTCGAACCATGTTTTGGCCAATCCTTGGAGCTTTTGCAGGGAAAAATGTATTGTGGTTCTATCGCCCCAACCATATACTGCTGCGCATTCATTGAATTTCTTTAACCAAATATCTATCCTCTGGTTTTTAATAGCCGGGTCAAAATTCGGAAGGATATTCTTGTGATCTATATTTTTATTGAGTAGAGGTTGTTGTTGCTGTACTGGTCGAGACTCAAGATCATGCCTTATAGATTTAATTATTTTAGCCACATCATTAGTAGAAAAATGAAGGAGTACGTGACCTGGTGTGTGATGCGGGACGTCCAGGATGCTGGCTATCGTGACGCTCGCAGTCCTCCCGACACTCCGCCAATCGTGGGTAGCTCGTCCGTGACGAGCTTCTCTCTCGCTGCCGTAAAAGTTCCCGTTCGTGTTGCAGCTCTCGTTCTAGACGCAGGACTCGTTCCCGGTCTACGTCCAGCTCTCTGTCTCGATTCTGCCCAAAACGACTACGGCTGCGGGTGAGCGATCGGCTGGTACCTGTGTCGCCACCACCTCGATTTCGGCTTCGCGACGGTGTCTCTAATTTGCGTCGTTCACCATCCTCATCCATGTTGTAGAACTCGAAAACAAAAACAAATGTTATTTTATGACAAAATAATCATAAATAAAGGATGTAGAAGATCAAATCCAATTAATTATAGCTGTGGTAATATTGTCAATCATAACCTCTACTAAAACGTTAGCAATTAAATAAAATAAAACATGAAAATACATTTAATTTATTTTGTGGTTTATTAGACAATCATGTTATTTATTTTCTATGATAGTCACTATCACTGTGGCAGGGTGCAATCGATAATATAATAAACTACGTACCAACTAAACCTTGTACCTATAATAATGCACTAATACTTATAATGGATATAAGTTGAAAGTTTGGGCACATGTGAAGGTAGTGGACTCATAAGTCTGACTGTTTAACAAGCGTGCATCGAAAACCAATGGTTGTAATAATTAGAGTGGTAAAGATTTGATAATACAATCCTATAATAGCAAAACAACACATGTTGAATTTGCAAGGTTATCCAAACGTTTACTATATTCTCTTTATAGCGAAACAATTTAAACTTATTAACAGCTGCCAACCTATTCTCCCAAAGACAGTGGGACGCGCCGCTTTGCAACATAGTAAGAAAAAGTCTTTTGGATACATCTCTTAATGTTACAGAGCGTGCTCGCTTGCTGGCTGTGGGAGAGTGGGCATCCGGTCTATGGCTTCAGGCACTACCATCGTCCAACACAGGAACCATGTTGGACGATGAGACATTCCGTATTGCCACCTGTCTGCGTTTAGGTGCTCCGTGTGTTTCTCCGCATCGATGTCATCGTGGAGAAGACGTCGATAGCCTCGGACACCATGGGCTATCTTGCAGCAGAAGCGCCGGCAGAATTCCTCGTCATGCCCATCTAAATGACATAATCCGTCGTGCTCTTGTCGCGTCTGGCGTACCAGCTGTACTTGAACCAAAAGGTTTGGTACGTGACGACGGTAAGAGACCTGATGGTATGTCATTGTTGCCTTGGAAAATGGGTAGGCCTTTGGTGTGGGACGCAACCTGCGTAGACACCCTCGCGCCATCACATGGTCCAAGCACGGGAGGCCATGCCGGCGCTGCCGCTGCAACTGCGGAAACCCTCAAACGGCGCAAACACTGTAATTTAGTGAGCAATTACGAGTTTGAGCCGTTCGGGGTGGAAACGCTGGGCTCATGGGGTCCGAGCGCTCGTTCTCTATTCCGGAAAATTTCTTTTAAACGATTAATCGACGTCTCACGTGACCAGAAGGCTGGTTTATTCTTTTCTCAAAGAATCAGCATTGCCATCCAGCGTGGCAATGCTGCCAGCCCTCTGGGCACGTTACCCGATGACATTGATGCGGAGGCATTTTACGACGCCTAAACCTTGTAAATATTTTCACTTTTAGATTTGTTTTATGTTTTTTGTATTAGATTAGGTTAGATTAGATTAAGCTTCAGTTACAAAATTATGTTTTATTATTATGTTCCAATATAGTAATTATACCTATGAACAAATAAAAGAACTCAAAATTAACAGCTGTATAACATTATTTGAATACGTTACAATCTAATAAAATGTTAAAATATTTCTTGTCACTGCTACCGTCAGTAATGTTATTTTAAAACATATCCGATGGCCGTTAACAATTTAAATAAAATGTTTTACTTACGTGCGTTGTGCCACTTCTGAAATATAGAAAAGGATCCACAGTATAGTCCCTCGGACTATACAATAAATTAAACTCCAGCACGTTAGGTAATTACACTTTGATATATTATCTCACACACTTGTACACCGTAAAAATATCACTTGTCACTTGTTTCTCTATTGGCGACCTGCGGTCAACTGACTCAATATCTTATCTTTCTTTTTCGACGTTAACTCTACGCCACTCCAACCATCGCTTCCTCCGACAGTGTTGCCGTAACATTTTTAAAATTACCTTAAATAAATCGGTAAATGGATGTCGAAGGAATCGATTACCTGAAGTGTCAGAATTGTTTTATACATACATTTTAATGCAATAGTGTTTTTATTCAATATGAATAACTTATTATAGAATTACAATTTGTTTTTAATTATCTTACAACTATAACCTTACAAACCATACATTATTTTATTTTACACCACTATTTTTTAATTAGTAGAAAAACTTTAAGGACATATTATCATGATAAAGACATTATTATCATGTATGTCACAATTTTATATTTTAGAATTTACATAAGAATTTCATAATATCTATAAATAGCCAAGTTATAATCATTTGTTTTTTGTAGAAAATCTCACCAAAATCATAGACATATTTTACAATCCATTCACTACTTCATTGATAGTACTTACTTTACGTCCTACTCTTACGCATTCTTTCCGTCGCACTTATAATGTAGGTAGCCTTAGACAATAAAATGAAGCAAAATAATCAGTGTAGGTAGATACTTTTTAATTTTCTTAATTCTACCCTCTCATTCATAGTTTATCCGGGCTTAGGACCGGCAAAATTAACCGTTTTACAAGTAATTAAATACGAAGGTATGTAATTAGAAAGCAAACACATATCAAAATAAAAGAAGGTATTCTGTAATAAAAGAAAACAGTAATACCAACCACCTAGGCTATATGGTCTGCCTAAGGTACATAAGCCCAACGTGCCACTGCGGCCTATCGTAAGTCAGATTTCCTCGCCTACTTACGACCTTGCGAAGCACGTTGCATCGGTGTTGCAGCCATTAGTCGGTATGACACCGTCTTTCGTAAAGAACTCACGTCATTTCGTCCAGATCGTACAAAGTATCCGATTGGAACCGGAAGATGTAATGGTAAGATTTGACGTTGAGTCGCTCTTTACCAATGTTCCAATAAGGGAATGTCTGGACGTAGTGAGGGACAGACTGAGTGACAACGATATGTCTCACAACTATATTGATCTACTAAAACACTGCTTAGATGGCAACTACTTCCTCTTCCAAGGCCAATATTACCTCCAGATCGATGGCGTCGCAATGGGGAGTCCAGTAGCCCCGGTACTGGCTAATATCTGGATGGAACACTTTGAAGAAAAGGCGCTTAGCAGCGGGCCCAAGACCATCAGGCTTTGGAAAAGATACGTGGACGACATCTTCAGTATCGTAAAAGGAGGTAAGCAGGAAGTAGATCAATATGTGCAACACCTTAACTCCATTCATCCGAAAATGAGGTTCACCTACGAAATGGAAACTGATAGATCGTTGTCATTCTTGGATGTCAAAGTGACTGTGAGACCAGATGGGTCCTTAACACATTGCGTATACCGGAAGCCTACGCACACAGATAGATACCTGCACGCCATGTCGCACCACCACCCTCGACACCTGCAATCCGTTGTGACGTCACTCAAAAACAGAGCACATGACCTCTGTGACCCTGAGCATTTGAAGCTAGAGCTAGACCATGTTCAGGAGGTACTTAGGAAGAACGGATACCAGGTACAACGACGAATGACGCGGCCTATCAAACGCGATAAACATTCGGCGGTAAATAGACAACCGACCTACATGCCCTACATTAGAGGTGTTACGGATAAAATAGGAGACAAGTTAAAAAACTACTCCATTCCGACAGTATTTACACCAGGGGCCAAAGTATACAACATGGTGGGCACACCAAAGGATGTTCTACCGCTACAAACCCCAGGTGTCTATAAAATCAACTGCAGCTGCGGAAGCTCTTACATAGGGCAAACGAAGCGGACTATCGCTGAACGTATAAAGGAGCACATCGCAGCTGTAAAGAACCGTCAAACGAACAAATCGGCGATTGCGGAACATTTACTTCAATCGGGCACCAATCACTGGATTGAATTTCATCGTCCCCAAGTCCTCTCCACGGAACGCCACTTCTACCCAAGAGTTGTGCGTGAAGCGATTGAAATCAGAAAACATAAAAATTTCAATCGGGAAAAGGGCTTCAAATTGTCATCGGCGTGGAACCCTGTGATTCGGCTAACAACACCCCACTTTAACGCGCAGTCGGCGAATGTTCAATATACAGATACGGTTAGTGTGTTTTGCGCCGGTACTTCGAATATCAACGACCCGGGGGTAGAAATAGAATCTTCTACCTCGCACTCGGAGACGTGACATCGCCACACCAGTCAGCTTGCGACCACGGGACGTGCAACCGTCTCGAAACGTCAAGCAAAATAAGGTATGTAAATACCTAATTTGCGTGTTCGTGTTAATTCCCGTCTATATATATATATTCTTAAACAGTAATTTTGGCGTAATTATGACGTTAGAATCATCTGTTATTTACAAATTATTTTATCATCATCATGTCAGCCTAGAGACGACCACTGCTGGACATAGGCTTCCCTCAAGGGGTATTCTCTCGTTTTCCATAAATTCATTTGCACTAATATTGTTTGCCATAATCATCCCCGATCATAATATTTACTTGCACTATTATCATTTATACTAATAACGTTTGCCTTAACAACTCAACAGTGATAACTTTTATTTGCCATAAAATTACTTTCTATAAAAACATATATCATAATAATTAGTTTCCATAAGTAACAGATCTCATAATCGACTCTTGACATAATCAAAATTTGATATAATTATGAAAATAATACATAATATTGTTAGGTCGAAATTAATTATCGTTAACATCCCGACTCAGTGCAATCCGACTCGGATAGGTTAGGTTAGGGTTCTCTTTTGACCCTTAACCCAAAAATAGGAGCCCTGCGAAGCAGGGCACCGTCAACTTAGTCCACATTCTTCACACTAGTTTAATAAACTGAAGTTGCATTAATTATCGTTAACACCCCGACTCAGTGCAATCCGACTCGGATAGGTTAGGTTAGGTTAGGGTTCTCTTTTGACCCTTAACCCAAAAATAGGAGCCCTGCTTCGCAGGGCTCCGTCAACTTAGTCCACATTCTTCACACTAGTTTAATAAACTGAAGTTGTTCAACTTCAGTTTATTATCTTTTTTCTTCTTAGATTATTGAAAACGAAAATTATAGCAAATACATTTATGGATTTAAATTATTATGACACTTGATCGATTATGACCAATGGAATTAGTGAAAGACATTTTATGACATTTCACGATTATGCCAACTGAAACGTTATTTCTAATGAAATTATGGCAAATGCCAGTATGGCATATGAAATTATGGCATTTTAAATTATGGCAAACATTAGTAAACCCCCTCAAGGTTCTCCACACAGACCGATTTTGAGCCGCCCGCCTCAAATTACTATTTACTTAAGTAGGTATTATTTACTAAACTTACAAGTATTTCCATTGTCCTTCAAAATGTCTACCACTATTGTCAATACACAGAAAACAGTATTTTCACTTCGTCAAAAGCGTCCAATATGCGATGTTTTAATTGTTCGACACTAGCCGGTTTACTTTTGTACACTCACAAAATGATGTCCATGGGTACACAGCCGCACTCGCGATTCCTCCACTCAAAAAGTACGCACGAAGCATAGCTACATACTCCCGTGATATTATGAACTGATAAGCCATCGCGTCGGGAAAATGTAGACAAATTGCAGCGAAAAAATCGATAGGTACGCTCTAGTCCGCTAGCAATTTAGCACTGTTTGTGGCATCCGAGCACTGCGCGCGCGCAGTGGGACAGGGGGGAATTTATCAATGGAATAGTTTACAACTAATAGTACAAGAGTCGGTCATAGTCTTAGTTATGCATTAACCAATTATTACGTATTTTTGTGGACAGTTTTGAGACAGTTTTGAGACTTAGTGTTTTTATTTTTTAACTACATAAATATGATCAGTTAAAGATACTTAGTGCCCCGTTAAATTTTTTGTACTAATTAAAAAATAGTGGTGTATACTAAAAGTTTGAAACACATTAATTTTAAAAAACAATATTTATAGAATAATTATTGCAAGTAACCTTTAAGCTGGGTCTCCACTAGGCAACAATTGACACGCAACATGTTGCACAGCAAGTTGCCTAACATGTTGCCCAACATGTTGAAAGTCAGCGCGGTACTTTTGTTGATTTCAGCGTCAGTGGTTATAATTTTATCCAAAAATGCATCAAAAAGAAAAAAAACACGTTGGTGGGTTAGAAAATACCTACAAAATAACAATCTGAATCAATAACAATTGATACTCAACTAACGATGCTCTTTAACAAACAACAAGCCGCGCGTCATGTTGCACGTCATGTGGCGCGCCAGCTGGCAACGTCGCGCGCTGTTGTGCAGCGTTGCCGTACATGTTGAGCGTCACGTGTTGCGCGCCAAATGTTGCCAGGTGGAGACCCGGCTTCAAGACATTGACAATATACCGGCACCTTAAGTTTTATTACTAATACTACTGAATTTATGATGGGATTTTATGCGTAATATACGTTAAGAGGATTAGGTTTTAATAGCATGAAACCTCACAGCTGAATCGCTTAGTCAGACAATAAAATAAAATTTAATATAGGTAATGTAACTAAATTGAATAATCAAATATCATAAATTAAAATTCTTTATTTAAGAAAATAAATGCTATTAATATTCTATTTTATTTTACATAATAAATATTATAGTATTACTAGAGAATGTCCACTAGAGAATGCCCGCAGCTACGCCCGCACATTAGTTTTTATTTAATGGTTTCTTTTCGATCCCGTGGGAACCTCGGCAATTCCTTCTTAGCGCTACGCTCTCCAATGAACATACATAGTACCATAAATACATATACTTACACCTTTTTCCCGTCGGGGTTGGCAGAGACATCGGAACGCCACCTCACGCGCTTCGTCTACACTCATTTCTCTTTTCGTACATGCTCGCCCGAGAGCTTCGTATTTTTCTTTCCAATGAAAATACAAACATACATATATGTCAAATTTCAGCTTCTTGCGCCCAGCAGTTTCGGCTGCGCTTTATCTGTCAGTCAGTCAGTAACGCAAGAATTATATTTGGTAGTCGTCGCACTTGTCGACCGTTGGCGCAATCATGTTCTAGAGCGAAAAACGCGCCTTGGCAAATGTTGCATTGGACGCACTTTTCCTGGGTCTGGTGACGATACACACAAAGGGACACATCGAATGATCAAAACAAGGCTTACAATTTTAGCAAAGTAAACAAAACGACTTTTCCATAACATAACATAACTTCATGCCTTTTATTCCCGAAGGGGTAGGTAGAGGTGTATTACACACCCACTTCTCGCCAGTTACATTTCAATTTTTTTGCGATATCAATGTAATAGAGGGTGAGCCTATTGTCAGCTACCGGGCACATTAATTTTTTAATACACTCATAACTTTGAAAAGTCAGAGGTGTGTGCCCGGGGTACCGTAGTACACCACTGGGCTATCACCGCTACATACGATTTTCCATACTCAATTATATAGGTACCTATCTTCTCAAGCTTGACATATTAATCTTAATTACGTAACTACCAATGTATCGCTAACAACATTCGAATGCTAAGAGCGACAGTGTTGCCAAGCTGAATAAGCAATTAATTCCACGTACGATATATTATCTGTGTCTCGTACATGTGTCGCAGAGTGAATACTGGCAATCAAGGGCATCGGGGAGGAACCTAATGCAAATGTATTTGGGATTCAGTTAACATGGTTATACGTGAAGCGATACTAGTTGACAGAATTAAGATTCGTACTGTATATATAGGTGACTACACAGAACTTGAGAGGTAGGAAAAATAGTAGTTCTTGCAAAAAGAACGCCACTTTAATTAGCCAATTATGCCTTTATGCACCGTTCTCAGTGATCCGAGTGGTCTCTGTTAAATGACAGCGCTCAAAATACGCCACATTATAGTAGTTTCAGTAGCCCACTGCCTGCTAACATTACTTTAGCTAAGTTTTGCTTAAAAATTGTCTTGTCTCAGATGCTTTTCAAAACTAGCAGAAACTAATGTTATCAATAATCTAACAGAATAAATTTATTACTTTTAATAATTTTTTTGTTACAAATTTAATAAATTTATGAATTCCTAATAAATTTATTAAATTTGTTACAACTAATTGCATATATAGGAGGAGAAATTCCCAAGAAATACAATCTATCACAGAAGGAGATATCGTAGCAATATCATGTAGGTGGGTACTAGGAGATAAGACATCCGTAGAAGTTCTATCTTAAAATGTCTCTGAGTCTAATAATGGTACAGCAAACCACAAAATGAAATTGAACCTAATATTTACCTAGACTATTCAATTGATATTTCAATGACGACCCAAGGCCTGACATTCATGCAAACTTGAGTCAATTATTTCCATAAAGAATGAACAAAGCTATCATAAAATTATCGAAATAGTTACCTATCCTTTTGTCTGTCTCTTGTATTATTCATAATAGCGAATCGATTGACGTTTACGTCGCGATTAGTTCAAAGAGAATATTTAGGGAGGTTAACCCTTGCGGTGGCAGGCACGGATTATCCATTGTAATGTCTGGTTGAAGGGCTCATGGTTAAATGACAACAGCACGAACCACAAGTACGAGAGGTTAGGCGAGTTAGTCATTGTCTGGTTTACAGGTGGATGAACGTTTACAAAGAGTTTCACTATTCTGTGACTCCGCGAGGAGGTAAAACCTCCGGTACCAGCCATGAAGATCGTTGACAGTCATTACGGTCAGTCGGTGCCTTCTTATTGTAGTGACTGATTAAGAATAAAAAATGTCACTACCTCATTTGATACCGAAGACAGCGTGAGAAGCGACTGAGGGAAATACATGGAGCAAATAGTATACTTAACGATGGCATGGAAAACCCGACAGCAAGACCAAACCGTCTGACCAGAGTGATATAGTAGGCCAAATCAACCTATTGACTCACAGTGGTACTGTGACGCAAACTAAGAAAGGAGAAGAAAGGCGTAAGTCCAGCAGTCAAATGCAAAAAGCTGAAAAGAAGAAGAAGTGTTAGTGAAGTCGTATATATATATATATTGTTTATTTAAAGTTATGCTAGATGGGTATTATTTTAGTCCCGGTCAAAAATTTAAGTGCACTCTGTAACTGCAGTAATTAGCATGAACTTTAAAATAGCATAGAGTTAACGGTAGGTACTGTCGATGCGTCGTACCTATTATATTAAAATGTTGCCTATATGAAAAGTAATAACAGCAGTCAAAAAATTCGTAGAATTTATATTTCTTCCTTGTCATAAAAATCTATGACAGGAGTCAGGCTTAAGTCAAAACATGTGACGCATTTTTAGTCATGATTCATTTCGTCTTTACCTTTATAGAAACACAGAGTACCTTTGTATATAGGAGGATATAGAAACATCAACATAACGTGCCGCTATCATACTAACAATTACATCTCAAGCAAAAATGCGCTTATTCTTTAAAATGGTTGACAGATTGTTAGTCTTTCACGTCGAAAACATTCCTAAAATGTGTAGTCATGGTCTATAAATACGAAAATTTCATTCCATAAAGTACAACTACAAACCATTATATTATTCACAGGCATAATGTTCTGTGGAAAATTTTATGATGGAAAACCATTTTACACGAAATATCGCTTGATTGAATCAAGTCAAATACAGAAGAGTGGGTAAACATTCAATTTACAAGAAAATCTCATTTTAGGATTCATAAATTACGCAAAAAACGTTGAGAACAAAAAGAATTTTACTGGTATTTTAATGCTGAGAAATATTGAATGGCAAATTCAACGTCAGGGTGGAAAACGCTTATCATCAGAATTGAAACGTTTTTTGTTACTTGCGCGAATACTTCTATTATTATTGAATATTATTTTCTCTGTACCGTCTATCCTGTAGAACTGTAGATATGACTGGTATAGAACAGAGAGCATTATGATATTTTCTATCGCTTTTATGTGGATTTTACAATGCAGTTTGTAGAAATGGTGTGTTATAGCTATCCTTATAGGTTTACAGGCACATTAATCTCACATATTTCATTTATTATATCCGAAATTATAATCGCAAGCAAATCTGTGTGTACTTTTGGCTAACAAAACAGTTATTATTATTATAAACAAAATATGATCTCACCACCAAATTCAAGTCTGAACAAACAATTCTGTATGTTTCCCGCTCATTTCATAACGCAAGGTCTAGCGCAAACAAAGGGCTTTGTTTTCCTAGCACAACTTTAACTAGCTTAAAGCGAAGATAGCTAGGACTGTGTAAAGGTCAGATACATGGCTTACGTAGGTACAGGTGAACCTATGTTAGCCGGGTATTTTAAATCATTAGTTTCTGTTTTGCTTTGTAGTAAAGTTTATAACGTGTGATGAGTCGCCTTTCTGCTATTAAAAAAGTAAAGCAACGTTTGCACAGGACACAACTTGTATGGGTGATCAGGAACACCCATTCAGATAGTGGTCACATGTTTTCCTATTTAAATTTGAGCTCTACCGTGCTTCAACGTCACGTGAGCCGGTTTTTATTACAGTACATCGTTAGGCAATGTCGAACAGTCTATAAACGCCGACACCAAAGATGAATTGAAAAGCAGAATTGAATGAGAAAAGCAGAAAAAGATAGAATTTTCTATCTAATGAACACCCAATTTAATCGCACAATTCCTTAAACTATACTCGTGGATTTGAAAGTGCCTGTATCTTTTAATTTTCCGAAGATCAATAAATAAAATTTCTTCAAGGTCATCTGTTCAGGGTGTTCTTAAATTAACGTATCTTATACTTTCGACATTTTTGTAGATTGTAATCATTAAGATTTAAAAATACAACAATGTTTTTGTTGTTTCCAGTTTATTTTATGTAGGAATGATAAAGATTTAGATAAATAATCCGATAGATCGTTAAAAAAATACAAAATAGACACTACCCATATGTTGAATACAGGGAACAGAAACAGTATTTCAATATAATGAACTGAGAAGTCTGAAATTATTCACTAGAGACGGTAAAAGCGCCGGGACTGTTGCGGAATTCGGCGGGAAAACTTGCCGGGATGCAGGACCCGAGCGCTCTATTGATTTGCTCGACCCATAGCGCGCCCTTGAGAAGCATTACAATTAACTGCTCTGTGATTACAATAACATTATGATTCATATAAGATCATTTATCAAATGTAATGTTAACTTACATGTATAATATTATTAAATTTATATTTAAGTAGTATATTTTGACACTGCGTCGAGTGTTGTGGGTACTCCTTGATTTATATGATTTACAACGTTGGACTGAATGTTTATAAGGACCACCGCTATACGGAATTTATTCCTAGCGAGAGCGTTGTCTATTTAACACAATATTATCTGTTGTGTATTACTTAGTGTATTTGGCAAAGATATGCAAATAACAAAATAATAATGTCGGCTAATAGCAAACTTTTTAGAATTATTCAAGTCGATCAATCAAACTCAAAGAACTCATTTATACACGAAGCGTCTCTAGATTGATGGGATCTAAATTTACCTCCTTACCATATTTCTACAAGCTTAATAGATCGACGGTCTTATTGCCAATAAACTTGAGATCTCACGCATCTGCCAAACGTGTTTTCTAGTCGATTAAGTCTAGTAGGAGATATTAAATGCCAGAAAGGAACTGAAGGGTATTCTTATTCTGGGATTAATAGGTGCCTGTCCTCATATACTGTATAAACATAAAAGTAAAAGTTAAATTTCAACAATATCCCAAAGACGAATCAGGGCCTCAAAATTAATCTAAGATCAGCTAAAATTATAATTAGGTATATTACAATTAATATAAATTACATATCTACTTATGTATTTGTTATTTGTTTATTTTCAGAAGTATTGCAGCGTTGGGCAAGAATTGTTTACTAAACAAAGATCTATTACTGGGTGTGACTAGGTAGGTTATGTCCGTTTATTGAATGTTTATTATAAACACAGGATTTATTCCTAGTGCGGGTTGCCTTTTACAAAGAAAATAATAAAGAATGGATCTATCTATCGTCATGCCTGTCTCCGATCGGAGTAGGCAGAAACTATGGAACGCCAAATGCTCCGGTTTAAACACACCTCTTTCATTTCCTTGACATTCATTTACCTCATCATGCAAACTCGTCGGTTATTGGTACTTTTAATTTGGCCCTTTTTAGTGCATCACCTATTTGGTCAGCGTACGTCCGTCTTGGGCGTCCCATACCGACATCTCCATTCATACTTACACGATACACTTCTTTCGTATTTCTTCTTTCATCCATCCCCATTTAGTCAACATATAAGAACGCTAATCAGTCTGACTTTTTACGTTACATTTCAATGCATTACAACATTGTAATTTAATTAACGAGCTAATCAGTTAGACTGCAGAGCGATATCAAACAATACAGCACGCAGTAACAACAGACTATGCATAATTAATCCAATAATTGAAATACTTCGGCCCAAACGGATGCTGGGAGCTTATTATATTATTAATTGAATACATTGCATATCGAGTTTATACGGTGAAGTATTTCATTAATATTTGAATGTTATGTGGTCAATGTTTTATGGGATGATTTAGTAACAAATCTCCGTCTACTTATAGTTGAAGACAAAAAGGCAAAACATAAATACACTCCTGCTGGTACCTAGACATTCGAAGTAGCCCGTGAAAGAAAGATTTTATAAGGACAATTTTTGAAGAAGTATACAAGATAATTATGGCTGTCATAAAAAAAAGTCGTTGACATCCATGAGCAGCATTCTTACCAAATTTAGTTAGGCAGTGAAACAAGTTAAGGTGTGAGTACACCTGTGTTGCCTTCGGTACAGCAAGATTTTTTATTGTGATACTGACAAAGTTTTTGTCTGGTCAAAGTCACAGGCGGCATAGACGATTACAATGATGAGATAAATATAACATATTTTGTTTACACACTGTTTACTAAGCGCAAAAAGATTTGTTTAACCATTGACACATTAGAATCCTTTGGTGCCAGTCCAGCCCTTCCTAAGGAAACAACGAACTCCCAAACGTAACTCATACACTACGCCTTTGATACTTATACAATCTTTACAAAAAATATGTACCATTACACGAATAATAAAAGAAACATGCAAAACAAAAACTACGTCTCACTGAACTGCAGGCGATAAATCAAAACGAGGCAAAAAACCCTACAGTTTAATAAAACCTTGAATAAAACATTTGAAAAATGTAACAGCAATGACATCGCTGTGCACCAAATCACAATACATGAATTATTCATACCTTTCGTCTCGTTCAAACTCGTGTATCTTAGGTATACCTGTCTCCCTTCTGCGTATGTTGATACAGATCCATGCTTAACATTTGAAAATGTTAGATATTTGTTTGAGTAAATGAAATACTAGGCAATAACATTAAAAGTTTTGCAGGTAGCATAATTATATTTGCATAAATAGTTGCAGGTCTACAGCATCTGTCATCATACAATACGAATTATTTTAGGTTAAAACTTTTCATAATAATATGCATCTTATCAATTCAAGTAAAACGTGGTCAGTTTTGACCAAGGATTGACTCAGAACTTATTAGATGATATTCTGTCAAAGAACAATGGCCACTTCTCATACATTGAATGACCTGATAATGAATTATTGTGTATATAGATAAAATGTACAAAAACAAGTAGATCTATGATCAAGAAATTATACTGTAAAGACAGTTTTTCTTATAAATGTCTAGGAATTACATAATACACCAAAATTAGTTCGTATTAATTTGACAGATTCTCCCATGTCCAATGTCACCGGCGGCGTCTTTACGTCAAAAACGTTCCATTGCATCCTTATCCAATGTTTTCAACGGCAGAAATACATTTATATTTATCTTTTTATATCTTTTAACATAAAAAAATACATTCATTTATGATCAGCTTTTAACAACTTGATTCAATTTATATATAAAATTAGGTTTTGACAAAACCAAATGCTAAAGATGTGGTATAAGTGAAATGGAACGTAGTTAAACAAGGAAGTATTATCGGGCACAGATAATATAACAATGCAGCGAATAAAAAATATTTTGATAAGGATGCGTTCACGAGTTCTAGAACATCTTTACAACCCAAAACTTTCTTTTTACCTAGACTTCTATAAAATATAATTGTTAGTGAAATCATTACACTAAAAAATAACCTTAATTTTAAAATAAGTTTTATCTCTATACATGTTTAGGTCAAAAATGGCCATTCTTCTTTATGTAGATTAGAAAGCGGACGTGGGGCCAAGTTCTTAGACTATACCGGTATAACGCTACGACGCTGGTTTTGATGTCAGTCGTGCCATAGATTTTGATCTACATATGTCTGATCATTCAACAAAATACGCACTTCTTTTCTTTTTCGTGTGAGTGAGTGGCCAACTCTATAGTCGGAGTTTTCAGACCGCTCGGCACGAAGGAAACATGGGCTAACAATTCTTGTCCTAAGACAAGAACCGTAAGGGTAGGCAGAGACTATGGAACGCCAGATGCTCCGGTTCAAACACACCTATTTCGCTTCCTCGACATCCATTAACCTCATCATGCATGCTCGTCGGTTGTGGGTACTTTTAATTTTACTTTGCTCTTTTTTAGTACGTCACCTATTTGGTTGGCGTACTTGCGGCGTCTTGGTCGTCCCTTATTGACACACGTCTCCATTCATTCTTATACGACACACCTGTTTAATGTTTCTTTTTTCATCCAGAGTCTGTCAGTTTTACTACCCTCCGCATCATGGTAGGGCTCTGATGCTCAGATATAAATGCAAAACGCGGTCACCCATTGAAGTAGCGACCTTGGCAGGCGTTGTTAAACTTTGTCGACCTATACATACTATTATAAACGCACTAAATTAGAAACAGATACAAATAGTTTAACCATGTTTGTTTTAAGTATCATACGAGTCTTCTGAAATTCTATCATTAATTTACAGATGAACTACTTTGTAAACTAATCAATAAGTATTTGATAAACCAGCATCCATATTGTTAATTATACAATGGAATTTAGCAGCACAATTACAATGGCAGTGTGCCAATGGCGGGGCAGTTAGTTTTAAATATTGGCACACGAGGTATCATAACAGTTAAATAGCATAATTATTCCAAAGCATGCGCTTCATTATGTAGGTACTCAACGATATTCACTTTGCAACGGACCATTAGAATTATGGGGTGTGCTTTTTGGTATTGTAAGTTCTAAAAACGATCGCACGTGAATTCGTACCATCACAGGTAGGATAGTATACACGTGTATAATATAATGTAGATAATAATAAAGACTGTGTTACTGCGACTGAAATAAACCTATATGGAAACTGGTCAAAGACTGAACCTAAAGTCCGGAAAGTCAGCCTTTGGAAGAAAATTGCGTGAGTTGGCTCACGTAAGTTTCTAGGCACTCAGGCACTTTGTTCGTTAAGATCATATAGTAATAGGATCTTAACGAATAAAGTGTCTGAGTGACTGCGTGATTGATATAATTGTAAAATAATGAATAAATAAATAAAACTTTATTGCTCAAAAATATATGGCACAGGTACATTTCACAATTTATGAGTCTTATAATTACAAACTCCAATAGAAGCTCTGGCCTCTGAACTAGGCGTATTACCTGTTTTTCAGAAGTCAGCGCCCCCCGTGTTATATAAACCATTGCTTTTGCTTTGCTTTTGCTTTTTTTTAGACAACTCCCGCACTAGGACTAAATCCTGTGTCGCGGGGGACTTTACAAACATACAACTAACGGACACTATGAACACCCAGACTCGAGAGAACAATTTATAAATCACACAAAGTGTTGTCTCGTGTAGGGATCGAACCCACAACACTCGGCGCAGTGTTAAGCGGTGAGGCGGCCGCTTAAACCACTACGCCAACCGTGCAGTCGAAGCATTAGAGAAAGAGTAAGAGATATACTTAATCACTAATCGTATACCTTTTTTTCCGTTTCACCTAACCTTATTGTTTGACCACTACGTGTTTAGCCTGCCACTCACAATATAGACGAAGCCTAACAAAAGCTTTCCTTGATTGATTAATAGACTGTATAGAGTATGACTTTGGCCGCTGAAAAGTAAAAATAAAGCTTACAAAGGAGGTTGGTAAGTGACAGTCGATGAAGCATGATGTTCTATCGTTAGTTTGACAGTGTGGCTTGTGGAAAATGAATTGAACATTTTCATAAAAAATACGTTCTGGTAGAACAGAAATGACTTAAAGTAAACCTTAGGGTAAAATATTGTCGTGTGCGTCCTACACAATATGTTATAAAATATAGCATGTTTCATTAATCAAGACTGATTGTCACATGTGTCCATGTTTATAACATGTTCAGTAATCTGTACGCACCTTTAGATAGGCATTTAAAAACAGGGAAGAGTTTTCTTAAAATGCTTAACTTATCATAAAAATAAATTGTTTCAACCACAAATACCTTCTTCATTATTTTCAAACGTCAGTCCGTGTGATGACGGATTAAGAATACGGAATGTCACTACCTCATATCATCGCTGCCAAAGATAAAACAGATACGAATGATATAGTAAATCTATTATAGATAGCAGTTACTACTAGCAATGAATACAGATGATTTACATTAAAGAAGCTTATTTCTTAAGGATGTCATGTGCCGATTAAAGTTGGCGTATTGACGGTTGTCATTAGTGTAGTTCCTAGTTGGCGCCGTTGGCGGCGAAAGACGCTAGGTCTTTCGCCATCTGTCTTGCATTGCTTTGGCATAAGAAATAGACAGCTGTTGCACTGACACTCACGCGACTGTTACGCCGCCAAGCGGCAATTTGGGTCGCAGAAAGTTTGTCTTAAAAGCGGCAATAAGAAAAACATCTCTATAAATAAATATCTATGCTCTATGCTACTAGCGTATTATGACAATATCAATATTTAGGTATCTTATTCTTTTGTCTCCAGTTAAGCCCGGATGTGGTAAACGACTACCAGTACTCGTTGGACATCAGTGATAGCAATCAGCCATCATTCGCCCATTCGCCAATTCGAGGAAAAGTGAGAAGAGAAAACTACATTATCTTTTTCTCTAGTTTTCTTATATACGATGGACAAAGAGGATATGAAAGGAATCCAGGGCCTTCCGTCGCCAGTAGCTTCCATTCATACCTATAGCATCATTCATAGTTTTCTTTAGTGATCGAGACACTAAACAAAACGCTTCTTTGCGCTGTTCTACGGAAAAATGTTACCACCCCGGCAACCGTAGCTAAATCATACTATAAGGCGTACTACTTCCTTCGAGACATAGGCACATATACAAAAAATATTCATTTGAACAGCTGTTATGTTACACTCAATAGAGTGGTATCAATACACCACATTCTACGAGTCCAAGAAAATCTCGAGGAATCTAATACTAATATATAAAGCTGAAGAGTTTGTTTGTTTGTTTGCTTGCTTGAACGCGATAAACGCAGAAACTACAGGTCCGATTTGAAAAATTATTTCAGTGTTAGATAGCCCATTTATCGAGGAAGGCTATAGGCATAACATCACGCTATGAGCCACTGGAACGGAGCAGTAGCCTTAAATAAAGCGGGTGTAACCGCAGGCTCATCTTGTAAATAATAAATCAAAATATCAAGGTCTTCCGCCTTCTATCAATGATTGCCTATTACGTAGTCTTACTTTTACTATAACATTAATAAGCGATCATACAATGTGGGTATGAAAAGTAAACTACATATTTGAATATACATTAATATTATAAAGCTGAATAGTGGTTGTTTGGTTGAACACGCTTATCTCAGGAGCAGGTTCCATATTCTTGACATGTCGTAAATGCCAATTTATTGAGTCAGCCCATAGGCTATATTATAACATGACGCTATGAGCCATGGGTGCAGAGCAGGTGTTACTGCGGGTTAAGCTAACTTTAAGAATAAAATGATACTTCCATTACTGCATGCAATAGCAGCGGCATGTGTTTAACAAGCTTTTGTTAGGTTCAGTAGGAGCCGTATCAGTTTGTTTATTGCATGGCTTGTAGTGCTATCTCGTTGAGCTTCACCAAATGTTCCAGAAACATCATTATCGCCTGAATCTCTGAAAACAATACCTTTGATAGCGCAATGTGCTTAGGTAAATACAAAAAAAAATTATATTGTTTCGTAGCCATAAAAGAGGTTGCAGTAAGCTTTGTAACAATACAATTAAAATCCCTAGAACAGAAACAGCATTGAAAGCAAAAATTAAAGGGTATTTGTGCCGTATCAATGCCTGTCTCTCTCAATAAAGTCTGTCGAATGCAGGTGTAAATTATTTAAGATACACAGCTCTCTATATTACTCGCTCCTACTTAACCATTTTATTCGAGTTCACTTATATCGTCTGGCACATGTTTTTCGATAAAACCCGATGCAAAGAAGCAGAAATACATTTCACCTCCATCCTTACATTGCAAATGTGGGAAAAATAAAGTGATATAAATGAATTACTGGGGTATTAAATTGAAGTAGCGAATGCACCCGTATGCCGACATCGTTGAGACGACCCTGTATGGACGAACGTGCAAAGCGCGGAATAAAATCTCTCCCGCCTTTCTATTCACAAGGAACTTATGTCTTTACATTCGTAAATACTATATTGTATATGTTTGAAATATAGTATTTAGAGGGATAACCGCTTGCCCCGTACCACGGAAAGCATGTAATATGCCCATATTACATGCTCTCAGTGAATAATATTTAGTATGAATAAACTGACACTAGTCTAAACCATCTAATATTTTAGTCAAATCTGGTTAGACTAGTAAGCGAACTTCTGGTTCCAATTAGGATATCCCTAGGTGATGAAAGTATTTAGATGGTTAGTCTCAAATTGTCTTTCCAGATATGGTGCTCCCACACTGGCTTGACTTGACAAACAAAATATGTTAGGACTAGTGTCATTCCGTTACGAATTTTTAGATGTTTTAGTGCCCCTTCACAGATGGCAAGTGTTTATAATCATGAATACCAAGAGGCAGCGATAGCCTAGTGGATATACCAACAGATTGAAATGCAGAGGGTATTGGGTTTGACCGTTTGAATCTACGGCGCACACCAATGATTCGAAGTTATATGCGTATTGAATTGTAAATGATGACTTGCCCCGTGCCTCGGAGAGCACGTTAAGCCGTTGGTCCCGGCTGACATGAAGATCTTTGACATTTTTGTAATAGGGAGTCAGTACCTACGAATACACTGACAATGGTCTAAACCATAGAATACCATTCTGAAACCATTCTGGTAGAATATAGCTATCACTTCGGGTTGCGGAGGTCAGACAGGTAGTCGCTCTGTGGAAAAGCTAATATTCAGTCAAATCTGGTTACACTAGCAAGCAGACCCCAGGTTCTAACTGGGATAACGCTAGGAGAATGAATACCATTTGATAACATGACATGACAAATGAATTGTTAATGCCAGTACACCGGACGACAACATTTGTTTTCATTTGTAACTTAAAATTATACTTGGAAATTGGGAATTCTTACCAACTTTACCTAGCATGAAAGCATTTTCCTAACATTGTATTCAAATGTACCTTTGTTAACAAAATGTTCAGTAATATTCGTAAACCTTTTAAACAGCAGAAAATAGCATTACTTGCCACGTTTCGTTGTTTTGACTATTCTATACTTCGGATGTTCACAGACAGTAGTCGAAAGACAATTTTCTTGTTAATGTTTATGAGTATTAAACAATAAATTCCTTTTCATGCTTAGCTGACTGTCGCGTGACGACTTGGGAAGCTTCAAATGTAAAATAACCATTCTTTTTTTTTCAATAGTTTAGTGTTTCGCTTTATTAAAAAATATGAAATATGTTTCCTTCAATTACATAATTATAAACAGCTAAACTATTTAACTATTATAAAATTAATAAATATATACAATACACATAAACGTCCGTGTGGTGACGGATTAAGAATACGGAATGTCACCACCCCATATCATCCCATGGATGTCGTAAAAGCCGACAGAGGGAGTATATTACGCAGAGAACGGCACAGTAAGAGAAGGAAAACTTGATACAGACCCTATACCAACCCGTATGGCCAGCATGGTATAGTAGGCTACTTCCTCCTTTCAAAGGAGAGGCCTAGTCCAGCAGTGGACTGTTAAAGGCTGACAATTATGAAATAAACAGAAAAATAATATTGAGCATTTTATTGTTGCTGGTTTGACGCGAATGGTCCGGATTAAAAGGCGTGCAGCCGCCGTCATTATAAAACAAACAAAACAACACAAAATTGTTGCTCAAACACCTCGACTACAACAAAAGTCATTATAATAAACAAGAAAGAGGACTAATTACCCCATCATACAAAACTTACTAAAGAAATCTTAACGACCTCTCCCTACAAGAACTTTTCAACTTCGATTATATGCAGCATTTCCAACATTAATGCAACAATGTTCCTCAATACACTACAAAGTTCTTGACAGTTTTACTAAAAAGTAAATTTCCAGTTCAACACTGGGTGGCAAGAGTAAAAAATAAAAATATGCAATGGTAGAAGAAATATTTTAAATTACTCTCGGGTACGATGGAGAATTCCAATTGTGTACAGAAAGTTTACCTGCATCGTTATTAAGAAGGCAATATAGAACAGTTTCTACAAAATGACATTTTAATATTGTTCAATTTTATCTTAGTGGCAATATAGTTTGTAAAGTAAATAGTAAAGTAGGTAGTTTAGATGCGGTAGAAATTGGAAAAACGTCTGTAGAAAATTCCTTATTTTTGTATTCATAGATAAACCTATGAATAACATCGGCCACCACGTGGCATCCCAGCGATAGTATTTCTTTCTGGTAAAAGAGATTATGTGCTGCCCGTAGGCTCTGAAATAATCTCACCAATCTATTTCTACCTCCGATATGAACTCGAACCGATAGTATTAACGTATTTGCCGCCGAAAGACGTTGGTTATAATGCCACGTAAAACGTTCACATCTCTAAATCGCGGCCTCAGCTAAAGTCACTTTACCAATCTAGCACAAGACATTACGTGCGCTACAAATTAGTAGCAGTAGCAGTAAGTTGTATTTGTGGGGCGGCGCGTCCACATCATCGCTACATAAACAAAGAATGGCACGCGCTTTGCGAATCTACTAATAAAAAGTTTGTAAATACCATAAATCAATTCTGATTGTGTTTACAAGCAGCTATATGGCTACTGTATTCCCGTGGTCATCAATCAGTCATCAAGCGTGTGTTTATAACCATCACTTGTCAATGGCGACATTGAATAGCCTACAATTACGAGCTGGTATGATTGATTCCAACTACCGATTGTAATGGAGCTTGGTAACAGATCAATGTTCATTGTTCATTACTTACATGTGAAAGTTCTGGAAGTTCGAAATGTTATGTTTTCGTATTATTTTATGACATTATAAACTAGTTGCCGTCCGTGATTTGGCCCGTGATAAGGCGATACGTACGTATCCTTCTCTGACTACTGTGAAAATGCTCTCGAACCGACAGAAATAAAGAGAAATTGGCTCTTGCTCTATCGAATTAACTATGGATCTAACGATCACATTGTCAAGAGTGTGAATTGATGTGCTTTTATTAGGTTGACCTGTATGTAACTAACTATGAAAAGACGAAAGTATTTCAGCTCATTTCTCTGATACGCTGACCACCATTGACTGTATGAACATACACGCTATTCTTGTCTCGGAGTCATGGCTTAAACCATGTCTACCATCTATTTCTTATACTCTTCCTGGTTTCCGTCTCATTAGAAATGACCGTGCGGGGGGGGGGGGGTGTCGCCGTTTAAAACGAAGACCCAGCCAAAGTCTGGAAATTTCTCAAAAGTCTGGGAGTGGCAAAGTCACGAATTGACGTGACATCCAAAGACATCAATATTAATTCACTCAATGTTCATTTCACTACTTCGTCCAATTTTGATGAGACTACTAAAACTAATACTTTTCTAGATCTTTCAAGTATTCCAACTCCTAAATCTTTTGTTTTCGAGCAATTTACCGGTTGTGATGGTAAAAAGAGCATAATCTCGGTAGTGATTGTATCAGTCGAAACATAATCCTTCCTAACCTTGATGAAATCCTTTCTGTCCTCTGCCATATATTAAATTACTCAATTACAAGCGGAATCTAGAAGAAAAAAGAAGCAGCTATAGCCTAGTGGAGAGACCGCTGTTTAGGAACCCTTTTCTATATGTCAATACGTATTACTTAATATGGCATTCTAAAGAAGAGCGTGAGCGATAACTCAAAAGTGGAATAGTAAACAAAACAGTAAGGGCGGTTTCAAATTAGCGAATTTTTCTGCGCGTATACGGTCGTTTCTGCATACGCGCTTACACGCGCGCTACATTACGCGCGTCAAAATACCGGTCTCTCGTAAATGGGCATATATCGGCGTGTTCGCTCGAAACTGTGACAGTGAGTGTAGTGTGTAGTGACATCTTGTCAGTGTCAACATGGATTTTGACGGCTCGCGCTTATACGAGCTTAGATGCGCGTCAACGCTCGTACGAGTTGTGCGTGTGTCAAAAGGCGAGCCTATACGCGCCTACAGGCGCTTCCAAAAACGAGATTATACGCGCGTATAAAACGCTAATCTGAAACCGCTCTTACTCGCCGCTACCGCTTTGGTTGAGGCCACGGCCTTAGCCATAGAATATTGCGATCCCTTTGGGTTGCGGAGATCAGACGGTTTTCCTCTTTGAAAAAGGTAATATTTTGTCAAATGTAGATAGATTTATTATTAGTATATCCAGATTTATTACTAAATTTGAGTTCTATTAGCATGCTTTATGTAACAAATTCTAACAAACATCTGCACGCAAGAGAAGTAAAATAAGAAAATTAAATCAGAACCGTGGAAAAAAATAGGTATGTTTGTACACTTTTCAAATTTAATTTTGCATGCTTCGTTAACAGAGTGTATTATTATTTTAACTATCATGATTGACCGCTCTTTCCTAACACTACAATCAAGAAAAATAACGAGACTTGAGCACATTCTCCAATGTTTTTAGCGCTTGTTATCGATTACTTTCATCTTTTCTTAGCTTGGTTTTTAATTTAATGATTCTTAGTTAGGTTGCCACGTGGTACGCCTTGTAAACAAAGAGTAATACGAGAAATTATCAAATTATAAGCTATGTGTATAAACAATTAAAAATAAATGTGTACGACCAATACGGTCAGATAAAAGCGGCACGCAATGAAAAATTGATGGCGTTATCACGTAGTAGTTAGTCACTAATTAATGACATTTTGAATGACCCACTAATTATTCATTTTTTTAGGACACTCTATGACTGCTTTGCTACGAAAATCTTTTGATACAGATACCTATAGTATAATCTAATTATCAATCGCTTTAACATTGCTTGCCTTTTATTGGAACTGTGCGCCCATGTCGTTACGGACCGATAACAATCAATTATCTGATCATGTCATTTACCGAAAATTTCCAATTTTTAATCCCAATTAAGGCGCTTTCAATTTTACTCTTGACTATTAAAATATCTTCTCATTATCGAACTTAAGCGCTATTAATGGAAAAAGTTTCAAAAGTTTTGTTCGGCAATTTTATAAGCTCATTTATCAGAACCGTTCAGTTTGCTATTTCTTCCAAGCTAAGGTGCACTTTTGGAACGGTACTTGGAATTTTCGGATCGGCCAAGTTAATCACCGTTTGCACAGGTCATCACTACGATGGTCGACCGTGTGAAGGGTACTTAGAGCTGTCGCCGGTTCAGGTCTCAGGACAAGAATCGTCAGGCCATTCCGGAAACCTTCGAGGGTCCTGCAAACTATGACCCAAGAAAAAGAAACTGCAATACTAAGCAGCTAGAAAAAGTCTATACCTACTTTCGCGTCTTTATTGCTCATACAAGTTTATTTTAGTCTATCCGAGACTAATGCAAGCTAAAGTACAGTACCTCTGTTTTGCCCTAAGATATAGCTTAAAAAGCTTAGTCAATATGATAACGAATTTTGCTCCAAGTAAAAACTATCGAATCATACTGTGAGCTGTTATTTGTCAAGTCTTAAAATAGCGTTTATGTTTGCGACTGATTATGATATTTTAACCAAACTTTAGTTACCTACCTAAGTAAGATTCTGGTAACCCTCGCAAACCTAGGTCCAATGAAAGAGGGTAAATTTTTACTAACGTTATCCCGGTTACATCCAAGAGAAGGTAAATTAAAATATGATTTTTTCTTCCGACAAATTTTTACTTAGATTTGTTCTCTAGAGTATTTAGTTTCTTTACCAGAAACGATTAAAAAGTAATTTCCTGTGGGATACCATAGGTACAATTGGAGCGCGGCGTCCGGCATCTAACCAAATTATACAGCATACTAGCATTTTACGGTTTAGGTATACGCGTTTTACCAAAATACCTGAACTTTTTGACAGTTTCTCTTTCAACGCTTAACCAGCCAGGACTTTATAATAGAATGATTGTAGAAAGATAAAAGCTCATATCCACTTCTAACCGAGTGATATATGTTGAAGGGTAAGAAGGTAGATTTTTCCACTGGATGAACTAACTGCAATAACTCAGGCGACATGGCGGTGCCAAGCGGTTACAATTTATGGCCCGTGTAACAACGCCGCTTATGGTATTATTTCTATATAATGGCGTAGAAGGCGGATATTATGTTTAAGGCATGTTGGTGGTCTTATAGGGTAGTGGTAACATAATGCAGGGACATAAATGTATTTATATATTATTATTTTAAGGTAAGTATACAAATATCTTTACAGGCAAACTCATGTGATATAAGAGTACTATATACAAACTTAAATATTTACACAATTAACACTAGTTGCTTATAAAATATTGCATGCCTTGGTTTTATGTTATACGTGTCTTCAACACGTATCTAACATAAGCAAGAAATCGTAACGCTATCAGTTAAATATTCGGTGTTGTGGCCGAAAGCGTTTATGATTTCTGTCCAAATTATGCATAATGTGTGGCTTTTTTTCACTTTCTGCGTACCTAATTTTAACTTCATAACATTTTTCGTTTTATTATCTTCTGAAGAGTAAGCCTCGCGTATCATCATAGCGAGCTACAACATGACGGCTATGCCTGGCTATGCGTATCTTTGCCTTAATGTAGGCTAAGGGTTCAGAGCTGAATAGTGTATAGGTAATACACACATACAGTGTCATTATTGAAATTTTCTTACATCTACGGAAGGCAAACCACAAATATCTGAGCTAATTTCGAGTATCCCATATCCCCAAACAACAAAAAACTATTACATGTTTATATTATTCTCACAAATCTCTCGACTCAACAACTACACTTGATACCACTTTCTCACTTATATATGACAGGACATTTCCTCGTATACAATAGCGTTCAAGCTTATAATTGAATATATTGTGATCAACGTGATCAAATGCCTGTGTCATATCGTAGTACATTGCGCACACAGGGTTTCGTTTACCTATATTTATAATTGTTTTATTTAAAAACTCATAAATCGCTACTTTTGTCGACATGTTTGGTCTAAAACCCTTTTGTTCTTTACAAATGATTATATTGAACTCTAAGTATCTGTTGATTTCATTATATATGTACTTCTCAAAAACTTTTGAAAATATTGGTATAAGTGCAATAGGCCTATAATTAGACATTAAATCTTTCTTGTTTTTATTATGAATGGGCTTAATCATAGAAACTTTCAGTCTTTCCGGAAATATGCCTTGACAGATAGACAGATTTATTATATAGCTATATAATTTTATAATTTTGCTAGTGATTTCATCATACCCCACACTTCTGGTATTTTTTAAATTGCTGATAATGGTCAGAATATCTTGAGGCATACCTGGAGCCATGAACATGGAATCTTTCCTATTAGATATAGCAGATGCAGCATGCGTGCTTGATTCTGGCAGTGGCTGGATTTTGTCTATAAAATAATCATTGAAACTTTTCGCTATTATTCTTGGATCATTTATGATTGTATCATGAACTTGTATTTTGTGTATAATTTCTTTAGGTATTACTATATCTATATCCTATATCTATATCAGTAGATAGAGATGTAGAAGAATAATACTTGGTTGTCACTACAACCATCAGCAAGGCGACGTCTAGAGAAAGTGACCGCTTTAGATCGCGCACCCATCTTACATAGTCATAGACCAATGAGTCACAGACTGCCTGTGGCCCGTTCATGACCATATAAGGCAATAGCTCCCATCGAAGCGCTTCTCGGACCAGGCTAGCTCCACCCACTGCGTTAAGCGCCTGCAAGATATTATCGTTTAAAGACACTTTTTGAAGAAGATCGTTATTTACTTCTACTCAATTCGTCAAACTTTTGATACAAGGGCAAGGGTTTTAGCAAATAGGTTCATACGTAATGGCGCAAGCAAGCGAGTGACAATACTCCTCTACATGACATCTTCAGAGCGCTGCGCGCCGTGTATCTGTCTGAACCGTGAATAGCCCACTCTATCACACTGCTACTCACATACACTATATTATGACGAAAAGCTACAATATTTTAAGGAAATATGCTGCTATATTCGTAGCTTTGAGATCGAAAATATGATAATATTTTTAAGTCGTTTTATTTAAATTAAAAATAAAACGACTTTTCAGCGATGTTTGCCGTCGGGCAATAGGATTACCATATTTATTTATTTATTTATTTTATACTTTACATACATACATATCGTCCCGCCTTTTATCCCCGAAGGGGTAGGCAGAGATGTATTTCTACACCCACTTTTCGCCAGATATACTTTAGTCCCACGTAATAAGGGGCGAGCCTATTGCCGTACCGGGCACATTTCCAGACTCCGTGCTGCTACTGAGAATTTCGTGACAGAAAAATCCAATAACACTGCCCGACCCAGGAATCGAACCCGGGACCTCCCGATCCCACGGGCACATTTATGCCGCGAGACCAACGAGGCAGTCTTTATTGTACACTTATATAAAACATTTTAAGGAATTATATATTAAATACAGTACAATGGGCGGCCTTATCGCTAAAAGCGATTTCTACCAGGCAACCTTTGGATGGAGATATTATTGATAGGAAATAAATGGTAGTTGTAGAAGTGTACCAGTACCTATGTTAAAATATGCATAGACTTAATATATATATAAATAAATATAATATTGTGATACCTATACAATAATAATATACTTACATACATAAATATATATATATATATATATATATATATATATATATATATATATATATATATATATATATATTATATATACATATACAGAAATACTTATACATACATACACACATATAATACACAAATACATAACAGTATATAGTAGTGAAACAGAAAATTTTATAATGTTAGATAGTAGTCCTTGACTAAAGTTTTGAACTTGCTTACCGTCTGAGCCTGTCTAATATTTAACAGTAACGCATTCCATAGGCGAACAGCAGTGACGGAGAAAGATTTATCAAGAAATGACGTGGAATGTACCGGCATTTTTAGTTTCAAATTTTCTGATGACCTCAAATAACGATTATGCGTATCATGAAGGAACTCGAATCTTCCTTTAAGATAGGAGAGAGTTGAAGGGTTGAACAGTATATTGTACAGCAAAGAGAGAATATGAGCATTCCGGCGATGTCGTATGAGTAGCCACTTGAACTGTGTTCGAAATTGTGAAACATGGTCGTATTTGCGTAATCCAAACATGAATCGTATACAGAGATTTTAAAGGCGCTCAAGTTGAGCTAGCTGGTTTTCGGTGAGATCTGGATAGCTGACATCTGCCTAATCAATAATGGGTAGAAGAAGAGAGTTAGCAAGCGCAATTTTGGTGGCAGTGGGAAGAAAGTTTCTTAATCTTCGTAGTGATCTTGCTGAAGCAAACACCTTTCGACTCACTTCCTGTATTTGCGACCGCCACGTAAAAGAAGAGTCCATAGTTATACCCAGGTTCTTTACTTTATCCTGTACGGGGATTACAGTGCCATCGAAAGTAACGTGAGGAAGCTGGGACCAGTCGATCTTCGATATCATTCGTGAACTACCAATAACAATGGCCTGGGTTTTCGAGGGATTGACTTTAAGTCCAAAGGATTTGCTCCAACTGCTGATCAGTACCAAGTCACTGTTAATGGTACCCACAGAAGATGACATCTGTGCCAATGGCGACTGCGTATATATCTGGAGATCATCTGCATATAGGTGATAGGGGGAACGAAGATTATTTGATATAGAATTTATAAAAAATGCGAAGAGTAATGGAGACACCATATTTTCTAATAACATGTCATCTATGAATACTAAAATAAGTTTTTGACTTTAAAGAAACTTTTTAAGAGCTTTGTGAGCACGATGGAAAATACAATAATCAATAAGGATCTTCAAAGCACACTGCTAATATTGGATATGACATATGGCATGTAAAAAACTGTTCATTTCTGGGAACAATGATGTCGGCTTCAGAGTTGCGTTAAAGGTAACATTACCTATTTCAAGGAACCAGAGATATAAAACCACATCTATATTCCCTAATTAACACATAATAGTTATCCTGTGATAATTTTTACCATGTTTTCCTCCTCTAGACAATTTTTTTCATAAAAACTATTTCAGCCTTCGAGGTCAAATCTATTTGTTTGTGAAATCATCAAAATCGACCTATCATTTAACGTGAAAACCGAACACACTTACTTACACATGTTAGCATTTATAATACGAGTAAAAAAAATACTCAGACACAACAAAAACATCTCAGAAACGTCAAATTATTTCTGTGATACATGCCTGTTATCTTAGCCAACATTTTTGATTCGAGCATTTTCCACATATGTACGACATGTTACAATATGAAAAGTTGAAATGTCAGGCAAAGAATAAAGGCAGGTAGTTCTTGTCAACTTTTAACGAGCGAGCTATGCCACTCATTGCTTCATTAGCCAAACTTTGTATTGACATACATTTGAGTTCCTATTAAATATTGTTAATGAAACGGAAGAAAATTATTTGTTTTCGAAGAATATATTGTAGTGTTGTTTTATTGTTAGTGTGTTTTTGAAATGAGACACCAACCTAATGATTCTTCAATTGTAAACTCTCTAGATACGTTGGAGATTTTTCATTTTTCAACTTTTCTTCCTTTACTTTATTTGTGTATTTAAACAGTTACCATTTTTAGTTTACATTTTTATGTGATGGTGACGAATCCTTTTAGTTTTGTAAGTTAGTACAACCAGCGTACAATCTATAATGTTAACAAATGCAAATATATATTCCTTGTACAAAAAAACAAGTAGATACTTAGATTAACAAGAGAACATCTACGAGATACAAAAGCTTTATCCACACGGTTACGGGAATATCTAGAATGACAGTATAAACTCAAAATCGCAATTTTATGGCAAAAGAACTTGAGTATATGCGTTGCAAACACAGACAAGGCTGCATTTTTCCCTTCACTTCAAAGTCAATAACTTAATACTCCAGCTGATAAATCGCCTCGTTACCTAAAAAGGGTAAAAGAATGATCCCTATAGAAGGTCCATTGCAGAAATAAATCACCGATCACACCCGAATCATTCTGCCCAGCGTTTCTTTATAAATGCTTAAAGAGGTGCCGTCCAGATGTATTACAATACGAGGGATGCCAAATCATAAATATTTGGTACGGAACCCGCTTTGCATAATCCGTTCGGAGCCGATAGATCACCGAAAATCACGAATTTGAATATATTATATGTAGAACGAAGTCTAAAATATGTAAGGGCTATTTGTTGGGCTTCCAAATAACTGTATTAAGATGCCTTTTTGAACGTCCGTTTCTAAAAATAGAGAAGTTTTCTTGTGTGCCTGTGAGGAGGTAATCTGTACGTTTTTGATCTACTTTTCTTTGCCATTATATTAAATAACACGATGCGACGTGCCTTCATTTTTAAAAGATTGTTTATGCTTTTTTTAGGAAGATGATAATATTTGGTCTGTGTCATGCCTTTACTGAATCCGGGTCAGAGCAAAATGTTGTATATCAAAGTTTGTGAGTAGTTGACTCTACATGAAATTGCTGCCACTGCGAGAAGACAAAGCAAGTAGCTAGCATCTTGCGCCCAATGGTTTTCAGTGCGTTGTCTGTCTGTCAGTCGGTACCGCAACAATTTTATACGCAAATGTATGTTGTTTTCTCGAAGTGGTGAGGCAAATCTACAACCTCGAGTATAGACTGATCATAACATAATATACCAACGATAAAATTCAAATAAATGTATATTTGTGTGTAGCCACTACATACCTACTTATTACAAAAAAATATCAAGCTTTCTATAAAACATAAATAATCCCCAACATCAGTCAACTAAGTAAAAAACGCAATTAATAACATTTAATCCTCTCATTAGGTGCTCTCCCACCTGCCCTCTTTCACGAAAAGCTCAACAATGTAGCAAAAATAACGTAAACTATACCTTGACGTGTTGTGATAAAGAACGTTTTAGTTTGACGTGATGAAGTACTAGGGCCAAATTAAAGTACGTTACTTAATAATTTGGTTTACGTCGGTAGATAAAAATGTTTGCAGTGTAACGTTGGGCGAATGGCTCCAATGTTTGGAATGAGGGTTGGATCAGTGTTTAGTCAAATGACCGTGCCAATGGAGCTGGGGTGAATTTACGCAAAAGTAGGTTTACACGGCCTCACAATCTTGACCTACAAAAGCTCCAAAAGTGTTACTAATTTTGGAGTACGCTTAGTGTTTGATTCTTGGTTCGTTTGTGTGGCTGTGTAAGCCAGCCCTCATCAGTCCCGGCTGCACTATGTGACATTCGATTTTGGGTAGAAAAATGTACCATGTCGTTGTTCCATAGGGTTATAAAATGTTGAAAACACGGCAGTACCTGTAACAAAGATACAACAGGTGAGACATGGCAAACAACAAACGAACGACGAAGACGTATTATAAGCTACGTACGGAATGATAAATGCCGAATCGTGCGAGAGATGATTTCACTCTCATAACTAGCCAGAAGAACCACGAATTCTTGAAAACTCTGTTCTATAATCTGTATATATAAAATCCTTGCGTTACTGACTGACTGACAGACAAGCTACAGCCGAAACTACTCGGCGCAAGAAGCTGAAATTTAGCATGTATTTTCCTTGGGGACCGTAGGGGTGCACTAAGACGGGATTTCCCGAAATTCCGACGGGATCGGGCAAAACGGGCAATTCGAAAATATGTGCGTGCGAAGCTGCTGGCGTCGACTAGTAAAGTTATAAAATAGGAGGCATCGGCTAAGAAACATTTCTAATAAAAACGACTTTAAAGCTATACACTAGCTTTAAAGTCGTTTTTATTAGAAGTGCGCTAGCTGGCTTCATAATGTAATTATTATGGGCCTGCCGATCTATCATTTAACCAGGCAGAGGAACAATATCTTGCCAGGTTGCAGTATACACAATGTCCGAATTTTTAAGCCAGGATCAAACCAACGCGTTCAGCTCGCGTCCGCGGTGGCATGCGCGGTAAATATCTTAACAAAAACTGTTTCATTCTCTTGCAAAACTCTAACATAGAACATAGGCATTTGAAAAGGACTTCCTTACTTACGAAGTAAGGAAGTCTTGCTCACCTGACCTTCTGAAGGACTCCTGACTCCTTTAGAAGGTCAGCCTTGATCAAGTCTCATTGCTATGGACAACGCGTCAATTGGGGGCATTGATAGGTATATAATAAACTTAACAGCTGACTACGTAAATTTTGTATGATGACTACGTAAATTTAGGTACACTACGCAGGAAATTGATTTAATATGTAGTATGTGAAGTAAGTTAGTAGTAAGGCAGCGATAGCCTAGTGGAGATACCAACGGACTGCCATGCAGAGGGTATCTATCCAAGGCGTGCACCACACACTGACTTTTCAGAGTTATGTGTACATTGAATTGTTAATTACTGCTTGTCCCGTGCCTCGGAAAGCAAGTTAAGCCGTCGGTCCCGGCTGTCATGAAGATCTTTGACAGTTGTTATAGGGCGTCAGTACCTCTAAAATAAACTGAAACTAGTCTAAACCATAGAATATCGCTAGCCGCGGTGGTGAGACAGGCAGTCGCGTGGAAAAGCTAATATTCAGCCAAATCCGGTTAGACTAGAAAGCGGACCCCGGGTTGAAACTGGGATAACGCTAGGAGGGTGATGTGAAGTAAGCTTAGAAGTTGCTAACATTACTAATTAAGTAGGCAGTACAGATATATTATTAACCTGCAAGTGCAGAAATTTGATAAACCAAATTCTGTTGATAGGTTTTTAGCTACGAAATTATAGATTTTTTTGACAGAATATATTATTTGATAAAGACAACTACTCTGCTATGTTCAACTAAAAACACTCGGCTTAGCGTAGAGGAGGGAAAACTACTGAAATCATTGACATCTGTAGAATCACTATAAACACTTTAAGTTAGAGGTGCCAAGTAAAAAACTTTCGTATATTTTTCTTCGAAGTATCGAAGTTATTAAGAGCCTTTCCTAGTTCAGTAACAATAGCTTTCTACGGCCCGTCAGGCGAATAACCTACGGCGATCTATCAATACTTTTTCTATCAATAAAACCAAATAGATTTCTTGCGACATAACTACATATAGATTACTTACCGATAGACAGTAATCTAGGGTATCTATCTATACGTACATCAATGTTATGTTAATATTACATCGCAAGAATGATGTATCCATAAAATAAATATAAAAAACTGTAACCACGTGTATTGATACTTTTGTAGTATTCATTGCGATAATTATTTAATGATTAAAATTTGGATATGCGCTGCAATGGCAATGACTATTCGAAATTACTAAGTCCGTATCAATTTTTTTACAATCGCGACGATGAAGGAAGTTATCTATATCACGCAGGTGTTTATGAGTTCTTCATAACGTATTTAAAAGTCATATGAAGTCTTCCAACTCTCACTTGGTCATTGTGATGGCCTATGGCCTAACAATTCTCATAGTGAGAAGCTCGTGCCCATAAGTGAGACAGTTTAAATTCAGAGCTTAATTTATTTAATGCGAAGATAAGAGTGCAACTCGAACGCTGAAACTAAAACCGAACAACAACAATTTGAAGCTTATAAACTTGTACTGTGGAATACTTTATCAACTTTGTATCAGTGGACTTAAATACAACCTAGACTAGAGTTATAATAAACATTTGTGAATCATAAAAAAGTAGTATAGTTACTTACGTGATCACTTTACTGTAATGAATGAATCACCACTGAATATTTCATCTTTTTAGACATATCGTTGAACTCTATCAACTGACACAAGGAACAGCAAGATTCTCTCGAGAGAGAAACCTGTCGGTGTCTGTTGAAGGATCAAACTCACAACACGCAGGGGAGTACACACGCAACACCATCTAATCCCAAACTAAGCAGAGCTTGTACTATGGGGAATTTACAATGGATAAACGTACATATTATCATATACTTTTTTTTGTAAATAAATACCTATTATACAAAAAAATATTGAACTAAGACAATCATCCATACTCACGTACCGAAATATTTCACACCAGCGGGAATCGAACTCGCAACCTTCGACTTGGCAACCGGTTACACTCCCGCTACGCCACCGGGTCAACTGTAATGTTGGCGTATATTATAGACATTTTTACCACAAACATTGAGTCCAAACGTAAATCCAATACAAGGTAATACGATTATTGTGGCCCAACGCCGAGATTCAATTACACCGAGGCACGAAAATAAAAATATGACTCGTGTTGTTATCTACGTTGTTTTTGAATAATTCATAAATAAACATGTTCATTTTTCACTGTGATCGTCTCAGCATAATGTCAGGGAAGAAAATCTCAGATGATGAATAGGTCATAGGCTTTTATGGTGCTCACTGACACTGTTTTTGTCTGCAGGTAAAATTGTTTGCCTTTACTACAGAATCCTCATCCCCTTTTTCTTCTCACTCATCCTACTTTTCTCCCTATTCCCTTTCTCATCAAGGTCGGCAGCGCACTTGTGACTCCTCTTGAGTTGCCTTGGTGTCCTTGAGCGGCAGTAAACGCTCACTATCGGGTGATCCGTCTGCTCGTTTGTGTCCAATGAAATAAAGAAGCAGATATTTGTGGTATTGTGTATTATTCCGTGGTGAGATATTGTGACTGATGTTTTAGTAGAGCCACGAAGAAACAGCTGGAATGCCTCGGATTGAGAATAGTAAAAAGTTCATCATCAGCCTTAAAACAGTCCACTGCTGGACTAGGCCTCTCCTTTAAAAGGAGGAATTGGCCTACTATACCACGCTGGCCAAACGGGTTGATATAGGGTTTGTATCAAGTTTTCCTTCTCTTACAGTGCTGTTCTTTGCATAATATGCTCCCTCTGTCGGCTTTTACGACACCCATGGGATAATAAGGGGTGGTCACAATTTGTAATCTTAATCCGTCACCACACAGACGAGTAAAAAGCTACAGTAATTTAAAGACGGTGACCCAAAAAATATCTCGCCCCCATCTTTTATAAAAGTAGTCAAAGATGAAGAGAAGAATGCAGACATGGGAGAAAATAATGAGGACTCGTAAAAAGCAAGGAAAATACCGACATATTGTTAAATGATATGCTATTTTAAATAAAGTGGACTCCTTTAATAATTATAGTGGTCTCACAAAACCGACACCATGATTTAAAAGCTTTTTCATAAGTCCCGGGGATTTATAAATTTTTTTTATGTGGCCAACTCTTTTCAATATAGTATCGCCAAAATCTTACCACAACCGTTTAAAATAGCGATAAACATAATATAAAAAATTACATACCAATTAATATAAACAGAACCTCTTTCGAGGATGGTTATTTTGCCTACCACCAGGCCAGACGCTTTAAAGAGTGTGTGCTGAGTTAACTAGTTTATTATCATCAGATAAAACGCTTTAGCTAACACGTTCAAATGTGCGTAGTTTAGCTGTTAATTATTCCTACGGGTACCGTATGAAGGTAGGTATATAACTATATTTATTATTATTTTTATCGCAGGCACAAATTTAGATTCATCAATGAAAGTTCCCTTGAAAGCTTTCAAATAAGTATGAGCAAGAACATGCGATCGAGGCACCCTATAAGTTAGTGAATTTGTCTCTTTCAAGAATTTTGAAAGACAGAACAAAAAGAAACAACATGTGTTCACTTTATCTGTTTGAAAACAATGGTCTATTTGTAAGGCGTCAGTCCACGTCTCTATGTATACTCATAAGTCCAAAACATATGCGTAGGTAATAATTAATTTGATTCTATTGTTAGAAAATTGAGCGGTCGGCTCAATATCTAAAAATAAAAGGTAAGGCGAAGTATAATTATTGCTTTTGATGAGTCACACACAGTTTTAATTGACTATGATCAAATCCATAAGGCCATGGAAAAAATACAACAATCGATACTTCAGTAAATATTTTGTTTTAATTTGAAAACACGGATATGATATCAAATTAAGCTGCTATATCCATTCCAAATATATCTCAAAGAGCTTTGCCCAGAGCGCTTAGAAATCATAACTGTACACAAGAAGTCTCTGCCAAAATCGTAATTGAACGTAAGAACAGAAGTACCCATGAAATATTGAAGTAAAAGCTGTTTTCTTAATCTTTGCACATTTCCGAAGTACAGGTTCAATCACGTCCCGAAGCCGAATATTCGAATATCGAACAAACAAACACTCGTATTAATCATATTAATGGGATTTTCATTTCGCTAAGTACCTATAGTTGGTGCCATGAGAAAATAGACTTTTTGTGAACAAATGTTTAGGGCTTCACAACCTTTTTTCAAATCTTATACTTACATACATACATAGACTCACGCCAATTTCCACGAACGGGTAAGCAGAGGCATATTAAACGCCCACTTTTCGCCAGTGTTTTGATCCCACGTAATAGGTGGCGAGCCTATTGCCGCTTATTGGGACATTTTGTTTGCCAGAGCCTCGTCCGTTGATCGGCAGGTGCACCACTTGCAGGTGAGGTTGGCTTGGGACCCTAAGTTCTTGGTGGGAACCCTATGCACCTTATTTTCTAATATATATAATATATATATATATATAATATATATAATTTACCTTATTTTCTAATAACATATTATCTATGAATACTAAACTAAGCTTTTGACGTTAGATAAACTTTTTAAAAGCTATATGAGCAGGTATGCAAATACAATCGTCCATAAGAAACTTCAAAGCACATTACCGATACACATGATATGTAACAATGCATGTAAGAAATACTTCGGCTCTGTTCCTGAGAACAATGAAAGTGTAGAATTATATTATATTATAAGCTTTGCCCACGCTTCGATCTTGTGTAAAATAAAACATAACCTATTTCAAAGAACCAGATATTAAAAACCATATCTATATCACCTGCCTAACACACAATAGTACTCCTGTAGTAAAGTTTCACTTTCTTTTCCTTCTCTTGATGATTTATTTCCTAATAAAACTATGTCAGTCCTAAGTCAAATCTATTTGTTTGTGAAATCATCAAATTATACGAATATTATAACGTGAAAACAGAAGACACTTACACATGTTAGCATTTAATATAGCTAGTAGAAAATATACTCAGACACAACAAAAACATCTCAGAAAAGTCAAATTATTTCTGTGATTCATACACATTATCTTAGTCAACATTTTTCATTCCAACATTTTTCACATAATTATGTACTACATATTACAATATGAAACATTGAAATGTCAGGCACAGAATAGAGGCAGGTAGTTCTTGTTAACTTTTAACGAGCGAGCAGAGCCACTCATTGGTTCATTAGCCAAACTTTGTATTGAAAGTAATTTGAGTTCCTGTTAAATATTGTTAATGAAACGGAAGAAAATAATTTGTTTTTGAAGAATATATTGTAGGGTTGTTTTACTGTTTTGGATGTTAAACGCACAAGAAGTGCCAATCAGTTGCAAAGTCGTAGCAGATTTTTAATTTTTTAACTCTTTTTTCCTTTATTTTATTCAATTCGAAACAGTTACTCATTTCGTTTTCATTTTTATGTAATGTTCTATTTACTAACACTACGTTGTTAGTTCAACAAAAGTATTATGTATTTAAGAAATGTAAATAGGCTGTAATATTCTTTGCACAAAAAGCAGTTACTGAGATTATTAGGAGAACATCTACAAGATACAGGACCTTACCCACAAGTGACAGAAATAACTGAAATGAGCGACCCGCAGTATAAACTGAAAATCTTAATATTACCCTAAGACTACAGAATTAACGCCAAAAAGCTTGCGTATATTAAAATAAAACAGGTAATACTACAGTTTTCCCTCCACTTCCAACTCAAAGAAGTTAATACTCCAACTAACAAATAGCCTCGTTACCTAAATAGGGTAAAAAGAATGATCCCTATAGAGGGTCCATTGCAGAAATAAATCACCGATCACACCCGAATCATTCTGTCCAGCGTTTCTTTAAAAATGCTTAAAGAGGTGCCGTCCAGATGTATTACAGTACGAGGGATGACAAATCATAAATATTTGGTACGGAACCCACTTTGCATAATCCGTTCGGAGCCGATAGATCAATGATAATGACGAATTTGAATATATTATATGTAGAACGAAGTCTAAAATATGTAAAGGCTATTTGTTGGGCTTACAAATAACTGTATTAAGATCCCTTTTTGACCGTCCGTTTCTAAAAATAGAGAAGTTTTCTTGTGTGCCTGTGAGGAGGTACTCTGTACGTTTTTGATTTACATTTCTTTGCCCTTCTAATAAATAACACGATGCGACGTGCCTTCATTTTTGAAAGCTTGTTTATGCTATTTTTAGGAAGATGAAAATACTTGGGCTGTGTCATGCCCTTATTGAGTCCGGGACATAGCACAGGATTTAATGTCTCGTCGAGGTAAGATACGTGCGTTTCGGACCTTCAATTGTTGCCAATGCGAGAAGACAAGGTAAGCAAACACTGACCTACTGGTGACAGCATAACCAAGCATTTGATACACATACTTATATTTATTAAAAAACGAAGCTGAAATATAGCTTGACCAGGCGTGGTCGCAGCATACCATTCCATACTTTACCCGTGTGTTTTCATCATTATAGTTAAAAGTTAGTATTCGTACAAATTGCGGGCGTTTGCAAGAATTTTATAAAGCATATTGTATTTTAAAACATTCAACACTCGGAACCCTTGACTAGCAGCTACAGCTTAGAAGTTACAAGTCAGGCTCTAAGCTGTTTGCTCCATTTTAAGAAGAAATTTTCCAATTTTATACATTGTTTTCGAAATTGTGACCATGGCGCTTGCAAAAGTGCAGAAATATATCACTCGAAACAAAGGTTCATGGTAAATATTCCGAAACACATTAGAATTAATAATAATATGAATAAACGATTCAAAAATGAGGCGATCCGCAGTAGAACCAAAGTCGCCGACATAGCTCTCCGGATAGCCAAGCTGAAGTGGCAGTGGGCAGGGCACATAGCTCGAAGAACCGCCCATCGGTTCTTCGTTCGTTCGTTGGGGCAGAAAGGTTCTAGAGTGGCGGCCACGTGCCGGACGACGCAGCAGAAGTAGGCCCCCCGCAAGGTGGACCGGCGATCTCGTCAAGATCGCGGGAGGCGGTTGGATGCGGGCGGCTCAAGACCGTTCTGTGTGGAGAACCTTGGGGGAGGCCTATGTCCAGCATTGGACGTCGTTTGGCTGATATGATGATGAATAACTATGAAAGTTTAAATTAATAAAGTATCTATATCGTCTTCTTTAGTCTGTCTGGTATCTCTCGTCGGTGGAGCAACTGCCATTGCTTTCCATTGCCTGCCCTTCTCTAACCTCTAGATACGACCCGACACCAACCTTTTCCTTCAACTGTTCCACATTTCCTTCAGTTTCGTAAAGGTCGTCCTCTTGCTCGCCTTCTTTCGATGTTACCCTCTAATATTATTTTGAAAGTATCTTTATGTCCTGCTTATTTCAATCCACTCTTAACCGAAACCGTATTACTATCGTGAAAATAAAATATATCTAATTTGTAAATCACATCCAATGTTCGTGTAAGCGAGCCGTCACGAAATGCGCCGATAACAAACTCACGATATTCATGTTTATGTACGTAATTTGTTTTAGAATATTAATTTATTATATTTTCTATTATACTTTATAAAGGTACGTGGTACGCTTGGGTAATAATACCAACGAACCGTGTGCCCTTTTGACCTACAAGTTACGGATCCAAATAAAGTTCATTTTAGTGGAGTAACATGGTATGAGCGAAATACTTAAAGCTCCAAAAATTCCCTATTTTATTTTCTGTAATTCGATTAATTTCATATTTACATAATAGTGTAGTGGCAAGGTTGCTACTAACCCTGCGATAAGAATGTCTAGGTATGTCTGCAAAATTAGGCCGAAAAATTCTTTATGAATTCTTTGAAACTTTAGCCATTTGTACTCATAGTATTATTTATGTTAGGGGCCTATATCGTGTAATTATTTGGAAGAAAAAGGTAAAATATTTGTTTCAACGTTTCGGCAAGGGTTTAACTAGGCCTGGTCACGAGATGACTAACTCATGCGCTAACGTCGAGACAAATAACAGGTTTTACCTTTTATTTTATTAGATTAGATTTTTATTTTATTAGATTGTAATTTAAGCATAGTTAGGATCAAGAGTTGTCGGGATATTTAATTACTTTTGTAATAGAAATATGTATTGTTGTAACGGGTCAATATCTAATTAGATATTGACCCGTTACAACTTTCCCAATTTAGATAACAAAAGTAATTAAATATGCCGACAACTCTCGATCCTAACTATGCTTAAATTACACTCATCATCATCCCAGGAGGAATTCCTCGTCTTGCCAATCTGAATGACTAATCCGTCGTGCTCTTGTCGCGTCTGGCGTACCAGCTGTAGGTATTTACCAAATGGTTTGGTACGCGACGACGGTAAGAGATCTGATGTCATTGTTGCCTTGGAAAATGGGTAGGCCTTTAATAATATAATAATAATAATAATATATCTTTATTTTATGTGACAATAGTTTTTTATAAATCATAGATAAATATTCATGCATATTCTACCACATAGTGTAGTAGTAGTGGTAGTTCATTTTATTTGTATTTAATTTCATTACATTTAATTTAATTTATATTCATCTTCATTACATTTAATTACATTGGTTTCATTTTACATTATATTTTATATCTTTATATATACCCTCGTGCCACCTGTTCTAAGCACGGGAGGCCATGTTGTCACTGCTGCTGCAACCGCGGAAACCCTCAAACGGCGCAAATACAGTAATTTATTAAGTAATTACGTGTTTGAGCCGTTTGGGGTGGCAACGCTAGGCTCATGGGGTCCGAGCGCTCGTTCTCTATTCTGGGAAACTAATCGGTTAATCAACGTCTACGTGACCAGAAGGCTGGTTTATTCTTTACTCAAAGAATCAGAATCGCCATCAGCGTGGCAATGCTGCCAGCTTTCTGGGCACGTTACCCGATGACATTTATGTGGAGGCATTTTACGACGCCTAAACCGTTTAAATATTTTCACTTCTTTTTTTTTTTATTATTTTGTACATATACTTACTTAGATATTAAGATTAGATTAAGCTTCATCCTCGCAATATTTTTATTTAATAACAGAAATATTTAAATGCAATTGAATTAAAACTAACTATAACTAAGTGACTATTTACACATAAATTAAAACAATAATTTCTATACTAAAATAACTAACAAATAAAAGCAATACATAACAATGAGAAAAGCAAAATTTAAAGGCCGTTATAGAAATCTTTCTCATCGCCATCAATTGAAAGCGTGCCCAGAACGCTGGCAGCATTGCGACGTTGTATGGCAATGCTGCTCTTTTGGGCCAAATACAGGCCAGCCTTTTCTGATCACGCGAGGCGTCAACCAGTCTCTTTGACAGATCTCTAAAAAGAGATCTCGCAATATATTTGCGCCGTTTGAGTGTCTCCGCTGAAGCAGCAGCAGCGCCCGCACCACGCGTGGTGCTAGGAAGATAAGATGGCGCAAGGGTGTCGACATATGTTGCGTCCCACACCAAAGGCCTACCCAGCTTCCACGGCAGTAAAGACACACCGTCTGGTCTCTTGCCATCATCGCGAGCTAAGCCCTGAGGTTCAAGTTGGGCTGGAACGCCAGCGTTCATTCATTTATATTAAAAAATTATGTTTCTAATAAATAAAACTAAATTATTTTTTGATAAGTCTCTATCTTGATTTGTCTCCGCTTTACCCAAAGCAATGAATACAGATTTACATAGAAGCGCAGTTCTTAAGGATTTCGTGTGCCGATTCCAAGTGGGGACTGTCTCCAGTTTAGTTCGTAGTTGGCGCCGTGGCGGTGCTGGCGTCGTTCTCCGCCTCTCTTGCTATCGTAGTTAAGATACACAGGAGGAACGTTCGTCTCTCTTGCTCTCGTAGAGACAGATATCACAGCGCGACTGCCACGCTGCCAAGCGGCAATTTGGGTCACAGAAAGTTTGTCTTTAGAGCGCCCATAGGAACTGCGCCTCTATGTAAATATCTGTGCTCTTTGCCCGAAGGTTGGCTGGCAGAGAATGTCATAGGCAATAAGTCTTTCTAAATACATTATTTTATTATTTACTAAAAGTTCTAAGCATATTAATTTTGAAAGCAAAACAGAATAATTATTATTGCAAGTAACCTCTAAGACATTGAAAATATGCCGTCGCCTAAAGTTTTATTACTTATATTACTGAATTTATGATGAGATTTTATACGTAATATACTTTAAGAGGATTAGGTTTTAATAGCATGAAACTTAGTCAGACAATAAAGTAACATTTAATATAGTGTAACTAAAATGGATAATCAAATATCATAAATGCTATAAATATTCTATTTTATTTTTTATAATATACTAGAGGAAGCCAGCAGCTACGCCTGCATTTTTTTAATTTACTTGTTTTGGTCGATCCCGTGGGAATTTCGAGAAATCCCTTCTTAGTGCACCCCTACGGTCCCCAAGGAACATACATGCCAAATTTCAGCTTCCTGCGCCCAATAGTTTTGCCTGCAGCGTGTCTTTCAGTCAGTAAGTAACGCAAGGATTTTATATATTAGGATAGTGCTACTAGAGGATGCCCGCACATTATTTTCTATTTAACCTTCTCTTTCTGATCGCGTAGGAATCGCCGAAATTCCTTCTTAGTGCTACGCTTCCCAATAAACATATCGATGCCTTCCGGCCAAAAGGGGGTAAGCGACATTTTTTGCGAAATCGACTTATATATATGGTTAGAATCGGCTTTTTTTTCTGCGTCTAATGGTCTAAGTTTCTGGGCTCTAGGACAAACTTTTTGTCGCTTAGGCGGTAAAGGAATTGAGGTTCTATCACTAAGTTTTTGGTCATAAACGACAGTTATTTTTGGTGTATTTTGTATTATGGTGGTTGGATAAAAATAATATTTCAAAATTGTGAGATAAGCAATTTTTGTATTTGAATATTTTTTTCTTTACTTGAACGTTAAGTAGTTTGGGCTGTAAATACTTTTTTGTAAAAAATACATTAAGCAACTTTGACTTGAATCTTTGTGTACCAAACTTTCGGTTAGGATATTAGGACAGTTTCTTTGGATAAAATATATGTCATTTATTACATTTAGGTCTCATTTCCGTGACTTTGTTTGGCGCTTATTTTTATTTTCCCTAGTCACCAAATCAATCATCGAAAGCACTAAGGTTAAAGCATCCAAACGAATGTCGCCTTACATTGTCGCTTACCCTTTTTTTCCCTCCCAAAAAAAAATATCTGGTATGGTGGTTAGATAACAAGGTAAATCAGAGGTTTGGCGGTTAACTTACAGAAGAATGACAAACAGCATCGGTTATCTCATTCTTTCGTTCGAACAAAATGTCGTTAGCGATGCACAGCGAACATTCACCGCGGCGTAAGCACCTCCGTGCTTGCGAGTCCGTTTGGCGCGAACTTTTCCGAAGGAAATAAAACGGTAAGATTATTTTAATAGACTTTTATATTCATCTATAATTGTGTATTATAATTAGTTATTTTAAGTTTTATAGGTAAGAAGTCATTCTTTTGCTATCTTGTTCAGACAAAACTGAATGGTTAAATAAGTACCTACAAAGTTTTTGTTGGCTGGCCTGGCTTAGGATCATCAAGGGTTCGAATCCCAGGTTGGGCCAGCAAGGAATTATTGGATTTTTTGATGAATTCTCAGTAACAGTCAAGAGTTAATCCTGCTACTGATATGACTCTGTTGTGTCGAATTGCCTATGGGACTATGAGAGTGAGAGAATAAAAACTGCACGTTTGTTTTGCACATATATTAGCGCTAACGTGCGCTAATATATGTGAGTAGATAGGTCCCTCTTTCGCAAATTGTGACTGATTTAACATGTGTCATCATCATTGTTTTATCGATTGAGTAAATGGATGGGTGAGTGCGATAGAATGGATACACGGCAAAAGCGATAGTAAGAATCCTCTTTGTGGAGTAGCTGGAGGCCGCCAATGAGTCATCACCTTCCGCCTGACGCATGTCTTCACCGGACACGGTTGTTTTGGGTAGTTTCTTTGCTGTGGAGGACTCCCCCGGCAAAGGACGTCGCGAGGCGATTTACGGCAACTGTTGACGCGGATATGCGGACGACGAGGACCAAACGCCTACCGTCATACCTAAAAGTGGTCCTTAGGTACGAAATTTTATTTTATTTATTTATTTTTTATAGACTCACGCCTGTATCCCCGAAGGGGTAGGCAGAGGTGTGATATAACACCCACAATTCGCCATGAATTTTTAGGTCCCACGTAATAGGGGGCGAGCCTATTGCCGTACCGGGCACATTACCAGACTCCGAGCTGCTACTGAGAATTTCCGAACGGAAAAACCCAATAACACTTTGCCTGACCCGGGAATCGAACCCGAGACCTCCCTCCACAATCCCACGCGCACATTTATGCCGCGAGACCAACGAGAAACGAGAAAATTTTAAGTTTATATTTTTTGTCATACCTAGAATGTCAGCATGAATGTATAATGCAAGACTAACTTACAATGAGTAACAATTGTTTTGTTTAATTTTCTAAAATAAAGACCGATTGAGCACAATTTTTTTTTAATTCATACCATAACACCTCATAAAATGGTACTCTTTGCGGAGGATAGCACAGCTATAACAAAGGGTGAAAATAAAGTGGATTACGAGAAAGAAATAAATGCGTGCCTGTATACTATTATAGAGTGGCTTCAAAATAATAATTTAGTGATATATTTAAGCAAGACCAAAGTTATGCATTTGCATCAGCGCTGTGAAATACCAAACACTAACATTTCCTATAAGGATGTCAATATTGAGGCAACAACTATGTGCATATTCTTGGGTATAATAATGGATAACCAATTAAATTGGAAACCTCATGTTGAAGCATTATGCAAAAGACTGAGCAAAACCGCGTACGCCCTGTTTCAACTGTCGCGAAGGGTTAACAGTCAAGCTCTCATAACAGCATACAATGGCTTGGCACAATCAGTTTTACGGTACGGCATTGTGTTTTGGGGGCAATCCACTGATAGGGAGCTGGTATTTAGGATTTAAAAACGATGTGTAAGATCTATGTGTGGTATCAAGGTAAGTGACAGCTGCGTTCCTTATTTTAAATCCTTAAAAAATGTAACATTACCATCACTGTATATATTGGAAACAGCACTATTTGTAAAATGCAATCCACACTTATTTACAAGATCGTCTGATGTCAGAAAGGGTCCAATACGTGCTCAATATCAAAACCAGTTAAATAACATTAAATGCATAACAACATTATTGCAGTAAAGTTTTTTTGGTCTCGCACCGCGAATTTATAATAAAGTACCCAAATCAATCAAGAATATACCACTAAAACTGTTTAAAAAGAGATTTAATGAATTGTTGATAGAGGTGACGAATTCCTGAATGTAACTATTTTGACTGTTTGACATATAAATTATTTCTATATTAGGTATCTATATCGCATCTATATTAAAATTATTAAATTTCTACTTTAAACTTAATTTTAACATTTAACATTGACTATTTACTATTACTTCCTTTATTTATTATTATATTATGACATTATGTTTTCTTTTTATTTAATTTTGTATTATTGTTAACTTATTAGTGAATGAAGCTTAGACAATTCTTGTATAATATATTTGTATGTCTTTAAGGCAAAACACAGCGCACTCGAAATTGTAAACACTCAAGACCGAAAATTGTAATGTTACCTGTGTTTGACAAATATATGATTATTATTATTATACCTTAGTCGGTTACCCAGTTTAAAAACTTATAAAAGTCTAATGTATGTATGTAAGTATTATTTTATAAGAATTAATCACAATGTGCTTTCGCGTTGTATAAAAGAGCTTATTGTATTATTTATAGATAGTTAACTTATTACAATTTCCTTGTTCTTCTGCCATTAAGCAATAGCCGGTTATGTCATATTGGCTCCACTTGATGAACAGAAAAAGCACAGGTATGCTCTTTTTCTTCAACAGAAATAAAATAAATGGTGCAGTTAAATTATTTGGGTTGGAACTCATTAATTAAGTTGTTTTATTTATGACGTTTTTTCCTGTTAGTATAATTAGGACCATTTGAGGGTAAGCGACAGTAAATAGTGTTAGGAGTGTGATTTGTTTTAATTATCAATGTCATTTCGTAGAGACCTAATCAAAAACTATATGGTTAAATTTTGAAACTTTTGGAACGTACAGAAAATTTTCTATGATTTTTTTTCACTTATTTTGAACTTTAAACTACTCTCCTGTAAAGTTTGTAAAGTGGCGGTTAGCCTCTTTTGGCCGTAAGGCATCGATATGTAGTGTATTATCATCATTATCATCATCAGCCTGCCAATGGCACGCCACTGAGCACAATTTTCTGCTCTTTCTGTCCAGCCGCATATGAACATACATTCAGTCAAAAACGTATCGGGAATGGATTATTTATTTACGGTTCCAAATGAAGAAAATTGATTTTTTTTTGTTGTTGTTAGATTTGCACAACTGTTTTCAATTTTGGCGCGGAGTTTGAATTGCATCTGTTATTTATATTCAATACAGTGCTGGTTTTAGTTATATCATATCAAGTGTGTATTGCGAATTTCATAATGGATAAAAACATCGAACAAAGAGTTTGACTTAAATTTTGCATCGCCAATGGAATTTCGTGTTTGGAGTCGATGAAAATGTTACAGAAGACTTACGGTGAATCGACTTTATCAAAAACTCATGCTCATGAGTGGTAAAGCTTTCAAAAGCGGTCGAGATGTGATGGAAGATTTGCCTCGCTCTGGTAGGCCATAAACGTCTGCAACTGAAGTTATCATCGCAAAAGTGAAGAAAACAGTGACTGAAAATCCTCCCCTTCAACTTTGAGGGAGATAGCCGCCAAACTTTCTAAATCTCACGAGTTAATCCGTACCATTTTAATTAATCATTTGGGTATGAAACATGTTGCCGCTCGGCTAGTCCCAAAAGACCTGAATTTTCTCCAAAAACTCAATCGCATGAGAGTCGCTGAGGACATGCTATAATGAGGCAATTCCGACCCAACATTTAAGAAACGCATCGTTACTGGTGACGAGACGTGGGTTTACGAGTTTGACATGCAAACCTGTCAACAAACTTCGGAGTGGCACCTTCCAACTGAACCGAAACTGAAAAAACCACCCCAAACTCGTGCAAAAGTCAAAGTCATGTTGATTGTTTTCTTTGACTATCGCGGTGTTGTGCACTCGGAATTCTTGCCGGAAGGTCACACAGTAAATAAGGAATATTATTTGAGCATTATGCGGCGTTTTAAAGAGAAAATTTGACGGAAAAGGCCAGATTTGTAGAAAGAAAATTCTTGGATTTTGCACCACTATAATGCGCCTTCGCACAAGGCCACCACTGTGAACGAATTTTTGACCAAAAACTCAACAAATACCATCGAGCAACCACCATATTCACCAAATATAGCTCCAGCTGTTTTCAATCGGTAGAAGACATAAAGGAGAATTCGCGGCTAGAAATGAACTCAATTCTGGAAATAGCGTTTAAAAAATGTTTTGATGATTGGATTATTCGTTGACGTAAGGGTATCGTTTCTGAAGGAGCACACTTCGAAGGTGATAAAATAAATTTGGATTAATAACAAGCAGTTTGTGTATTATCGATCTCTTCCCGGTACTTTCTTGACAGAGTAGTACACATGTATGACAAATTTCACCTACTTGCGCTCAGTAGTTACGGCTGTGCTTTGTCTGTCAGTCAGTCAGTGAAGGAAGAATTTTTTTATAGTGGTCACATTTGTCGCAGAACCCACTCCCGTTGGAGCACTCGTGTTCTCGAGCGGAAAACGCACCTTGGCAAATGTAGCATTGTACGTCTTCTTCCTGGGTCTGGAGACGATATACACAAAGAGACACAACAAAAGATCAAAACGAGGCTAACAATTTTAGTAAAACAAACAAAAAGATTTTCCATATTTAATTATTTATTTTTTATTTATTTAAACTTAATATAGGTACTTACACAAAGTATACAGGCGGACTTAATGCCATGGGCATTATCTCCCAGTCTACGTTAAAGCGTTGCAGAGAGAAAAGAAGTAGGTGTAATAAATCACTTAAAGCAAATTAATTAAAGCTAACAGAAATACATAGATTTTAAGCTAAATTAAATACATACATAACAAGTAATACATAATTTTTAATTATACATAAATATACCTATCCAAATTATAAACCTACATACAAATATACAAGTATAGGATATTATATGAAATATAAATAAATTATATACCACTTCTCTCAGGTTTGACAAATTAATCCTAATTACGTAAATACCAATGTATCTCTAACAACATTCGAATGCTAAGAGCGACAGTGTTGCCAAGTTGAATAAGCAATTAATTTCACGTACGTATATTATCTGTGTACATGTGTCCCAGAGTGAATACTGGCAATCAAGTGCATCGGGGAGGAACCTAATGCAAATGTATTTCGGATCCAGTTAACATGGTTATACGTGAAGCGATGCTAGTTGACAGAATTAAGATTCGTACCTACTGTATTTAGTAGGTCACTATACAGAACTTGAGACTTAGGTAAAATAGTAGTTCTTGCAAGAAGAACGCCACTTTAATTAGCCAATTATGCTTTTATGCACCGTTCTCAGTGATCCGAGTAGTCTTTGTTAAATGACAGCGCTCAAAATACGCCACATTTATAGTAGTTTCAGTAACCCACTGCCTGCCAATATTACTTTAGCTAAGTTTTGCTTTAAATTGTCTTGTCTCAGATACTTTTCAAAACTAGAGGTAACTAATATTTACAAGGGCGTCGCCAGATAAGAAAAGTATAGATAAAAGTATGAATTGTAGGGTTTTTTGTGTCTCCCTTCGGCCCCCTCTGTCCCCCCTATTGCATAGATAGAAGGAGAAATTCCCAAGAAATAAATCTATCACAAAAAGAGATATCGTAGCAATATCATGTACTAGAAGATTAGACATCCGTAGAAGTTATATCTTAAAATGTCCCTGAGCCTAATAATGGGACGGCAAACTAAGTGCATTTTAACCACAAAATGAAATTGAACCTAATATTTACCTTGACAGTTAAATTGATATTTTAATGACGACCCAAGGCCTGACATTCATGCAAACTTGAGTCAAATATTTCCATAAACATAAAGAATAAACAAAGCTATCATAAAATTATCGAAATAGTTACCTATCCTTTTGTCTGTTTCTTGTATTATTCATAATAGCGAATCGATGGACATTTACTTCGCGATTAGTTCAAAGAGAATATTAAGGGAGGGTAACCCTTGCGGTGGCAGGCACGGATTATCCATTGTAATGTCTGGTTGAAGGGCTGGCTGGCATGGTTAAATGACAACAGCACGAAGCACAAGTACGAGAGATTAGGCGAGTTAGTTATTGTCTGGTTTACAGGTGGATAACCGTTTAGAAAGAGTTTCACTGTTCTGTGACTCGGCGAGAAGGTAAGACAGACGGTCGTGATGAAGATTGGTAAGTGTCCAGTCATTACGGAGAGGCGATGTCTTCTTGTGTTATGTTCGTGTAGTGACTGATTAAGAATACAAAATGTCACTAACTCATTTGATTCTGAGGGTATCGTCAGAAGCGGCAAAGGGTAATACTGGGATCAAATAGTATCTTTGCTAATTGTACCTATTGTATGAAAATGTTACCTACGTAAAAAGTAATAATAGCAGTTAAAATATTCGTAGAATTTATATTTCTTCTTCATCGTAAAAGTCTATAACATGAGTCAGCCTTAAGTCAACACATGTGACGAATTGTACTTTTGCTCTAGGCTCAGTTCACACCGAAATGGCAGCGGCTGGAAGCGACGCGCAGCGGCCGGCATCGAAGAGAAGGCTTGCGGCTGCCCGCGACTGCTCGCGCCCGCCCGCGACTGCTCGCGCCCGCACGGGACTGCTCGCAGCCGCGCGCAACTCATGTCACGGCTCAGGCTCACGCTATTCCTATGCGCAGTTTATATTCTACATATAACGAGGAAACACGTGTGTGATTAGCTGTGAAAATGAGTATTTTGGATTTAATCGTCATAGCGCGGCGTGAGCGGGCGGAGGTGATAGGATACTCCCAGCGGCCGCCCGCGCCCTCCCGCGCTTGCTCGCGGCTGCTCGCGCCCGCCCGCGCCTTCCCGCGCATGCTCGCGGCCGCTCGCGCCCGCCAGAGCGGTCGTGCGCCGACGCGGCGCGGACGCCGCTGAAATGCTCGCGAAGCCGCATTGCACGACGTTTTCAAGTGATTCTATGTATTATAGTCATGGTGATAAAGACTAAAATTATATGACACTGAAATTGCTCTTCGCTTCCCTTCCGGCCGCTGCCATTTCGGTGTGAACCGAGCCTTAGTCATGATTCATTTTACCTTTGCCTTTATAGAAACATCAACATAATGTTACGCTCTCATACTAACAATTACATCTAAAGCAAGAATGCGAATATTCTTTAAAATGGTTGTCAGATTGTTAGTGTTTCACCTCAAAAGCATTCAAAAATGTTTAGTCACGATCTAAAATACAAAAATTTCATTCCATAAAGTACAAACCATTAGATTATTCACAGGCACAATTTTCTGTGGAAATTTTTATGATGGAAAACCATTTTACACGAAATATCGCTTGATTGAATCAAGTCAAATACAGAAAAGTGGGTAAACATTCAATTTACAAGAAAATCTCATTTTAGGATTCATAAATTACTCAAAAAAACGTTGAGAACAAAAAGTATTTTACTGGTATTTTAATGCTGAGAAATATTGAATGGCAAATTCTATGTCAGGGTGGCAAACGCTTATCATCTTAGTCTGGATAAACGAATTGAAAGGTTTTTTGTTACTTGTGCAAATACTTCTATTATTATTGAATACTACAGGACGCCAGCAGCTACGCCTGCATTTTTTTTAAATTTACCCGTTTCGGCCGATCCCGTGGGAATTTCGGGCAATCCCTACTTAGTGCACCCCTACGGTTCCCAAGGAACATACATGCCAAATTTCAGCTTCCTGCGCCCCATAGTTTCCGCTGTAGCGTGTCTGTCAGTCAGTCAGTAACGCAAGGATTTTATATATTAAGATTATTTTGCTCTGTACCGTCTGTCCTGTAGAACTGTAGATATGACTGGTATAGAACAGAGAGCATTGCAATATTTTCTATGACTTTTATGTGGATTTTACAATGCAGTTTGTAGAAATGGTGTGTAATAGCTATCCTTATAGGTTTACAGGCACATTAATCTCACATATTTCATTTATTATATCCAAAATTATAATCGCAAGCAAATCTGTGTGTATTTTTGGCTAACAAAACAGTTATTATTATTATTATAAACACAATATGATCTCACCACCAAATTCAAGTCTAAACAAACAATTCTGTATGTTTCCCGCTCATTTCATAACGCAAGGTCTAGCGCAAACAAAGAAAGGGCTTTGTTTCCCTAGCACAACTTTAACCGGCTTAAAGCGAAGATAGCTAGGACTGTGTAAAGGTCAGATACATGGCTTACGTAGGTACAGGTGAACCTATGTTAGCCTGGTATTTTAAATCATTAGTTTCTGTTTTACTTTGTAGTAAAGTTTATAACGTGTGTTGAGTCGCCTTTCTGCGATTAAAAAAGTAAAGCAACGTTTGCACAGGACACAACTTATATGGGTGATCAGGAACACCCATTCAGATAGTGGTCACATGTTTTCCTATTTAAATTAGAGCTCTACCGTGCTTCAACGTCACGTGAGCTGGTTTTTATTTCAGTACATAGTTAGGCAAAGTCGAACAGTCTATAAACGCCGCCACCAAAGATGAATTGAAAAGCAGAATTGAATGAGAAAAGCAGAAAAAAGATTAAATTTTCTATCTTATGAACACCTAATTTAATCGCAACCACAATTCCTTAAACTATACTCGTGGATTTGAAAGTGCCTGTATTTTTTAATTTTCCGAAGATCAATAAATAAAATTTCTTCAAGGTCATCTCTTCACGGTGTTCTTAAATTACCGTATCTTAAACTTTCGACATTTTTGAAGATTGCAATCATTAAGATTTAAAAATACAACAATGCTTTTGTTGTTTCCAGATTATTTTATGTAGGAATGATAAAGATTTAGGTAAATAACCCGATATATCGTTAAAAAAATACAAAATAGATGTTGAATACAGGGAACAGAAACAGTATTTTAATATAATGAACTGAAAAGTGTGAAATTATTCACTAGAGACGTGAAAAGCGGCGGGACTGTTGTGGAATTCGGCGGGAAAACTTGCCGGGATGCAGGACCCGAGCGCTCTATTGATTCGCTCAAGGTCGACCCGTAGCGCGTCCTTGAGAAGCATTACAATAACATTATGATTCATTTAAGATCATTTATCAAATGTAATGTTAACGTACATCTATAATATTATGAAATTTATATTTTAGTTGTATATTTTGACACTGCGTCGAGTGTTGTGGGTACTTCTTGATTTATATGATTTACAACGTTGGACTGAATGTTTGTAAGGACCCCCGCTATACGGAATTTATTCCTAGCGAGAGCGTTGTCTTTTTAACACAATATTATCTGAACTAAGTGTATTTGGCAAAGATATGCAAATAACAAAATAATAATGTCGGCTTCAAGATAATAGCAAAGTTTTTAGAATTATTCAAGTCGATCAATCAAACTCAAAGAACTCATTTATACACGAAGCGTTCTAGATTGATGGGATCTAAATGTACCTCCTTAACATATTTCTGGGAACCTAATAGATCGACGGTTTTATTGCCAATAAACTTGAGATCTCGCGCATCTGCCAGACGTGGCGTTTTCTATCCAATTAAGTCTGCTAGGAGATATTAAATACCAGAAAGGAACTGAAAGACTTATTCCGGGATTAACAAGTACCGGGGTAAACATTCAATAATATCCCAAGGGCAAATTAGGCCGTCGAAATAAATTCAAAATCAGCTAAAATTCTTATTATAATATTATTTACATTATCAATTACATTTCCATCGGTAGTCTTTTTATTTGTTTATTTTCAACAGTATTGCAGTATTGGACAAGAATAGTTTATTAAACAAAGATCTATTACTGGGTGTAGGTACTTTGTGACCGTTGATTGAATGTTTGTAAACACAGGATTTATTCCTAGTGCGGGTTGCCTTTTACAAAGAAAATAATAAAGAAAAATCTATCTATCAATCTATCCTCACGCCTGTCACCCAGTGGAGTAGGCAGAGACTATGGAACGCCAAATGCTCCGGTTCAAACACACCTCTTTCATTTCTTCGACATTCATTAACCTCATCATGCAAAGTCGTCGATTATGGGTACTTTTAATTTGACCCTTTTTTAGTAGGTACCTACGTCACCTATTTGGTCAGCGTACGTCCGTCTTGGGCGTCCCCTACCGACATCTACATTAATTCTTACAAGAGATACACTTCTTTCATATTTCTTCTTTCATCCATCCAAATTTAATCTTAATATATAAAATCCTTGCGTTGCTGACTGACTGACAGACGCGCTACAGCCGAAACTATTGGGCACAGGAAGCTGAAATTTGGCATGTAGGTTCCTTGGGGACCGTAAGGGTGCACTAAGAAGGGATTTCCCGAAATTCCCACGGCCAAAACGGGTAAATTTTATAAAAATGTCCTCTAGTCTACATATAAGAACGCTAAGCCGTCAGACTTTTTACGTTACATGTCAATGCATTACAACATTGTAATATAATTAACGAGCTAATCAGTAAGACTGCAATGCGATATCAAACAATACAGCACGCAGTAACAACAGACTATGCATAATTAATCCAATAATTGAAACACTGCGGCCAAAACGGATGCTTGGAGCTTATTATATTATTAATTGAATACATTGCGTATCGAGTTTATACGGTGAGTTATTTCATTAATATTTGAATGTTATGTGGTCAATGTTTTATGGGATAATTTAGTAACAAATCTCCGCCTACTTATAGTTGAAGACAAAAAGGCAAAACATATACACTCCTGCTGGTACCTAGACATTCAAAGTAGCCCGTGAAAGAAAGATTTTATAAGGACAATTTTTGAAGTAGTATACTAAATAATTCTGGCTGTTTTAAAAAAATTTTATTGACATCCATGAGCAGCATTCTTACCAAATTTAGTTAGGCTGTGAAACTTATTAAGTTGTGAGTACACCTGTGTTGCCTTCGGTACAGCAAGATATTTTACTGTGATACTGACGAAGTTTTTGTCTGGTGAAAGTCACAGGCGGCATAGACGATTACAATGATGACATAAATATAATATATTTTGTTTACACACTGTTTACTAAGCGCAAAACGATTTGTTTAACCATTGACGCCCGGCCCGAAGGAAACTACTAACAATGCTTGTCCTAAGACAAGAACCGAGTCCGTCAGCTTTACTACCCTCCGTCTGTCATCATGATAGGGCTCTGATGCTCAGATATAAATGTAACACGCGGTCACCCATTGAAGTAGCGACCTTGGCAGGCGTTGTTAAACTTTGTCGACGAAACATACTACCATAAACGCACTAAATTAGAAACAGATAAAAATAGTTAATGATAAAAAAAAAAAACAAACATGGTTAATGTTTGTTTTGTTTAAGTAGCACGAGTCTTCTGAAATTTTAATTTACAGATGAACTAATTTGTAAACTAATCAATAAGGATTTAATAAACTAGCGTCCATATTGTTAATTATACAATGGAATTATTGAGCAGCACAATTACCATGGCAGTGTGCCAATGGCGGGGCTGTTAGTTTTAAATATTGGCACACGAGGTATCATAACAGTTAAATAGCATAATTATTCCAAAGCGTGCGCTTCATTATGTAGGTACTCAATGATATTCACTTTGCGACGGAACAATAGCTGAATATGTGTAAATACCATTTAAAATTATGGGGTGTGCTTTTTGGTATTGTAAGTTCTAAAAACGATCGCACGTGAATTCGTACCATCACAGGTAGGATAGAATACGTGTATAATATAATGTAGATAATAATAAAGACTGTGTTACTGCGACTGAAATTAACCAATATGGAAACTGGTCAAAGACTGAACCGAAAGTCGGGAAAGTCACCCTTTGGAAGAAAATTGCGTGAGTTGGCTCACGTAAGTTTCTAGGCACTCAGGCACTTTATTCGTTAAGATCATATAGTAATATGATCTTAACGAATAAAGTGTCTGAGTGACTGCGTGATTGATAGAATTATAAAATAATGAATAAATAAATAAAACTTTATTGCTCAAAAATATATGGCACAGGTACATTTCACAATTTATGAGTCTTATAATTACAAACTCCAATAGAATACCTGGCCTCTGAACTAGGCGTATTGCCTTTTTTTCAGAAGTCAGCGCCCCCCGTGTTATACATATAAACCATTAGATAAAGAGTAAGAGATATACTTAATCACTAATCGTATACCTTTTTTTCCGTTTCACCTAACCTTATTGTTTGACCGCTACGTGTTTAGCCTGCCACTCACAATATAGACGAAGCCTAACAACAGCTTTCCTTGATTGATAAGTAGACTGTATAGAGTATGACCTTGGCCGCTGGAAAATAAAAATAAAGCTTACAAAGGAGGTTGGTAAGTGAAAGTAGATGAAGCATGATGTTCTATCGTTAGTTTGACAGTGTGGCTTGTGGAAAATGAATTGAACATTTTCATAAAAAATACTTTCTGGTAGAACAGAAATTACTTAAAGTAAACCTTAGGGTAAAATATTATCGTGTGCGTCCTACACAACATGTTATAAAATATAGCATGTTTCATTAATCAAGACTGATTGTCACATGTGTCCGTGTTTATCACATGTTCAGTAATCTGTACGCACCTTTAGATAGGCATTTAAAAACAGAGAAGATTTTTCTTAAAATGCTTAACTTATCATAAAAATAAATTGTTTCAACCACAAATACCTTCTTCATTATTTTCAAACGTCAGTCCGTGTGATGACGGATTAAGAATACGGAATGTCACTACCTCATATCATCGCTGCCAAAGATAAAACAGATACGAATGATATAGTAAATCTATTATAGATAGCAGTTACTACTAGCGTATTATGACAATATCAATATTTAGGTATGTTATTCTTTTGTCTCCAGTTACGCCCGGATGTGGTAAACGACTAACAGTACTCGTTGGACATCAGTGATAGCAATCAGCCATCATTCGCCCATTCACCAATTCGAGGGAAAGTGAGAAGAGAAAACTACATTATCTTTTTCTCTAGTTTTCTTATATACGATGGACAAAGAGGATATGAAAGGAATCTAGGGCCTTCGCCAGTAGCTTCCTTTCATATCTATAGCATCATTTATAGTTTTCTTTAGTGATTGAGACACTAAACAAAACGCTTCTTTGCGCTGTTCTACCGAAAAATATTACCACCCCGGCAACCGTAGCTAAATCATACTAAGTATAAGGCGTACTACTTCCTTCGAGACATAGGCACATATACATAAAAAAATCATTTGAACAGCTGTTATGTCACACTCAATAGAGTGGTATCAATACACCACATTCTACGAGTCCATGAAAATCTCGAGGAATCTAATACTAATATATAAAGCTGAAGAGTTTGTTTGTTTGTTTGCTTGCTTGAACGCGATAATTGCAGCAACTACAGGTCCGATTTGAAAAATTATTTCAGTGTTAGATAGTCCATTATAGGCATAACATCACACTATGAGCCACGGGAACGGAGCAGTAGCCTTAAATAACGCGGGTGTAACCGCGGGCTCATCTTGTAAATAATAAATCAAAATATCAAGGTCTTCCGCCTTCTATCAATGATTGCCTATTACGTAGTCTTACGTTTACTATAAAATTAATAAGCGATCATACAATGTGGGTATGAAAAGTAAAATACATATTTGAATATACATAAATATTATAACGCTGAATAGTTGTTGTTTGGTTGAACACGCTCATCTCAGGAGCAGGTTCCATATTCTTGACAATTATTTTAATATCGTTAATGCCAATTTATTGATTTAGGCCATAGGCTCTATTATAAAATGACGCTATGAGCTAACGGGCACAGTTAACTTTTAGAATAAAATGATACTTCCATTACTGCATGCAATAGCAGCGGCATGTGTTTAACACGCTTTTGTTAAGTTCAGTAAGAGCCGTATCAGTTTCTTTTACTGCATGGCTTGTAGTGCTATCTGCGTTGAGCTTTACCAAATGTTATGGTAACATCTTTATCGTCTGAATCTCTGAAAACAATACCTTTGATAGCGCAATGTGCTTAGGTAAATAAAAAAATGTATTGTTTCATAGCCATAAAAGAGGTTGCAGTAAGCATTATAACAATACAGCAGTAAGCTTTGTAACAATACAAGGATAATCCCTAGAACAGAAACAGCCTTGAAAGAAAAAAATAAACGGTATTTGTGCCGTTTCAATGTCTGTTTCAATAAAGTCTGTCGAGTGCAGGTGTAAACGATTCAAGATAAACATCTCTCTATATTACTCGCTCTTACGTAACCATTTTATTCGAGTTCATTTATACCTTCTGCCGCATGTTTTTATCGGCAAAGAAGCAAAAAATATATTTCACCTCTATCTTTTCATTGCAAATGCGGGAAAAATAAAGTGATATAAATGAATTAGTGGGGTATATATTGAAGTAGCGAATGCACCCGTATGTCGACATCATTGAGACGACGCTGTATGGACAAACGTGCAAGACGCGGAATAAAATCTCTCCCGCCTTTCTATTCATAAGTTGTGTGGAACTTATGTCTTTACATTCGTAAATACTTTATTGTATATGTTTGAAATATAGTATTTAGAGGGATAACCGCTTGCCCCGTGCCCCGTGCCACGGAGAGCATGTAATATGGTCTCAGTGGATAATATTTAGTATGAATAAACTGACACTAGTCTAAACCATCTAATATTTTAGTCAAATCCTGGTTAGACTAGTAAGCGAACCCCGGGTTCTAATTAGGATATCCCTAGGTGCTGAAAGGAATAGTGTCATGCCGTTACGAATTTTTAGATGTTCTAGTACCCCTTCACAGATTGCAAGTGTTTATAATCATGAATACCAAGAGGCACCGATAGCCTAGTCGATATACCAACAGACTGCCATGCAGAGGGTATTGGGTTTGAATCTACGGCGCACACCAATGACTTTTCGAAGTTATATGCGTATTGAATTGTAAATTAACACTTGCCCTGTGCCTCGGAGAGCACGTTAAGCCGTCGGTGCCGGCTGATATGAAGATCTTTGACAGTTGTTATAGGGAGTCAGTACTTACGAATACACTAACATGCCATGAATATAGCTATCACTTTGGGTTGTGGAGGTCAGACAGGTAGTCGCTCTGTGGAAAAGCTAATATTCAGTCAAATCTGGTTACACTAGAAAGCGGACCCCAGGTTCTAACTGGGATAACGCTAGTAGGATCAATACTACTTATTTGATAACATGACATGACAAATGAATTTTTAATGCCAGTACACCGGACGAAAACATTTCTTTTCATTCGTAACTTAAAATTAAAATTGGAATTTTGTATATGTATATTATTCCAACTTTACCTAGCATGAAAGCATTTTCCTAACATTGTATTCAAATGTACCTTTGTTAACAAAATGTTCAGTAATATTCGTAAACCTTTTAAACAGCAGTAAATACCATTACGACGTTCCACGTATCGTTGTTTCGACTATTCTATATTTCGGATGTTCACGGAAGACATTAACCGAAAGACAATTTTCTTGCTAATGTTTATGAGTATTAAACCATAAATTCATTTTCATGCTTAGCTGACTGTCGCGTGATGACTTGGTAAGCTTCAAATGTAAAATAACCATTATTTTTTTATTGTTTAGTATTTTGCTCCATTATAAAATATGAAATATATTTATTTCATTTCAATTACATAATTATAAATAGCTAAACTATTTAACTATAATAACATTTGTAAATATATGCAAAACAAATAAACGTCCGTGCGGTGACGGATTAAGAATACGGAATTTCACCACCTCATATCATCCCATGGGTGTCGTAAGAGCCGACAGAGGGCGTATATTACGCAGAGAACAGCACTGGAAGAGAAGGAAAACTTGATACAAACCCTATACCAACCCTTATGGCCAGCGTGATATAGTTCCTCCTTTCAAAAGAAAGGTCTAATCCAGCAGTAGTGAACTGTTAAAGGCTGATAATGATGAAATAAACAGAAAAATAATATTGAACATTTTATTGTTGCTGGTTTGATGCGAATGGTCCGGATTAAAAAGGCGTGCAGGCGCCATCATTATAAAACAAACAAAAAACACAAGATTGTTGCTCAAACACCTCGACTACAACAAAAGTCATTATAATAAACAAGAAAGAGGACTAATTACCCCAACATACAAAACTTACTAAATAAATCGTAACGACCTCTCCCTACAAGAACTTTTCAACTTCGATTATATGCAACATTTCCAACATTAATGCAACAATTTTGCTCAATACACTACAAAGTTCTTGACAGTTTTATTAAAAAGTAAATTTCCAGTACAACACTGGGTGGCAAGAGTAAAAATAAAAATACGTAATGGTAGAAGAAATATTTTAAATTACGCTCGGGTACGATGGAGAATTCCTTTTGTGTACAGAAAGTTCACCTGCATCGTTATTAAGAAGGCAATATAGAACAGTTTCAACAAAATAACATTTTAATATTGTTCAATTTTATCTTAGTGGCAATATAGTTTGTGAAGTAAATAGTATAGTAGAATGCGGTAGAAATTGGAAAAACGTCTGTAGAAAAGAAAACTCCTTAGTTTAATATTCATAAATACACCTATGAATAACATCGGCCACCACGTGGCATCCCAGCGATAGTATTTCTTTCTGGTAAAAGAGATTATGTGTTGCCCGTAGGTTCCGAAATAATCTCACCAATCTTTTTCTACCTCCGATATGAACTCGAACCGATAGGCGTATTTGCCGCCGAAAGACGTTGGTTATAATGTCACGTAAAACGTTCACCCCTCTTAGTCGCGGCCTCAGCTAAAGTCACTTTACCGATCTAGTACGAGACATAACGTGCGCTACAAAGAAGTAGCAGTAGCAGTAAGTTGTATTTGCCGGGCGGCGCGTCCACATCATCGCTACATAACCAATGAATGGCACGCGCTTTGTAAATCTACTGATAAAAAGTTTGTAAATACCATAAACCGTTTCCGATTTTGTTTACAAACAGTTATATGGCTACTGTATTCCCGTGGTCATCAATCGGTCGTCAAGCGTGTGTTTATAGCCATCACTTGTCAATGGCGACATTGAATAGCCTACAATTACGAGCTGGTATGATTGATTCCAACTACCGATTGTAGTGGAGCTTGGTAACAGATTCCAAACTTAGCATGGCTATTAGCCATGCGAAATTTCAGCTTCTTGCGCCCAATAGTTTTGGCTGTGCGTTGTCTGTCTGTCAGTCAGTAACGCAACAATGTTATATATGCAAATGTAAAATGTGTGTGTTGTTTTCTCGAAATGGCGAAGCAAATCTAAAACCTCGAGTCTAGACTGATCATAACATAATATACCAACGAAAAAAACCTAGCCCCTACATACCTACATATTACAAAAAATATCTAGCTTTCTAAAAAACATAAATAATCCCCAACATCAGTCAACTAAGTAAAAAACGCAATTAATAACATTAAATCCTCTTATTAGGTGCTCTCCCACCTGCCCTCTTTCACGAAAAGCTCAACAATGTAGCAAAAATAACGTAAAATAAACCTGGACTTGTTGTGATAAAGTGCATTTTAGTTTGACGTGATGAAATACAAGGGCCGAATTAAAGCACGTTAATTAATAATTTGGTTTACGTCGGTAGAGAAAAATGTTTGCAGTGTAACGTTGGGCGAATGGCTCCAATGTTTGGAATGAGTTTTGGATAAATGTTTAGTCAAATGACCGTACCAATGGAGCTGGGATGAATTTACGCAAAAGTAGGTTTACACGGCCTCACAACCTTGACCTACAAAAGCTCCAAAAGTGTTACTAATTTTGGAGTACGCTTAATGTTTGATTCTTGGTCCGTTTCTGAGGCTGTGTAAGACAGCCTTCATCAGTCCCGAATGCACTATGTGACATTCGATTTTGTACCATAACGTTGTTCCACAGGGTTATAAAATGTTGAAAACACGGCAGTACCTGTAACAAAGATACAACAGGTGAGACATGGCAAACAACAAACGAACAACGAAGACGTATTATAAGCTACATACGCAAAGATAAATGCCGAATCGTGCGAGTGAAGATTTCACTCTCATAATTAGCCAGAAGAAACACGAATTCTTGAAAACGCTGTTCTATACTAAAGTTATAAAATGGGAGGCATCGGCTAAGAAACATTTCTATTAGGGCTAGCTAGCTTCATAATGTATTTTTTATGGGCCTTCCGTTCTATTATTTAACCAGACAGCGGAACAATATCTTACCAGGTTGCAGTATACACAATGTCCGAATTTTTACACTTATTCCTAAGAAATAAAAATTATCCTAATACTTTATGAAAAGACATCGCCTAACTAAACCAAACAGTAAATAATCTTAACAATAACAGCTGTTTTATTCCCTTGCAAAACTCTAACATAGAACATAAGGCACTTGAAAAGGACTTACGAATTAAGGAAGTCTTGCTTAGCTGACCTGAAGGACCCCTGACTACTTCAGAAGGTCAGCCTTGATCAGCTCTCATTGTTATGGACAACGCGTTTCACAATCAAAATGTACTGAGTGGACTCGACAACAAAACTTTAGAATTAAATTTAAAGGATGTTTAATATACGGCTGTGTATTCACTTTGTGTACACTCCAAGATTTTGGATATGAGTTAATTGGGGGCATTGGTAGGTATATAATAAAATTAACAGCTGACTACGTAATGTATGATGACTAAGTAAAGTTATGTACACTACGCAGGAAATTGGTTTAATATGTAGTATGTGAAGTAAGCTAGTAGTAAGCCACACACCGACTTTTCGTAGTTATGTGCGTACCTATTGAATTGTTTATTATCGTCGTATTAATTACTGTCCCGTGTCTCGGAGATCAAGTTAATACGTCTGTCCCGGCTGTCATGAAGATCTTTGACAGTCGTTATAGGGCGTCAGTACCTCTAAAATAAACTGACGCTAGTCTAAACCATAGAATATTGCTATCCGCGGAGGTCAGACAGGCAGTCGCTCCGTGGAAAAGCCAATATTCAGCCAAATCCGGTAAGACTAGAAAGCGGACCCCGGGTTGAAACTGGGATGACGCTAGGAGGATGATGAGGATGGAGGATGTGAAGTAAGCTTAAAAGTTACTAACATTACTAATCAAGAAGGCAGTAGGTACCTTAATAACATTTGGAGACGCATCAGTTTTCTTAGACACAGATATATTATTAACCTGAAAGTGCAGAAATATCTAGACCAAATTCTGTTGATAGGTTTTTACCTATCAACGAAATTATAGACTTTTTTAACAGAATATATTATTTGATAAAGACAACTACTCCACCATTTTCAACTAAAAACAGTCGGCTCAGCGTAGAGGAGGGAAAACTACTGAAATCATTGACATCTGTAGAATCACTATAAACACTTTAAGTTAGAGGTGCCAGGTAAAAAAACTTTCGTATATTCGATCGATCTATCAATACTTTTTCTATCAATAAAACCAAATAGATTTCTTGCGACATAACTACATATAGATTGCTTACCGATAGACAGTAATCTAGGGTATCTATCTATACGTACATCAATGTTATGTTAATATTACATCGCAAGAATGATGTATCGATAAAATAAATATAGAAAACTGTAACCACGTGTATTGGTACTTTTGTAATATACATTGCGAGAATTATTTAAAGATTAAAATTTGTATATGTGCCGCAATCGCAATGACTATTCGAAATTACTAAGTCCGTATCAAATGTTTAATTATAGCGACGATGAAGGAAGTCATCTGCGTGTTTATGAGTTCTTCATAACGTATTTAAAAGACATATGAAGTCTTCCAACTCTCACTTGGTCATCGTGATGGCCTATGGCCTAACACTTCTCATAGTGAGAAGCCCGTGCCCATAAGTGGGACAGTTTAAATTCAGAGCATAATTTATTTAATGCGAAGATAAGAGTGCAACTCGAACGCTGAAACTAAAACCGAACAACAACAATTTGCAGCTTATAAACTTGTACTATGGAATCCTTTATCAACTTTGTATCAGTGGACTTAAATACCACCTTGATTAGAGTTATAATAAACATTTGTGAATCATAAAACAGTAGTATAGTTACTTACGTGGTCACTTTACTGTAATAAATGACTCACCACTGAATATTTCTTCTTTTTTAGACATATCGTTGAACTTAATCAACGGACACAAGGAACAGCAAGATTCTCTCGAGAGAAACCTTTTGGTGTCTGTTGAAGGACCAAACTCACGACATGGAGTACATACACACAATACCATCTAATCCCAAACTAAGCAGAGCTTGTACTATGGGGGATTTACAATAGATAAACTTAGATATTATCATAATTTTTTTTGTAAATAAATACCTATTATACAAAAAAATATTGAACTAAGACAATCATCCATACTCACGTACCCAAATATTTCACACCAGCGGGAATCGAACCCGCAATCTTCGCCTTGGCAACCGGTTACACTCCCGCGACGTCACCGGGTCAACTGTAACTTTACCGTATATTATAGACATTTTTACCACAAACATTGGGTCCAAACGTAAATCCAATACAAGGTAATACGATTATCGTGGACCAACGCGGAGATTCAATTACAACGCGTAAAGCGTGGTTATTTACGTTGTTTTTGAATAATTCATGAATAAACATGTTCATTTTCACTGTGATCGTCTCAGCGTAATGTCATGGAAGGAAATGTCAGATGATGAATAGGTCATATGCTTTTATGCTGCTCACTGACACTGTTTTTGTCTGCGGGTCAAATTGATTGCCTTTACTACAGAATCCTCACCCCTTTTTTCTTCTCACTCATCCTACTTCTCTCCCTATTCCCTTTCTCGTCAAGGTCGGCAGCGCACTTGTGACTCCTCTTGAGTTGCCTTGGTGTCCTTGAGTGGAAATAAACGTTTACTATCGGGTGATCCGTCTGCTCGTTTGTGTCCAATGGAATAAAGAAGCAGATATTTGTGGTATTGTGTATTATTCCGTGGTGAGATATTGTGACTGATGTCTTTTGGTAGAGCCACGAAGAAACAGCTGGAATGCCTCGGATGGAGGATAGTATAAAAGTTAAAGTAATTTAAAGACGGTGACCCAAAAAAAATCTCGCCCTCATCTTTTATAGAAGTAGTCAAAGACAAAGACAAGAATGCAGAAATAGGAGAAAATAATGAGGACTCGTAAAAAGCAAAAAATGACCGACATGTAAAATGATATGCTATTCTAAATAAAGTGGACTCCTTCAATAATTATAGTGGTCTCACAAAACCGACACCATGATTTAAAAGCTTTTTCATAAGTCCCGGGAATTTATACAATTTTTTTATGTGGGCAACACTTTTCAATTTAGTATCGCCAAAATCTTACCACAACCGTTTAAAATAGCGATAAACATAATATAAAAAAATACATACCAATAATTAATATAAACAGAATCTCTTTCGAGGATGGTTGTTTTGCCTACCACCGGGCCAGACTCTTTAAAGAGCGTGTGCTGAGTTAACTAGTTTATTCTTATCAGATAAAACGCTTTAGCTTGGCGTGATTAAACACGCCATTTATATCAAACATGCGTAAATCAATTATGAATTACAGTGTTTTTACTTTCATAATTATGAAAGTAGAAACACTGATTAGAAGAAAACCTAAATTCGGTTTATTTTGGTAACACGTTCAAATGTGCGTAGTTTAGCTGTTAATTATTCCTACGGGTACCGTATGAAGGTAGGTATATAACTATATTTATTATTATTTTTATCGCAGGCACAAATTTAGATTCATCAATGCAAGTTCCCTTGAAAGCTTTCAAATAAGTATGAGCAAGAACATGCGATCGAGGCACCCTATAAGTAAGTGAATTTGTCTCTTTCAAGAATTTTGAAAGACAGAACAAAAAGAAACAACATGTGTTCACTTTATCTGTTTGAAAACAATGGTCTATTTGTAAGGTGTCAGTCCACGTCTCTATGTATACTCATAAGTCCAAAACATATACGTAGGTAATAATTAATTTGATTCTATTGTTAGAAAATTGAGCAGTCGGTTCATTATCTATAAATGGTAAGGCGAAGCATAATTATTGCTTTTGATGAGTCACAGTTTTAAATGACTATTATCAAATCCATATTGTCAAGGAAAAATATAACAATCGATAGGTACTTCAGTAAATATTTTGTTTTAATTTGAAAACACGGATATGATGTCAAATTAAAAGCTTTGCCCGGAGCGCTTAAGAGCTTTGCCCAGAGCGCTTCTGAAATCATAACTGTACACAAGAAGTCTCTGCCAATATCGTAATTGAATGTAACAACAGAAGTACCCATGAAATATTAAAGTAAAAGCTGTTTTCTTAATCATTGCACATTTCCGAAGTAGTTTCAATCACGTCCCGAAGCCGAATATTCGAATATCGAACAAACAAACACTCGTATTAATCATATTAATGGGATTTTCATTTCGCTAAGTACCAAGTTTGAATCTTGCGTAACCCCTTCTATACTTCTGCGGCCCTGGTATACAACGTTTTCCTTTTGTTGAATAAATGATTCGCTTTCCCGTAAACTTTGACTTTTTGTTTGAGAGGATTCCCAAAATCATTTCGTTATTGCTACGTTTATTTTCGTTGGCCGTAAACCCCGCTTATATTTTTTGTAAGTTATTACTTCTTTTGAATTTTGCTTGTGCCAGATTCACTGCCGATGTTCAATTATTGTAGAAACAATTGATATCGTAAACAAAGATTATTTTGAAGATTAAAAGCACCGGAATCAACAAAAGTTTATAACAGAAATCATTTAAATAATATTTGTAAGTCACTATACAAATGTTAGTAATGAAATATAGGACAAACTTTTCATAAAAGCTACCCACATAACGTTACGCATTTTAGCAATCCTTGTAAGTCATGAGAAACTTTACAGCGCGAAAGGTTGAATAAATTACGATATGCTCTTCAGTAATATCCTGACACAAAAGTAGCGTTTCTAAAGACGAATAAATAAATTATAACTAAGTACAAAACAAGAACTAAGTTTATTTATTTATATAACACTAAACTAAGTAGATAATGGGTGCATAGGGCTCCCACCAAGGGGTGCATAGGGCTCCCACCAAGAACTTAGGATCCCAAGCCAACCTCACTTGCAAGTGGTGCACCTGCCGATCAACGGACGAGGCTCTGGCAAACAAAATATCCCGATAAGCGGCAATAGGCTCGCCACCTATTACGTGGGATCAAAACACTGGCGAAATGTGGGCGTTTAACATGCCTCTGCTTACCCGTTCGTGGAAATAGGCGTGAGTCTATGTATGTATGTAAGTATAAGATAATGCTCGTTTAAAGACACTTATTGAAGATCATTATTTACTTCTACTAAATCCGTCAAACTTTTGATACAATGTGCAAAGGGTCTTATTGCAAATTCTTATAAGCCTCACCGTAGCTAATAGTGCCAGCAAGCGAGTGACAATCCTCCTCTACATCACATCTTCAGAGCGCGCGCTGGGCGCCGTGTACCCGTCTATACCGTGAATAGCCCACTCTATCACACTGCTACTCACATAGAATATTTTGCGACAAAACGCTACAATATTTTAAGCTTATATGCTGCTATATTCTTAGCTTCGGGATCAAAAATATTTTCGTATATTTAATGTTTAAAAATGAAACGACTTTGCAGCGATGTTTGCCCATATTAAACCCGTAATGGGGCTATAGGATTACCTTATTTTCAAATAACATATTATCAATTAATACTAAACTAAGCTTTTGACGTTAGATAAACTTTTTAAAAGCTATATGAGCAGGTATGCAAATACAATCGTCCATAAGAAACTTCAAAGCACATTACCGATACACATGATATATAACAATGCATGTAAGAAATACTTCGGCTCTGTTTCTGAGAACAATGGTGGATTGTTGTGTGATTATATTATATTATATTATTAGCTTTGCCAACGTGTAGAATTATATTATATTATTAGCTTTGCCCACGCTTCGAACTTGTGTAAAATAAAACATAAACTATTTCAAAGAACCAGATATTAAAAACCATATCTATATCACCTGCCTAATACACAATAGTACTCCTGTAGTAAAGTTTCACTCTCTCTTCCTTCCCTTGATGATTTATTTCCTATTAAAACTATGTCAGTCCTAAGTCAAATCTATTTGTTTGTGAAATCATCAAATTAGACCGACCATTATAACGTGGAAACAGAAGACACTTACACATGTTAGCATTTATAATACTAGTAGAAATAATACTTACCCAGAACAAAAACATCTCAGAAAGGTCGAATTATTTCTGTGATACATGTCTATTAGTCAACATTTTTCATGCCAGCCTTCTCCATATACATAGGTATGTACTACATGTTACACTATGGAACGTTGAAATGTCAGGCACAGAATAAAGGTAGGTACTCGTAGATAGTTCTTGTTAACTTTTAACGTGCGAGCTATGCCATTCATTGCTTCATTAGCCAAACATTGTATTGACATTCATTTGAGTTCCTAATAAATATTGTTAATGAAACGGAAGAAAATAATTTGTCAATTGTAAGCTCTCTAAAGTACGTAGCGGATTTTTCGTGTTTTAATCCTTTTCTTCCTTTACTTTATTCGTTAGCTTAAACAGGTACATATTTAGATTTCATTTTTATGTAATGTTGACATATTCTATTTGTTTTATTAGTAGTTAATGTATAAAGTTAAAATATGTTAATATGAAATGAAAATGAAATGAAATACGATTTATTTTGACTTACACAAGTTACATATAAGTAATATAAAAACATACATTTTAAGAACAATTATAAGTAAAAGAAAAAAAGAATTAACACAATAACAGAACAAAAAGCGAAATAAAGAAAATATAAATGTATACAGACAGGAGTAAGTAAAAGGTCGGTCGAGTGCAGTGAAAACAGGACCCAATTCGGCATGTGACAGGCGCATACTTGGCTCCGATTTTCGACTGGGCCCTCTAGTGACTCACGGAAGAGATATCAGAAAATATTTAGGTATAGATTTTTATAGATATATAATAAATAATGTATTCATATCTAGCAATAAACATACGTGAATAAATATTTAATTAAAGCAAAATACATGTAAATATCAATAAAGTTATATAATAATATGGACGTAATATATATACTAACAATATGTGTACATTGAACAATGCGGGCGGTATACTTACAGGTGTGCTGGCTATATCTACTCATAACTAAGTACCTAATATTTATGGCGCCAGAGTGGCGTGTGAAGGCGTGCCTTCCCCTGTGTTTCGCCAGGACGCCAGTCCAGTGGCCGCACAACAGCCGGCGTATCCGCACGCATCTAAAATGTATCACGAGCACGCGCAACTCAATCGTTCAGTTGCTTGATATATATACTATAGAAGTTAACAGATACATAGATAAAATAACGAAGGATATAACATTGCTTTGTGTTCACGATACTGACAAAGACAACTGTGGTAAGTGCGGCTTAATTCTTAAACTGGCAAAGTGCATTGCAATACCTAGGTACATCAATACCGATACTATACGTATTTGTGTTCAGTTACAGATTCACGCAGGATGCCATAGCAATTGATTGGGTATCATTTGTGAGACGTAGACAAATCGGCTGTCGGTCAAGGCAGTAGAATACCTTGGCAGGTGTTGTAGGTATATACCTAGCTCACACAAGAGCGAGTACCAGATCCTAAAGGTGAGGTAATACTTAATGTATCATTTTCGTAAAGACATCGATTAGGTACCTTGAAGCATTAAAAGGTTATGATGTTTGTTAAGTTCTTTTGTTACAGGTTTCTCACCCTTCGTGTGCATTGAAAATATAGACCAAGACACTACCTGTCTGCGAAAATATCAACTATTAAGGATGCAAGCAACTCGAAAGCTTTTATTCAAAAACGTATTGACAAGTACAGTAATATGTAAGGTTTAATTAAACATTAAATACGGCAACCATGCATAGTCATATGTCACAATTCATTAACAAAATGGGTACATGTCCGGAATTATTGTAAATAAAATTGCATTGCAAATGACAGTTATTATTTTAATAATAATAATTAGTATGTCAAACAAAATAATATGTCAAACAAATAATATGTCAAAAACAAACAAAAAAATAAAAATAAAATGAATTAATTATAATTATTAAATGTCAGTATAAGCTACTGAATTATAATGTCACTATGATTAGGCACATAAACTAATTTCACATCGGAATTATTATATAAAGTAATGTCTAAGCAATAGGAATTGATTAAAATGCCACGAACTATTACATTAAATATAACAGTCGGTATTAAATTATTATTTCGTTGCCACAAATTATTATTAATTTCAATTAAATAATACAAAGTTTTTATTTAGGTAGGTAATCATTAAAATTTAGATCAGAGAGGCATTGATATTAATATCACCTATTTTTTGCTGCTCCTCCATAAGGAATATTTTCAAATTTCGCCTAAAAGTGTGTAGTGACGTAAGATTACGCAGTGGAGGAGGGATATTGTTGCAGCATTTTGAAGCAGCGTAGCGAAAGCTACCTCTAAAAGCCTCTGTGCGATGCAATGTGATAGACAATTGCTTCGAGCACCTTCTGCTTAGCCGCTCACTGCCATTTGTGACCCATGTTAGTTTGTCATATAGATATTGTGGTTGTTGCAATTTTATGACACCAAACAACAAACAAGCCAAATGTAATTTCCTTCGAGATTTCATTTTAAAAATTAATTTTTTATAGAAGAATGGCGTCATATGGCTTCTGAATGGCACTGAAAAACAAAATCGAGCGCATGCATTCTGCACCCTTTGTATTTGCCTGTCTGTACGAGCCAAGAGTCTAGGGCCATACACGGCATCCGCATAATTTAATTTGCTTAATATTAGTGACTCAACCAGCTGAACACGTAATTCTTCAGATAGGTAAGGACGCATTTTATACAACACTCTCAACCTGTAAAAACAGTTCTGTACAGCATTACCAATATGCTTCTCAAATCGTAGCTCAGAATCCATTATCAATCCAAGGTTCCTAGCCTCATATACTCGCTCTAATGGACTCCCTCTAAGATGAACTTTAGATGCCGAAGGCAGTAATCGCAAATTGTTTTTGGTACCAAATATGATGTATTTCGTCTTAGTTGGATTTAACAACAAGCAGTTTTTCTCAGACCACGCGACTAATCGTTCAAGATCGTCATTCAAGTCTTTTACAGCTTTTTCATAATCCGTAACCTTAAATGACAAGTAGATGTGGACATCGTCCGCGTAGATATGATACTTACATTTCTTTATGGATTCCTTGATATCCGCACAGTAAAGATTAAAAAGTATAGGTCCTAAGATCGAGCCCTGCGGGACACCTCTCGTCAAAGAAGCAAGTCTCGAGGTCAGTGTAGTCCCATTCATTGTGTTCAACTCCACAAATTGTAATCGATTAGTTAGGTAGCTATGAAACCACATTACTGCCTTGTTGTCAAATCCATAATAGCGCATTTTGGATAACAATAAATTTAAATTTATGGCATCAAACGCGCGGGAGTAGTCCAATAGAAACAGTATCGTGCACATGCCCTTATCCTGGGCAGATAAGATGTTATCAGTAACATCTAAGAGTGCCGTAGTGGTTCCCCGAAATCGTCTAAATCCGGATTTTAGTCTAGGTAAAATCTCGTGCTTTTCCAAAAAATCTGTAAGCTGGCGACTCACAACCTTCTCCAAGACTTTAGACAGACAGGGCAAGAGGCTTATTGGCCGTAAGTCCTGAATGCCGGTAGGGTTCGGCATTTTAGGTAGAGGTCTTACACTAGCTACCTTCCATATATCGGGTACCGTAGACGTTACTATAGACCGATTTATTATGTCTCTTATAGTTCGTAGTGTGCGTATCAAAGTCATTTTAATCATAATTAAATTAATTTTATCATATCCCTCGGCGTTTGACTTAAGACCCTGTATAATGCGATAAACGATATCTTGGTCCACAGTTGCTAAACTAAACGAGGCATCACAAAACCTATGGTATTCATGAAATGTAAGATGAGAAATACTAGTTTTTGAATTACCAGGCACAGTCAAAAACAAAGAATTTATGGTGTCGGGGTCGTTGAGATATGAAGGAATATCAGACACCTGTGTTGACGGTAAAATTGTCGTTTTCAAGTTTTTCCACAGGACTTTAGGATTTGTTATTTTATTATTAATATTGTGTTTATAATATGCTACTTTTTCTCGGTACAACGCGGTAGATACTGTGGACTTTAGTTGCTTATAATATATTTTACTAGTTTCCGTCTCTAGTCGTCGAAACCTAACCAACGCATCGTCTCTGTGCCTCATAATGAGTCTAATCATATCAGTTATCCAAGGGTAAGAATTACCCTTGACTATGCAAACTCTAACAGGAGCATAAATATCAAACAACAAGGTCAACCATTTATTCAACGCGCTCACCATGTCGTTCACGTCGGTCAGCTCTGATATAAGATCCCAGCGTATTTTCTCTATATCGTCACGCATAGTTTCAGTGCATATGTTTTTAAACGATCGTCTCATAAAAAATTATGATAACAATTTTTGCTTCTTGATACTGAGTTCACACAATATGTTGTAATATTCCTTGGATAAAAAGCAGGTACGTACTGAGATTATTAAGAGAACATCTACGAGATACACGTAGTAACAGAAATATCTGAAATGAGCGGCACTCAGAATAAAATGAAAATTTTAAAAGCTTGCGTTGCTTTTAAATTAGAATAAAAAACACAGGTTAGGCTGCATTTTCCCCTCCACTTCGAACTCAACAACTTAATACTCCAACTGATAAATAGCCTCGTTACCTAAATAGGGTAAAAAGAATGACCTGCCTATAGAAGGTCCATTGCAGAAATAAATCACCGATCACACCCGAATCATTCTGTCCAGCGTTTCTTTATATATGCTTAAAGAGCTGCCGTCCAGATGTATTACAGTACGAGGGATGCCAAATCATAAATATTTGGTACGGAACCCGCTTTGCATAATCCCTTCGGAGCCGATAGATCACCGAAAATCACGAATTTAAATATATTATATGTAGAACGAAGTCTAAAATATGTAAAGGCTATTTGTTGGGCTTCCAAATAACTGTATTAAGATCCCTTTTTGGCCGCCCGTTTCTAAAAATAGAGAAGTTTTCTTGTGTGCCTGTGAGGAGGTACTCTGTACGTTTTTGATCTACATTTCTTTGCCCTTCTAATAAATAACACGATGCGACGTGCCTTCATTTTTGTTGAAAGCCTGTTTATGCTATTTTTAGGAAAATACTTGGGCTGTGTCATGCCCTTATTGAATCCGGGTCTTGGCAATGGATTTTATATCTCGTCGAGGTAAGATACGTGCATTTTGGACTTTTCAATTGTTGCCAATGCGAGAAGACAAGGTAAGTAGACACTGATCTACTGGTGTCAGCATAACCAAGCTTTTGATACACATACTAATATTTATTAAAAAACGAAGCTGAAATATAGTTTGACCAGGCGTGGTCGCAGCATACCATTCCATACTTTACCCGTGTGTTTTCATCATTATAGTTAAAAGTTAGTATTCGTACAAATTGCGGGCGTTTGCAAGAATTTTATAAAGCATATTGTATTTTAAAACATTCAACACTCGGAACCCTTGACTAGCAGCTACAGCTTAGAAGTTACAAGTCAGGCTCTAAGCTGTTTGCTCCATTTTAAGAAGAAATTTTCCAATTTTATACATTGTTTTCGAAATTGTGACCATGGCGCTTGCAAAAGTGCAGAAATATATCACTCGAAACATAGGTTCATGGTATATATTCCGAATTACATTAGAATTAATAATAATATGAATAAACGATTAAAAAATGAGGAGATCCGCAGTAGAACCAAAGTCGCCGACATAGCTCTCCGGATAGCCGAGCTGAAGTGGCAGTGAGCAGGGCACATAGCTCGAAGAACCGATGGGCGTTGGGGCAGAAAGGTTCTGGAGTTGCGGCCACGTGCCGGACGACGCAGCAGAGGTAGGCCCCCCGCAAGGTGGACCGACGATCTCGTCAAGAACGCGGGAGGCGGTTGGATGCGGGCGGCTCAAGACCGTTCTGTGTGGAGAACCTTGGGGGAGGCCTATGTACAGCATTGGACGTCGTTTGGCTGATTTGATGATGAATAACTATGAAAGTTTAAATTAATAAAGTATCTATATCGTCTTCTTTAGTCTGTCTGGTATCTCTCGTCGGTGGAGCAACTGCCATTGCTTTCCATTGCCTGCCCTTCTCTAACCTCTAGATACGACCCGACACCAACCTTTTCCTTCAACTGTTCCACATTTCCTTCAGTTTCGTAAAGGTCATCCTCTTGCTCTCCTTCTTTAAATTTTACCCTCTAATATTATTTTGGAAGTATCTTTATGTCCTGCTTATTTCAACCCACTCTTAACCGAAACCGTATTACTATCGTGAAAATAAAAATACATCTAATTTGTAAATCACATCCAATGTTCGTGTAAGCGAGCCGTCACGAAATGCGCCGATATCAAACTCACGATATTCATGTTTATGTACGTAATTTTGATTATTAATTTATTATAATTTCTATTATATTTTATAAAGCTGCGTGGTACGATTGGGGTTATAATACCAACGAACCGTGTGCCCTTTTGACCTACAAGTTACGGCTCCAAATAAAGTTCATTTTAGTGGAGTAACATGGTATGAGCGAAATACTTAAAGCTCCAAAAATTCTCTATTTTACTCCTATAATTCGATTAATTTCATATTAACGTAATAGTGTAGTGGCAAGGTTGTTATTAACCCTGCGATAAGAATGTCTAGGTATATCTACGAAATTAGGCCGAAAAATTCTTTATGAATTCTTTTAAACTTTAGCGACTTGTACTCATAGTATTATTCATGTTACGGGCCTATATCGTATAATTATTTGGAAGAAAAAGGTAAAATATTTGTCACAATGTTTCGGCAATGGTTAAACTAGGCCTGGTCATGAGATGACTGACTCATGCGGTAACGTCGAGACAAATAACTGGATTTACCTTTTATTTTATTAGATTAGGTATTAGATATTGACCCGTTACAACAATATTTTTATTACAAAAGTAATAAAATATGCCGACAACTCTTGATCCTAAATATGCTTAAATTACACTAATCATCATCCCAGGAGGAATTCCTCGTCATGCCCATCTGAATGACTAATCAGACGTGCTCTTGTCGCGTCTGGCGTACCAGCTGTACTTACCAAATGGTTTGGTACGCGACGACGGTAAGAGACCTGATTGTATGTCATTGTTGCCTTGGAAAATGGGTAGGCCTTTAATAATATAATAATAATAATATATCTTTATTTTATGTGACAATAGTTTTTTATAAATCATAGACAAATTTTCATGCATATTCTACCACATAGTGGCGTGCATTGAAGTCAATATTTCTATTAATTATACAATTTTATTCTTGTTAATATAATTATTGTGTAATGATATTTAGATTATGTAAGTAGGTACATAATTATTATAATCAAGGAGGCTTCCATTAATTACCTCATTACATTTATTTTCATTTGTATTCCATTTCATTATATTTCATTTTATTTGTATTTAATTTTATTACATTTAATTTAATTTGTATTCAACTTCATTACATTTAATTACATCGGTTCCATTTTACATTATATTTTATATCTTTCTAAACACATTATTTTATTATTTACTAAAAGTTCTAAACATATTAATTTTGAAAGCAATACTTACAGAATAATTATTATTGCAAGTAACCTCTAAGACATTGAAAATATGCCGTCGCCTAAAGTATTACTGAATGATATTTATTACTAATATTACTGAATTTATGATGAGATTTTATACGTATTATACTCTAAGAGGATTAGGTTTTAATAGCATGAAACTTAGTCAGACAATAAAATAACATTTAATAATTATAATGTAACTAAAATGGATAATCAAATATCTTAAATGCTATAGAATTCTATTTTTTATAATATAAAGTGCTACTAGAGGATGCCCGCAGCTACGCCCACACATTATTTTCTATTTAACCTTCTCTTTCTGATCCCGTAGGAATCTCCGAAATTTAACATATGTACATTATCATCATTATCATCATCACCTGCCAATGGCACGCCACTGAGCACGATTGTCTGCTCTTTCTGTCCAGCCACATATGAACATACATATTCAGTCAAAAAAGTATCGGGAATGGATTATTTATTTATGGTTCCAAATTAAAAAAAATGTTTTTTTTTTGTTGTTAGATTGGCACAACTGTTTTCCATTTTGGCGCGGAGTTTGAGTTGCATCTGTTATTTATATTCAATACAGTGCTGTTTTTAGTTATATCATATCAAGTGTGTATTGCGAATTTCATAATGGATAAAAATATCGAACAAAGAGTTTGTCTTAAATTTTGCATCGCCAATGGAATTTCGAGTTTGGAGTCGATGAAAATGTTACAGAAGACTTACGGTGAATCGACTTTATCAAAAACTCATGTTTATGAGTGGTACAAAGCTTTCAAAAGCGGTCGAGATGTGATGGAAGATTTGCCTCGCTCTGGTAGGCCATAAACGTCTGCAACTGAAGTTATCATCGCAAAAGTGAAGAAAACAGTGACTGAAAATCCTCCCCTTCAACTTTGAGGGAGATAGCCGCCAAACTTTCTAAATCTCACGAGTTAATCCGTACCATTTTAATTAATCATTTGGGTATGAAACATGTTGCCGCTCGGCTAGTCCCAAAAGACCTGAATTTTCTCCAGAAACTCAATCGCATGAGAGTCGCTGAGGACATGCTATAATGAGGCAATTCCGACCCAACATTTAAGAAACGCATCGTTACTGGTGACGAGACGTGGGTTTACGAGTTTGACATGCAAACCTGTCAACAAACTTCGGAGTGGCACCTTCCAACTGAACCGAAACTGAAAAAACCACCCCAAACTCGTGCAAAAGTCAAAGTCATGTTGATTGTTTTCTTTGACTATCGCGGTGTTGTGCACTCGGAATTCTTGCCGGAAGGTCACACAGTAAATAAGGAATATTATTTGAGCATTATGCGGCGTTTTAAAGAGAAAATTTGACGGAAAAGGCCAGATTTGTAGAAAGAAAATTCTTGGATTTTGCACCACTATAATGCGCCTTCGCACAAGGCCACCACTGTGAACGAATTTTTGACCAAAATCTCAACAAATACCATCGAGCAACCACCATATTCACCAAATATAGCTCCAGCTGTTTTCAATCGGTAGAAGACATAAAGGAGAATTCGCGGCGAGAAATGAACTCAATTCTGGAAATAGCGTTTAAAAAATGTTTTGATGATTGGATTATTCGTTGACGTAAGTGTATCGTTTCTGAAGGAGCACACTTCGAAGGTGATAAAATAAATTTGGATTAATAACAAGCAGTTTGTGTATTATCGATCTCTTCCCGGTACTTTCTTGACAGAGTAGTACATATGTATGACAAATTTCACCTACTTGCGCTCAGTAGTTACGGCTGTGCTTTGTCTGTCAGTCAGTCAGTGAAGAAAGAATTTTTTTTATAGTGGTCACATTTGTCGCAGAACCCACTCCCGTTGGAGCACTCGTGTTCTCGAGCGGAAAACGCACCTTGGCAAATGTAGCATTGTACGTCTTCTTCCTGGGTCTGGAGACGATATAGGTACACAAAGAGACACAACAAAAGATCAAAACGAGGCTAACAATTTTAGTAAAACAAACAAAAAGATTTTCCATATTCAATTATTTATTTTTTATTTATTTATACTTTATATAGGTTTTACACAAATACAGACGGACTTAATGCCATGAGCATTATCTCCCAGTCTACCTTAAAGTTGTGCAGAGAGAAAAGAAGTAGGTGTAATAAATCACTTAAAGCAAATGAATTAAAGCTAACAGAATTACATTGATTTTAAGGTAAATTAAATACATACATAACAATTAATACATAATTTTTAATTATACATAAATATACCTATTCAAATTATAAACCGACATACAAATATACAAGTATATAGTTGGTGCCACGAGAAGATAGACTTTTTGTAAACAAACATTCAGGGCTTCACAACCTTTGTTTCAAACAGTTGTGATTTACATTTAATGCTTTAGTGAAGTTTGATACTTTTTTAACGATATTTTTTTAAATGTATTTGACTTTATATATTTTAATATTATTATCTATGACTTATACCACTCGTGCCTAGAAAAATATAAATTTGAATGAAAATAAACATATTTGATTTTGTGTAAGAGTGGTCCTGATTTGCGTGAGTGATTTTCCTGGAAGGATTTTCATTAATTTGGCGGCTTTTTTGTAGTGTTTTAAAACGTAAGTAAATTCAAGTCAATAATAGAGTACCATGTATGTCAATAATAGAGTATAAACAGGATACTATATTATGGACTTGATATTTTTTAATCATAGGGAATAAATAATTTGCTCCTAGCCTAGCTATTCTAAAATATTAAATAATTGTCCACAAATGTGATATAATCCAGACAACTAGCTAGTAGGTGCCTCGCATAATTTTTTTTAGGAATGGAGATTTTACTTTGTGTATGAATGAAAACGTCAGAATGAACTTAAACAAATTAATTAAAATGTTACGGTAAATTTACATTCGGGGTAACCTGCGTAAAAACATGCAATTTATTTTTATTAGGTGTAAAGAATCTTCTGTGCGAATAATAGTTTACCATATGCAATTTGCACCCACATTTCAGCAATGTCGGCCGCGGGATCAGCATAGCGATCCTATCAATGCGCATTTTACTTCAGACTTACCCCTTCTTGACATCTCAAAAAAATATTATTTTCCTAAGATAAATGCAAGCTAAGCCCAAGAATGTATCATTTCGTTTTACAAACGAAATGTTGATATTCCAGGCTCCAGTACAACAAAATATTAAAAGATCCTGTTCACAGCGCATAATATCGTTTAAAACACAATCCATTAACATATTAGTTTCCAATGACACGTACCTATGTACCGTTGCGCTCATTCGATTTGACATTATTTGTGTTTGACAGAACTGTCGCTAAGTCACTTAGTAGAAATTCTTTGTTTACAAAAAGTCTTTCTTCTCGTGGTACGGACTATAGGATATTATATGAAATATAAATAAATGATATACCACTTCTCTCAGGCTTGACATATTAATCTTAATTAGGTACGTAAATACCACAGAAGAATAACTGAAGCATGGAAGGAACGATATTTTTAAGAACAAATTGAATATAACTACACTCTTCACTCATATGATAAATTAGAGTTGCCAGAAGAAGATGGCACTATGTTTGTCAGTTAGGGCTAAAGACAATTTGAACACAAATATCGTAACTTTTTAATTTAATAGTGACTGAGCAAATCCGCTATCGATATCGATTAAAGTTTCAATATAGGTTCAAAATCAAACGGACTTGTAAAGTATATTATTTATATGTTATACATTTTAAATTCCGTAACTTTATGTCCACAGCAGTCAGAACGCTAGTTGATGGACTGTCTTTAAATAATTATTACACAAACTTGCATTTTTAAACTGAACTTATATATTTTTGTTTCAAATGGGTACTCAGTAGCACATAATCTTTCGAGGTGTTATTTTCTAATTTTCATGGTATTTTTCTTTACGCATCAACAGCCTTTTCAAGTCCACTGCTGGTCTTTAACCTTCCGTGGTGTAGGTTTGGCCTACTATAATACCACACTAGCCAGACGTATTCGTATAGGGTTTTATTTCGAGATTTCCTTCTCTTGTTTCTCTTAGTCGCCTCATACGACACCCTCGGCATAAATGTTTATTTATAGTTAGTTTTTCAGCTGTAATGAAAACTGTAAGTGGGATTAATAAATATTAAATAAATAAATCATCACCCCCTACTCTCTCTCTAATCTCAATAACATATTTTTATTAGAGAAAGCAAATAATTAAGATAAAAGCAAAACTCATAGCTTTAGCATTATGATAACTGAGAATGGCATTTCCAAATTAATTCTTTACAAGGATAGGAGATAGTCGACATGGATTTTATCAAGCAAAAAACATAAAAAATTACTTAAAATAGATAAATCAGACAAAACCTTGAATAGTGCCCAAAGGTTTGTTATTAACAATAATCACTTTATTGAAATTTTCTCATTACATAGTGTAGGTAATACAAATCTATGTGTAAAAAATGTATGTGCGGGATCGGACACTTTTCGGTCATACATGAGACACAGAATATTTAGAGAGAAAAAATTGTGGCTAGACTAGCCCTTCGATTTTTTCTTGGGATCGGCACATTATTAGTCCACTAGTCAAACAAGAACAACCAAGTTTTGGTCTCTGGTTAGATGACATTTAACAAAATTTCTTTAAAATTAAGATTCCCTTATTTTGATGCATATCCACTCAGTAGTCGTGACTATGAAAGCAGACAATTCTTATCAAACCTTCAAATTACTGTCCTTTAAATATTATTTTTATTTATTTTTTATTTATTAAACTTTTTGCACATTAAAAATCATGTACATAGGCGGACTTAATGCCAATGGCATTCTCTAACAGTCAACCTAGGGTGATACAGAGAAGTCAGTTTGTAGGTGCGTTCCGAATTTTAGTAGTTACAATTAATATAATTAATGCAATTAAAAGATATTGTCAGTATATAAATATAATAAAATAAAATATATAAATGTATGTATGTATATATTACTGTCTTTGTAAAGAAAGATCAGATTTTTTCTATAGGTGCATTAATTTTTTTTTGTAATATGATGGATTCTAACAAGCTTCGGAATTCATTACTGTTGCTGATAGTTTAAATAATAGCAAGTAATTATTTAAGCACTCACACTGATATGTTTAGAAGGGAGGAGCCATCTGTCATTACTATAAAAACATTCCGCAGTAAAATGCTTGGAACAAATTCTATGGTGCTTTCTAGGCACCCAATTTTCTCCACGACATACTGCAGCAATCCACTTATTTTATAAATCTTTATCACGTGCACATATAATCTAAAAAATAACGAGGTAAAAATATACGGTGGATAGACATATCGATAAGATTTTTTACAACACTTGAAAAGTCGATATAAATATTATACGACTAAATTCAAAATCATGATAGACCTGTTATAAAAGAAAAAATCACTAAGGTTATATAATTTGATGGCATAATATTGTCTAAATTGTATCTTACACGTCAGTTGACTGTGTTCAATTTGGGAGTACTAGGACGGTCTCTATGTATATTATCCAATCTCTTTGGTAAATACCAATGTATCTATAACAACGTTCGAATGCTAAGAGCGACAGTGTTGCCAAGTTAAATAAGCAATTAATACCACGTACGATATATTATCTGTGTACATAGATAATATAATACAAATAGATATAGCATTTCGCCTGATACTCGTGTCCGTGATATGAATTCTACAAGCATATCTTATATTGCACAATTTGACACATGCCAGTCGCTCATTGACATTCATATAGGCATTTTATAGCATAATTTAGGCAAGAATGCCTGCTTGTGCCGTTGTAAGCTGCAGGAGACCAAGCCATATATTTAATCTTTCTAATGGAAACATTAGTTTTCATCGGTAAGTACATATTTCATCTAAATTAAATAAAATATCACTGTGACACAAAAAGTATACATTGCTGATTTAACATAACGCTACTGTTTGTAGGATCGACTTTACACGGCAATCTACTCTAAACGTCAAATTATGTGCAAATATGACGTGTAGAGTGATGTATCTCTATTGCGATAAGAATATATCGATACTCCAGTTGTTTAGTATTGGCAAATAGCAAAGGTTCAAATCGTTACATGTGCTCTGCTTTGCTTCCAAAATCTGACCAGGTTTACTTTGACTAAATAACTTATGTGTTTTTTAGCTTTCCGTCCACACTCAAAGAAAAATTAAAATGGGTAGAAGCAACAGGACGAATCGATTGGATACCAAAAAAGGAGCACAATATGCTCACTACATTTTAGTGAAAATTTGTTTGCAATAAAAGAAAAAGGCAGGCGATATTTAAAACCAGGAGCTATTCCCACCCTTGAAATAGCTAAATTATGTTCTAAAACTACCAGGGTACATGCTATTTTTATTATTATATAAAATAAATAAATAAATATTTTTATATACATTGCGCCTCTAGCAATTGTATTAATGTAGCGGCATAGCCTACGAGTATGTGCATAATAATTTCGTTTATACTCATTACTTTTACTACCAAAGTTTTGTCTTTTATTTATTAACACTTTCACTGTCCGACCCCAGACTTAATTGAAATTCAATTGTTATGAGCCACATGTGCTTCATAGGACTGGCAATGGGAGTAGATGAACCTGCGGTACACTCGCATTATTTGGGCTACCTACTGCTCTGCTCTTTGGCTCATAGCGCTATGTAAATCTCGAATCCCTTCATAGGCATCGCAGATAAGTATAATAATTTGAAAAATATAAAAATATATGTAACATCAAAAAATATATAGCCCGCAAAAAATACTAACTGCCCGTTCACATATTGAATGGGATTATAAATGGTGGATCGTACATATTATATTCACTTCTCGCCCACACACTGTTTCTAATCTTTTAACAAAAAAATGAGCTTCTTAGCTGCCCTATGTGTTATAGCAGTGTTTTATTTTAAACAAGAGTTTAACATAGAAAATTGATGAATTGATTCATAAAATATACTTCTTTGTTATATAGAACCCAATATTATTCACCTGTCAGTTGAACACTTGTAAGTGTTATTTAGATCACATTACACAAACAATCCTATTAAATTAAATATTTTTATTAATCGTAAAATACACTATCGATAAAAAATTTATCGATAGTGCCCCATGTCTAAATGTCATGTCATTTGCACAAAACAGATTATGTTAAATAATACCAGCGTTAGAAATTTGTAATCTATTATATAATTATAAACAGAAACAGCGAAATCTAGGTGTTTAAATCATTTGGGCCACAAAATACGAACATATACATTTTTTATCAAAGGCATTCCTAAGTAATTAAATTAATTATTAATACGCAAAAACCGTTTGAATGTATTATTTTGCACGATTTCACGCTCTTGGTAACACTTAAAACTAGAATATAAATGTAAATCAGTTCTTACGACTTTGAAAATAAGGTTAATATTTCTTTATGTGTGGCTTATCAGATAATACCTTTTTATGATAATTGTGTCTTATATATTTATCGAATCACGCCGTGGCGTTTTATGTAGTGGTAAATGCGTATATGTGTGTGAGAGGCGACACTGCTTCTCGTATGATATGCCTGACATACTAATTCCCTTTACTTCTGTATTCCATGTCTGTGTACATGTGTCGCAGAGTGAATACTGGCAATCAAGGCCATCTGGGAGGAACCTAATGCAAATGTATTTGGGATTCAGTGGACATGGTTATACGTGAAGCGATACTAGTTGACACAATTAAGATTCGTACTGTATATATGTAGGTGACTACACAGAACTTGAGAGGTAGGAAAAATAGTAGTTCTTGCAAAAAGAACGCCACTTTAATTAGCCCATTATGACTTTATGCACCGTTCTCAGTGATCCGAGTAGTCTCTGTTAAATGACGGCGCTCAAAATACGCCACATTTATAGTAGTTTCAGTAGACCACTGCCTGCTAACATTACTTTAGCTAAGTTTTGCTTAAAATTGTCTTGTCTCAGATGCTTTTCAAAACTAGAAGAGACTAATATTATCAACAACCTAACAGAATAAATTTATTACGTAACAACTAATTGCATAGGTAGAAGGAGAAATTCCCAAGAAATACATAAATATATCAAAAAAGGAGATATCGTTGCAATATCATGTAGGTACTAGGAGATAAGACATCCGTAGAAGTTCTATCTAAATATGTCTCTGAGCCCAATAATGGGACGGCAAACCAAGGGCATTTTAACCACAAAATTAAATTGAACCTAATATTTACCATGACAATTAAATTGATATTTCAATGACTACCCAAGGCCTGACATTCATGCAAACTTGAATCAAATATTTCCATAAACATAAAGAATGAACAAAGCTATCATAAAATTATCGAAATAGTTACCTATCCTTTTGTCTGTCTCTTGTATTATTCATAATAGCGAATGGATGGACATTTACTTCGCGATTAGTTCAAAGAGAATATTAAGGGAGGTTAACCCTTGCGGTGGCAGGCACGGATTATCCATTGTAATGTCTGGTTGAAGGGCTCATGGTTAAATGACAACAGCACGAACCACAAGTACGAGAGGTTAGGCGAGTTAGTCATTGTATGGTTTACAGGTGGATGACCGTTTAGAAAGAGTTTCACTGTTCTGTGACTCGGCGAGAAGGTAAGTCGGTCGTGATGAAGATTGTTAAGTGTCCAGTCATTACGGAGAGGCGGTGTCTTCTTGTTTTATGTCCGTGTAGTGACTGATTAAAAATACAAAATGTCACTAACTCATTTGATTCTGAGGGTATTGTGAGAAGCGTCTAAGGGTAATGCTGGGATCAAATAGTGTCTTTGCTAAGACATGGAAAACTTGACATCAATCCCTATACCAAACCGTGTGACCAGCGTGGTACAGTAGGCCAAATACTTCTATTGACTTACAGTGCCACTGTGAAGCAAATTAAGCCTTAAGTCCAACAGTATTCTGTGAAAACTGTAAAGAACAAGTGTTGTTGTAGAGGTATACAATGTTTATTTAAAGCCATGCTAGATGGGCATCCTGTCCTGTTCCGTCCCGTCCTGGTCTAAAATGTTGGTGTAATCAATAGCTTCAGAAATTTACATTAAGTTACTGCATTCACCTCTTTGAAACAGGTGCGAAACGAAAATGGCATAAAGTTAAAAGTAGTTACCTACTGTCGATGCGTTGTACCTATTGTATGAAAATGTTACCTTCGTGAAAAGTAATAATAGCAGTCAAAATATTCGTGGAATTTATATTTCTTCTTCATCATAAAAGTCGAGACATGAGTCAGGCTTAAGTCAAAACATGTGACGCATTTTACTTTTGCTTTAGTCATGATTCATTATACCTTTGCCTTTATAGAAACATCAACATAATGTTACGCAATCGTACTAACAATTACATCTCAAGCAAAAATGCGATTATTCTTTTAAATGGTTGACAGATTGTTAGTGTTTCACCTCAAAAGCATTCAAAAATGTTTAGTCACGATCTAAAAATACGAAAATTTCATTCCAAAAAGTACAAACCATTAGATTATTTACAGGCATAATGTTCTGTGGAAAATTTTATGATGGAAAACCATTTTACGCAATATCGCTTGATTGAATCAAGTCAAATACAGATGAGTGGGTAAACATTCAATTTACAAGAAAATCTCATTTTAGGATTCATAAATTACGCAAAAAAACGTTGAGAACAAAAAGTATTTTACTAGTATTTTAATGCTGAGAAATATTGAATGGCAAATTCAACGTCAGGGTGGAAAACGCTTATCATCTTAGTCTGGATAAACGAATTGAAAGGTTTTTTGTTACTTGTGCGAATACTTCTATTATTATTGAATATTATTTTTTTCTCTGTACCATCTGTCCTGTAGAACTGTAGATATGACTAGTATAGAACAGAGAGCATTACGATATTTTCTATCGCTTTTATATAGATTTTACAATGCAGTTAGTAGAAATGGTGTGTTATAGCTATCCTTATAGGTTTACAGGCACATTAATCTCACATATTTCATTTATTATATCCAAAATTATAATCGCAAGCAAATCTGTGTGTGTTTTTGGCTAACAAAACAGTTATTATTATTATAAACACAATATTATCTTACCACCAAATTCAAGTCTGAACAAACAATTCTGTATGTTTCCCGCTCATTTCATAACGCAAGGTCTAGCGCAAACAAAGGGCTTTGTTTCCCTAGCACAACTTTAACCGGCTTAAAGCGAAGATAGCTAGGCCTGTGTAAAGTCATATACCTGGCTTACGTAGGTACAGGTGAACCTATGTTAGCCTGGTATTTTAAATCATTAGTTTCTATTTTGCTTTGTAGTAAAGTTTATAACGTGTGTTGATTCGCTTTTCTGCGATTAAAAAAGTAAAGCAACGTTTGCACAAGACACAACTTGTATGGGTGATCAGGAACACCCATTCAGATAGTGGTCACATGTTTTCCTATTTAAATTAGAGAGCTCTACCGTGCTTCAACGTCACGTGAGCCGGTTTTTATTACAGTACATCGTTAGGCAATGTCTTACAGTCTATAAACGCCGACACCAAAGATAAATTGAAAAGCAGAATTGAATGAGAAAAGCAGAAAAAAGATAGAATTTTCTATCTAATGAACACCCAATTTAATCGTAACCACAATTCCTTAAACTATACTCGTGGATATGAAAGTGCCCTCTTTTAATTTTCCGAAGATCAATAAATAAAATTTCTTCAAGGTCATCTGTTCAGGGTGTTCTTAAATTACCGTATCTTATACGTTCGACATTTTTGTAGATTGCAATCATTAAGATTTAAAAATACAACAATGTTTTTGTTGTTTCCAGTTTATTTTATGTAGGAATGATAAAAATTGAGATAAACAATCCGATATATAGGTTAAAAAATACAAAATAGACACTACCCATATGTTGAATACAGGGAACAGAAACAGTATTTTAATATAATGAACTATATAAAAGTGTGAAATTATTCACTAGAGACGTGAAAAGCGCCGGGACTGTTGCGGAATTCTGCGGGAAAACTGGCCGGGATGCAGGACCCGAGCGCTCTATTGATTCGCTCAAGGTCGACCCATAGCGCGCCCTTGAGAAGCTTTACAATAACATTATGATTCATTTAAGATGTTTATCAAATGTAATGTTATCGTACATCTATAATATTATTGAATTTATATTTAAGTTGTATATTTTGACACTGCGTCGAGTGTTGTGGGTACTCCTTGATTTATATGCTCTACAACATTTGACTGAATTTTGTAAGGACCCTATACGGAATTTATTCCTAACGAGAGCGTTGTCTTTTTAACACAATATTATCTGAACTAAGTGTATTTGGCAAAGATATGCAAATAACAAAATAATAATGTCGGCTTCAAGATGATAGCAAAGTTTTTAGAATTATTCAAGTCGATCAATCGAACTCAAAGAACTCATTTATACACGAAGCGTCTCTAGACTGATGAGATCTAAATTTACCTCCTTACCACATTTCTGCGAGCCCAATAGATCGACAGTTTTATAGCCAATAAACTTGAGATCTCGCGCATCAGCCAGACGTGGCGTTTTCTATCCGATTAAGTCTACTAGGAGATATTAAATGCCAGAAAGGAACTGAATGACTTATTTCGGGATTAATAAGGTCGCGTCAAATGGGCACAAACAACAAATAAAACTTGCAGATGACTGTAAAAATTCAATTATATCCCAAAGGCGAATTAGGCCGTCGAAATCAATTCAAAATCAGCTAAAATTCTTATTATAATATTATTAATATCAATTACATTTCCATCGGTAGTCTTTTTATTTGTTTATTTTCAACAGTAGGTATTGGCCAAGAATAGTTTATTAAACAAAGATCTATTTCTGGGTGTAGGGACTTTGTGTCCGTTGAAGGAATGTTTGTAAACACAGGATTTATTCCTAGTACGGGTTGCCTTTTACAAAGAAAATATTAAAGAATGAATCGATCCTCACGCCTGTCATCCAGTGGAGTAGGCAGAGACTATGGAACGCCAAATGCTCCGGTTCAAACACCTCTTTCATTGTCTCGACATTCATTATCCTCATCATGCATACTCGTCGATTATGGGTACTTACTTTTAATTTGACCATTTTTTAGTACCTACGTCACCTAATTGGTCAGCGTACGTCCGTCTTGGGCATCCCCTACCGACATCTCCATTCATGCTTACACGACACACTTCATTCGTGTTTCTTCTTTCATCCATCTACGTTTAAGAACGCTAAGCCGTCAGACTTTTTACATTACATGTCAATACATTACAACATTGTAATTTAATTAACGAGCTAATCAGTTAGACTGCAGTGCGATATCGAACAATACAGCACGCAGTAACAACAGACTATGCATAATTAATCCAATAATTGAAATACTGCGGCCAAAACGGATGCTTGGAGCTTATTATATTATTAATTGAATACATTGCGTATCGAGTTTATACGGTGAAGTATTTCATTAATAATTGAATGTTATGTGGTCAATGTTTTATGGGATGATTTATTAACAAATCTCCGCCTACTTATAGTTGAAGACAAAAAGGCAAAACATATACACTCCTGCTGGTACCTAGACATTCGAAGTAGCCCGTGAAAGAAAGATTTTATAAGGACAGTTTTTGAAGAAGTATACAAGATAATTATGGCTGTCATAAAAAAATTTCGTTGACATCCATGAGCAGCATTCTTACCAAATTTAGTTAGACAGTGAAACTAGTTAAGGTGTAAGTACACCTGTGTTGCCTTCGGTACAGCAAGATTTTTTACTGTGATACTGACGAAGTTTTTGTCTGGTCAAAGTCACAGGCGGCATAGACGATTACAATGATGACATAAATAGAATATATTTTGTTAACACACTGTTTACTAAGCGCAAAACGATTTGTTTAACCATTGACACATTAGAATCCTTTGGTGCCAGTCCAGCCCTTCCTAAAGAAACAACGAACTCGCAAACGTAACTCATTCACTACGCCTTTGATACTTATACAATCTTTACAAAAAATATGTACCATTACACGAATAATAAAAGAAACATGCAAAACAAAAACTACGTCTCACTGAACTACAGGCGATAAATCAAAACAAGGCAAAAAATCATACAGTTTAAGAACACATTGAATAAAACATTTGAAAAATGTAACAGCAATGACATCGCTGTGCACCAAATCACAATAAGTACATGAATTATTCATACCTTTCGTCTCGTTCAAACTCGTGTATCTTAGGTATACCTGTCTCCCTTCTGCGTATGTTGATACAGATCCATGCTTAACATTTGAAAATGTTAGATATTTGTTTGAGTAAATGAAATACTAGGCAATAACATTAAAAGTTTTGCAGTTAGCATAATTATATTTGCATAAATAGTTGCAGGTCTACAGCATATGTCATCATACAATACGAATTATTTTAGGTTAAAACTTTTCATAATAATATGCATCTTATCAGTTCAAGTAAAACGTGGTCAGTTTTGACCAAGGATTGACTCAGAACTTATTAGATGATATTCTGTCAAATTTATGTAGATTAGAAAGCGTACGTGGGGCCAAGTTCTTAGACTATACCGGTATAACGCTACGACGCTGATTTTGATGTCAGTCGTGCCATAGATTTTGATCTATGTCTGATCATTCAACAAAATACGCACTTCTTTTCTTTTTCGTGTGAGTGAGTGGCCAACTCTATAGTCGGAGTTTTCAGACCGCTCGGCACGAAGGAAACATGGCGCTAACAATTCTTGTCCTAAGACAAGAACCGTAAGGGTAGGCAGAGACTATGGAACGCCAGATGCTCCGGTTCAAACACACCTCTTTCGCTTCCTCGACATCCATTAACCTCATCATGCATGCTCGTCGGTTGTGGGTACTTTTAATTTTATTTTGCTCTTTTTAGTATGTCACTTATTTGGTTGGCGTAGGGGAGAAGGAGGTAAGACGGGGCAGCGGGTAAGACGGGGTACCCAGCTAAATTCACAGTTCAAACTGACCTATCACGCTCGTTCATTCATCGTTTGATGCGCCACAATGGTACTTGTCAGTCACCCGGTGGTTAATGGTTCGCAAGCGCACACATGTCGAAAAAATTCAAAAAAAGTGTTTTACTGCAAGTGGTTTCTCACATTTTCTTCTAGTTTGACACGTGATTGCCGTTTGTTAAATAACGCTAACTGGTGAGGTGTTTCTGTAATTGACGCTTAAACTAACCTATAATAAGGTAAGCATTTTGTTTCTTAAGATTGTTAACTGTTTTTTTGTTTTGTTTTTATTGCTAGAAAATGGCTCTGCAGGCAAGATGGGGTAACTGGTAGTCCTTCTTGCCTCCCAATGAGAAAAATTTGTTTTTGCTTGATTTTCGTAAAAATGCTTTTGTTTTTGTGTGCTTATTACAGTTTTTCTTTTTAGAATGGTTCGTGACTACAATGCACCACTAACAGGGACACGCCATGTATGTTTTGTCAGGAAATATATTCCATTTCCATTGAAGGGTATATCATGCTCACTATGTGGCAGATGGTCTCATAATAGCTGCGCGGCGCGGGTATAAATGATGATGATGATGATGACGAAGTCATCCATATCTGCGAGTTCTGCCGATGCCGGTCCAAATAATCATCTTTATCTGTAATCATTCTCATCACCCCATCTTACCTCAGGGGGGTGCCCCATCTTACCACCACCATGGGGCAAGACGGGGCAAAATACCTTCTTTTTATTTTATTTTTTTCTCTTAAATGTGTAACTAAACGTGCCTAATGACACCAAATATTAGAAAAGTAATAATAAGTTGTTAGTAAAAAAATAAATATAATTGTTTAACTATGTAATTTTTTATATTATTGACCTTTAAAGCTTAAGTACCCCATCTTGCCACCCTCTCCCCTACGTCCGTCTTGGTCGTCCCTTACTGAAGCACGTCTCCATTCATTCTTACACGACACACTTCTTTCGTGTTTCTTCTTTCATCCAGAGTCTGTCAGCTTTACTACCCTCCGCATCATGGTATATGGTGATGCCAGATATAAATGCAAAACGCGGACACCATCGAAGTAGTGACCTTGGCAGACGTTGTTAAACTTTGTCGACCTATACATACTACTATAAACGTACTAAATTAGAAACAGATAAAAATAGTTTAACCATGTTTGTAATGTTTAACTATCATACGAGTCTTCTGAAATTCTATCATTAATTACAGATGAACTATTTTGTAAACTAAGTATTTAAGAAATCAGCATCCATATTGTTAATTATACAATGGTATTGAGCAGCACAATTACCAAGGCAGTGTGGCAATGGCGGGGCAGTTAGTTTTAAATATTGGCACACGAGGTATCATAACAGTTAAATAGCATAATTATTCCAAAGCATGCGATTCATTATGTAGGTACTCAACGGCATTTACTTTGCAACGGAACATTAGCCGAATATTTGTAAATACGATTTAGAATCAAGAGGTATGCTTTTTGGAATTGCAAGTTCTAAAAACCTTCGTAAAGAATTCGTATCATCACAGGTACTAGAACGTATACCTACGTGTATAACATGATGTAGTTTATCATTAGTTTTTGTAACTACGATTGAAATTAACCAATATGGAAACTAGTCAAAGACTGATCCCAAAGTCGGGCAAGTCTCCCTTAAAAAAAATTGAGTGAGTTGGCTCACGTAAGTTTCTAGTCACTCGGACACTTAATTCGTTAAGATCATATTACTATTGATATTATTATAAAAAAAGTGTTGTTATAACCACATACCGCTAGCAAAATCCTAGATCTTTACGTATGTAATAGAACAGTATAAAACATTAAATAACACATAATCATTCAGCCCGACACCTACCAGGCACTCAGAAAGGGTAAGAGATAAGAGATATATTTAATCACTAATCGTATACCTTTTTTTCCGTTTCACCTAACCTTATTGTTTGACCGCTACGTGTTTAGCCTGCCACTCATAATATAGACGAAGCCTAACAGCTTTCCTTGATTGATTAATAGACTGTATAGAGTATGACCTTGGCCGATGAAAAATAAAAATAAAGCTTACAAAGGAGGTTGGTAAGTGAAAGTCGATGAAGCATGATGTTCTATCGTTATAATAATAATAATAAAATAATAAAAATCTTTATTGACACTGTAAGCCCACATAACAGAATACAAATAATTCACAAAAGAACACTGAATTCTTGTTTACAATAGTAAGTAAGACTTAATACTTAAAACGACAAATTAGATCTCTGACTCCTAAACTAGGATTATATTCCTTTATCTTAGGATATCAGAAACGCCAATACGGATTTGACAATTAAGCCAACACAGCATGGTGAACGTTAACAAATTCGAATTGTGAAATCGTGTGTACGCTTGGCTGCGATCAGTGCTACTGCTGGTATATGTATGTAAGAATGTGCGGTATATAGAATTAGCATGTGGGTGTGCGTGGCGTGCGGTGTGTGTGAGTGTGTGTAAGTGTGTGTGTGTGTGGGTGTGTGTGTGTGTGTGTGTGTGTGTGTGTGTGTGTGTGTGTGTGTGTGTGTGTGTGTGTGTGTGTGCGTGTGTGCGTGTGCGTGTGCGTGTGTGTGTGTGTATGTTTGCTTTATATATTGTTTTGTGTTTGTTTATATTTATCAGCTAGTAAATCCTCGGTTTCATCATAATTTAGGTTTAACAGAAATTCTTTTATTTTGCTTTTAACTACGTGCTTAGTGAGCTGGGATATGTTCAGGAATTTATTTAGTATGTTATAAACTTTTGAACTTCTTATGTAGTATTGCTGTGCTGCAAAAGTAGTACGGAATTTATCAATTTGGAATACTTTATGTTTAATCCTACCGTTGGACTTACTGTGACGGAAATTGCAATTTGAGTGTTTACGAAGGACAGTCAGAAGTAAATATAATTGTCTTACACTTAGTACTTTACATTCTTGGTACAACTTAGATGAAGGATATTTGAAGGGCCGTCCAAGGATGACCTTTAGAACTGCCCTTTGTGCTCTCTCTAACCGAAGTAAGGAGGTTTTGTCTGTACCACCCCAGACCGGTAGGCAGTATGTTAAAATAGATTGACACAGTGCAGTGTAAACGAGCATAACAGTTTCGCGGTCTGCCGATTGCCTAAGTTTTTTGAATATTGGCATTAATTTCCTTACACGGGCTGATATGGAGTTAATTTGTGCATGCCAATTGAGATGCTCATCAATCTGTACACCTAGATATTTGATAGAATTTGTCCTATCGATTGAGATACATCCACAGATGTTGTGGTCGATACAGGTGCTAACATGGGCTTTAAGCTGAAATGATTTTGGTGGACAAAGATTGGATCTAATGCCAAAAGCTAAATAATATGTCTTTTGCAAATTAAGAGTAAGTAGATTATCTGCCAGCCAGACCATTATATACCTCATAGCTGCTTCTGCATTAGTTGAAACTGCTTGCCAGTTGTCTCCACTAATCAAGAGTGCGGTGTCGTCTGCATAGGTAAATATATTACAGTGGGGAATGGCCATTTTGCATAATCCATTTATATAAATAAGGAAGAGGGTAGGTCCCAAGATACTCCCTTGAGGTACACCGTAGTTAATAGGAGTAGGGTCACTTTCGTAATTATTGACTTTCACCACCTGAGTTTGGTCAGTCAAATAACTTTTTAATATATTAAGAGGTTTGCCTCTAATTCCAATGTTTTCGCATTTATTCAAAAGAACTGGCGTATATACGGTGTCAAAGGCTTTGGATAGGTCAAGGAAGATGCCAAGGCATTTCCTTTTCCCATCCAAAACTCTAACTGCCTGATCAACAAAAGCCATCACTGCGTCTTCAGAACTTAGTCCAGACCTAAAACCGTACTGATTGCTCGCTAAAATGCTATTGTGTTTTAAAAAACTGACTAAGTTTTTATTTAATAGTCGTTCTAAGATCTTAGATAGAACTGGTAGAACAGATATAGGTCGGTAGTTATTCATGTCTCTTTTGTCGCCAGCTTTATGAATCGGATGGACTAGGGCTTTCTTAAAGGCTCTTGGGAAAATTCCGGTAGTTATGGACAGATTGCAGATGTGCGTTACAATTGGGACCAAAACATGTTTTGCGGATTTGATGACTTTGGCGGATATACCATCCCAGCCTGGAGAGCAATCTGACTTCAGATTCATGATGATGGAATTTATTTCCTCCTCTGTGGTTTCCAAGAGGACCATCGAGTTGTATTTCTGCGAGGGAGAAGTACTGCGTCTACAGTAGGTATTCGGAGAAAGTGGTTTAGTGACATTGCATGCCATTTTTTCGCCTATACTAGCAAAGAAGGTATTTGTTAAGTTTAAAGATGATTTAGGACTATTTGTTAGATTAAGAAGTTCGAGAGGGAAGGTCTTACATTTCTGAATATCGGAGACTTTTTTTATGGTATCCCATGTTGCCTTAATGCTGTGCTTAGCTTTTGCAAACTCTTCTTTTTCATAACAGGTCTTTAATTTTCTAAGGAGTGAGTTACAAAAATTGCGATAACGAGTATATGATAACCTCAAAGTAGCATTGTATGGGTCAGCTTTTAGTTTTATATGCATACGGTCTCTGTGCCTGATACAGCGGAGCAAGCCTGATGTGATCCACGGTTTTAAAATCCTTTTACTTCTAGGTACTACACTTACACGAGTGTGTTTATTAACAATGGAAGATAGTTTACCTACCAATGTGTCAGTTGCTTTATTTACGTCCTGCATAGACAATAAAGGTAGCCAATCTGTATCCTCAATGGTGGTTAAAATGGCTGTAAAATCAATCTTTGTCACCTTTCGTAACGGTATAAACTTTTATTTTTATCTTTAAGAAATACCAGAACAGGTTCATGATCGGTTATAGTAGATTCTATCACCAAAGTCACGGCAGTCTTATTGGTCTTTAACAAGGCGTGATCAAGACAGTTTGACAGCCGCGTGGAAAATAAATGTGCAGGCATAAGACCGTGGGACGCGCAACAGGACAAGTAGTCATATGAGTATTTATTATTGCTGCCGTCCTTGATGTTGATATTCACATCTCCTATTAGTAATGTTGTTCTATCATTTATACTTTTTAAGATGTTTTCAAGCTGCATTATAAATAAGCTTATGTTACTTTCAGATGGAGAGCGGTATAATGCTATTATAGTGGTTTCGTTTCTGACGCGACAGACAAGGCAGTTTGCACCGTCTAGTTTAGGTTCGCTAACTTCGCATATGATCATACATCTTACATATATTACACATCCATCATTTTGTTTATAGTTGTGTTTTGTTGAGTAGTGCGTATAACCTTCAAGTATAGGTAGCTGCGAAGTCTTGCTCAGCCAACACTCAGATAATATCAGAATATCACAATCAACAGTCATCTGTTTCATTAGCACAGGTATTTCATTGAAATTTTTACTAATACTACGAATATTCAGATGTAAAATAGTAAGACCACTTTGTGAGTAAGTTAAATATTGAGAACAACGCTCAGGTGGGCATTTGTAACTTTTGGATACTCTTATGGAGTCAATTTCATTATCGATTTCTTGTCTATTTGTCATTGGAAATAAATATATGATTTGCTGTATAATACGTAGCAACCAGAAACATTGATATGTAGATGACGAGGATTTACAAGGATTTTTTTCATAAATATGTGAAAAGAGAACTTAAGTATATGTGTGTATGCTTGGGTGGTGAGTTAAGATTAGGCAATAATCGTTGTAGGTGAGTGTGTTGCATAAGTTGCATTGCGCATGCATAAACAAAAATAAGTGGTTAAAAATAAAAACAATAAATTTAAGAGAAAATAGTGACAAGATATTACTTCCTAGTAAAATGCACAAGGTAAGTAAAATATTGCTATCGTTTTTTAGTAGGCGCCACTATATTCTTAGGGAATTTTTTTAAACAATATAAAAGTTGATAGAAGTAATTGCATACATTGAAAATTTGAGTTTTTCTTAAACTAAACAGACAGTTTATGGACCGATTTAACTGGTTTTTGTACCGCTGGAAAGTCAGAGGCTGTTTTAATGTTGATGGACCTTCCGCCTTCTTTTTCGCGAATGAATATTTTATTGTTTTGAAACCAGCAGAATTTGTAGTTATTTGTTTTAGCAAATTCGCGTGCCTCGTGAAACAACTTCTTCATGCTAGCAGGAAGGTGTTCCGCTACATATATAGGTGTTTGCTGGCCAGGAATTTCCAAATGCTGTGTATTCAGTTTTTCTGAGAATTTGCGATTTCGGTTGAATGTGCGGGCAGCTTCTATTACTTTGCATTTATTTGAAACCGTTAAAAATTCAACCACAATTGGTCTGTTGATATCCTTCTTCCCCGGTAAGCGATAAATATCTCGAAAATCTGAAATATTTACCTCAGCCTGAATGGCACTGCAGGTTTTCATGACAATAGAAGTAACATCAGATGTGGTTTCATTTTCTTTACGCGGCACGTTTCTGATCTCTATGGCTGATGATCGGCGGGCACGCTGTAAGTCCTCCACCTTTTTCTCAAGTTCCACGATGTATGTGTGTTGTTGCAGTCTCTCTTCTTCTAATTTTTGTATTAGCAGGCGCATACTTTCATATTCTTTGTTCATAAAATCTACTGATTTTTCAATGTCACTTGTGATTTTCTTTATTTCTTTATACTGATTTTTAACTTCTGTCGAGTCTGATTTCAATGATTTTAGAATCGCATCCTGTTCACATTTCCATGTCTTGAATGTAGCATCTTGTTCGTTCTTCCAAGACGTGAGTATAGACATGATTTTCTCTTCAAAAGTTTGGACCTCAGTTTCTGGTGAAGAATCAGTTTTGAAGCGCTTTGCCGTCCTGGTTTTAGATGGTACATTTAATATGTCGGTGTCAGATTGTTTAGATTCAACCAGAATATCCGGACTTGAGTGTACACGTTGTTTTTCGGTGATAGGTAGGTGATAGGTGATAGGACGTTAGTTTGACATTGTGGCTTGTAGAAAATGAATTGAACATTTTCATAAAAAATACGTTCCGGTAGAACAGAAATGACTTAAAGTAAACTTTAGGGCAAAATATTATCGTGTACGTCCTACCTATTGATATAACACAACATATTATAAAATAAAGCATGTTTCATTAATCAAGACTGATTGTCACACGTTTACAACATTTTTACAACATTTTCATCATGCATACATGTTTACAACATTTTCAGTAATCTGTACGCACCTTTAAATAGGCATTTAAAAACAGGGAAGTTTTTTCTTAAAATGGCTAACTTATCATTTAAATTAATTGTTTCAACCACAAATCCCTTCTTCTTTATTTTCAAATGTCAGTCCGTGTGATAACGGATTAAGAATACGGAATGTAACTACCCCATATCATCGCTGGCAAAGATAAATCGTTAGTGTATAGATAACAGTTACTATCATCCCGTGACCACGGCTGGTGTAACCCATGCCGAAACGTCGGGAAAATAGAAAGGTATTTCATCTTTCTTTTCATTCATTAACACGATTCAGACCCGTTACATAATCTTTAGATTGTGATGATGTTTTATGTTTTATGAATTTCGGTTGGAGTGTAGTCTTGGGGGCTACGGCGCGAGGACTTAGAAAAAATTTGCCAAAAAGGTGTTTATTTTCTCGATTCTATCGTATAAAACACCTAAATATAAGGCTAAAAGTGTCTTGGTAAAAGTGTAATATATTTTTTATTACACTTGGTAAATGTTTCTTTCTGAGTATGAGTGCAAATATTATGGTAATATATGTTTAGGGATAAAAGCGTTATGATAAAAAACAGTAGGAGTTTAAATATATTTACATTAATGATATTATTAATTACAATTTTCGGAAACATGAGTGTTATGAACATCGCCGGTTGCACTACAAATGGTATGAATGAAAACTTTAAAATGAAAAATTTTAGGAAGAGTGATCATTCGGATTACAAATCGTTAGGAAGAACAATTTCGGGTAAAGAACTTTAGGTGAGCCAATATGGACCACTGTTATGTTACACTCAATAGAGTGGTATCAATACACCACATTCTAGAAGTCCATGAAATCGAGGAATCTAATACTAATATATAAAGCTGACGAGTTTGTTTGTTTGCTTGAACGCGCTAATCTCAGCAACTACAGGTCCGATTTGAAAAATTCTTTCAGTGTTAGATAGGCCATTTATCGAGGAAGGCTATAGGCATAACATCACGCTATGAGCCACGGGAACGGAGCAGTAGCATTAAATAACGCGGGTGTATTCATGTGTGTCCATGGGCGGCGGTAATTGCTTACCATCAGGCAGTCCGTCTGCTCGTTTGCCGCCTATTACCATAAAAAAAAATCAAGATTGTTGCTCAAACACCTCGACTACAACAAAAGTTATTATAATAAACAAAAAAGAAGACTAATTACCCCCAACATACAAAACTTACTAAAGAAGTCGTAACGACCTCTCCCTACAAGAACTTTTCAACTTAGATTATATGCAGCATTTCCAACATTAATGCAACAATTTTGCTCAATACACTACAAAGTTCTTGACAGTTTTATACGGCAAGAGTAAAAAATAAAAATACGTAATGGTAGAAGAAATATTTTAAATTACGCTCGGGTACGATGGAGAATTCCAATTGTGTACAGAAAGTTTACCTGCATCGTTATTAAGAAGGCAATATAGAACAGTTTCTACAAAATAACATTTTAATATTGTTCAATTTTATCTTAGTGGCAATATAGTTTGTGGAGTAAATAGTATAGTAGGTAGTTTAGATGCGGTAGAAATTGAAAAACCTCTGTTAAAATTCCTAAGTTTAGTATTCATAGATAAACCTATGAATAACATCGGCCACCACGTGGCATCCCAGCGATCGTATTTCTTTCTGGTAAAAGAGATTATGTGCTGCCCGTAGGTTCCGAAATGATCTCATCAATCTTTTTCTACCTCAGATATGAACTCGAATCGATAGGCTTATTTGCCGCCGAAAGACGTTGGTTATAATGCCACGAAAACGTTCACCCCTCTAAGTCGCGGCCTTAGCTAAAGTCACTTTACCAATCTATTACGAGACATTACGTGCGCTACAAAGTAGTAGCAGTAGCAGTTAGTTATATTTGCCGGGCAGCGCGTCCACATCATCGCTACATAATCAATGAATGGCACGCGCTTCGCAAATCTACTAATAAAAAGTTTGTAAATACCATAAACTCATTGTGATTTTGTTTACAAACAGTTATATGGCTACTTTATTCCCGTGGTCATCAATCGGTCATCAAGCGTGTGTTTATAGCCATCACTTGTCAATGGCGACATTGAATAGCCTACAATTACGAGCTGGTATGATTGATTCTCCAACTACCGATTGTAGTGGAGCTTGGTAACAGATCAATGTTTATTGTTCATTACTTATATGTGAAAGTTCTGGAAGTTCGTTTTTATGTTTTCGTATGATTTTATGACATTATAAACTAGTTGCCGTCCGTGATTAGGCCCGTGATAAGGTGATACTTCGTATCCTTCTCTGACTACTGTGAAAATGCTCTCGAACCGACAGAAATAAAGAGAAATTGGCTCTTGCTCTATCGAATTAACTATGGCTCTAACGATCACATTGTCGACCTGTATGTAACTATGTAATGAATCTAAGGTAACTAATTTAACCATCTTCCAAGGGTCGTAGCGTAATGAAAATTGGCAGCTGTATGTAGTTCTGATGACAATACAATAATACGGTACTGTCGAACTGATCTGATGATGGAGCCGGAAGATATGAACTGGAACTTCATGATGGAAAATCGTATCATAGCTGTTTTGGATTTCTTAAAAAAGTCTTATAACGAACTTTGACCACGATAAGGTTTCAAGGTCTGATGATGAAGCCGGAAGATAGGCACTGGCATTATATTATGGAATATCGGATCATAGTTGTGTTTGCTCTTGTGAGAAAGGCCACGTAATGGATTTTGAACACGATCAGGTTTCAAGGTGTGTAACAAGTGGACTACCGAGTAAATAGAGAATTTTCAAAGTGGCTAAAATCATGTTTCGATCCAATATATACGTGGAGAAGGGGCTAGTTAGGCTAATGGGAGTATCGGATTCATCTCGGACATCGTCTGGCCGCACTTTAGACGCGACCAAATGTATGAAACCGACATACCGTCCATCAAAGGTAATTTTGGAAACGACAGTCAGCACCTAATCCAGCCTATAGGCATTCAGTTCCCGGCCAAGTATAGCTACGGTACGGTGGAAAGGCGCATGCTCCCAGTGATTTTAAGTTGGGCATCTACCGTGCACAAAATGCAAGGCTGTACGGTAGACCACGCACGCGTAGGTACTTAGGGTCCTATCCTTTTGCGGCTGGACAGGCGTATATGGCCCTAAGTAGAGTAAAATCACTTAGTGGTCGCCAGATTGAAGAGCTAGATTGTTCTAAGCTGACAGATAAAACTCCATGCAATAAAGACACACTGGAGGAGATGGAGAAGATGCGGGTTCATTCGCCTACTTAAAATAAATGTATAAATGTTTAAAATATTTCGTTATAACATAACTTCACGCCTGTTATTCCCGAAGGGGTAGGCAGAGGTGTATTACACACCCACTTTTCACTAGTCATATTTCGTTATCAAAGACCAAAATGTATAAAATAAACTAATAGTGAAAAAAGCGTGTTTTTCTAGTATTTTAAATACTAGAAAAACACGCTTTTAGAAATGCACGTAAACCAAAAAATAAATTATGGATCGTTCAAGTTGTCTCTATTTCTGGGCTGAAGTGTGAACTATGTGCTTTTAATTATAATATTTGATTGTAAAAGCTTGGGGCGCTGGACTGGAACACGAATGAGTCGTGAAAACATTAACGACAAACTAATTGTTACCCACATTTTTAGAAAGACTAATAATGATCATCGAATTCTAATATTTAGAAATATTTTCCCAGTTAAGTGGTCTACACACGTCCCTAAAATCAGAGGCGATATCGGGAGAGCGAAAATCGGCTACGACTCTACACACGTCCCTGCAAGCTAGTACGTAACCGACTGTGTAGCAGCGCGCTCTTCGATAATATGCCGCCGTCGTCGCTTCCAAAACACAAAAATAGGCATCGCTTTGGCTCTTAAAAACTGGCTTTGGAATTTAAAACTTGCATAAGCATTTCTAAAGCCTCCTGCCTCATATCTCGATTAAAATAATCTTTGTTTCTTATCCCATAGATAGGTAAACTCCCTATAGAGCTCGAGGGTTTTCGTCCAAGCCTCCCGCTCCTTCTCCTTCGACATTTACTATAGCAGTGTTCTCGCCGCGCCGCACACGCAGGCACGCTCGAAATAAAATCTCGACCTGTCGCAGCCGCACACGCTGGCGTACTGCGGCGAAATCGGCCCGATCACGCTACACACGACACGACAACGCTCCCTGCACGATTTTTGCCCCTAAACCGTGAGCTCGCCCGAACCGATTTCAGAGTTAGGGTCAAAGATAAAGATAAAGATAATTTATTTCATAAAACATGAGTGTACAGTACAGGTTGTTTCAACTTGCATGCAAGATGTTAGTTGTGATTTAAGTCTGAGCTACATGTTTTGCCTTTTGGCATACGAAATTCTTAACAGCTAATTTTTAACAGCTTTAATAAATAACATAAAATAATAATTAGAAAAACATGTCAGGATAATTTATCGTAATATAAAATAGAATTATTAAGAGTAGTAATGTTAGCATAGAGTTCAAAAAAACGAAGTCAGCATTTCATAAACAAATAACAATAATAGAATATGTCAGGTAAACGAAATCATACATTTAATTATGGTCCGTCAAATATTCAGTTATGCTATAATAACATTTAGCTAATAGATATTTCTTTAAATGATTTTTAAATAAGGCTGTGTGTAATTGTTTGATTTCTCTTGGAACTCGATTATAAATTAAAGGTGCCATACAAAATACACTTTTATGCATTAATGCTGTGTTTGATTTTACTACGCATAGTCTATCATTCCGTCGATTTCGCTTAACAAGATCGGACAGTTTGTGGAACAAGTGCGGATTGGTCTTGACGAAGGTAGCTACCTCATAAATGTATAAGGAGGGGAGAGACAAAATGTTATATTTAATAAAATATGGTTTGCAACTTTCCGTATTTTGTAGGCTAAACATAGCTCTTAAGCATTTTTTTTGAGTTTTAAATATTGTTTCTTTATTTGTGGAATTTCCCCAAAAAATAATGCCGAATCTTAGCGTCGAACTGACTATTCCATGATAGGCTGTGACTAATGCTGCGTCATTTAAAACAGGTGCTAATTTAGAAAGTGCATACACCGAGGAACACAGTTTTTTATTTAGCTGTACCGTGTGCTCTTTCCAATTAAGATGTTTGTCAATTGTAACACCTAAAAATTTTGTTGTATTTACTTTTTCAATTGCTGTGCCTTGATGGCTTATGTTAATGTCAGGCACTGATGATCGTTGGGTAAAGAACATTGCTTTAGTTTTTTCTAAATTGCATTTTAAATTATTGTTACTCATCCAATTTAGTATCGATTCAATAGTAACGTTTATGTCGATTTTAAAGTCACAGTTATTCTTATAATTTATAGTTACTGTGCTGTCATCGGCAAAGAGTGACATAGCAAAATTGGTAACTTTTGGTAGATCATTTATATAAATAATGAACAGCAGTGGGCCTAGCACACTCCCTTGCGGCACGCCGTATTTGATTATGCGTTTATCTGAAGAGTATGTCACCTCCTTTTTTTCAGTAGGGTCCACTGTTGAGATTTCGGTATATTGCGTACGACCTTTCAAATAAGTTTCTATTAATTTTAGTACCGTACCACGAATACCGTATGCTTCTAATTTGCCTAGAAGGATCTCATGGCTGACATAGTCGAACGCCTGTGTCATATCGCAGTATATAGCACATACTGATGTCTTTTTATCTATATACCTAATTACATTATTTAAAAAATCAAAAATAGCTAAGTTAATAGTTTTATTTTTCTTAAAGCCTTTTTGGTCATAGGTGAAATATTGTTCTTTTTCAAAATACTTATAAATCTGTTCATAAATATACTTTTCAAAAACTTTTGAAAGTATAGATATAAGCGCTATTGGTCTATAACATTCCATTAATTGGTTGTTTCCTTTTTTGAAAAGTGGCTTTATTACCGAGGTCTTTAGATTATCTGGGTAAGTTCCCGTAATTATGCATATGTTGAGAATATGACTCAGGTGTCCGCAAATGTCGTATGCAACAAATTTAACAACTTTTGTAGAAATACTATCGTGACCAACACTCCTAGTGTTTTTTAATGATCTTATGATTCTCAATATGTCGAACGGTGTGCTTGGCGCCATAAACATGGATTTGTTTGATTTTTTAATGTTTTCCGTTGTAGATCGCCCAGAACCCCGTATCGGATGAATTTTGTCTATGAAATAATTATTAAAAGCGTTAGCAATTAATTTCGGAGCAGTAATAGTTGTGTTTCCACTTTTTATAGAGGAAATTGCGTGCCTTGGTATATTGTGTTTTGCTTTATTAATTATGTCCCAGGTCGCTTTTGAGGTGTTTTGTGCCATTTTTATTTTATAACTATTTTGAGCCCGCTGTGTCAATTTTATTATTCTTTTATATATTTTAGCATATTTAGTAAGAGTATTTTTATTAATCTCATTTTTATTAAGCCTGTAGGTCCAAAGCAAATGTCTCTTTTTTTTGCTACCTATTTTAATTCCCCGTGATAGCCACTGGGGTTTTGTTTTAGTAAATATTTTAATTTTTTTTATGGGAAAGCATAAATTATACAATAGCTCAAAATAATCAATAAAAGAGTTATATGCCTGGTTAGCATTTTCAGTGCTATAAATTTCAGCGAAAGTTAAGCTCTTAATGTGATTTTTGAACTTAAGCATGTTATCTTTACTGAAATCTCGTCGCAATATATGCCAGTAATCAATGTTACATGTTTTATTCACAGGAAAACTTAGTACTTGAGATGTATGATCGGATAAACTAAACTCTATCACATAAGATTTGCATTTTTTCAAATTATGGGCAATGTTATCGATGCATGTTCCACTAGACAATCTCGTGGGTCGATTAAATTCTAATGATAAATTAAAACTTAAAAGTAATGATTCAAGTTCTAAAAATGCAGTATTGCGTTTGATAGCATCAATGTTGAAGTCACCTGTAATTATGATATTTCTTTGTCTATATTTATTTATTACTTGTAACATTCTCTCAAATTGCTCAAAAAATATATTTATGTTGTTAGATTTAGGTATTCTATATAGACACACAATAATTGTTTTATAGTATACCAGTTCAATGGCGCAGCACTCGACTACTCCAACGATAGAGAGCTTCTTTACCTCTATTATTTCATTGTATTGGTATCCTTTCTTCACCAGTATACATGTGCCACCTCTTTTGGTATCCTTTCTGCTAAAACTTGACGCTATGGTGTAGTTAGGAATCACGAGATGTTGTTCATATCCAGCCATCATAAAATGTTCCGATATACAGATTATGTCTATTTCCATTTTTTGTTCTGACAGCTCCTCCAGACACACAAAAAGTTCTTCAGACTTATTTATTAACCCTGCTATGTTCTGATGAAGTATAAACAGGTGTGTGTGGCAGAAAAAACCGGGATTCGCTCTGGTTGTTTGTAAAGTCTGTAGGCTGATCGTCACTTGTACCATTTGATAGGTTGTTAGCCTGTGTCATATTATATGTATATTCTTGAATGTCAGTTATTAATTTTGCAATGTCCTTAAAAATAGTGTACATGCCATAGTTATTTATTGATCCTGTCCTGTAGTTAAACATATCGTAGTCACAAGTCAAGTGTTTGTTAGAATCGAGGCAGTATGCATGTTCCTGTGTTACTACATCAAAGTAGAGCAGGTTGTTGAAATTTTCAACTCTACAGTTGTACATCGCTGCGTAGTTTGTATATTTATATGTCGGCATGCAGAGTATAACATTTGTATGTGTTATTCTTTTGAGACTTTGTCTAATGTTGAATATTAAATGAAAATAGTCTTTTGTCTTTTTAAAATCTGTCTCTCCAATTAGTATGATGCAGAAGTCATCCATATTGAAATTCTCCAATTTGTGTTCTATATTGTAAATTTGATTATTTATGCCACTGTTTGGTAGTATATAGTGACATATATTATTTTCAATTAGTGTTTCCTTAGCTATGGAGTATACATTATTTTGTTTATTTTCGCTAATTATGCATATTTTTCTATGTATTTTTGAAGCCTGGTTTTTCGATTCCTTCTTAGTTACTTTTTGACTTGATGTCATTGTATTTTCCATTTCTATTTGTATCTCTGATGTTTCGGTCTCGTGGTTGATCGTCTGGGTCGCCTTGTTATGATTTCTAATAGGTATGCATGCTCGTTTCGCATCAACTTGTATATCGTTCCCAGTATCTTGTAGTTGTATAGATTTAACAGGTTTTCTTTTACGAGAACAAACCGGCGTCGTATTCATTCTCTCAGGGGTTAAACATATAGTTTTATATGTATCAATTGTCTTTCGGGAGTTTTGTAGGTCTGTTTTTAGGCGTTGATTTTCCATATTTAAATCCTCAATCTCGCGATGGGCGCTCATCAGTTGCGCTGTTAGTAATTTTATTTGTTCTGTTAAACTGTTTACGTTTTCGTTACTTGCGTGAAGACTGTCAGGTATGCTTAACATTGTAGTATCAAATATAGATCTTTCGCTTTTAGACACTTCGCTACTAAGGTCATTTAAGGAACTTGACCGGTGTGGTTTCCGATGGTTGACATTGTCGTACTCTGCTTCCATTTTGTCGCCGGTGTTATTTGAAGCGATTCGTTTGTTTAATGTGTGTGGCGCCCTCTGCTGTACCACAATGTAATTATTAAACTTTTTGTCAATAATAATAATTATGATTGCGATTTGCCTACAGACGACGCGATTTCGGGTACGATCTGGGGCGCTCCCCACCACCGGCCCGATATCGCCTCTGATTTAGGGACGTGTGTAGACCACTTTACTGTGTTCAACTGGCCACCGCTCGGCCGTCAAGGGCGTGTGTATAGCCGTCACTCGTCAAACTATCTGTGTTGTGTAGCTCACAGTTACTACATGTTTTGATTGATCCGCTCCACCGATGTACTAGCTGTGCTGCTTGATAACGGATGGGTAGCCATTACTTAAGTGAATACTCTAACTGTTTGGATGTACGAGATCAATTATTTCAGTAGTTCGTTGTGATCCATGGCTCTCTAAAATTTCTTTTCACCATTTTCAATAAATAGGTGTATAGAATTAAATTAAATATGTAATTCAGATATTTTATTTTATTTATTAACTTTATAAACACATAGCGTATAAAGGTAGACTTAATGCCTTAGGCATTTTCTGCCAGTCTACCTTAGTAATTACTAAGGTAAGGTAGGTGTATTTAAAAAAGTGGAGTTTGACATAAACATAATTATTAGATATGATGGACGCGCATACATTACATAAAATTAATTATACTTACATACACATACATATTATATATACATACATAAGTAAATATATAACTAAAATATATATAAATGTTATGAACTTATGATACTTCTGCTAACTTAGCCAATAAAAACTGCTTCAACTTTGTCTTAAAGATATACTTCAAGGGTATGGTGAATAAACAATTCAGAATAGTCGTTACCTTAAAATAGTATCGAATCGTTCTCAAATGACTTCCATCGCCATATCATCATTATATCAGCCGATGACGTCCACTGCTGGACATAGGCCTCCCTATGATTCTCACCCATATCCATCCGCTGCCCGCAATCCCAACAAGACTTGCATAGTCAGCAAAAAACGCCGTTTCAGAAAATTTTGCATAACGTTCACTCACTCTTTTATTCTACTACCTTGATGTTTATTACAATAAACCAATCTCTACCAACCCACAACCGATGGATTTGCAAGTATACCCAACGAAAAATATCCACAACTACTTTAAAAACCGCTCAGGTACATTTCTATAACTAAATAATCTTGAATACAATGGCCGCGGGCTTCTGGCTAGCTAATTAAATAAAATAGTTCTACCTTGTAGCAACTGAGGTCCGATGAAGCCCTAAACATAAAATAGCTATATTTTACGATACACGACGTATCGAAATTCGGAACACCGGTACACTCTAATAAAAATATACAATTATTTTTCGTGGTATTATCTTAGTCTAGCAGCTAGTTACCGTAAAGAATTAAAGATCTTTATTTTGATACGGAGAAATTATTTTCACCTACCTACGTCGGTAAGCACAAATATTACTGCGATCAAAGAATAAGAATAAGAAAATTTATTTGCTCAGACATGTGTATGACATACAGAATTAAATAATACATGCATGCAAGATCTTAATAACTAAAAGTGGATCATGACATGTCTGTCATTTCTCATGACGTGCAAATATCTATCATACAATTTTATTAATTTATTATTGGATTAATTACTTTGAAAATATATAAATATACATTAAATAACAGTTATTATTAAAAATTGTTTTAAAAGCTATTACATTATGTAGTTAGTTAGGTATTATTATTTTCCTTTTCGAGTGTCACACAATACAATATATAATTATGATGATTTATTACATTCATGTCATAGTTCATATTTATTTTCTTTAATAGTCAAAATGTATCGTTTAGAAACTCTGTAACACAATAGTAGGCTTTTTGTGCCAATAACAATTTCATCGTTTGTTTAAGTTGTGGTACAGTTTTCTCTTTCCAACTTTTGGGCAATTTATTATATATAATTGGTGCCATGCAAATAACACTCTTGCGCATAAGTGCAGTTTTTATCAAAAAAATAAATTTGGTAGTACTTACTTTAAGTGATACCTATACTACTTTAAACTGCTCCTGTCAGTTGCTAGAAGGTATAACGATTTGATACTAAACGACTCAACTATGCTACACCATAAATCTTTATGTCCCAACGTCACGCGATAAAATAAAGTTGTCTGAATTACTTATTGTATAAAATATGTCTTACTTTTATTTTTACGCATTTTTTGTGCCTAGACCGTTTATTGCCTGCACTAGATCATACCGGCGCGATAAGCGCCAAGAAGCGGCGGCAAATCGTCTCATTCATGCTGAAATCTGCAATAATCCATTTACCTATAAACACCCATACGGCATCTCAAATTTTCGCGTTTATAATAACACTTGACTTCACCCGCGGTTTCATTCTTTATCGATGTAAAAAGTAGCCTGCGTCACTGTCCAACCCCTCTAAATTATACCATAACATCGCTCAATTATGAAGTAAAAGAAGGACAAATAAATAAACAAAAACACTTTCACTTTTTTAATATTAGTATAAATATTATATTTATGAATGCATCGATATATTTATATTTGCAGCAACTTAAGCGATATTTTACTGAAATGTCAACAAATTTTCAGAAGTTGGCAACCCTACATTCAAACACTGACGTTAATTAATGTGACTTTCTTTCATCAAGCTGTTATTATTTATGCATTTCAATTAGTTAGGCAGTTCGCGGCTGCGTCAGCTAAACATATGGCATTTGTAAATAATACAGCGGCTAGAACAGACGTGAATCCAAATATGAGCATTCATTACTATGGGGACTTTGTAAGCTTACTGTATTAATCAACATTGTTTCAAGTAGGTGATGTGTGGGTGGGAGTGACGTACATATGTTAATATTAAGAAGAATTCGGTGCTAGGTGATAGCACCACAATAGTTTTATCACCAAAGGATTGAGTTGTATTTCATATTCAACCTATTTAGCTAGAAGCTTACAGCAGCGATAGCTTTACGTGCTCGCCATTTATTTTCCAACTCCTCCAATTTCTTGTGTTTCAGTTCATTGTTGGTTCTAAGAGCGAGAAACAAAAAGCGAGATTAGATTATTGCTAAATGATACATCGTCATCGTCCTAGCGTTATCTCGGATAAATCCAAAAATGTCGCCTTAGAGCCTGAGATCCGCTTTCCCGCTTTCCTTTGTATTGGACTCTCCGGTGCGCTACCGACAGACAGCCATGTAACAATTAATAGCACGAATTATCGTATCAAATGTTTAAATAGAATAATTGAAAAGTATTTCCATCTTCGAGGTTTACGTTGTCCGGCTATTTGACTACGATCTGTCGCAATAGATTGCTATTGTTATAATTTTAGTTGCAGCTAATATGAGCACACTACTCACGTCGGTTTTGGAGTTTTGTTATTCTTTTAGAACTCTCCATCTCCCAAAATAGCTTGAACTTTCGAACAATGTCTCGATGCAAGATTATAGACGTATATTTTTGATAAATCATCGTGCATAAATAGCATACATAATATATGTAGAAACGTTTACATTTAGATAATCTTTAGTCCGCAATTTAAGCAAAGGTGAAGTATAGTGAGTATAGTGAATGCTTTCCTCTACCATTTCCATACGTTTCTAAAAGTGATAAGATAGGATTATTGTTAAAGGATTCTTTGGACATGAACTTCGTACCCGCCTGCCATAGATCCGTAACCAAATCTGATGTAAAAATATTATCATCATCGACTTGATATTTGGTCGCATCCAAGACTTTTGTGACTTTCTTAACTTTCATAATATGCACAAAACTTGTAAAAGTCAGAAGTATTCGAACCCGATACCTGAATCTGCCTGGCAATGTTGGTATTTCCAGTAGGCTATCACCCACCGCCCTCATACAAAAAGAAACCACTTTTACATGACAGAATCACATAGGTACTCGATTTCTTGACGGTCTGCCTCCCGGCCTACTCAAGTAAAGCCTATTTCCTTATGTTTAATACAGCTACAAAAGAACACATTCATCATATATGTTTTATTATAATACGGCGGTGTCGTATTAAACTTATTGTTGTTCCTATTATTATCTTAACATCGTACTCCTGTTATTGGTCGAATAAAATTTTTATGGCTTCCGAAATATAACGAGAAATAGGTATTTTGATTACGAATCTGAGTAGGTAGATAAGGATATCGTAAATATGTTCCTACCTACTATCTGGAGTTAATTGTTAACACTAAATACTGTTAAATGCTGCTAATTGCCGTTAAATGACTGCACGGATGACGAAGTTGTGAATTCAATCTTTACACCGCACAACACTTTGTGTGGGTAACAAATAATTGTTTTGAGTGTAAGTTCTTTGTGTCCGTTAGTTCCTCGATCTCCTAGCATCATCCTATTTGTAGCCCGGGATCAACTTACTAGCCTGCCAAATTTAATTGATTAGCTTTCCCACAAAGCGATTGTCTGTCCGACCTCCGCAATCCAAAAAGCAAAATGTCATGGTTTAGGCTAGTGTCAGTTTATTCAGAGGTACTGTCTCCTCATACCGACTGTCAAAGTTCTTCACGACTACCCGATACCATCTTCGTAGCACCCTGTTGGTATTTCCTCTAGTCTATCACTGTCGCCTTTGTGTCCGTTAGTTTAATGTTTCTAAAGTTCTTTTGCTAATCATTTCGAAATGGGCGTGATACGTCATCTGTTTCTACATTTGCAGTCCAATAGCGTGTGACGAAAGAATGACATCTTAAGCTGAGGAAGTTGTCGCATTATCGGAAACCATACAAACATCTGTTTTTTATAATCAGATTATACTGCTATTTCTATTTTCAATGCCCAGCAATATCCAATTATAATTATAATAAGTTATAATATACTACATTATCTGTAAACATGACCAAACACAAAACATGTTATTGAGTATAATTATTTGAGTTAAAAGTGTTAAAATTTCATTAATTTAGTAACCATTAAAGTTTCGACGATGACATATATAATCGTGTACAGAGACTTGTTCTTGTATGATGTTTATTATAAACTAACTGAAACTCCACCAAAAAGTTCACGTATATTTGACCGTACACGTGCCCTGAAAATCACCCCGTAATAGTCCGCACACGAGGAAGTACATACATCGCAATAATTAACTTCACGCCAGTACAAAAAGTTCAAATTTCGCGTGTAGGAAAAATAAAACAACACAGGAACGAATTTCATGCAATACAACTTCGGAAACTAAGCTTGCTTCCAAAACTAATCAAAAGTTATAATTTAAATTTATTTTTAGGTTGCCACATGCATACAAAGTTAATTGTAAAAGGAACAAGTCAACCAAATAGGCTACAGACCTTGTTATTTCCAATTTATTTTAGAGTACATTGTGAAGCAACTGACACTTATTAGAACAAGTTTTGAACCCTTTTCATCTTCGTCTATCTAGCTTTTTTGTGGAGACATCCTCTTAGATAGATATCCTTCCTCAGTGCGGGGATCAGTAGAGGGGTTACCGGCTAAACTAAAACATTGCTCGTCGTAGATATAAAAAGTAAGTGACATGTGGCCTAATTTAAAACGCGATATCTCTGATTTGGCAGTCCGATATTCTACTCGTGACTACGCTGCCGCTGCCAAAGATAAAACTGATACGAATGAGATTGTAAATCTATTATAAGTAACAGTTACTACTAGCGTATTATACCAATATTAATACATTTCATAAAATTATTATTTTATCTGCAACTAACGGTCAGTTTCAATATTTGATGTACTTATCCATAAATCTATGGATAAGTAGATCAAAAGCCAAATCTGGCTACTGGAGAATACATATTGTATTTTAATATGTATCGCTAGTAGCCAAATCGATCGATAGATCGAATATATTTTTCTAATCTTTATTAAGAAAATACGAGGGCTCTATCGTGGCTCTAATATTGAAACCGAGCGTATGTAGTCACCATGACAGTCTGTTTATTGCATTTACTTGTAGCAATATATGCCTTGAGCTTTGCGTAATGTTCCAGTAACAACGTATAATGTCTGAATTGCTGAAATAACAACACCTTTAAAACTATAGCGCAATACGCTTTAAAACGAAAAAACATGCAATTTTTCGCAGACATCTGCCGCAAAAGTATTTGAGGTAAGCGTCCTAACAATACAAGGATAATCCCTCGTACAGAAGCAGCCTTGAAAGAAAAAAAAACCAACGGTATTTGTGCCAATTCAATGCCTGTCTCTCTAAATAAAGTCTGTCGAATGCAGGTGTAAATTATTCAAGATAAACAGCTCTCTATATTACTCGCTCTTACTTAACCATTTTATTCGAGTTCATTTATATTATATCGTCTGGCACATGTTTTTATCGGCAAAGAAGCAAAAAATTCATTTCACCTCTATCCTTTCATTGCAAATGTGGAAAATAAAATTATATAAATGAATTACTGGGGTATATATTGAAGTAGTGAATGCACCCGTATGCCGACATCGTAGAGACGTCGTTGTATGGACGAACGTGCAAAGCGCGGAATAAAATCTCTCCCGCCTTTCTATTCATAAGCTGTATGGAACTCATGTCTTTAAATTCGTAAATACTATACTGTATTTGTGTATAATATAGTATTTAGATGGTTAATTATCGCTTGTCGCGTGCCTCCGAGCATGTTAAAGGGATTCAATATCTTTGAATACACGCTAGTCTAAACCATCTAATACCGCCATCCCTTTGGTTTGCGGAGGTCAGACAGGTACCTAGTCACTCTTTAGAAAAGCTAATATTCAGTCAAATCGTTAGACAAGTAAACAAACCCCGGGTTCCAACTAGGATATCGCTAGAAGGGTGATGAGAGTATTTAGATGGTAAGATTCAAATTGTCTTGCCGAATATGGTGCTCCCACGCCAGCTTGGCTTAACAAACGAATGTTAGGACTAGTGCCATTTTAGATGTTTTAGTGCCCTTCACTGATGGCAAGTGTTTATAATCGTGAATACCATTTGATAACATAACATGATAAATGAATTGATAATGCCAGTACACCGGACGAAAACAATTTTTCAATTTTGTTTTGATTTGTATATCTTAAAATTATACTTGTATTTTTAATTTTTACCAACTTTACCTAGCATGAAAGCATTTTCCTAACATTGTAATCAAATGTATGTTAACAAAATGTTTAGTAATATTCGTTAACCTTTTAAACAGCAGGTAATACCATTACGTGCCACGCATCGTTGTTTCGACCATTCGATATTTCGGATGTTCACGGAAGACAGTAGTCGAAAGGCAATTTTCTTGTTAATGTTTATGAGTATTAAACCTTAAGTCCCTTTTCATGCTTAGCTTAAGACTGTCGCTCGATGACGTGGTAAGATTTAAACTAGATTACCTTACATAGCATACTATCTTTGCGTGAGATGCAGAATTAGACTCAAGTACAAGCGTACTAAATATTCCTTTTGAGTACTGTATTGTTGCAGGTTTGACATGGTGGCCTGACTAGCTTAAAGCCTGTGCGGGCGTTGTCTTTAAGAAATAAAAAATACAAGACTGTTGTTCAACACACCACAACAACAAAAATCATAAAAGAAACTACAAAGTATATTAATTACCCCAACATACAAAACTAAGTTAAGAAATCGAACTATGTAACTTCGATTATACACCGTGTTTTTTAAGTCAGTGTTTTTCCATAAAGTATGTACCCAGCCCATGATAATATAGAAGCTACATATACTATTTATTTTACAAAATAAAAAAAACTATTTCTTTTTCGCCAAAATTATTTTTTCATGGCATTACAATGTGACGGTCGATGCGTAAGGTAAATGCACTTTATTTATAACCTAAAAAGTAGCTTACCCTTCGTTTACGACACATTTTAGTCCTATGAACTGCTGATTTTAGAGAAACATTTGAATAGAAAATAGAAAATTGTTTTTTTTTATATTTTGAAAACTAAATATTATAGGTAGCTTCTACATCATGAGCTGAGTACATACTTTGAGGAAAAACATTGACTTAAAACACACGATGTATGCAGCATTTCCAACATTAATGCAAAAATTTTACTCAATACACTACAAAGTTCTTGACAGTTATATTAAAAAGTAAATTACCAGTACAACACTGGGTGGCAAAAGTAAAAAAAAAATGTAATGGTAGAAGAAATATTTTAAATAACGCTCGGGTACGATGGAGAATTCCAATTGTGTACAGAAAGTTCACCTGCATCGTTATTAAGAACGCAATATAGAACAGTTTCTACAAAATAACATTTTAATATTGTTCAATTTTATCTCGGTAGTAATATAGTTTTAAAGTAAGTCGTATGTTAACTAGTTTCAGTAGAGATCGCAGAAACGTCGATAGAAAGAGCGTTAATAAATAACGTTTGAGATTCCGGAGTAACCAAACATCTATGAATGACATCGACCGGTAACATATTTTTTATTGTTTGCGTATACTAATTTGTAACTGATGAATTGTCTTTGAAATTGAAAGAGTATCCCACATGTATCCTACTATAAGTAACGGAGTTTATGGGCTGCCCGTAGAATCTGAAATAACCGCACGATTCTTCTTTCGCTCGGCACACACTTTATTATCCTACTAATAAAAAGTTTGTAAATTTAATACCATAAACCGATTCTGATTTTGTTTACAAACAGTTATATGGCTACTGTATTCCCGTGGTCATCAATCGGTCATCAAGCGTGTGTTTATAGACATCACTTGTCAATGGCGACCACGGAAGAGAAAATATTAAACTGGAAATGGTAAGTAGGCGTGGCACGCGTGTCACAATTAAGCGTTGTAACGCTTAACTGGCCCCAGTCACGTTCTTACATCGCGTCGAATTGCTCGTTTCGTGACACAGTTTCATTTCTATAACTAAGCCGTTTTGTGCCGTTTTGGAGTGCAAAAATAATAGCAGGCGAAAAATCTTAAAAATGGAGGTGTTTCGTACCATCGGTTAGTACAATTTTCATTGTTTTCAATAAAAGTCTTAATTTTCTTTCAATTAAATAATATTTAATAGAACGGTTAGTAAAAATGCACCTTATATATCGAAGATAAAGTTTATTTTGGATTGATTCTATTCAATAGAACATTCTCGAAAATGCCGCGCTACTCATTTAGTGATGTGGTCAAGTCGAATATTAAAATTATCGATTGATATCGAAACACGGAAATAAATCGTAAGGCGTATCTATTATGTATTTTTTATGTAGCTTTATTTTTATTATTTTGTTTTATAACCACTGCTTTTTAATCCTGTTTTTGTGTACCTATTTATTGTTTTGTCGTTTAGATAAAAATGTGTAAATTATTTACACATTTTTATCTAAATTCACTTGCTAGATTACATACTTTTGTCTATTTTTATTTTTCTTAGTATTATTGTGCTGATTAACGTCCGTGCGACATTTAAGGTGCACACAGAATACCAGCGTTGTATTGTGGATACTACCACAATGCAACATTAAAGCTGAGTGTGCACCTATATGTCACAGATTACTCTTAAGGCTTCCGATGTTTTATTTTATATGTTACATTTTTTCTGTGTTCTGTGACAAATAAATAGTTTTTCTTTCTTTCTTTCTTTCTAAATCATTTACGAAATGTTTATTTTAATAAATTGTTTATTTGGGTGGGTGTTTCTATGAACAATGTAATATGTAGATACCTACGTATTTAAAAAAAAGTATATATGTATGTTTATCCATTGTCTAGTACCCATAGTACAAGCTCTGCTTAGGTGGTGTTGTGTGTATGTAGTAGCATATGTTACGAATATTATTATATGTTATTATTTAGTATTACCACAGTATAAAGACATTATTTGACTGTGGTATTACATAACAATCCAAGTATAAGGTCGGCTTTATTCATTCACGTAATTTATTTTAAGAGGTGTATTGGATTCAATCTAATATATACTTTGTTGCAAAAATATAATCTATATGTTTTGAATAGTAACTATAATTTATCAATGTAGTGAATAGTTAATATAATTTATCAATTTAGTGATCAATGCAATGTTTAACTAACGTTGCATTGATCACTAAATAAGCATTAGTAGGTCCTCTTAACATCATTTAAAATACTTTTAGATTTCCTAAAGATGCAAGCATCAAAGAAAAATGGATAGATGCAACAGGTAGAGTTAATTGGATGCCAACCAAATCAAGCACGATATGCTCTGAGCATTTTTTAGAAGACGATTTTATAATATCAAGTAAAGGCTATAGATATACGAAACCTGCTGCGCTTCCATCAATGAAAATTGTTAAGTTTTTTTATCAAGTAAGCAATCATGTTTTATTTTCATCACTGTTAATAAGTATTCAAAATATTTGTTATGCTACTTAACAACAGACGTGTTACATGTTATTAATTTGTATGAACATTGACTGACTAAATATAAAATTTAATTGATAAATACACTTATTATATGAACAAAATATCGCATCATCTATCGATATCGATAAAGTAATCCAATGTGCTACGTGGTACGGCCCTAACCGAGTAGAAGCAGAAACAGACCGATCACGCAAATTTCAACCACATGCCTTATGTAATTAAGATTATAATTGCTACAACTTAGAATACCGCCATCTATGGTTGAGTAGCGGAATTGACTCGTAAATCGAATCTAGTATGACTATAGATCGTAAATACGTTCTACTGCTAAAGCAAAATAAATCTTATTTGTAGGTCACCAGGGTTTATTTCCAAATCTGTTAAATAGGCTAGTTTTGAATAAACTTAAACTACGAATCAAACGAATTGTTTCTTTGTAGTGCAATATATGATTATCGGTTTACTTGTGTGAGTTTGGCGACAGCGGTTCCGATAGTAATTTGGGTGCATACCATTTCTATGTTTTTTCTGTTCTGAGATGGCGACATTGAATAGCCTACAATTACGAGCTGGTATGATTGATTCCAACTACCGACTGTGGCGGTGCTTTGTAACAGATAAATGTACATTACTACTATATGTGAAAGCTCTGGAAGTTCGAGATGTGATTTTATGTTTTATGTTATACTAGAGGGCTAATGTGCGGGCGTAGCTGCAGGCTTCCAAAAGCCGCTGCGGCGCATGTTATTTTTAAAATTTCACCGTTTCTGCACGATTCCGTGTGAATGCTCGTGTTTTACTTGTCATAATGCTTCATTATTGGCACCTTAAAACCACCTGGAAATATCTTTTAGTTCTTCTCTAACTCTCACTCTATAACACTGTTTATAAAATGACGAGAGTATGTCCCCAGCCCGCAAAATAATCTAATTCTGCTAATAAGGCCAAGTTCACATTGGGAATGCGCGTTCCTCGCGCGTGCTCTCGGCGTGTGCCTGGCATCCGATCGGCGTGCGGTCGACTTTTGCTTTGTACTACAGAGTGAACGCCGAGCACTCGCCGGACATATACGAAGGCACATGCCCAATGTGAGTTCGGGCTTAGAAATAGTATTCCGGTTACTGGTAAGGGCGTGTGTATAGCCGTCACTCGTCAAACGATCTGCGTTGTGTAGCTCACAGTTACTACATGTTTTGATTGATCCGCTCCACCGATGTACTAGCTGTGCTGCTTGATAACGGATGAGTGGCGATTACTTGCGTGAATACTCTAGTTGTTTGGATTTAAGAGATCAATTATTTCAGAAGTTTAATTGATACTTGTTTCTCAAAAAATCTATACTTATAATAAAACTGTAGAGAGGTCAATTCTGTACATTGAATATATATTCAAAATTAATATTGGAGGATGAATGGTGATCGATACTGATGCCAAAAATGCAATCAGTAAATTTTTTGTCTGTCTGTCTGTCTGTCTGTCTGTCTGTATGTGCACGCATGGGTCAAAAACTACTGAAGGAATTTTAACCAAACTTGGTACGATTGTAGTCCATACTCCTGGGCAGGTTATAGGCTATATAACATAACGCTAAGGCATATAGGAGCTGAGCAGTGACGATAAATTTGAAGCAAGTCGGATGAAAATGCGCTTTCGAGCTCTTATCCTCGCATACGTTGATCATTCATCAAAAGTATGCATTACAAAGATGATGGTCTTTAAAAGATCTACAAAAAAGTCCTTGATAGTATATATCTATCTTTTATAAATTAGCCACAATAACGGGTTTAATCGTTAGGCATTTCTTCAAAGTATATTAAAGACATCAATATATTTTATTTCACATAGATATATCTTTATCAAACTCCCATATTCAAAAAGTACACTTTAATATATATTTTATATTTAAAAAAAATAGAAATCGGTTTATAAACACACAAGATATAGATGAAATAAAACTCGCGGCGCCAGTATGGGTACGGCTATACGGTTGATTTTTGTTTAACGCGCGAAACCGTCTATACATGTAATAAATCTGTAAGTGATCGATGTCCGTTTTTAAGGATTCTACATTAAAGAAGAAAAGGCAAAAATATAATTATTAAAATTTTTGTCTGTCTGCGCACGCTAATCTCAGAAACGGCAAATAGAAATGGAATGCGGTTTTCACTGATTATTGTAGTAAGCCCCACTTAACATTTGATGTTTGTTTTATACGAATCGGTTCATATATAAAAGTTGTGTCAAAGTAAACATTACGATGCATTTGTTCGGTTAAAATTTGTTCTATAAAAGTAACTCTTTAGTTGAATTGGTTGAAACTTAATATATTATGATCAGTCAAATGTAAAATTACGAGGGTTGAAAGACTATAAATAGGATATTTTCGAACATTTGGTCTTCCAATTTAAATTGAGCTTAAATCTCTATGATTAATTATATGAAATAGGGTTCAGCTTAGGCTGGACGTATTCGCACATGTATATGTAAACAAGTTGAAGAGTGGCGAGTCATTTTATTTTACTGGATGGGGATAAACACTGGGATGGCATTGTCTGAAGCAGTATAAGTTAAAGTCCTCATCGATGACACCATGGGTATGAGATGCTGCATAGTTATGGAGATGCTGCATATTAATATGAAGACAAATTGGCCGAGGACATTTTTAGGTTCCCACAACAATCTAATAAACCATTGCTTGACAGCAGATAGTTATATCTATCCTATTACTCAATATGAACGACCACGACGACCGATACGAACCATCTTTTGCTGGTGTAAAAATGATCTCTCGAGACTTACTGAAGAAGAACGTTTATAATTATGATCGTGTGTGTCGTAGCGTGAATAGTGATTTGAGAAAAATACTATTTGTAGATGCTCCAGGTGGAACGGCAAGACTTTTCCTACCAAGGTGCTTAGGTGATTTTGGCAAAGGAACGAAGCTAAAGTAAGATTGTTCGAATGCAAAATGACGAGCCCATGGGCGGTATAACAGTACTTCTTCGTAGCGATTTTCCTTAGGCTCTGTCTGTTATACCACCACACCATATGAGACAAGAGCTGATGAAATTATAGCCTGTCTAAAGAGTTCATAACTATGGGATTGTATTGTCGCTATGCATTTTGACATTAAATATGCGAGCATGATTTTGAGGCAACGAACATGCACAGGAATTCTCTGATCTTTTACTCGCGATTGGTAACTTCGCGGTGTGGACTTGCACGAACAAGTGAAAGTCATTTGAGCTATTTTTAGGACATCTATCTATTCAATATAGGTATTATATGCAACTTAAAACATTTTGGGTATCAATTCTGTAGCCCAATGAAAATACAAATTCCGCGCGAACGGAGTCGCGGGCACAGCTAGTAGTAAATATAACGTTTTACTATTTTCAATTAATAGGTGTGTAAAAATAAATTAGTTATGTAATTCAGAAGACGTTCAAGAGGATGTAAAAAAATACAATTAAGGAGAGTCGTAACCTTGAAAGAGATATGAAATAGTTCTTTAATGACTTGCATCATCTTGACAGCCTAGAGACGTGCAGTGCTGGACATAGGGAGAACCTTGGGAGAGGCCGCAAGCTTCTCCACACGGATCAATCTTGAGCCACTTCCCGCTATCTTCACCAGTACGTCAATACAGAACAGAACCCTCCCGCCCCAACAACCATCGGTTCTTCGAGCTATAATGACTTACATGCACACCGTGTTGTAGGTATTCACAAAACCTCTCTCTTATTCCCTGCCTTCTGTCTGGTTAAACTGCTACAGCGCTACAAACCAAACCCTACCTCCCCACAAGAAATTAATTTGGTCAAGACGTCAGTATACCCAACGAAAAATCTCCACAACTGCTTTTAAAACCACTCAGAAACATTTCTTTAACTAAACAATCTTGAATACAATAGTCCCGAGCTTCTAGCTAAGAAATTCAATAAAATAGTTTTACCTTGTAGCAACTGAGGTCCGATGAAGCCCTAAACATAAAATAGCTATATTTTACTATACACGACGTATCGAAATTGGGAACACCGGCACACTGTAATAAAAATATAACATACATTTATTTTACGTGGTTCTTATCTTAATCTAAGAGCCAGTTACGGTAGAGATCGGCAGATACGGTAAAGTTCCTTATTTTGATACGGAGAAATTATTTTCGTATACCTACTTGCCTAGGTCGGCACTAGTATTATTTAGCACAATTATATAGGTAGTATTTGCTATAAACGATGGAAATGGCGGGATGAGCTAGACGCTTTCAAAAAGAATTGGTTCCAGAAGGGAAAAGATAGAGATTTATGGAGGATGAATGGGGAGGCCTTTGCACCGCAGTGGGATGTCACGGGCTCTTAAAAAAATGCTATATGTGATAAACTACTATAAACAGTCGCCATCGGTTCCTGTCAGTTGCTAGAAGGTATAACTATTTGGTACTAAAATACTGAACTATCAAATCTAACTCACGCAATAAAAAGAAGTTGTACAAAAATGTCTTAATTTAATTTTACGCATATTTTTGTGGCTAGACCGTTCATTTCCTGCACTAGAGCATATTGTTACGATAAGCGCCAAGAAGCGTCGGCAATTTGGCTATTTACTTATAAGCGTACATACAGATACGGCATCACAACCTTTCGCTTTTATAATAATAATAATATTCTACCACATTCACACAACACCATCTATTCCCAAACTAAGCAGAGCTTGTACTATGGGTACTAGACAATGGATAAACATACTTATATACTTTTTTTTTGTAAATACATACATATTATACATAGAAACACCCAGACCAAGACAAACATCCATGTTCATGCACACAAATGTTTGACTTGTGCGGGAATCGAAGCCGCGACGTTCGCCTTAGCAATCGCTTACACTCCCGCTGCGCCAACCGGTCGTCATAATAGCATTAGACTTCGGCCGTAGTTTCGTTCTTAATCGCTGTAAAAAGTGGGCTGCATCACCGTCCAACCCCTCTAAGTATACCAGAACATCGCTTTGTTATGAAGTAAAATAAAGACAAATAAACAAACTCTTTAGCATTTACAATATTAGTATAAACATTTTGTAGCAATGCATCGTAATATTTATTTTTGCAGCAACTTTTGCGATATTTGACTGAAAGGTCAACCAAGTTTCAGAAGTTGGCAACTCTAAATTCAATCACTGACGTTAATTAATGAAACTTTCTTTCATCAAGCTGTTATTATTTATGCATTTCAATTAGTTAGACAGTTCGCGGCTCTGACACCTAGATATATGGCATTAGTAATTAATACAGCGGCTAGCACAGACGTATCCTAATATTATGAGCATTCATTACTATGGGGACTTTGTAAGCTTAATGTATTAATCAACATTGCTTCAAGTAGGTGCTGTGTCGGTGGGAGTGACGTATGTCAATATTAAGAGGAATTCGGTTGTCTTTAAGGTGGAATCTCACCAATTTTACCCCAAAAGGAATAGACACAATTGTATTTCAGATTAATATTAAACTTTAGTTTAAGTAACTCGGCGCAGTGTCAAGCGGCGAGGCGACCGCTTAAACGATTGCACGTTTGGCGTAGTGTTGTAAGCGGTCGCCTCGCCGCTTAACACTGCGCCGAGTGTTGTAGGTTCGATCCCCACACGAGGCAACACTTTGTGTAAATCACAAATTGTTGTTTCGAGTCTGGGTGTTCATTGTGTCCGTTAGTTGTATGTTTGTAAAGTCCCCCGCGACACAGGATTTAATCCTAGTGCGGGAGTTGCCTTTAAAAAAAAAAGTTACCGATAACCTTTTTGTGCATGCCAATTACTTATTTTCTATATCCTTAATATTTTTATGTTTCAGATCATAGTGGGTTCTAAGATCGAGAACGAAAAATAGAGAAGAAATAAGTGAGATTCTTGCTAAATTTATTCATCATTATTGTCCTAGCGTTACCTCGGTTGCATTCATGATATTCGCGTTATAGCCTGAGGTCCGCTTTCCAGTGTGTTGGTTTCTCCACTAGGCTTCCGACAGACAACCAGAAGGGCAGCAATTTATAACTCGAATTATCTTTTACATTTTTAAATAGAAATACCTATTGATAAGTATTCTCGTCTTCGAGGTCTACATTGTCTGGCTATTTGACTACGATCTGTCGCAATAGCTTGCTGTTGTTATAATTTTAGTTGCAGCTAATATGAGCACACTACTCGCGACGGCTTTGGAGTTTTGTTATTCTTTTAGAACTCTCTATCTCCCAAAATACCTTGAACTTTCGAACATTGTCTTGATGCAGATTTCATTAGATTGTAGACGTACATTTTAGATAAATTATATGTGATAAATAGCACCAGTTGAAACATATCCACGTAGCTTGTCTTAATTCTGCAATCTAGGGCCTAAGCGAAGTATAATAAAGATAATAAACCCCTAAAAATTGCAAGCAATGCTTTCCTGTACCAATTACATCCTTTTCTAAAAGTGATGAGATGGGATTATTTTTAAAGGATTTTTCCGACATGAACTTCGTAACCCTAGTGTACATTTAACAAAACTACATGAAAATAAAACCACATCACATGATTATAGTAACCGCAACAAAGAGACGAAAGTTCTCTAGTTAATTCACTTAACTTCTTGCTTTTTTACTTGCCATAGATTCGTAGCCCATGCTGATGTATTATCATCGACTTCGCATTATTCCACATCCAAGACTTTTTTTACTTTCATAATATTTACAAAACGTGTAAAAGTCAGAGGTATTCGAACCCGATACCCTGAACCTGCATGGCAGTCTGTTGGTATTTCCACTAGGCTATCACCGCCCTCATGCAAAAATAAAACACTTTTACATGACAGAATCACAAACTCGATTTCATTTATAATACTTGATTGTGAGGCCGTCTGCCTCCCGGCCTACTCAAGCAAAGCCCCTATTTCCTTATATGTAATACAGCTACAATGGAACTCATTTATCATATATGCTTTATTGTAATACGGCCGTGCCGTATTAAACTTATTGTTGTTCCTATTATTATCTTAACATCGTACTCCTGTCACTGGTCGTATAACATTTTTATGGCATCCGAAATATTACGAGAAATAGGTATTTCGATTACGAATCTGTGTAGATGGATAAGTACATTGTAAATATCTATCTATAGGTCAATTCCACGCTAAATACTATGGATAAATGACTGCATGGTTGACGTAGTGGTTTATGTCGCCGCCTTGCCCACAAACACTGTGCCAAGTGTTTCATTCTCCACACCGCATTACACTTTGTTTGGGTTACAAATAATTGTTTCGAGTGTACCTAAGTTCTTTGTGTCCGTTAGTTCATCATCCTCCTAGCGTTATCCTAGCTGCAGTCCGGGCTCCGTTTACTAGTCTAACCAGATTTCAACGTCAGAGTGACTGCCTGTCTGAGCTCCGGAACCCAAAAGGACAGCGATGTTTCATGGTTTAGACTCATGTATGTTTATTGATTTATTCAGAGGTTTTGTGTCCGTTAGTTTAATGTTCTTTTGCTGATTATTTCGAAATGGGCGTGATACGTCATCGGTTTCTACGTTTGCAGTCCAATAGCGTGTGATGAAAGAATGACAGCTGAGGAAGCTGTCGCATTATCGGAAACCATACAAACATCTGTTTTTTATAATCAGATTATACTGCTATTTCTATTTTCAATGACTAGCAAGATCCAATTATATTATAAGTTATAATATGCTACTTTACCTGTTTACATGTCCAAACGCAAAACATTTAATTAAGTAAAATGATTAAAGTTAAATGAGTTAAGATTTAAATATTTTACTAACCGACGACCGACGTTGAGTGTATTCTCCAAAAAATAATCTTATATTAGCTGTCTGTGGGGACTGCAACGACAATGCTAATACATTAGGATATTGACTGCCTTCGTGGTCCAGTGGATAGCGTATGCGACTGCTGGACGGAGGCCCCGGGTTCGATTCCCGGGCCGGGCAAAAGTGTTACTGGGCTTTTCCGAATCCTCAGTTGCAGCACGGAGTCTGGTGATGTGCCCGGTTATGATAATAGGCCCCTTATTCGTGGGACCTCAATTTTCATGGCGAATAACCTCTGCCTACCCCTTCGGTGATACAGGCGTGAGTCTTTAAATAAATAATAAAAAATAAGATATTTAATCGTCTACAACGCCTCTACTTGTATGATGTTTATTATAAACTAACTGAAACGCCACTAAAAAACTCACGTACATTTTACCCTACCCATGCCCATAAAATCATCTCCGTAATAAACCGCACACAAGGAAGTACATACATCGCAATAATTAACTTCACGCCAGTACAAAAAGTTCAAATTTCGCGTGTAGGAAAAATAAAACATACCCAGGAACGAATTTCATGCAATACAACTTCAGAAAATAAGCTTGCTGCCAAAACTAATCAAAAGTTATAATTTTAATTTATTTTTAGGTTGCCACATGCATACAAAGTCAATTGTAAAAGGAAAAAGTCAACCAAATAGGCTACAGACGAGCCTCGTGTTAAGTTTCGCCAATTTAAAATGTTGTATTTCAAATTTATTTTAACGTACATTCTGAAGCAACTGAAACTTATCAGAACAACCTTGAACCCTTTTCTTTTCGTCTATCTACTTTTTTTAAAGTGCCAGAGAGGTTACCGGCTAAACCACCACTGTGTTCCACTGTTTGCCTGGTGCCGGGATTGTGATTGATCCAGCATTCACTGCTCTCTCGACAAGTTCGTCTATCTATGTACTTGTCTATCAAGACTATTGAAACTCGTAGAGGTATCGTGTTGAAATACTGCGGGTTTCAGCCCCTTTATACTGCAACAATCAGATTTCTGCATTAATTAAATAGAAAGATACCGTTTGTTATTGTTTTTTCTGATGGCCTAGCACCAGCATATTCGGTAAAAAGCAAGGCAACACAAGTAAAAACAATCCAAAATTAAACGACTGTTTACGGTTCCTGTACGTCGGATAATAACTGAATGATACCTAAACCTAGAAACTACATTATTTATTTAAATGTAAGAACAGTAAAACCTATATAGATCGTGATAAGATCCTTAAACAGTAGTTTAATTTCAAAAATTTTATGTACTTAAACGCATCATCTCATAAGGAAGCTCACAAAATTATCAAAACATATCTTGAGAGTTTTCCAAATCGTAAACAAAACATCAGCCCATAGTATGTTTACCAACCATCCTTCAACAGTCAAACTTAGTTCAATTATATTTTATAGTCCGTTGGAACATTCTAGGGGGTAGTATATTTTTTATGGCGGTGGCTTTGCAATGGACTGCAGACAGTGCAACTTGAAACTCGTTTATTACAGCCATGAGACTCTTAAGAGGTTTGTTTTCAATGTGAAGTTTGTTTTATGATGCCGCGATTGCGACGTGGTCTCAAGCGTCTTCGTCGTTCGTCTTTCGTAAGTGCAGTGGGAATGGCTACAATATAAAGAAGAGAGTACCCAATGGGATGTTTCCGTTACAATTTCATTTATTTATTTATTATTAAAAATGTGCGGGCGTAGCCACGAGCAACCTTTGGTATTATATAAAAAATAAATCTAGTAATGTAAAGTTAGTTTATTGTATTTTAGAAACGGTCAATGTGGGCTTTATAGCATGTGCTTCAAATAATAGCCATTGAGCCTGGCTTACTCCTTAAAAAGTCCTTAGAAAGCCCGATGGCTTCCATTTGAATATTTTCTTTGAGTTGGGCCAAAGTGCTCGTATATAGAGTTGTAACTTTTAGCATCCCCATCATAAAATTTCGTACGCACTCAAGTCTGATGATGGCGATGGCTAAGATATCGTGGCGTTTTGGGGTTAGGTCAAAAAATGAGTGTTACTCTATATTAATTTACGTGTTTTACTTAATGAAACGGAGTCGCTTGGCAAAAGACTTCTAAGTCGAAGACTTATAATCTGCACACTTTGATAGCTTAATTTAATGGTGCACTTTAACCTAGATCCGCATAATAAGTATATACACACTTATAATACGCAATTATTTTCTACAACCACTTAATTCACTACATTCACTAGTCACCTTTGATCTATATTCTAACCCTACTCATCTAGTATGACACCGCCGTCAACTACTGCGAGCCTAGTAAGAGAACCGTTCCAATCATCTCGCAGACTACACATTCACACGTATATTGATCGTCCCGCATCAAAGACACACATCATCGTATTTATTGTTCACGCAAGTCAAAGTGAGCAATACTATGGTATCGTTGATCTACATTCTGACCCAACTCAGTAATGACATCTCCTTCGGTTACTGTGCGCCTAGTCAGAGAACTCCAATCATCTGTGGCAGTCCACACATTCGCGCGTATATCGATCGGCCACGCATAATTGAGTTCAGCTATTACTGGCGCCGACCTAACGGATGAAAGCGATTGAGAGAGCTAGCTATATAAACTATGTTCTTGAATTTGCCTTGGCAATCCCAAGAATTAAACTACCAATTTGTAGAAGAGACATTTTCATTTACTGCTTTACAATTATTAGGTAAAGCAGTACGACAGCTGCGATCAATAACTTCTATATTCAAACAGCTAATGGTTGTATAGCTACTACATATGGAAAATATTATAATGTTAACACATACATAATAAATGTCAGTCGGACCACTTTTGGTATTTAAGCTTAAAATAAAATTGGGCAAGTGCGAGTCGGACTCGCGCACGAAGGGTTCCGTACCATCATCTATAAAAGAAAATCACTTTTATTGTATGTATACTTAAATACTTTTTAAGTTTCTACCTGTTTATTAAGATCGAGTAACAAATCGCTTAAAAATTACGTGTGTTGTATGGGAGCCCCCCTTTATTATTTACTTTTTATTTATTTAATTATTTATTTTGAAACGTAATATACAACTACATATTCTGTGAAAATTTAAAGCGTCTACCTGTTACAGTTAGGAATTTTGAGCAAAAAATACGAAAACAACACGTTTTTTGTATGGGACCCCCCCTTAATATTTTCATTTTATTTATTTTTAGTATTTGTTGTTATAGCGGCAACCGAAATACATAATTTGTGAAAATTTCAGCTTTCTAGCTATCACGGTTTATGAGATACAGCCTGGTGACAGATAGACAGACAGACGGATAGCGGAGGCTTAGTAATAGGGTCCCGTTTTTTACCTTTTAAGTACGGAACCCTAAAAAATGGACGCGTGATTTCGTCACATTATACCTACGAGTAACACATTCGAGTGTTTGAATGAAATGAAAAATGATTTATTGCTGCCACAACCAGACAAATTACATAGGTAATGTTTGTTTTGTTTTTCGTGCGAGTGTGTGGCCAACTCTAGTGTCGGAGTTTTTAGACCGCCCGAAGGCCTCCGCCGTGGCCTAACGATTCTTATCCTGAGACAAGAAACGGGACCGACAGCTTTATGTGCCCTCCGAAGCACGGTAGCGCTCAGATGTTAATGCCACACTTGGTCACCCATTCAAGTGGCGACCTATGCAAGCGTTGCTTAACTTTGCCGATCTGTTACGAACAGCAAGCCACGTCTCGCTATGAGCGCTACAAAGAAAGGTATAAGTATACAATATATATACAAAAGAAAGGTAAATAAAAAAATTAAAAAAAACTAAAACATCGTTAACAGCTACATAATAACACGCTAAGGCCTGGTCGTGGCAGTAATAATGTAATATTTAAAACCTGCAGTATTGGCTATAATGTACGGATGCGGGCGGCTCAAGATGCCTATGGCCAGCAGTGGACGTCTCTAGGCTAACATATGGTGATAACGTATGCCTGTAGACTGCAATGCAGCTGGTATTGATTTAAGCTTATCTCACAGTGCTTTCATTTAGTCTTTTAGATAATGAAATGATTGTGTCGTACTTACCATCCACAGAAACTTACGTGAACATCTGTAAGTAACTCAGTAAGTATCTTATTAGTCAATAATTGCAGACAGGTTAAGAAACCCGATCAAAACCAATTTACTTTTTGTCATGCAATACTATAAACGTGTTTAAAATTAAGCCTTTAAAAAAGTAAACGACCCTCTGTTCACCTTTCTAAATAATATATAGCCATAAACCCCGACACTAGAGTTGGCCATATGCCCGCACGAAAAGAACCCATAAATCAGTATCGTCGTAGTAAAGTCTAAAGTCAGGCTGACATTAAGTTATCGATAATAACGGTCTAGGACACGGGGTTATACGCGACAGCTTACGACAAGAAAAGCAAACACTACAATTACAATAGCTTAAAAGCAACCGCTTAATTATTTTTAAATAAATACAGTGCTTTCTACTTGCGGATGAGCAAATAGTTTGGTATGGTCGCTTCGTCGACTTTGTCTCGCACAGGAATTAGGGAATAAGGGACTAGCAAAACGACGGTTATAACACAATCTAAACAATACCAGGAATTGAATATCACCATCCTATTGCCCTGGTCCCAATTTTAATGCAAATCAAAAATACATAACAAAACAAAAAATGCCACAAGTTTTTGCAGTATGATCAGAAATCCGAACACCATTAACCTAGCAATACCAAAATGATTTCCTAAAGATACATATTTCTGTCACACAAAATGTGTACATGTTAAAGCTTCTTGTCATTCTGGCTCGATGCATGATTCATACAGTTTTTCATTTTGTCGCTCGTCACATTCGATGCGCCAAGCTCAAAGATCGGCGAATGCAAGAGCTAAGCTTATTTACAAGTATAATGTCCATTATGAATATGTATTGTGTACATGGTCACTAAGTTTTACAGGCTATTATTAAGTGTTTGTACCAGACACGAATATATATCTGCGTACAGTCAAGATTATAGCTCAAGCTCATTTAAAATACTTTCCTTATGTACTAATAATTATGTGATTTAGTACAGCGCATCATTTTGTAATTTCGTTTTGTATTGCCTTGACCACCTGCTTTGTTCCATTCTTCTATGATTTTCATCATCGTCATTGTGAAGCCAATAGCATGTTTTAACCACACGGTTTAATATTCCGTAAGAAGTCAAATTTTCCCTCTCTGCCCAAGTATATTATTTGCTTAATGTATTTTCCTTAATCCGAATTTCCTTTCGAAACCCACCCACGCGGCCACAGTATGCAATGGGAAGTGGCACTTTGTATTTTGCGTCACTACACTGAGAAGTTTATATAGGTACAGGTTAATATTATTACGATTAATTAGACCAAACTCTGTCTGTTACGCTCATGTGCCTAACTACAAAGGGACAGACAGTACATCTCAATACTGAATGTATTGACACAGGCTGACTTCACCTTTGCGAGTGAACTAACTTCGAACTAAGTCTGTTATCCAACTGTCTCGACTTGTACGTAATGATGTGCGGTACAATGTGAATGCAGTTTCGTTTATTTCATCTGTTTCGTATAACAAGGAAATTATATTTCTATGTTCCTTTACAAAATCGCTAACGCTGTTATTGTCAAAAAGCTTTGAAAGTTAGTTGTTATGCTTAGTTGCATGGCTACTTAGTTTGAGTTATTACTTTGTAAACAATGTGTAATTTGGTATTACTAATATTCATAAAGCTTGCTGTGTTCACTTTTTAATCCATGCGAATACGACGTTGTATTTTTTTTAAACTTAGAGAGTAATTTGTTACGTTGCCAGTTTCAGTGGAACAACCTTTTAAAGTATGACAGGTAGCCCAATTCGTACGAAATTATTAAGAGCTGTATCTTACTTGCTAAAAGCTTTAAATCTTTAATACAATCAATTCATTTAAAACATAATGACTGTAAACTGCGATGTTGCCATTTGTACTGGAATGGCCTCTAAAAATAACGCAAATGAGAAGAGGCTTTTAGTCCAGCAGTAGACTGCAAAAGGATGTAGAGGACGTGTCACTAAACTTCAGTTAGTCTGTTGTTATCCCTTGATTAAACATATTGCAAGATAATTTTAAAGCTGGCAAACTAAATTTCTAAACAGTAATTTAGTGCTAGACGCGGCGCATTTTAGTTGACACATTTCGACATGTCAACTGAAATTACAAAGTTAATGGTGGCATTAGGTACATTACACAGAAAAATCAGCATTGGTTTGTGGTCGAAGTGGGTTTCAAATCCAAAGCCAAACCGAGATTACGAGTTTAGTAGAGAGAGTTTCCATCTCGTGCAGAAATACTAGGAAAACATGGCTGATGAGGTATAATATGAATTGATGGATTCTGCACAGACTCTGAGCAATGCTAACACTCCTATTATGTTGGACTTATACTACATTCAGCGGCATCAAGCGAACACACATACAAAAGCTTACAAACCAACTTACACTGCTAACTTCGTTCAACTTAGTATCTCATGCAAACTGCATTGACCGTAATAATAACAATTTTCACATTATGAAGATATGTTTCAAAATAAACGTGAAATACAAAAAATAGCGTGCCATTAGCGAGGCTTATATCCAGCGATGGACTATGGCAGGCTGATGATGATCAAAAGAAAATTGTGCAAGAATAATTCAAATATCCAATAAAAATCTGTTTAGTACGTATGACGTTCCTCGTCCTAATGGCTTAGAGTAATCTTTAACTCATTGATATGCAGTCACTTACAGAGCCTCTCCTGTTTTTACCGCGATAGTTAAGACTAAAAAGTATAACTGCAAAAAAATTGTATTGTTCATATCTAGCTAGGTCAAATGTAGAGCTACAAGAGTGAGACACCACTGACGTTCCGCGCGAAAATACTTTAACAAACATTATTTATCTGTTTCTCTGTTATTTATATAGGAACTGCAAAAACTTTAGTATTGGTTTAATTAGTATTGGACAATTATTTATTTACTTACATGAAGATAAATAAATGTAGTAACATCAAGGCTATGAAAAGAAGCTTACAAAGAAATAATCAAATTAAATATTAAACATAAGGGAAAACGCTCTGAACCCGATGACGTTTGAGTACTCTGCTGGCTTAATTACATCTCCCTTCTTGAATTTATGGCAACCTGGTAGCAACAGGGTGGAGAAAGGTCGTTCTTCACACGCCGAGTTTCCCCACAGGAGGCAATTACGCTCGCACACTGTACACGAGCACACTTTGAGCTTTGAGTTCTTATAATTTCTGCCACCATACTTGTGATTCTTCGTATACAAAACTACTGCTATGTTCTAACTTTTTGTTTGTTTGACAAAAAGAGTCTTATATTCAGTTTTCTTTAAACTTATTTGGATCTAGAAACAGACCGAGACCGCTAATACTCGGTATATGGTTAACAATATTTTGGTTATATCAGAATTCATAATAATTAAAAGATTTTATTATTTTTCAACTTATGCTAGTCAAATAGTAAGAGTTGCATGTGTTAAAAAGCCTCTGCTTTCTCTCAAATATAAATATATTCAATAAACACAAGACAATGTATTTGAAAAGCCAAATATTAAACTAAAAAGGCTGTAATGGTTCATTGCCATGCATATTGTTCAATTTTAGCCTTGTCGGAACCAAATAAATATATTATGAGTAGAAGGCAATTGTAAAAAATATAAAAATAAATAATTTCTTTGTTCTAGCTTTTGTATCAGGTACTTACTACAATTTACTCATACTTTATTCAAGTAGTAAAATGCCTCTACGCTCTCACAAACCTGTGACTACATCGCTTCCAATTTATTTACAATCTAAATAGATAAAAAGGTTCCAGGCTCTTTTTGTTTTAGCTAAAACATAATCACTTTAGACAGAATACAACAAAAACAAATTTACTCGTTAGTAAGGCTGTAATAAAATTTTATATAAGTGTCTATCCGAAACTCGGATAGGTAAGTCTCGTTTTTCAGCCTTTCAAGCTTTTGTTCGCGGTATTATCGAGAGCATAATTAATTTTCGTTACAATAACATTTTTCATTCTGATAATATTTAAGTACTTTAGTAATGCAAAAAGTCGATCATACTCTTGCTTGGATGTTCGCTTGATGCCGCTGAATGTAGTATAAGTCCAACATAATAGGAGTGTTAGCATTGCTCAGAGTCTGTGCAGAATCCATCAATTCATATTATACCTCATCAGCCATGTTTTCCTAGTATTTCTGCACGAGATGGAAACTCTCTCTACTAAACTCGTAATCTCGGTTTGGCTTTGGATTTGAAACCCACTTCGACCACAAACCAATGCTGATTTTTCTGTGTAATGTACCTAATGCCACCATTAACTTTGTAATTTCAGTTGACATGTCGAAATGTGTCAACTAAAATGCGCCGCGTCTAGCACTAAATTACTGTTTAGAAATTTAGTTTGCCAGCTTTAAAATTATCTTGCAATATGTTTAATCAAGGGATAACAACAGACTAACTGAAGTTTAGTGACACGTCCTCTACATCCTTTTGCAGTCTACTGCTGGACTAAAAGCCTCTTCTCATTTGCGTTATTTTTAGAGGCCATTCCAGTACAAATGGCAACATCGCAGTTTACAGTCATTATGTTTTAAATGAATTGATTGTATTAAAGATTTAAAGCTTTTAGCAAGTAAGATACAGCTCTTAATAATTTCGTACGAATTGGGCTACCTGTCATACTTTAAAAGGTTGTTCCACTGAAACTAGCAACGTAACAAATTACTCTCTAAGTTTTAAAAAAATACAACGTCGTATTCGCATGGATTAAAAAGTGAACACAGCAAGCTTTATGAATATTAGTAATACCAAATTACACATTGTTTACAAAGTAATAACTCAAACTAAGTAGCCATGCAACTAAGCATAACAACTAACTTTCAAAGCTTTTTGACAATAACAGCGTTAGCGATTTTGTAAAGGAACATAGAAATATAATTTCCTTGTTATACGAAACAGATGAAATAAACGAAACTGCATTCACATTGTACCGCACATCATTACGTACAAGTCGAGACAGTTGGATAACAGACTTAGTTCGAAGTTAGTTCACTCGCAAAGGTGAAGTCAGCCTGTGTCAATACATTCAGTATTGAGATGTACTGTCTGTCCCTTTGTAGTTAGGCACATGAGCGTAACAGACAGAGTTTGGTCTAATTAATCGTAATAATATTAACCTGTACCTATATAAACTTCTCAGTGTAGTGACGCAAAATACAAAGTGCCACTTCCCATTGCATACTGTGGCCGCGTGGGTGGGTTTCGAAAGGAAATTCGGATTAAGGAAAATACATTAAGCAAATAATATACTTGGGCAGAGAGGGAAAATTTGACTTCTTACGGAATATTAAACCGTGTGGTTAAAACATGCTATTGGCTTCACAATGACGATGATGAAAATCATAGAAGAATGGAACAAAGCAGGTGGTCAAGGCAATACAAAACGAAATTACAAAATGATGCGCTGTACTAAATCACATAATTATTAGTACATAAGGAAAGTATTTTAAATGAGCTTGAGCTATAATCTTGACTGTACGCAGATATATATTCGTGTCTGGTACAAACACTTAATAATAGCCTGTAAAACTTAGTGACCATGTACACAATACATATTCATAATGGACATTATACTTGTAAATAAGCTTAGCTCTTGCATTCGCCGATCTTTGAGCTTGGCGCATCGAATGTGACGAGCGACAAAATGAAAAACTGTATGAATCATGCATTCATGCATCGAGCCAGAATGACAAGAAGCTTTAACATGTACACATTTTGTGTGACAGAAATATGTATCTTTAGGAAATCATTTTGGTATTGCTAGGTTAATGGTGTTCGGATTTCTGATCATACTGCAAAAACTTGTGGCATTTTTTGTTTTGTTATGTATTTTTGATTTGCATTAAAATTGGGACCAGGGCAATAGGATGGTGATATTCAATTCCTGGTATTGTTTAGATTGTGTTATAACCGTCGTTTTGCTAGTCCCTTATTCCCTAATTCCTGTGCGAGACAAATTCGACGAAGCGACCATACCAAACTATTTGCTCATCCGCAAGTAGAAAGCACTGTATTTATTTAAAAATAATTAAGCGTAACTGTATTTATTAATTAATAATTAAATAAAAAAATTAAAAAAAACAAAAACATCGTTAACAGCATTGAATGAAAAACGATAGATTTCCGCTTATTTACTGTAAAAACTGTGTTGTCACTGAGCAGGGCCCGAGGCAATTTGCTCAGAGCAGCAAGAAAAAGCTTCTATAAATAATAAACGAGGGACTCACCTGACTTCGCCCTACAACAACAGTATGCAAACAGCCTATTTTTAATAATATCCCTGTTTCGCTACCCGATCCTGTGCACTTCACAACCTAGTTTCATTTTATAAATGGAACACTTGAACTGTCACTTTGTATATTAGAAATCGCCACACAAAATACGTAATTTTGTGTGAGAGTAGTGTTTTAATTTTACATGGCGGGAACCCACCCACCCACGCGGCCACGGTATGAAATAGGGAAGTGGCAGTTTGTATTTTCCGTCACTACACTAAAAAGTTTATATAAAGGTTAATATTATTACCATTAATTAGACCAAACTCTGTCTGTTACGCTCATGTGCCTAACTACAAAGGGGCAGACAGTACATCTCAATACTGAATGTATTGACACAGGCTGACTTCACCTTTGCGAGTGAACTAACTTCGAACTAAGTCTGTTATCCAACTGTCTCGACTTGTACGTAATTATGTGCGGTACAATGTGAATGCAGTTTCGTTTATTTCATCTGTTTCGTATCACAAGGAAATTATATTTCTATGTTCCTTTACAAAACCACTAACGTTGTTATGCTTAGTTGCATGGCTACTTAGTTTGAGTTATTGCTTTGTAAACTTTGTAAATAAAAATAATGAATGTAAACTGCGATGTTGCCATTTGTACTGGAATGGCCTCTAAAATTAACGCAAATGAGAAGAGGCTTTTAGTCCAGCAGTAGACTGCAAAAGTATGTATGAGATGATGTACGAGTATGTATATGTAGAGGACGTCTCACTAAACTTCAGTTAGTCTGTTGTTATCCCTTAATTAAACATATTGCAAGATAATTTTAAAGCTGGCAAACTAAATTTCTAAACAGTAATTTAGTGCTAGACGCGGCGTATTTTAGTTGACACATTTCGACATGTCAACTGAAATTACAAAGTTAATGGTGGTATTACATTTCACAGAAAAATCAGCATTAGTTTGTGGTCAAAGTGAGTTTCAAATCCAAAGCCAAACCGAGATTACGAGTTTAGTAGAGAGACTTTCCATCTCGTGCAGAAATACTACTAAAAAGTTTATGTACTTAAACGCAACATCTCATAAGGAAACTCACAAAATTATAAAAACATATCTTGAGAGTTTTCCAAATCGCAAACAAAACATCAGCCCCTAGTTTGTTTACCATCCTTCAACAATCAAACTTAGCTCAATTATATTTTATAGTCCGTTGGAACATTCTAGGCGGTAGTATATTTTTTATGACGGTGGCTTTGCAATGGACTGCAGACACTGCAACTTGAAACTCGTTTATTACAGCCATGAGACTCTTAGGCCCTTCTCTCACGAAGCTATTCAAATGCTACGGGACTGAGATGCAAACCATGATCGAATATTGGTATGCTACTCGTTACCGCACACGGTGCTGCGCAAATGAGACTATATTTTATCATTTGAAGAACAACATTCGTACGACGATGTCTAGTGACTCTAGCGATGAAGACAATTTTATTCTGTATTTATATTACAAGAATAAACGAAAATATAAAATAAGATTCTGGGTGCATCCGTACATCGAAAAAAATATCAATAGTAGGGCATTCGTCGAGGGACGAGTCGTCATTTTTATAGAATGTCAATCATCATCAGCCTTTGATAGTCCACTGGCACACTAGGCCTCTCCTTTAAAAGGAGGAATTGGCCTACTATACCACGCTGTCCAAGCGGGTTGGTATAGGGTTTGTATCAAGTTTTCCTTCTCTTGTAGTGCTGTTCTCTGCATACTATGCTCCCTCTGTCGGTTCTTACGACACCCATGGGATGATATGGGGTGGCAAAAATTCGTATTCTTAATCCGTCACCACACGGACAAAAGAATGTCAATAGAGTCATATTATTATTTGAATTTACAATTTACAGACTGCCTCGTTGGTCTCGCGGCATAAATGTGCGCGTGGGTCCCGGGTTCGATTCCTGGGTCAGGCAGTGTTATTGGGTTTTTCTGTCACGATATTCTCAGTAGCCGCACGTAGTCTGGAAATGTGCCCGGTACGGCAATAGGCTCGCCCCTTATTACGTGGGACTAAAGTATATCTGGCGAAAAGTGGGTGTAGAAATCCACTTCTGCCTACCTCTTCGGGGTTATAGGCGTGAGACTATGAATATATGTATGTATTATTTGAATCTTAATCTGAGAAATTATCTTGCCAACTATCTAATAACCCCACATGCTTCGCTTCCTTAGCAATATAATTATTGTGTATAAATTTAATGTATACCTATAAATGACATGTTATATTTTATTTTCTAAATCAACACCTTTTATGTAACATCTTTTCTTACGTACTCTGGCAGCTTATAATTATACAAACATGGATAATTTTCTACCTCCTGTACAAAAATAATATTAAAAGTTTGTTCCGCCGCCATTTTGTAATGCGACGCATAAACTACTCGGGTAGCGTGCGACCAGCAAGACGGTAGCGTGCGACTGACATCAAACGCGTCGTCATAGCGTCTCGCCGTGTGCGAAATTAGCTGAATATGTATGGCGGCTACTCACAAGCGACGCGTAGGATACGGGTACAAAACACAAATCGTTTGAGAGTCGCTTCGTGAGAGAAGGGCCTAAGTCTAACATAATAGGAGTTTTAGCATTGCTCGGAGTCTGTGCAGAAGCCATAAATTCATATAATACCTCATCAGCCATGTTTTCCTAGTATTTCTGAGATGGAAAGTCTCTCTACTAAACTCGTAATCTCGGTTTGGCTTTGGATTTGAAACCCACTTCGACCACAAACCAATGCTGATTTTTCTGTGAAATGTAATGCCACCATTAACTTTGTAATTTCAGTTGACAAGTCGAAATGTGTCAACTAAAATGCGCCGCGTCTAGCACTAAATTACTGTTTAGAAATTTAGTTTGCCAGCTTTAAAATTATCTTGCAATATGTTCAATTAAGGGATAACAACAGACTAACTGAAGTTTAGTGAGACGTCCTCTACATATACATACTCGTACATCATCTCATACATACTTTTGCAGTCTACTGCTGGACTTGCCTCTTCTCATTTGCGTTAATTTTAGAGGCCATTCCAGTACAAATGGCAACATCGCAGTTTACATTCATTATTTTTTAAGTGAATTGATTGTATCAAAGATTTATAGCTTTTAGCAAGTAAGATACAGCTCTAAATAATTTCGTACGAATTGGGCTACCTGTCATACTTTAAAAGGTTGTTCCACTAAAACTTGCAACAATACAAACTACTCTCTAAGTCTTTAAAAAAAAAACAACGTCGTATTCTCATGGATTGAAAGTGAACACAGCAAGCTTTATAAATATTAGTAATACCAAATTACACATTGTTTACAAAGTTATAACTCAAACTAAGTAGCCATGAAGCTAAGCATAACAACTAACTTTCAAAGCTTTTTGACAATAATAGCGTTAGCGATTTTGTAAAGGAATATAGAAATATAATTTCCTTGTTATACGAAACAGATGAAATAAACGAAACTGCATTCACATTGTACCGCACATCATTACGTACAAGTCGAGACAGTTGGATAACAGACTTAGTTCGAAGTTCGCGCTAGTTCACTCGAAAAAGTGAAGTCAGCTTGTGTCAATACATTCAGTATTGAGATGTACTGTCTGTACCTTTGTAGTAAGGCATGTGAGCGCAACAGACGGAGTTTGGTCTAATTAATGGTAATAATGTTAACCTGTATATAAACTTCTCAGTGTAGTGACGGAAAATACAAAGTGCCACTTCCCTATTGCATACCGTGGCCGCGTGAGTGGGTTTCGTAAGGAAATTCGGATTAAGGAAAATACACTAAGCAAATAATATACTTGGGAAGAGAGGGAAAATTTGACTTCTTACGGAATATTAAACCGTGTGGCTAAAACATGCTATTGGCTTCACAATGACGATGATGAAAATCATAGATGAATGGAACAAAGCAGGTGGTCAAGGCAATACAAAATGAAATTACAAAATGATGCGCTGTACTAAATCACATAATTATTAGTACATAAGGAAAGTATTTTAAATGAGCTTGAGCTATAATCTTGACTGTACGCAGATATATATTCGTGTCTGGTACAAACACTTAATAATAGCCTGTAAAACTTAGTGACCATGTACACAATACATATTCATAATGGACATTATACTTGTAAATAAGCTTAGCTCTTGCATTCGCCGATCTTTGAGCTTGGCGCTTCGCATGTGACGAGCGACAAAATGAAAAACTGTATGAACCATGCACACAGCCGGAATAACAAGAAGCTTTAACATGCACATATTTTCTTTTTCAAGAATTGAAAAGACATGATAAGCGCATGGGACAATAGAAGGAAGGACAATAGGCAAGGCGCGCGATCGAGAAAAACAGGGCAGGCTAGAGTGAAAAGTCTTTATGAAATTATTTTGGTATTTAGTATCTTCTTGGGTTTACACGAATGTTACACATTGAAATCAAACTACGGTTTACGGATTCTATCGCGATATATTGGTTTTAGTTAATTGAAATTTAAACCGAATCATCTAGAACTAAATTTTTTAATTATTGGTATCTCCTTTCGCGTAAACCTAGTATTTGAACCCGTGTAGTTTGATTTCAATTATTTTGGTATTGCTTGGTTGGTGTTGGTATTCGGATTTCCGATCATAGTGCAAAAAATTGTGGCATTTTTTGTTTTGTTATGTATTTTTGATTTGCATTAAAATTGGGACCAGGGCAATAGGATGGTGATATTCAATTCATGGTATTGTTCAGTTTGTGTTATAACCGTCGTTTTGCTAGTCCTTAATTCCCTAGTGCGTTGTGTGCGATGTTGTTAAGCCGATTGTAGGCCGGCCTGCCTAGCATCCTATGTGAGAGACAAATTCGAAGAAGCGACCATCCCGAACTATTTGCTCATCCGCAAGTAGAAAGCACTGTATTTATTTTTAAATAATTAAGCTATTGAAATTGTAGTGGTTCTTGTCGTAAGCTGTCGCGTATAACTTAATGTCAGCCTGACTTTAGACTTTACTACGACGATACTGATTTATGGGTTCTTTTCGTGCGAGCATGTGGCCAACTCTAGTATCGGGGTTTATGGCTATATATTATTTAGAAAGGTGGACGGAGGGTCGTTTACTTTTTTAAGGGCTTAATTTTAAACACGGTTATAGTATTGCATGACAAAAAGTAAATGGGTTTTGATCGGGTTTCTTAACCTGTCTTCAATTATTGACTTATAAGATACTTACTGTGTTACTTACAGATGTAAACGTAAGTTTCTGTGGATCGTAGGTACGACACAATCATTTCATTATCTAAAAGACTAAATGAAAGCACTGTGAGATAAGCTTACAACAAGACCAGCTGCATTGCTGTCTACAGGCATACGTTATCAGCATGTTAGCCTAGAGACGTCCACTGCTGGGCATAGGCCTCTCCCAAGGTTCGCCACACAGACAGATCCATAGATTATCTAGGACAGATCTTGAGCCGCCCGCATATGTAACATTATAGCCAACACTGAAGGTTTTACACATTACATTATTACCCACGACCTGGCCTTAGCGTGTTATTATGTAGTTGTTAACGATGTTTTGTTTTTTATATTTTTTTAATTTTGTATGTACCTTTCTTTTATTATGTAATTTGTCTGGTTGTGGTAGCAATGGCAGCAATAAATCATTTTTCATTTCATTTCATTCAAACATTCGAATGAGTATTATATGTGACGAAATAACGTGTCCATTTTTATTTTAAGATTAAATACCAAAAGCGGGCCGATTGACATTTATTATGTATGTGTTAACATTATATCTGGGTGTTCATTGTGTCCGTTAGTTGTATGTTTGAAAAGTCCCTCGCGGCACAGGATTTAGTCCTAGTGCGGGAGTTGTTAGTTAATTAATAATTTTATCCATATGTACCTAGTAACTATACAACCATTAGCTGTTTGAATATAGAAGTTATTGATCGAAGCTGTCGTACTGCTTTACCTAATAATTGTAGTAAATGAAAATGTCTCTTCTACAAATTGGTAGTTTAATTCTTGGGATTGCCAAGGCAAATTCAAGAACATAGTTTATATAGCTCTCTCAATCGCTTTCATCCGTTAGGTTGGCGCCAGTAATAGCTGAACTCAATTATGCGTGGCCGATCGATATACGCGCGAATGTGTGGACTGCCACAGATGATTGGAGTTCTCTGACTAGGCGCACAGTAACCGAAGGAGATGTCATTACTGAGTTAGGTCAGAATGTAGATCAACGATACCATAGTATTGCTCACTGACTTGCGTGAACAATAAATACGATGATGTGTGGCTTTGATGCGGGACGATCAATATACGTGTGAATGTGTAGTCTGCTAGATGATTGGAACGGTTCTCTTACTAGGCCCGCAGTAATCGACGGCGGTGTCATACTAGATGAGTAGGGTTAGAATGTAGATCAAAGGTGACTAGCGAATGTAGTGAAGTAAGTGGTTGTAGAAAATGAATGCGTATTATAAGTGTGTATGAAAAATGGATATACTTATTATGCGGATCTAGGTTAAAGTGTACTATTAAATTAAGCTATCAAAGTGTGCAGATGTCTTCGACTTAGAAGTCTTAGCTTGGTTCATAGTTGGTCATTCGAGTCAGATTTGAGGATTATTGCGAGATGATATGATATTTATCCTTCCTCCATAAATGGATTATTTAACTTACAAAGAATCTTTCAATTCATACCAGTAGTTCCTAGGATTAGAGCGTTCAACCAAACAAACAAACTCTTAAGCTTTTTAATATCTGTACAACCCACCGTGGTTCCTCATTTCTTACAATATTAACACAGCCAATCTATAATCTTGGATTCGGCGAGTTTTATGTTGGGATGTTAAGCGACTCCGTGTCATTAAGTAAAACACGTAAATTAATATAGAGTAACACTCATTTTATGACCTAACCCCAAAACGCCACTATATCTTAGCCATCGCGATCATCAGACTTGAGTGCGTACGAAATTTTATTATGGGGATGCTAAAAGTTACAACTCTATATACGAGCACTTTGACCCAACTCAAAGAAAATATTCAAACGGAAGCCATCGGACTTTTTAAGGAGTAAGCCAGGCTCAATGGCTATTATTTGAAGCACATGCTATATAATAAAGCCCACATTGACCGTTTCTAAAATACAATAAACTAACTTTATATTACTAGCATATTTTTTATAAAATACCAAAGGTTGCTCGTGGCTACGCCCGCACATTTTTAATAATAAATAAATAAATGAACTTTTAACGGAAACATAGCATTGGGTACTCTCTTCTTTAATTGTAGCCATTCCTACTGCACTTACGAAAGAAAGACGCTTGAGACCACGTCGCAATCGCTGCATCATAAAACGAACTTCACATTGAAAACAAACCTCTTAAGGCCCTTCTCTCACGAAGCGACTCTCAAACGATTTGTGTTTTGTACCCGTATCCTACGCGTCGCTTGTGAGTAGCCGCCATACATATTCAGCTAATTTCGCACACGGCGAGACGCTATGACGACGCGTTTGATGTCAGTCGCACGCTACCGTCTTGCTGGTCGCACGCTACCCGAGTAGTTTATGCGTCGCATTACAAAATGGCGGCGGAACAAACTTTTAATATTATTTTTGTACAGGAGGTAGAAAATTATCCATGTTTGTATAATTATAAGCTGCCAGAGTACGTAAGAAAAGATGTTACATAAAAGGTGTTGATTTAGAAAATAAAATATAACATGTCATTTATAGGTATACATTAAATTTATACACAATAATTATATTGCTAAGGAAGCGAAGCATGTGGGGTTATTAGATAGTTGGCAAGATAATTTCTCAGATTAAGATTCAAATAATACATACATATATTCATAGTCTCACGCCTATAACCCCGAAGAGGTAGGCAGAAGTGGATTTCTACACCCACTTTTCGCCAGATATACTTTAGTCCCACGTAATAAGGGGCGAGCCTATTGCCGTACCGGGCACATTTCCAGACTACGTGCGGCTACTGAGAATATCGTGACAGAAAAACCCAATAACACTGCCTGACCCAGGAATCGAACCCGGGACCCACGCGCACATTTATGCCGCGAGACCAACGAGGCAGTCTGTAAATTGTAAATTCAAATAATAATATGACTCTATTGACATTCTTTTGTCCGTGTGGTGACGGATTAAGAATACGAATTTTTGCCACCCCATATCATCCCATGGGTGTCGTAAGAACCGACAGAGGGAGCATAGTATGCAGAGAACAGCACTACAAGAGAAGGAAAACTTGATACAAACCCTATACCAACCCGCTTGGACAGCGTGGTATAGTAGGCCAATTCCTCCTTTTAAAGGAGAGGCCTAGTGTGCCAGTGGACTATCAAAGGCTGATGATGATTGACATTCTATAAAAATGACGACTCGTCCCTCGACGAATGCCCTACTATTGATATTTTTTTCGATGTACGGATGCACCCAGAATCTTATTTTATATTTTCGTTTATTCTTGTAATATAAATACAGAATAAAATTGTCTTCATCGCTAGAGTCACTAGACATCGTCGTACGAATGTTGTTCTTCAAATGATAAAATATAGTCTCATTTGCGCAGCACCGTGTGCGGTAACGAGTAGCATACCAATATTCGATCATGGTTTGCATCTCAGTCCCGTAGCATTTGAATAGCTTCGTGAGAGAAGGGCCTTATACTACATTCAGTGGCATCAAGCGAACACACATACAAAAGCTTACAAACCAACTTACACTGCTAACTTCGTTCAACTTAGTATCTCATGCAAACTGCATTGACCGTAATAATAACAATTTTCACATTATGAAGATATGTTTCAAAATTAACGTGAAATATAAAAATAGCGTGCCATTAGCGAGGCTTATATCCAGCGATGGACTATGGCAGGCTGATGATGATCATAAGAAAATTGTGCAAAGATAATTTAAATATCTAATAAAAATCTGTTTAGTACGTATGACATCCCTCGTCCTAATGGCTTAGAGTAATCTTTAACTCATTGATATGCAGTCACTTACAGAGTCTCTACTGTTTTTACCGCGATAGTTAAGACTAAAAAGTTTAACTGCATATATTGTATTTTTCCTTTGCCTTTCTGCCCCCACAGTTCATATCTAGCTAGGTCAAATGTAGAGCTACAAGAGTGAGACACCACTGACGTCCCGCGCGAAAATACTTTAATTATCTGTTTCTCTGTTATTTATAAAGGAACTGCAAATCTTTAGTATTGGGTTTATTAGTATTGGACAATTATTTATTTCCATGACGATAAATATATGTAGTAACATCAAGGTCACGAAAAGCAGCTTCCAAAAAAATAATCAAATTAAATATTAAACATAAAGGAAAACGCTCTGAACCCGATGACGTTTGAGTACTCTGCTGGCTTAATTACATCTCCCTTCTTGAATTTATGGCAACCTGGTAGCAACAGGGTGGAGAAAGGTCGTTCTTCACACGCCGAGTTTCCCCACAGGAAGCAATTACGCTCGCACACTGTACACGAGCACACTTTGAGCTTTGAGTTCTTGTAATTTCTGCCACCATACTTGTGATTCTTCATATACAAAACTACTGCTACGTTCTAACTGTTTGTTTGTTGACAAAAAGAGTCATTTATATTCAATTCTGTTTAAGCTTATTTGGATCTAGAAACAGATCGAGACCGCTAATACTCGGTATATGGTTAACAATATTTTGGTTATATCAGAATTCATTATAATTAAAAGATTTTATTATTTTTCAACTTATGCTAGTCAAATAGTAAGAGTTTCATGTGTTAAAAAGCCTCTGCTTTCTCTCAAATATAAATATATTCAATAAACACAAGACAATGTATTTGAAAAGCCAAATATTCAACTAAAAAGGCTGTAGTGGTTCATTGCCATGCATATTGTTCGAGTTTAGCCCTGTCGGAACCCAATAAATATGAGTATCGTAATGTACTATAAGTTAGAAGGCAATTGTAAAAAATGTAAAAATAAATAATTTCTTTGTTCTAGCTTTTGTATCCGGTACTTACTATACAATTTACTCATACTTTATTCAAGTAGTAAAATGCCTCTACGCTCTCACAAACCTGTGACTACATCGTTTCCAATTTCTTTACAATCTAAATAGATAAAAAGGTTCCAGGCTCTTTTTGTTTTAGCTAAAACATAATCACTTTAGACAGAATATAACAAAAACAAATTTACTCGTTAGTAAGGCTGTAATAAAATTTTATATAAGTGTCTATCCGAAACTCGGATAGGTAAGTCTCGTTTTTCCGCCTTTCAAACTTTTGTTCGCGGTATTATCGAGAGCATAATTAATTTTCGTTACAATAACATTTTTCATTCTGAAAATATTTACTTTAGTAATGCAAAAAGTCGATCATACTCTTGATTGGATACGGTATATATGTGTTAACGCATTGAATGAAAAACGATAGATTTCCGCTTATTTACTGTAAAAACTGTGTCGTCACTGAGCAGGTCCCGAGGCAATTTGCTCAGAGCAGCAAGAAAAAGCTTCTATAAATAATAAACGAGGACTCACCTGACTTCGCCCTACAACAACAGTGTGCAAACAGCCTATTTTTAATAATATCCCTGTTTCGCTACCCGATCCTGTGCACTTCACAACCTAGTTTCATTTTATAAATGGAGCACTTGAACTGTCACTTTGTATATTAGAAATCGGCACACAAAATACGTAATTTTGTGTGAGAGTAGTGTTTTAATTTGGTGTTCGTTTTGAATTCGATTGTTCGTACGGGTCCCGGCCCGTGTGACAAGGCCGAGCTCTCGCGACCGACTGAAGCTGGTGTACCACGGTCGGGCAAGCTCCCCTATTCCCGGTGGTTTTCTTTCAGCGTCGGGTTGCTGTTACCGGGAAATGTTTTCCCAGAAGTTTTGATAAATGCGGATGTTGACTTTCAGATAGTTCGTTATATTATCGACAATGTTTTGTAAATCGATCTGGTTTTATAAATGTTTTATAATAACACGGACGCGCTACATTATAAATAAAGATTGATTTATGGTCATAACGAATAGTAAACAGGAACAAAATGTACTATAATTACACACTGTCCGTAGCAGATCATTAATATCGGAACTCTACGCATATCGATGTAGCACTTGGCTCTACCTCATACATATGTTATTATTAATTGACTTGCTGTCCAACTAATGTGTTTTACCGTAAATGTCAAAGTAATTTTCTCTGTCAATCGATTTCCTTGCAATATAAAATTTTCCCGTAAACTCAGGGAAATTTTCCCCTCTTACCCTAGTGACCCCGAATCCTTTGTGCGATCTACAAACTGCGAGCATGCCTTCAATTCTCTATTGTTTTCTGTTACTATCGCTCGCATGCTGCGGCTCATACGCGCGTCTCGCTCGCACTTCGCAACTTGTTAAACAAATGAAGTGTATTAACCTGTTCAATAAGGCCGGCACATTATGTATAAAGGTCACTGATGTGGAAATTAATTTCTTAGAATATATTCGAGAGTTTTCAGCTTGTTGATTTGTAATTCGTTGAAAATATTTGATAAACAGATATATTTAACTTCCATATTTGTTCAAAGTAACTTTCATCTCAATATTTTACAGCTAAAAGTGTAATCTGCCCATCATTGCTCTACATATCAACAATTGATATTATACAATTCTACCAGCAGAAGAGAGAGTTTCTGGGATATGACCTCAAACTCTATCTCCTTCATAATTCACCATTAGCCCTGTATATAAACTGTCCCACTACTGCACAAGGTCGTCTACTGTCTATGAAAAAGAATAAGCCGTTCTCCACCTCACTGTCCAAGTGCGGGTTGGCAGCCTTCACATGTCTTTCACACTTTATATAGAACTCTCAGGCATGTAGGCTTCCTCACGATGTTGACCTTTACCGTTTAGGTAGAGATAATTAATAAACAATGGTGTACGGAGTGGGTTTGTACTCGAGACTCTCATCATAGCTAGTGATCTGAATCTTAATCTACCCACTAAGCTATCGTTATCTACTCGCTATCTCTTCTTATTCTTGGTAAGTACCTAGCGAAACCATAGAACATACAAAAGAGTCTTCCTGATTTCAGCATAAATGAGCCGGGACGACGGGGAAGTACTAGCCACTCACCGGGAAAGTACTACCCAACAAACCGACGCAAAGAACCTATAATATATACTGTTGCATTTCGTTCGGTGAGTGAGTGTACCGAAGGCATCAGCCTCTATTCCATCTCCCTGATCCCGCGTTAACGCACCGTGACTCCTGTGACTCCTCTGGTATTACGTGTGTCCGTGGGTGGCAGTAACCGCTTACCATCAGGCGGTTTGTCTGCTTGTTTACCGCCTGTTACGTAAATTTACTAAATATATTTACCACACGCAGTAATCAAACTCGCAATTGCTTCCAACCTCACAATATAGGTACATACAATACCTCACAATTTAGTAATGTTCTACCACATAATACACAGCATTAACTAGTCCCAAACTAAGCAGAACTTGTACTATAAGTACCAGACTAACTAGACGATGCATATTATACATAGGAACACCCAGACAACGACAAACACCCATGTTCACGCACACAATTTTTTGACTTGAGCTATAATCGAACCCGCGATCTCCAGCGCGGCAGTCGATTGCACTTCTGCTACGCCACCGGATCGTCGAATATGGTCAAGCAGGTATCATATTATAAGCTCAGGAATTCCCTATTAAAGGCTGTCGAGTGGCTTGTGTAGATCGTAATCAATGTATTTATTACAGGAAAGAAGTATGTGCCGATCGACTAGCTTTTCCTGATGCCAGTGGCATACACTGAAAAACAAATTGGGGTGACAGTGGCGGTTGGTACCCGGAGTAATTGAATTTGGGTGACAACCAGAAAAATATCAACATTAAGGAAAACAATAAAATCAATAGCACACCTCTTTTTTCGGATTTTCTCTTACAGGCACAAGTTAAGTTAACTTGCCGTTCGTCATTAAAATTAAAATTAAAACAAGGATGGGTGACTTCAAAAGCCCTGGTCTCAAAATCTACTTGCAGGCGACCATGAATCAATAAATTGTTTACCCAACACAGAAAAATGAGAAAAAGTTTTCAAATCGATCCAATACGTCTCTGAGATTAGCACCCTCTACTAAACAAACCAACTAATCCTTCAGTTTTATTATATTAGTATTAATAAAGTACAAGGCAACTTTAATTATTATTTATTTTATTTTCAGCCTATAGCATCCCACTGCAGGGCAAAAGCAATACAAAATATAAATTACACAGAAGTTCTGGTTGATGATCGGTCATGCACAAGGTTAGAAAGAAGACACTGTATGTAATCCTGATGGGGTGACATCACCAATTGCTGTACTGAGTGGCGAGCAAGGTAAGTACACAAATGCCTGTTTCGGCAACCTTGATTACCTACATACCAAGCAACAGTCTCCGGCTGTATCGATTTGGCATGAGATGTGGTATTCGCAAGATCTGCCAACAATAAAAAACAATTGTAGGTAGTAGAGCCTCTGGGTGTGCTAAATTCAGCACGATGGATTCGACTCCCTCAATCGGAGAAGTAAATTATCAATCACATTATCGTCATTTGTTGCATTTCGTTCGGCGTGTGAGCACACGAGACAGCACTTTAAACCACAAATTGTTGTTTCGAATCGGAGTGCACTTTGCATGTCCATTGACTTAATATTTCTAGACTCCAACAAGACGTATTATCATAGCGCGAAGGCTGAATTTAACATATAACATAACATAATTTAACCCCGAAGGGATAGGCAGAGGAGGCACACCCACACTTCGCCAGTTATGTTTCGGTCCCAATGTAATAAGGGCGAGCCTATTGCCATGTACCGGACACATTATTAAGAAAGCGATAATTAATATTGTTAATACACACACGTAACTTCGGAAAGTCAGGTGTGCGCCCGGGGTAACTGGGAATCGAATGCGAGACCATCGTCTCGGCAGTTCGTTACGTACACAACTGGACTATCGCCACAGAATTTTAAATTTAAAAATATAACTACAATGCTGGCATTAACTATTTAAATATAAAACTGTATTCTCCGCCTTTTTTGTGTGACATGTCAGAGTAACCTTGGACCGAAGTTGTACCAACTGCGAAAAGAAGTTTCTGAAAGTGAATTTATAAGGGAGATAAAAACAAAACGCATTTGGACGAAAGGGTAAACGGCGCTGAATAATTTTTGAACGAGAATTTAAAGAAAGTTCCAAAAGGGTAATTAACGGAACAAGGTCTTAAATAAACGTTACCAGGTTAAGTCCTATATTTATACTACACTAGCTAAGCGCTACTACGCGATTACACCCATGCATTTTAGGGCTACTGCTTAGCACTCGTGACTCATAGCGAGATGTATCCAATCCAACACAAAAATAATCATTCAAATCGGACCAGTAGGTCCTGAGATCATCTCTTTCAACCAAACAAACATACTATTAAGCTTTATTAAATAAGTAAAGATTTTCATAGAAAATAAAGTAATTAATAAACCTCGTAGTAAGTATCATCATCATCAGCCTTTAATAGTCCACTGCTGGACCAGGCCTCTCCTTTGAATGGAGGAATTTGCCTACTATACCACGCTGGCCAAAGGGGTGAGTATTGGGTTTGTATCAAGTTTTTCTTCTCTTACAGTGTTTCTCTTACAGTCTTAACAGTGTTTATTTATTTATTTATAGGTACATCAACAATATACATACAAAGATGTGTTAAAATTATGGCACTGTAAATACAACCTTATATATGTATATCAATTACAGACGTACACAAAATTTTTTCAAAGTATATAAACACAAAATTAAAACTTACTTAAAATATAAAAATACTGTAATAAAATACACTTTCCGCAAAATGAACAAGGCAATAGAAATCAAAATAAAAATCAAAATAAACAACAAAAGATGAACAGTGTTGTTCTATGCATAATATGCTCCCTCTGCCGGCTCTTACGACACCCATGGGATGATATGGGGTAGTGACAATCCGTATTCTTAATCCGTGACCACACGGACACGTACACGGACGGAAACGGACACGTAGTAAGTATAATAACTACATATTTTATATAAAGTCATATACATTTAACATAGTGCCATAAAAACAGATTTGCCGAGAAAAGTCACAATTATATCTTAAAATCATTTAGCATTCGAGAAGTATCCATCAAAGTCTTAAAACTCCCAAAGCTAAGGGAAGCGTAAAACAATTACGTTTGTTCAATTCACCTGGCAAATTTTAATTAGGCCGTAATAAAAGTTAATAAACTCTTGTATAATACCAAACTTGAAAGGGCTTGACGCGTGCTATCTGTGACCATAGAGGTTTTTATACGTAGAGAAAAGCAGGCCAGTCAAGCAAAAGGTGTATTGATAGAGAAAGACAATTATTTTTATTTATCTTTTTATTTTCCAACAGCAATTATACAAAGAGTCCATCAGGGTATGAGGTACCTATAACAATAACATAGATCAAATGAATGTTTATTTTCCTTGCTATCAACGATTTTTCACTGATATAGGCAAACAGAATAGGCTTGCTCTTCACTTTTTTCTAAGAGACAATATTACCAAATCAGTATGATGAAACGGAGAGTAGCAATTTTCAAATACAAGTATCATCTCTATGAAAATGTCGCCATTTACATCGTTGCAATTTCGAATATTCGATAAACTCAATTTTTAAAAAGTATGTTTAATTTTGCGCGGCGTTAATTAAATTAAAAATGTTTCTGTTTTTTATTTGGAGCTTATTTACAGCTCAATGAAAACAAATTTATTTTTATGATTTAAGGAAATTGAAGTTTCAGAATTGAAAATAAAATATATCCTGCGTGACTGGCTTGTATTCATAATTAAACGTTTTGCTCTATAAATAGACAACTCGGTTTTATTTGGATTGTTAAATAGTCTAAGGTAGTACTCCTTATCTACTACTAACTACCTTAGACTATCGACTAACTACTAACAATAAATTCGATAGTCTATAGTTTTAAAATAATATTATATATATGTGTGTTATGTAATTTCCTCGTAACCGGTGTGCCCAAAAACTGATGATTTAACAGTGTTATATTTAGAAAAAGAATCTTCGTCGATACTTAATCCGAGCCCAGACTGAAGTCTACCTGAGCATAATGAAAACTTTTTCGAAATCTACGAAGGTCCAATACCTTGTGCAATTTCCCTCTGCCAACCAGATACCTGTTCGAGGATTATGCGCAAGGTATTAATCTGGCCCATACACGATCTGCTTGGCCGGAAACCAGCCTGCTCTTTGCGAAGAAAAGGTTCAACAGCCCTCGATAATCTATCTAGGACTATTTTTCACAGCATCTTAAATGAGATCGAGAGCAAGGTAATGCGTCTCTAATTGCCGCATTCGCTAAAGTTTCCATGCTTAAGAACAGTGATGAGAAGGCCTTTGTTCCACTCGTTGGGTGATGAACCAGATGTTCCGAAAGTAAGTTGACAGCGCTAGGTACGTCCACTTTTAGCATTTTCGCCGTGATGAAGTCGGCTCCCAGCGCTTTGCCATTCTTTATTGATCGGATGGCTTCCACTCCTCCTTCTCCAATGTGGTGACACACCAATATCGAGCTTCTGAGCGCGCAGATTTTCAGGTCTCGTCGAAGTGGAAGGGTAGTCACGGGCTTCTTTTATAGCGCGGTAGAAACCAGTAATGCGGCCCTCAACCACACTAACAATCACTATTGACCCCAAAAAATACTTATAAAGAAAAAAAAGTGTTCGTGAATTGATCCAGCAGGCTACGCTAATCGTTATCCATCAGAGTAACACTTTTCCTAAGCTCTTTAGATACGTATAACTCGTCGCTTCCCAGTCTTCCATTTATACATAACATAATGTAGGTAATAGTATGAAAAGCAATAGGTATTTATTTATTCATACCACAAACTCAGTACCCGGCTCAACAAAACAAATTTATGTAGACTGCTATAAATATTCTATTAAACTAAACATCCCAAGTCATTACAGTGTACTAAAAATATCTAAATGCTTGAATCTTTTATTAAATTGCGTTGAAACAGAATCCATCACGATTTCCAGCGGTTTCGACTAAGTTTGCTGTGGCCTGAGTCACAGAAACCCTCAATTAAGATAATTTATTAAGAAAATTTTCTCCCGCTGAAATAGAACCGCCATTTTGAGAACGCCTATTTTTGCCAACGAAAACTTACTTGTAGTTTTCAGTGTCAAAGTTGGCGGTAAATTTCTCAACGAAACTATAAATATGTTTTCGTTTAATATCATACGTTTCCGAAGCAAACGTGATGAAATATGACCAACGTAAAATATTGCAGTCTATTTAAAAAGCAATTTGTTACTCATTTTGACCGTTGTTTTACTTTCAGTGATATTTATATAATACATTCAAAGTGTTATTAATTACCTAGCTCTCTTAATTAAATTCAAACTTTACAGGTGTCGAATATCGGAAATCGATACGATGATTTATTACAATAACATAGAAAATTATCTCGTTCAAGCAGATAATATTCTCCGTTTTACAAATTAATATACCAGTAAGTCCCATCCATACATAACGCATACCATAGATTTTATGATTGCGTTCTCGGTCCCTTCCGAAGAGGCACAGGAAAGGCAAGGATAATGCTTATAAAGGAAATTAACTCGAAAACCGTTTCCACAGACTTTGATTTACTTTCTTTTCGAATTCCATTTGAATTTGTAAGTTGGAAGATGTAAATTGGAAATGTAGAAAAGCTAAGATGTCCGGTTTGCAACGTCAATTTTTAACTGAAAGGACGACCTTTTAGTTATAATATCAGGTTTTAAGTTCACCCTATTTTTATGCTTTTATCTTAGAACTAGCTTTTCCTGCAACTATATATTTAAAGACTTTTTATAGACTACTTTTGCACTAGACTTTATTAGACTAAAAGTTAGTGGTAGTATAGACATTGTCACTCACCAGACTGTTATTCTATTATATTCTACCTATTGATAAACCTTATAAACTCTATCTAATCCGGCAGTCAAACCCAAATCCTTGTGAAAACATAAGCGCCAATCTATTTACAACGCCTAATAAAATTACTAAATCCCAATTTGGTATATACGCAACCTGAGAGTAGGGTTTTATTTCTATATATCCATGTGTCATTTCTCCCTTATAGCTTCATCCTCTACATCAGCCTTTCCCAAAGTGTACGTTGACACGCTCTTGTTGGCACTGGGGACCTACTGTGGCTCTAGGGCGCCTAAAGTACAAGAAAAGCAATATCCTATTTTCCTGTAGTACTAGGTACAATTAAGGAGACCGGTCAGATCATCGTCTTACCGTTATCTCAGTTGCAGCCCGGGGTCCCGATACTAGTCTAATGAGATTTGAATATTTGCTTTTCCAGAGAGCGACTGCCGTCTAACCTCCGCATCTCAAAGGGATAGCGATATTGCATAGTCTAAACCATGCAATATCGCTATCCCCTTGAGATGCGGAGACGCCTCCACGCTTTTACAATCAAATATTATAATTAAAAGCACATAGTTTACACTTCAGCAGTACTATCTATTCTGTGCTTCAGCCCAAAAATAGACACAACTTGAACGATCCATAATTTATTTTTTGTTTTTACGTGCATTTATAAAAGCGTGTTTTTCTAGTGTCTTTTAAACTATTAATTTATTTTATTTATTCATTTATGATGGGTTTAGTCATGGGTACCCATAACGATTGCTAAAGCTAAATCTTTATGACAGCCGGGACCGACAGCTTAACGTGCTCTCGGAGGCACAGTCACTATGGGGCACTATGCTAATCAAAATAATAAGTTCTTTAAATGCCCAGTAGACGAAAAACGCCTAATTACAAAACAAAAACCACCAAATTATAAACTAGATTTTAAAAAATCATGATGACATTTAGAAGGCTTTATTAATTTGTTTTTCTTCGACTTTTGGCCCAGCCAATTGCAGAGATAGAAGCTTCTACTACGTTTTATAAATGTAAATACTTTGAACTATTTTATCTATGTTTTACAATAAAGCGGCATAAGTTTGAGAACTTCTGCTCTATACTCGTATTGTCTTTAAACCTATTTCATAAAGTTAAGGTGTTCAATAAAGTGAAGCTCTAAAGAATTACTGCGTTCATGTTCATTTTATGAATATTGGAGCCTCCACTTGATGAAGTAAATGAACCGCTCTTATCTACGCGTTTATAAGTCTAGAAGGGTCTATAGCATACCATGTTTAAAGAGGGATTACTTACATACATATAAATTGTTTGACGAAATACTGACGTTTTATATTCTCTGCGGAATGTACATATAATAACATAAAAACAAGGGACAACAGAACCGAAAACAGAATAGAAATCATATGTTCAATTTTCGTTTGGCATATCTTTACTAATATATAATATTAGTAAAGCTAAAGAGTTTGTTTATTTAAAGAAAAAAAAGAAAATTTTACATACACAATAACACATTTATTCTATTTATGAAGGCACATACAACATATAGAAGGATTAATAACTGTAATAACTTATACACTAACTTAACATAAACAATCGGATCCCAACTCAGCATAATGCCATCTTTCAACACAAGATCTTATTTGTTTTATTGGTTGATCGCGCCTATCTCAGGATACTACTAATCGTATTTGAATAATTATGTTGGTGTACGAAAGTTCATTTATCGATTAAGGCTCGTCATCATCATCGTAGCGCTATCCCGGTCGTGCCCCAAGACCGCCGTCCTGGAACCTGGGGTCCGCATTTCTGCTTAATCTTCTCCACGTCGCTCTTTCCTCTTTCCCTTTTCTTGCTAGTTCCTTAACCATATTCTCTAATTGTGTCGCACTTTCCGCGAACACTACAATGTCGTCAGCAAAACGCAAGTGACTCAGCAATTCTTCATCCACCTTTACTCTCCATCTCTCCATCTGTAGTCCAATCCAAACGTCTGAATACTGGTATTCACTGATACGTAGTATATATTTATTATCTTGAAATCCAATTGAAAACATATATTTAAGGATCTTTGGATCGCCAATGAGATGAGACATAATTAAGATCGTAAATAAAGTATCTTCTTGGGTTTACGCGAATGTTACACATTGAATTTAAACTACAGTTTACGGATTTTATCGCGATGTATTGGTTTCACTAAGTTATTACATTTGAAACTAATGATCTAGAAACTATATTTTTAATTTATTACTAGCCGACGTTTCGAATTCTTTACAGAATTCATGTTCACGGCAGACTGAGGTGATATTTGTCTTTTTCCTGAATGTATAAATGTATTATCTCAAAGTACCCGAACATTTTTCATCTACTGGTGTTACTATTTACGCAGAATGAGCTCACAGTGTCCTTAGGTCTTCTGGTCCTTGTCCTTCTTGGGTTTCATTAGCCTTATGACAGGGTCCCAAGCTGGAGGAACATTCCAACCATCTTCCCTATTGAAATTAGGGTGTTTTTTAATTTCAATAGCCTCTCGTATCATCCTTGGAAGAAAACGGTGTTCTTTTGCGAGTATCTGTGGTTCATCAAATCGCAGGTAGTGGTTGGGTCCCTGTTCCACATGTTCACACACAGCAGACTTTGTTGAGCGTTTATGTTTTATGTCAGCTATATGTTCTTTGAGTCGAATGCCTATGCTTCTCTTGGTTTGTCCAATGTATGAGAGCCCACATCCACTACCTGCGATTTGATGAACCACAGATACTCGCAAAAGAACACCGTTTTCTTCCAAGGATGATACGAGAGGCTATTGAAATTAAAAAACACCCTAATTTCAATAGGGAAGATGGTTGGAATGTTCCTCCAGCTTGGGACCCTGTCATAAGGCTAATGAAACCCAAGAAGGACAAAGTCACCAGAAGACCTAAGGACACTGTGAGCTCATTCTGCGTAAATAGTAACACCAGTAGATGAAAAATGTTCGGGTACTTTGAGATAACTTATACATTCAGGAAAAAGACAAATATCACCTCAGTCTGCCGTGAACATGAATTCTGTAAAGAATTCGAAACGTCGGCTAGTAATAAATTAAAAATATAGTTTCTAGATCATTAGTTTCAAATGTAATAACTTAGTGAAACCAATACATCGCGATAAAATCCGTAAACTGTAGTTTAATTTCAAAATCGTAAATAAAAAATAAAAAAATTAAGATTATAATCCATTCGCTAAAACTGCTGTCTTCACAACTTTAGCATTGAAACTGGAAACAGAGACCACGTTAATATGGATGGCCTACTGATTTATTAAATAGTGACTGCGACATTGGCCTGCGACAGTGATGATCTGTATATCTGAATACTGGTCCTATGTCCGCACAAAGCTAATTCTGATAATAGTTTATTATCAACGTCCTAGTAGGCATAATCTTTAAAAGAACATAAACATGTCTATTGTTTTTGATACGTACTTTCACACGGATAATGTAAGGACTAAGCGACGTAATATAATTAGGCCGAATTATGTGAAAGATATTCCTATTAGTACGGGAGCCCATGAAGGGATTTCGGGATTTACTCGAGCGCGTCAGATATTGATAACATACATGTCCTACATACATACACTACCGCTCATAAGTATTTGCCCACCTTGATCTGAAGATGTTTGAAGAAAATGATTTTCTTCTAATTGTACTAATTTTATTATGACAATTCATTGCCGTATGTTATTAAATCTAATAAAGACAGTTTCCCTATTATGATTTAACTAAAAAACTTAAATAACCAAAAAGCAGGCAGCGATAGCCTAGTGGATATACCAACAGACTGCCGTGCGGGGAGTTCGAATCCACGGCGCGCACCACTGACTTTTCGACGTTATGTGGTATTTATTTGTTAATTATCGCTCGCCTCGTGCCTCGGCGAGCATGTAAATCCATCACTCTTGGCTCTCGTGAACAGTTCTTGACAGTCGCTACGCGGAGTCAGAACCCTTAAATAGGCTGTACGTGTTTATCTTTTTATCATCTAAGCTTTGCAACCCAATAGGTCTCTGTAACACTCGAGTAAATCCCAATTTAGCATCGTGGGCTCCCCACCTACTATGTGGGCGTAGACAGGAGGGGCAGCTATTTAAACTTCCCTGCTATCTACTGCTTTTGATAATAGTTATTTTGCTATACTTTATAATGTCCGTTAACAATTACATCGATGGCTTCTGTAGTCTACTAACAATGGTCTTGCGATAAATAGGGATAAGACGCAAATCATGTCTCAAGTACCTATCCGTCTAGTTGGGAACTCTTCACTCGAAATAGTTAAAAAGTAAAAAGGCTACAACATACCATAACGTCTGATATCTCGAACCTCTCAAGATGAAAGTCTTTTGATCAGTGTATGTCGCCAGTGATGACACCTACGGATCAAAGAATATGTGGTCGCTCACTATGGGCCATACCAGAAGACTCGAGATCATTCAATGGGCTATTTAGAGAGTCTATTTATGGCGTTTCCCTGCGAGATCTACCGGTATAGCTCTAGGATAGTCAAGCTGGGGTGGCAGGGCAGGGCATATAGGTCAAAAACTGACAGCATACACACGGAGCGGTTGTAGGTATAGAGAGGTAAAATTAACACAAAAATTTAAATTTTTACGTGTGTTAAATTTTACGTCAACCTCATAGCATCCTACAACTCACTGAATGAATATACTTCTTTTACGTACGATTCAAGGGATTGGAATATGCACTTCATTTCTTCAATAGGTTTTGAGCCGATCCACCAATTTGTATGCTCCAAAAAGTATACGGGTCGCACGTATAGTCAAACTGCGGTCCGTATGCTTCGATTCTTATAAGAAAGATGCCAAAGAAAACACACACAAAATTAAGCTTCGTTTCCGAGATATAGGTAGCCAAAACGTATTTGTAAAACCACATTTACAAGGAGCAAAAGAGTTGCTACTTGGTACACACCCGAATTCTCAATTTCGTGATGACTTTTGTTCAAAAGCGCAAGCTGCTCTATAGTTATGCTTAGAAGTCATAATTATGTTAGGCATATAATATGTTTGTTAAACTTTCAGATAAAAGTTCTCTCCTTTATTCCTTACTTGGCTAACAGACCTCTCGACTCTAGCCTGCCTTGGCTAACAGACCTCTCGACACTAGCGGTTTTGCGGTCGCTGCATGGCGGAATCGCCAAAGCCCTATAAATTGTAATTTCCATAGATTTATTTATTATACTAACGTTAGTATATAATAAATCTGTGGTAATTTCTTAATCACCTTCTTTTCAAATACTTATATGACCGAGCTTTTAACCGGTCTAAACTAGTTCATGTTATAATGGCCAGGTCTTGACAGATACGAAAACTTTGTAGACATCCACTGCCTGCTAGAATTTGATACCGCCCCAGCGCAAACATAGAAAACTTTACTATAACAGTACAACTATCCCTAAAACTAATTTTCCTACAAATCCTAAAGATACAATATTAGTACGCAAGTTAAAACTTCACCATTAAGCTGGGGGACGATGGCCGTTCCGAATAGTTATTTTAATGTAAATTTATGCACAACCCTTTGTTTTGTTGATACTACTAGGTACAAGTGTCGTCTGATTACCATAAATTGCAACTACGATTAGTTAGACCATAATAGCTACGGTTGATTAATTCTGAGAGGTACTAGGCTGTCATGAAACGATAGGATATCTTGGAACTGCGATGTTAGCGCACGGCTTAATGTATTCAGCGAAGATGTAAATCGAATGGTCTAGATTTCGAAGTTTGATTTATGTGATAAGTACTACTTGGATATTATGTTACTTACGTAATTATACTATATTTTACTAGGGTGGGCTTTGCATCAACTAGCCATATGTGAAACCTACGGCTCGTTACAAAGTGACTATTATTAATGCAAGCAGTGGTTCCCAACCATACAATATGCTTTTGAACATAAAAAGCATCAACTATTACATTACACATTGGGATGAGAAGATTGAACGTGCTTAGTTTACATTTTATTAACAGTCACTTATAACTTTCCAAAGAAAACTTCTCTTTGCGAGAACTGAACAAAAGTACATTGACTGCGACGTGCTATTGTCTGCTGGAAACGTAGAATTTGGCAAATCAGGGTTTGAGTAGTTCTTCAGAGACAATATCTGCCATGTCTATTAGTCCAGTCAAATTAGGCAAAATTAGGTGCAAATCTCGGAAAATCGACATACCCAATATATTACCACGTAAAAACTTGTATTTTGGCATTCTAAAACTGTCCTCAAGAGTCACATATAATTGGATCTCCGCAAGTTTTAAATTCAGGGGCCAACGGTCACAAAAATCGTTTTTTTATCATTTTTGCAAATATCTCGTCTTACTGGCGAAAGGTGGGCGTTTAATATGCCTCTGCCTACCCCTTCGGGGAAACAGGCGTGAGTCTATGTATGTATGTATGTATCTCGTTTTCTTTGGTTTTTACGCTATTTGGATTTATTATCAATATTATAGAGAATTAAATTCTCTACAACTTTTCTCTTTAACATTTTTTATACCTTGAACTGTTTTCAAAATAGAGAGCGTAGAGCGCGCGGTCAGAGAATTATCTGAGCCTTTGAGGTCATCTGTTGGTGTCGATCAAAAACTCGTAATATTAAGTTAATTATTTTTATTAACTTTTAGTTTAAATTCAATCTATCTTTATAATAATTCTTAAATTTATCAATTCAATAACACTCATAATCTCTTTCGGTAATTGAAAAATGTTGATAGTATCAATCATCTCCGTTATGCACTATACGTCAAGTTAACAAAATCGAATAAACCTGTGCAGTTATCAAATATTCCATCAACGAGTGGAGCAGCTCACCAACATTTCAATCTCATTTATTATCAGATTCAAACTTGGTTAGGGCATGATTTAGAACCTCAAAGATGGGGTTGGACTATGCGTAACGGATTCCTGGAACCTTTTATGACTATTTTACCACCTGCTCCAGATGAATTACTTAATACAATATTTCTGTAACTGCAAATGGGGCTGTGGCTCAAGATGTGGATGCAGGAAAGCGGGGTTACAGTGCTCTTTAGCTTGCGGCCAGTGTAATGGACAAGCTTGTCTCAATGCTGTACCATATCAGCCCGATATTAATGAACAACCTTTGACCCAGAAATCATGAATGACTTGGAGACAAATGTCGTTGAAGACGGTAATGAAGAGGAAATTCTGCAGCAGAGTGACGATGACGACGATGATGAAGAAGAAGAGAATTGAAATTAGAACTTGGTCTCGAAAATTTGATTAATTTTGACTATAATAAATCTATAAAATGACGTGTGATAAAAACATCAATTAAAAATTTATTTCTTTTCTTCTTTATTTATATAGAAAGTCACTAGATGAGCCCGCGGTTACTCCCGCGTTATTTACTACTGCTTTTGCTACTGCTACGCTCCCGTGGTACATAGCGTGATGCTATATATCATATAGCCTTCCTCGATAAATGGGCTATCTAACACTGAAATAATTTTTGAAATCGGTCCAGTAGTTACTGAGATTAACGCGTTCAACCAAACAAACAAACTCTTCAGCTTTATATATTAGTATAAGATTAGTATAAATTAAATTAGAATTAAAATACAATTTTGGTATTTTTCTCAACAATTTCTTAATTACATGGCTAGGTAAGTGTTATTAAATACATTGACCCTTAATTGATAATAGATAATTAACCAAAAAAATGAATTTAATCTAAAAGTTAATAAAAAATAAATTATAACCTAAATATTACGAGTTTTTGATCATCGAGACTACCAGTTGACCTTAGATAATTATCTGACTGCGCGCTCTACGCCCTATATCTCGAAAACAGTTCAAGCTATAAAAAAATGTAAAATAGAAAACTTGTAGAGAATTTAATTCTCTACAATACTGATAATAAATACAAATAGCGTAAAACCCATAGAAAACGAGATTTTTGCCAAAAATGTAAAATAAATCGATTTTTGTGACCTTTGAATTATTAACTTATTAATTTAAAACTTGCGGACATCCAATTATATGTGACTTTTGAGAACAGTTTTAGGATGCCAAAATACAAGTTTTTAAGTGGTAATATACTGGCTATGTCGATTTTCCGAGGTCAACCCCTAAATTAACTGGACTATATTATGGGAATATTTCAACTGACAAAACGACCTGTATTTAATTTTTGTACAGTTTAGCTTTATCCCTATCTTGGCCAAATTATATATTTTAAATAATTGCAGTCTAGATACAAAACAAAAATATTTGAACCACGTTTTTCTGATTCATAATATGTATTAGTTATAAGTACCTTACTTAATGTGTTTATAAATAAAAAAATAAGAAGTGTCCGGTGTATAATACTGATTAATATGGCGTTAGCTTTTCTTGATCGTACTTGGTTGGGTAATGATTATGAGAGTCGGGGGTTTCCCATGCGGGGACAAGCTAAAAGGTGTACCTGGGGCTGGATGGCTTAAATCCCGGTGTTACGAAGGTAAATATCGGATTCATCTCTGCTTGGTTCAGGTAGCATGCTAATTACAATACCTACTTTATAAAATTTATTATTATTTTGCAACTTCAGTCTGCGTTTCGAGAGACGTTTTTAAGTTATAGATTCGTGTAGAAAGGTGTCAATACTAAAGTCTGTATGTATGATGAGTTATGCGTGATTGTATTGTATTGGCAAAATCCTGATTCAATATATGTATCATGTATATGACTAGTGAGTTGTACACGAAAAAATCAAACAGAGAGAATAATATATTGTAGCAATTAAGTATACAATTTTTTTTTGTGTCGGATTGGAAAATCCTCATGTAGTCCCTCCGCCCTGGGGGAAGGGCGAAGAGGACTGTCAGACTCTTACTGACTAAAAACTAACCCGTGTTCCTCATGTACCCGTGTGTCGGAGGGTCGGGTATCACCGAAGCATTCCTCGCTACTCTCCGACGGGTATTGGCCCGCCAGATGGTCAGGCGGGCCCCGAACAAAACCCCCTTGGCGGCGGATGAAGATGTTGGGCCCCGCCGCCAAAACACCCAGCGGCCGCAGAGGATAGGGAGGACGGCAACCTGACAACACCGCATCACCTCTTCCTCTGCGGCCCCACCGCAACGCAACAAATGGTGCGCCCCCATTTGGTCGCTGGAGATAGGGCGCGTGGCAACGCAACACCGACACGCCTCTCCTCCCGCGACCGCGCCCGACTGCGAGGGTCTGAAGAACTGTCCCTCGCACCCGGATCTTTGGACGCATTCTGCGCAGGCCTCCGTCAAGCCCACGCGGAGCATCCACTCCCGGGATCTCACTTAGCTTCACCGTGGGTGACCCAGCCACGGCTACTGAGCCCCCCCCCCCACCACGACAAGGTGGAAATCCCACGGGGGGGGTACTATTTTATGTACCTAAAAGAATTGATTGTATTATAAATATTAGCAAAGGTTGTTTTTAAATAAAATATTTTTCTTTCTTTCTTTCTTTTTTTCACAATATTCTCGCTTGCCCATAAAATATAATTTTTCTTAGAGTTACTCAGAGTTTAGTAGTAACTTAGAGTTTCAGTAGTGTTATTTTACGTGATATGATCAGTGATAATTGTTTTTATTAAAAAAGGTTATTATAATTGTTAAACTATGATTGTTTTATTAATAAAGTTTTTCGTTTTCATTGTGGTTTCTGATTCATATATATGCCTATTTTCATATGAACATGCATTACAGACCTGAAAGTGAAATTAAATTTTGGCCAGATGAATCAGTTAAAGAATGAAATTTCGAAGCACTACCCGTTTAAATTACAATGCTGCTGTACCCAGTTCCCAAAACGCGTTACCTATTAAAAGGCTAGCCTACACAGGCAAATCTACAATAACCATCATCAACCTTCTAGAATTATCCCAGTTGCAGCCGCTTACTAGTCTAACCACAATGACTAAATATCTTTAGCTTTTCCACAGAGTGACTGCCTCTCTGACCGCTGCATCCCATAGGAATAGCGACATTCCATGGTTTAGACTAGTGCCAGTTTATTCAGAGATGCTGACTGCCTACCAACTCACAAGATCATCATGACAGCCGGGCGGGACGTCTTAACGAACTCCCTGAGACACGAGGCAAGCGATCGCACAAACTCCGAAAAGTCAGTGGTGCGTGCCGTGGATTCGAACCCTATACTCTCTGCATGGTGGTCTGTCGGTATCCCTTCTAGGCTAGCGCCGTTTATATTTTTTATCTGATCCACAGTACTTTCTATTTGATCTACAGATCTCACATTAATAACGAGTGCACGACCAACCTACATATCAAAAATCGTTTATCCAAAACAGAAAATGATGAATACTGTTTTAAAAGTGCACAGCTGCAACCATTCTGAGTTCAAATGGATATTTGACAATCGATTTGTAATATTGAATCGAGAACAGTATTGTCCGTGTGGTGACGGATTAAGAGTACAAAGTGTTACTACACCATTTCGTTCTGTGGGCATTTTGAGAGACGTCTAAGGAGAATACACGAAGCAAATGGTATCTTTGAGAGGCGACGGAACACTAGACATACAATTTTATCCTCCTACTGACTAACAATATTACTGTGAGGTGTGGCCTATGTCCAGCAGTGGACTACTAAGTAATGATACCGGTATTTCAAAATCTTAAACGTTAACAGCATTCGCATATGCATGGCATTATATACAGAAATTCTAATAATATATTAATCTAAAGAATCGGACTTAAAGAATCGGACTGTGTGGAGAACCTTGGGGGAGGCCTATGCTAATTTAAAAGAGCTACAATGAACAAGTCGCCTTCACATGGAAAATGCTCGAAATCTCTCTGTATTCCTGTGTGTCTCTGTTTTCCTAAGAAGAAGATAATTATTTTTAAATAATCATCTACTTCTATGGACCGATTCTACAATGTAGATCCTAAGCCTCTTGACAGTTTTGTTTAAGTTTTGGCATTTGAAGCATAAATATTGATGATACACTGAGAAGACAAATTAGAACATTCCACCTCCGATACGTTTCCGTTCTATTTAAACATTATACTTTATAAATGTATCTTGTTACTGAACTTGACAACCCAATACAATAGTTGAAAATCTGAAAGTGGAAACAGACAATTTTGTATAAAAATTGCCAGGCGTTTGACTAGATGTTGAGCCTATTCAATAAAGAAACGTTACCAAAAGTATAAGAAAACCATTTCTAAATATAACGTGAGAAAACTCCAAGACAGCCTGACAACCTCGACAAACTGATTGTTATTGGCCAAACGACGGTAAAAGACATTGACACAGTATTTTTATATTGGTTCGCAAAATAATTTTGCAAGCGCCTGGCAAAGCTTCTTGCTTATTTTTTTATTTTATTCTATAAACATTAAACTACAACATTTAAAAATTGCACGCTGCCTCAAATACATTTTTGGAAATAAAAAACAATTCAAAATTTTCTATAGCCCCGCTACTCGCCAACCAGATCTGCAGTTCCGAGTTGAGGTATAATAGGAGAGGTATGAGGCAAGTTTTCAGTTTGCCTCAAATACCTACCCAAAATTGATGCCAGCTCTCGGACTAGAACGGGCCGTAAGACACGCAGGAGATAGGGTGGCGTGGCAGCAACTCGTCGCCATCTTCACAACGACTTACCGGAGCAGGCACATACAGCAGCAATGAAGAAGACGACGAAAAATATGTACTAAGATTGTGTGCAAAAATTTCTAGACTGTTCGCCATGGACTGTTGATACGTCTGTAAGTTTTCATAGAACTATCGCTTTGTTTCTCTATGTTTAGTTTTACAAGTTTGATGATAAACATATGATTTGTTTAGTACGAAACATTCGTATGATTTACATGCTCGGGAAGGAACGGGTAAACAAGCTAATGTGTCCGACGAGAGTTATATTAGTTCGCTACGATTTGTACGTTTTGTAACACTTTATTAATGCCAAAAATATACAAAGGTTTTCAGAATTTCAGACAAGAAGTACCTGCTCAATCGCTTGCAATAACTTTTTCATATTTTAATGCAGTTACAAAAAATACTGTTTAATGGTTTGGGTACAAATAGAGGATGCCCGCAGTTATCCAGCCTTATTTTTTAAACCATTTCAGTTAGATCCGATGTGAATTTCGGGAAATCGCTTTTTGCATCTAATAGTTTTGGATATGTGTTGTTTAGTCAGTAACGCAAGAATCTTAATATATAAAATCCTTGCGTTACTTACTGACTGACAGACAAGCTACAGCCGAAACTATTAGGCGCAGGAAGCTGAAATTTTGCATGTATGTTCCTTGGGGGCCCGTAGGGGTGCACTAAGAAGGGATTGCCCGAAATTCCCACGGGATCGGCCAAAACGGGTAAATTTAAAAAAAATGCAGGTTAGTCTGCTAGACTAGACTTCGCATTTCTGACCAGAATAGTATGCATGAGAAGTTTCGCTATCCCGATTGCATCTTAGACGAGCCCCGGATCCGCTTACTAAACTCGCTCTGTGGAAAAGCCAATATTTGTCTTTCCAGATAAGACAAATATCAGCTGTTCCACAGAGCGACTGTCGTCTGATCTCCGCAACCCAAAGGGATAGCGATATGCCATAGTTTACATTAATATCAGTTTATTAGGGGCACTGACTCCCTATCACGACTGCCAAAGATCTTCAAGACAGCTGAGATCGACAGCATAACGTGCTCGCCGGGGCACGGGACAAGCGGTAATTAATAATTTAAGTGGGAAAGTCTGTAACGCACGCTGTGAGTTTGAACCCGAACCCTTTAGATCCTCTGCATAGCAGTCGCTTAGTCTCCCACCAAGACACGCTGTCTCACGATGCTTACAGTGAGTATACGGAACAAAGCTATATACATATAGGAATTTAAACTTTCGTGGTCATTAAAACTTATTTTTGTCTTTCGGGATATATACCACGTACCTTTGTTCGTACTTCCGTGTAGTACATTCGTGAACATGGCGCTTGCAACAGTGCCGAAATATCGGTTACTCCAAACAAAGGTACGTGGTATATATCCCGAAAGTCAATTTAAAAAAGCTATATACACTTTAAGCAGAGGGTAAAAGGGCCGTGAGAGTAAATACACCGGAACTCGTTTCACGGGAATTTATACAAATGTCCATTGACAAGGTACTCGGTGTCAAATCACTCATGGTATGTCTTAAACCCCTACTACTTATCTAGTAGGTATATAACAGAACCAAATACTGTTGAAAGAAACCCATTAAAGCTAATAACTCTGCTTGATCCGAAACCTTTCGTGAGTCCGTAAACTTATGGGACCAACAAACAATGTTATGGAAAACAGCTTTACAAATTCAATTACTCAGAGTGAACCGTATTCATTCACGTATGCAACCGTCATCACAGGACTTTTAAACCTTCGAACTTACATTTTAATTTAAACACATTACGATTTTCCAGCCTGAAGCCCTTCTCAAATTAAATTAACATACCGACAAAGGTTTGTATTAAAACAATTTGGGTGCGCATTGTCCAAAGTTTTGAATGCCGGGCCTAACATGTCAAGCCAGAAAAGGGCCTTATCAGTAATCCCGAGGCCCCTAAAGGAGCGACAGCTCCAGATAGGAAACCGAGGACACGATTATATTTTCAAGGAGTTCTTTAGTGAAATGTGTCACTGATAATTCTTTTGTAAGTGGAATTTTTAGTATTATTTTAGTCTTTTTAATTGGAAATTAATTGAAATTGGGTAGAAAGGACCAATTTCCAAAGTGATGACAGCATAATTCTTAAGATGCCGCAATGATGAAACGTCGTATGTTGGTATGACATACGATGGTACACTCGTACTTGTGCTCATATCTTCGGACTGCTAGAAGAAATGGTTTGTAGTATTAAGCATGCCAATAACCATATTTTGTCTGCTTGAGAGGCTAGTGATCCAAACACTCCTTGAGTTCTACAATATGGCGCATATACCGCCAATACCAATGTATGGAGTGTCTGGATCACTTTAGGATCCATGAAACTCTCAATCACTGAACGACAAAAGCTATTTGTAATCCTGTGTTAGGATTACTTCACTGTAATCCCTCTAACAGATAGTCCAACAAAATATTATTGAGCAATCTTAACTCTTTTCCAAACACTTTTTGTTTAAATGGATTCTTTTAACCGAGTCTCTAAAGAACAGACTTCAACGATACAAGAGAAAAAGACTTTCAATCACTTTTTTTCAATTTATTTCCTTTATCTTTTAACACAAATACTCGAAGCTTCTATTTAATTCAACTCTTGCAACAAGTTTAGGATGAAAACTAGCAAAGTTTCTATATAACTCCCACGGTAAGACTAGATACTGAAAGTTTCTGCTATGTTGAAAGAGATTAAGAAATTTCTTCCGATAAAACTCCTCATCATCATCATCATCAGCCTTTATCAGTCCACTGCTGGACTAGGCCTCTCCTTTGAAAGGAGGAATTGGCCTACTATACCACGCTGGCCAAACGGGTTGGTATAGGGTTTGTATCAAGTTTTCCTTCTCTTACAGTGCTGTTTTCTGCATAATATGCTCCCTCTGTCGGCTCTTACGACACCCATGGGAAGATATGGGGTGGTGACAATCCGTATTCTTAATCCGTCACCACACGGACGGATAAAAAAAAAACTCCTACGCTCTATTAAATCTTATACTGAATTAAATTTATAATCTATACAACGGTATGTCAGAGCTATTAAAATAAAAATCGAATTTGGAATGTTTTTGTCTGATAATAACTAAACGAATAAATTTTTGAACTATCAATAGAAATATGGCCTTACCCTTCACATAGTGAGAAGAGGCCCGTGCCCAGCAGCGGGACAGTATAAAAGGCTGATGATGATGAATAGAAAATTGTATCACAAATCGAAATTTGAAGAGAATGGACGCGAAATATAATTCCGAGCAATTGCTACCGCTCATAATCTATTCCTTCGAGTTGCCTAAAGCCCTTTTACGTCATTATAATAGAAACGTAGGTATTCACAACAATATGGAATCCACGCATCTTATCAAGCCGAAGCCCCAATCTGCCACAACTTTCATGAAAAGCTTGCGCCTTAGAGATTATACTTTAATTTCTATAATCGTATAATCTACTTAAAATCTTATTATCCGCCGGGTAAAAGCTTTTTCGCCACATTACCTTAATGACGAAGGCGCATTGGCCTAATGGTGTTTTTACAAACATATTGTATGGAGAGGCTTCCCTTCAAGGTCCATGGAACAATGTATCTTTATGTAAACAAAGCCTTCCGTGGTATTGAAAAGGCCAATTTCTTTTAAGTAGAAATTTACACTCAGTTACTATTTATACATTATTTTTTATTTTTTTATTTATAAAACGACTAATTTTAGTTTCATATGTTTTACATTACATCCAGTACACTTCAAGTGAATACGTGCTAAGGGAAATGAACCCCCTAAGTCTTACGCCTGCATTCTGAAGGGATATACGCATTCATACGCTAAACTTATACATCAGACATTGTATCTTGGCGGCTCTGAAGCTAGCCTTTGCGAGTTGCCGCGCATGTACACTCGTTTCGAAAACTGTTTTTGCCAGAATTCGTGTAATTTTATAAAGAATGGACTTCTTCTGTCAATAGTGGCAGATATTTTAATGACGTCCTTCACGTCTTGTAATTAATTGTAATAAAGTTTTAACAAACACTAAACAAAAAAAACTAACAAAGTAACATTTTTTTATTTATGTACGCGCTAAAACTAGATATACACCATGTATTTTAAGTCAGAGTTTTTACGAAAAGTATGTACTCAGCCCATAATATAGAAGCTACCTATATTTATTTTACAAAATACACTAAAATAAATTTATTTTCTATTAAATATTTCCTCCGCATTTCACAGGACTACAATGTGACTGCACGATGGGTAAAGGGTAGTTCTTCATAGTAAAATTTTAGATGTCTATGGGAATATTTCTGTAGCCAACTAACAAAACGATCTGTAATTTTTTTGTACAGTTTAGCTTTATACGTATCTTGGCCAAATTATATATTTGATACAATTGCAGTCTAAGTACAAAATAAAAATATTTGAAATTCGTTCTTCTGATTCATATGACGTGTCCGTCTGCCATTTTCCGGAATAAAATAGTCGATGGCGCATTTTCCCTTTCATAAATCAGTATAAATTATTATATTATAGAGAGGAAATGAATAGCCCTCTTAGAAAAAAATATGTATTAGATATAAATACCTTAATGTGTTTATAAATAAGTAAATAATAAACCATTCCGCCAACCATGCAATAATTAAAAGATGCTACAATTACAATAAAGTACAAAGAAACAGTTGTCCACAATGAAAACTTTTGTCGTCGTCTGTGCTCAAGACAGAGATACATTACATGATTACATCGCAACGAAAACTTTAAAAGTAAAAAAGGGGTGTCCAATGTACGTATTTGACGCTCAATTTAATCGATTTTTATTGATATCGATTAAATTAATTAGAAAAATATACGTGTATTCAATTACATATAAAGAATATATATATAGACGGGAATTAACGCGAACATGCAAATTAGGTATTTACATACCTTATTTTGCTTGACGTTTCGAGACGGTTGCACGTCCCGTGGTCGCAAGCTGACTGGTGAAGCGATGTCACGTCTCCGAGTGCGAGGTAGAAGATTCTATTTCTACCCCCGGGTCGTTGATATTCGAAGTACCGGCGCAAAACACACTAACCGTATCTGTATATTGAACATTCGCCGACTGCGCATTAAAGTGGGGTGTTGTTAACCGAATCACAGGATTCCACGCCGATGACAATTTGAAGCCCTCTTCCCGATTGAAATTTTTATGTTTTCTGATTTCAATCGCTTCACGCACAACTCTTGGATAAAAGTGGCGTTCCGTGGAGAGGACTTGGGGACGATGAAATTCAATCCAGTGATTGGTGCCCGATTGAAGTAAATGTTCCGCAATCGCCGATTTGTTCGTTTGACGGTTCTTTACAGCTGCGATGTGCTCCTTTATACGTTCAGCGATAGTCCGCTTCGTTTGCCCTATGTAAGAGCTTCTGCAGCTGCAGTTGATTTTATAGACACCTGGGGTTTGTAGCGGTAGAACATCCTTTGGTGTGCCCACCATGTTGTATACTTTGGCCCCTGGTGTAAATACGGTCGGAATGGAGTAGTTTTTTAACTTGTCTCCTATTTTATCCGTAACACCTCTAATGTAGGGCATATAGGTCGGTTGTCTATTTACCGCCGGATATTTATCGCGCTTGATAGGCCGCGTCATTCGTCGTTGTACCTGGTATCCGTTCTTCCTAAGTACCTCCTGAACATGGTCTAGCTTTAGCTTCAAATGCTCAGGGTCACAGAGGTCATGTGCTCTGTTTTTTTAGTGACGTCACAACGGATTGCAGGTGTCGAGGGTGGTGGTGCAACATGGCGTGCAGGTATCTATCTGTGTACGTAGGCTTCCGGTATACGCAGTGTGTTAAGGACCCATCTGGTTTCACAGTCACTTTGACATCCAAGAATGACAACGATCTGTCAGTTTCCATTTCGTAGGTGAATCTCATTTTCGGATGAATGGAGTTAAGGTGTTGCACATATTGATTACTTCCTGCTTACCTCCTTTTACGATACTAAAGATGTCATCCACGTATCTTTTCCAAAGCCTGATGGTCTTGGGCCCGCTGCTAAGCGCCTTTTCTTCAAAGTGTTCCATCCAGATATTAGCCAGTACTGGGGCTACTGGACTCCCCATTACGACACCATCGATCTGGAGGTAATATTGGCCTTGGAAGAGGAAGTAGTTGCCATCTAAGCAGTGTTTTAGTAGATCAATATAGTTGTGAGGCATATCGTTGTCACTCAGTCTGTCCCTCACTACGTCCAGACATTCCTCTCTCTCATTCCTGACTCTGGCCGTAGGTAAGGTAGGTAACGCGCAGAATACGAACACTGATACAATACCACCAGGACCTGTTCACGGAAGACGAGTACAGCAAGTTATACGGTCCCAAGCCATACCAACCACCCAGGCTATATGGTCTGCCTAAGGTACATAAGCCCAACGTGCCACTGCGGCCTATCGTAAGTCAGATTTCTTCGCCTACTTACGACCTTGCGAAGCACGTTGCATCGGTATTGCAGCCATTAGTCGGTATGACACCGTCTTTCGTAAAGAACTCACGTCATTACGTCCAGATCGTACAAAGTATCCGATTAGAACCGGAAGATGTAATGGTAAGCTTTGACGTTGAGTCGCTCTTTACGAATGTACCAATAAGGGAATGTCTGGTCGTAGTGAGGGACAGACTGAGTGACAACGATATGCCTCACAACTATATTGATCTACTAAAACACTGCTTAGATGGCAACTACTTCCTCTTCCAAGATCGATGGTGTCGCAATGGGGAGTCCAGTAGCCCCAGTACTGGCTAATATCTGGATGGAACACTTTGAAAAAAAGGCGCTTAGCAGCGGGCCCAAGACCATCAGGCTTTGGAAAAGATACGTGGATGACATCTTTAGTATCGTAAAAGGAGGTAAGCAGGAAGTAGATCAATATGTGCAACACCTTAACTCCATTCATCCGAAAATGAGATTCACCTACGAAATGCAAACTGACAGATCGTTGTCATTCTTGGATATCAAAGTGACTGTGAAACCAGATGGGTCCTTAACACACTGCGTATACCGGAAGCCTACGCACACAGATAGATACCTGCACGCCGTGTCGCACCACCACCCTCGACACCTGCAATCCGTTGTGACGTCACTAAAAAACAGAGCACATGACCTCTGTGACCCTGAGCATTTGAAGCTAGAGCTAGACCATGTTCAGGAGGTACTTAGGAAGAACGGATACCAGGTACAACGACGAATGACGCGGCCTATCAAGCGCGATAAACATCCGGCGGTAAATAGACAACCGACCTATATGCCCTACATTAGAGGTGTTACGGATAAAATAGGAGACAAGTTAAAAAACTACTCCATTCCGACCGTATTTACACCAGGGGCCAAAGTATACAACATGGTGGGCACACCAAAGGATGTTCTACCGCTACAAACCCCAGGTGTCTATAAAATCAACTGCAGCTGCGGAAGCTCTTACATAGGGCAAACGAAGCGGACTATCGCTGAACGTATAAAGGAGCACATCGCAGCTGTAAAGAACCGTCAAACGAACAAATCGGCGATTGCGGAACATTTACTTCAATCGGGCACCAATCACTGGATTGAATTTCATCGTCCCCAAGTCCTCTCCACGGAACGCCACTTTTATCCAAGAGTTGTGCGTGAAGCGATTGAAATCAGAAAATATAAAAATTTCAATCGGGAAGAGGGCTTCAAATTGTCATCGGCGTGGAATCCTGTGATTCGGCTAACAACACCCCACTTTAATGCGCAGTTGGCGAATGTTCAATATACAGATACGGTTAGTGTGTTTTGCGCCGGTACTTCGAATATCAACGACCCGGGGGTAGAAATAGAATCTTCTACCTCGCACTCGGAGACGTGACATCGCTTCACCAGTCAGCTTGCGACCACGGGACGTGCAACCGTCTCGAAACGTCAAGCAAAATAAGGTATGTAAATACCTAATTTGCATGTTCGCGTTAATTCCCGTCTATATATATATTCTTAAACATGCAACGCGAGTGTTTAAAAGTTTCTACATATAAAGACTTTAACAGTCCAACAGTCCCAAGGTGGTGTCGGGTTCCTCGTCCACAAATCTCTCGTGACCAACGTGGTAAATATCGGGAGTGTGTCGAGCAGGGTAGCGAACCTTATACTCAGAATATCCAAGCGGTATTCGCTGAAGGTCATACAGGTATACGCTCCGACCTCGACGCACCCCGATGAGGAGGTGGAGGCCATGTACGAGGACATATCTCGGGCTATACATGGCTTCAAAACCCATTACACTGTGGTCATGGGAGATTTTAACGTGAAACTGGGCAAACGCGACGCTGATGAGCTGAGAGTGGGGCAATTTGGTTATGGGCATCGGCATTCCCGGGGTCACTTGCTGGCTAGCTTTATGGAGGAGGAAGGACTCTACATGATGAATTCATTCTTCAAGAAGCGAGAATGCCGCAAGTGGACCTGGGTAAGTCCAGACGGTGCCACCAAAAATGAGATCGACTTTATCATGTCGCAGATATTCAATGATGTCACCGTGATCAATTCACTTAAAGTGGGGAGCGATCACCGAATGGTAAGAGGCACATTGAATATCTGTACAAGCCTCGAACGGTCAAGGTTGATAAAGTCCACGCTCCGACCGGCACCGGTTCATATCCAAAACCCCGAGAGCTATCAGCTCGAACTCAAGAACCGTTTCGAATGCCTGGGCGAATGCGTAGATGTGGAAGATTACAGTAACGGGTTCGTGGATGCTGTCCATACAACAGGGGCTAAATTTTTTAAGGCCCAGAAAAGCAAGAGAACCAGCAAAATCTCGGGTCCGACCCTCGAGCTGTTAGAGGAAAGGCGCAAGATGGTTCTGCTATCCTCCGACGACATGCCGAAATATCGGCACCTCAACAGACAGATCTCTAAGTCTCTGACTCGCGATCTCCGCCAATACAACACAAAATGTGTTCGTGAGGCGATCGAGCAGAATAAGGGATCCAAAGTGTTCCAGAGGGATCTGTCTGTTGGGCAGAGTCAGCTGACAAAGCTGAAGACGGAAGATGGCAGAATTGTATCGCCCAAGCCTGAGCTCTTGGAGGAGGTCGAAAGGTTATATGGACAGCTATACACGACAACGCAACAACCCGCAAGTACTCCAGCGTCAGACCCTAGAGCTGGATTGACCCGACACTATACCGAAGATATTCCGGACGTCAGCATGCACGAGATTAGTGTGGCTCTCAAACAGCTTAAAAACAACAAGGCGCCGGGTGATGACGGAATTACGAGCGAGCTTCTGAAGGCCGGCGGTACACCTGCTAGAGAAGCCCTTCGGAAGCTATTTAATTTCGTCATTCTCAAGGGTAAAAAGCCACAGGCGTGGCACAGAGATGTGGTGGTGCTTTTCTTTAAGAAAGGGGATAAAACCCTCTTAAAGAACTACAGACCCATCACACTTCTGAGCCACGTCTACAAGCTGTGTTCGAGGGTCATCACGAGTCGTCTCGAGAGCAAGCTAGACGACTTCCAGCCTCCCGAACAAGCCGGTTTCCGTAAAGGCTATAGTACCATAGACCACATATATACGCTGCGGCAGGTTATACAGAAGTCAGAGGAGTATAACCAGCCCCTATGCTTGGCGTTTGTGGACTATGAGAAAGCCTTCGATTCGATCGAAACCTGGGCGGTGCTACAGGCTCTCCAACGGTGAAGGATTGACTACCGATATATCGAAGTGCTGAAGTGTTTGTATGAGAACGCCACTATGTCAGTCCGCCTCCAGGACCAGAGTTCGAAACCTATTCAACTCCAGCGAGGGGTGAGACAGGGGGATGTCATATCCCCGAAACTGTTTACCATTGCGCTGGAGGTTGTTTTCAAGATTTTGGACTGGAATGGACTCGGCATCAACATCAACGGCGAGTACATCACTCACCTTCGATTCGCAAACGATATCGTAGTCATGGCTGAGACCATGGAAGACCTAGGCACAATGCTCGATGGCCTCTGTAGAGTCTCCAAACAAGTAGGTCTTAAGATGAACATGGACAAGACGAAAATCATGTCGAACGTCCATGTTGTACTTGCTCCTATTCAGGTTGGGAACTCTACGCTCGAAGTTGTCGACAAGTATATCTACCTGGGACAAGTAGTCCAATTAGGTAGGTCCAACTTCGAGAAGGAGGTCAATCGTCGAATCCAACTCGGTTGGGCAGCGTTCGGGAAGCTACGACATATCTTCTCGTCCGATATCCCGCAGTGTCGATCGTGTCGATGATCGATTCGCAGAGTACCGGGGAAGTACTACCCTCTCACAGAAAATCGACGTCAAGTAACAGTACCCAAAACTGCTGCGTTTCGTTCGGTGAGTGAGAGTGCCGGAGGCCCTATTCCCCATTCCTTCTCCCTCATCCCACTCATCATCCCATCCCTTTTCCCAACCTCAAGGGGCGGCAACGCACTTGTGACTCCTGTGGTGTTGCTTGTGTCCATGGGCAGCGGTAATCACTTACCATCAGGCAATCCGTCTGCTCGTTTGCCGCCTATTACCATAAAAAAAGAAGTGTCTCAAGACGAAATTCTTTGACCAGTGTGTGTTGCCAGTGATGACTTACGGATCAGAGACGTGGTCGCTCACTATGGGCCTTATCAGAAGGCTCAAGGTCACTCAGAGGGCGATGGAGAGAGCTATGCTTGGAGTTTCCCTGCGAGATCGAATCAGAAATGAGGAGATCCGCAGTAGAACCAAAGTCGCCGACATAGCTCTCCGGATAGCCAAGCTGAAGTGGCAGTGGGCAGGGCACATAGCTCGAAGAACCGATGGCCGTTGGGGCAGAAAGGTTCTGGAGTGGCGGCCACGTACCGGACGACGCAGCAGAGGTAGGCCCCCCGCAAGGTGGACCGACGATCTCGTCAAGATCGCGGGAGGCGGTTGGATGCGGGCGGCTCAAGACCGGTCTGTGTGGAGAACCTTGGGAGAGGCCTATGTCCAGCAGTGGACGTCGTTTGGCTGATATGATGATGAAAGATTTTAAATGTGTTCCAACTCTTTTCATTTATGTCATCGTTAATAGATAACTGATTTAAGTAAATCGGGTCTTTAAACCGAATTTTTTTTTTTAGTCGTTTTTTTTTTACTAAAACCTCTCTGTATTGCTCGGTTTAGTAAAATTTAATTTTATATCATAGAGTATTTTTATTATTACAACAAAAATAAATTAATTCAAAATAAATTATAAATACTAATCGATTTAATTTTTTGCTTGAATAAAGTATTTATTTGTATTAACATAAGGTACATGCATCACTGGTCTAGACTACTGCCCCGCGCATCCCGCTTCGTGCCCCCGCGTAGTTCCTAAAAAGGATTACTGCGCAGCCTTCTGTGCGAACTTCAGAGCCGCCATCATAGAACGGCTGAAGTGTAGTCGTGCCAATCTTCTTGCAAACACAAACAAACTTTGCACTGATAATATTCCTTAAAGAAAACCCAATAGCCCTTTAGTGCCTTGGCAATTACTTCGGGACATTGAAAACAAAAAATACTTTTATTATTTGACAATTAGATATATATCGCTCTTTTCCGAGCTCCAGATACCCACGTCACTAAATGCATCCCATCTGGCTCCTGCGAACCCCTGTTCTCCTGGTATTCACGTCCACACATTAGCATATAAATTAATGCGGCTAATCGTCTCAAGATTTATCGCTCGGCTATTAGTGAAATGGTGAGCTATAAATCTTCTACCAATGTGTTACCACTTTGCAAATACACACACATTATGTTGTATTTTTCGGTAAATCACAACGTGTTTTAAGGACTTCTACTACTTATTTTATTTTTTATTTTCAATAGAAACCTCACCAAAGCTACAAAAATACTCACGCTAGTGACTTTTATCCTGAGTTAAACTCGCCAGAGTTTTTTTTATACATATGATACCGATCGATGATGCTCGTTGTAACATTCAATCAACGCTAATAAACGTTCACACATCAAATTGTCCATGATGCACGCGGTTCTGACGTTGGTCAAAGTCGGTGACAAGTGGACGCATACAAAAATCATTAGAGCGCTTATTCAGCCACACGTGTTCCTGACCGTAAGCGGATTCAATTTTAAGGGTCCGATATTATTTTCCAGTCGTATGTAATATATGCACGCTGGTCACAGAATAATCTGAGAGAATACTGCATCTTACTTTAATTTAAAACTGAAACGGTCTATTGATCCATGAAGCGTTGGTCAACATTTCCACGCTTTTAGGTTTTGATTGTAGTATTAAAGACAACGTTATTTTTTTAATTTATTTTAAGTACTGATTTCCACAAATATGGGTGAGGAAATAATATAGATTCTATACCTTATGCGTTTATTTCAACCATTTTTTTAAGTCCATCATTTCAGCCCGATCCCGTGGGAATTTTGGGTAATCCTCCTATAGATGCCAAATTTCAGCCACTTACGTCCAATAGTTTTGGCTGTAGCTTGTCTGTAAGTCAGTTAATAACGCAAGGATTATATATATACAGACAGATATGACGGTTGTAACGTATGTCCAGTACCTACCGAATATGCGTCATAATACCGTCCATACGCTCGGCCAATCAGAGAAGGCCATCGTCCATGCTCGTGGAGTTTGCCTTTTAAGGTAATACACCGACACCAACTCTGATGGAGAGTTCTGGTATATAAAGGAGCCTACAGAGAGGCCGGGACCGCTACTCTATCGTCACTCTGCCTGAACGACGTGCTACGTCTACGTCTCATCTTGAGTAATTAATTTTACAAAGTCGTTAAGCCGTACGTGTATCCTTGTCACAGCTGTGGGTTCCAGGTCCACCTAGAGGCTCCGGGCTACGCCACACTGCTACTCTACGCTACACTAACTCTTCTTCCGCCTTCTCTTCACTTCACCTGCACCGTCTTCGACGACACTTCTACCGACGAGTCTGACCCTACCCAGCTCATCGCGCGCACAGTACCAGCGCCTACCCGCTGAAGCCAACGGTCTGCGATTATCTACCCCTATTATCTAATTGTTTAAAACATTTAGTCGGCCTTTTCAATTAAAACGTGAGGTACTTACGTAATATTATTTAATGTCTGGTTCAAAAAATTACGTAATACTAGAGGACGCCAGCAGCTTCTTCTTTTCAATTTAAGAGCTGTGCTCTTGTCGGTGGAGTGTACGCCATATATTTCGGTCTTCGGCCAATACCTTGACCTCTTTATACGACATGACCTTTGCTACGCCTGCATTTTTTTTAAATTTACCCGTTTTGGTCGATCCCGTGGGAATTTCGGGATATCCCTTCTTAGTGCACCCCTACGGTCCCCAAGGAACATACATGCCAAATTTCAGCTTCCTGCGCATAATAGTTTCGGCTGTAGCGTGTCTGTCAGTCAGTCAGTAACGCAAGGATTTTATATATTAAGAAGATGATAAATGTTATACTGAATAATATAATAAAATGATATCTAGTGAAATTATATAATATAATAGTCTTTTTTTATTCAACATATCTTATTGCGCGCTGGGCGAGGGCTACAACAATAGTAACAACTAGTGACTCTAACTAGTATATGAATATAAATAATTTGCTCCTGCATGCCTTTGCCTTATTAACATCATCATCCTTACGTTTTTTTTCCGGCCACTTTCTTTCTTTAATCTCATGAGTTGTTCGCAGTAGAGTGCATAATCGATGGTCCTGCCTGGTGGTAACAGCTCATAATGAATAATGCCCTTCCAATCCCACCACACACACAGCATCACCTTGTTGCGATTTAACCCGGATTTCACCACAGTCTGTGAAGCCTGACCGGCCTTTGACCACGATCTTTTTCGCACGTTCTTGTCGTATGTGATCCACTTTTTATCACCAGTTAACAGCTTCTTCAAAAATGGTTCGGTTTCATTACGTCGTAATAAAGAATCACAAATAAGTACACGGTTCATTAGGTTTCTTTCAGTGAGCTCGTGAGGTACCCAAATATCGAGCTTTTTGTGTACCCAGTTTTTTTCAAATGCGCCAAAACTGTTTTGTGGTCAATTCCCAGTTCTTCAGCTACGTCGTAACTACAGATATGCCGATCTTGCTCCACTTTTTAAAAAATGGCATCCATTTTATCCGTAATAGGGCGACCAGAGCGAAAAAATTTTTACTACTCTCACAGACACTGCACTAGGTCCATAAACATCGCATTTTTTTTCGCGGCTTGCGTTGCATTTTTACCTTTTTTGTAGTAAAATTTTAAAATGTGTCTAATTTTGGTTTTAAGTTCACCCTATTATTATGCTTTTATCTTAGAACTAGCTTTTTCTGCAACTAAATATTTAAAGACTTCTTATAGACTACTGCACTAGACTTTATTAGAGGAAAAGTGAGTGGTAGTATACACATGTTCACTCACCAGACTGGTCTTCTAATATTTTCTACTAGCTGATAAACTTCATTAACTCTATCTAATCCGGCAGTCAAACCCAAATCCTTGTGAAAACATAAGCGCCAATCTATTTACAACGCCTAATCCATGCGTCATTTCTCCCTTATAGCTTCTTCCTCTACGTCAGCCTTTCTCAAAGTGTACGTTGACACGCTCTTGTTGGCACTGGGGACCTACTGTGGCTCTAGGGAGCCTATAGTACAAGAAAAGCAATATCCTATTTTCCTGTAGTACTATGTACAATTAAGGAGACCATGCAGATCATCGTCTTACCGTAATCTCAGTTTCAGCCCGGGGTCCCCATACTCGTCTAATGATATTTGAATATTAGCTTTTTCACAGAGCGACTGCCGTCTAACCTCTGCATCTCAAAGGGATCGTGTCATTAACACGCTTTTATTAGGTCGTGGTGTATGTAACTAACTGTGTAATGGAATCTAATAGTACGAGATCCCACGACAAATTAGTGCACTCATCGAGTTTTTGCTTAAAACCAAATGTTTAAGTATATTTATGATTAGGAGAATACATATCTTCTAGGTTGCCTATTAAAATTTGGCCGCAAGTATGTTTAATTAAGTGATTGTTAATTGATTTTTGGAAGATACTTTCGTTCATTCGTTTTATAAGTAAATTATCGTCTACATCACGGCTATACATATAAAGAATCTGACAAACCACGGTTGCCATTATTCACCTGGCCGCACCTCCTCGCAGCCAAGTGTAACCAGGTATGATTTCGATACATTTTTACGTTCATAACGTTTATTTATGATTTATATATCAAATGAAAGCTATTTTTTTCTGATTCTGATTATATATGGTTGCCTAATTAAATCCAGCCGCAAATAAGGGTTGCCGGCTGTTGAAGATGGTAAATATTTAAGGTAGAGTAAAAGAGAGTTATACGCGTAACATAATGTGTCAGACAGCTCCTGAGAATAAGGAATATACATAGAAACCGCATAAAAACAGCAGTTATACCCAATATATTTACTTTGACTTATGAATTCTTTCTAGTGTTGGAGTAAGATATTATAATATATACAAAAGACTTTTCGAATTTTCGTCGGTTCACAATAAATTTGATAATATAGGAATTTAAACTTTCGTGGTCATTTAAACTTGTTTTAAATTGTCTTTCTGGATATATACCACGTACCTTTGTTTGGAGTAACTGATATTTCGGCACTGTTGCAAGCGCCATGTACATCCGTGAACATGGCGCTTGCAACAGGTTACTCCAAACAAAGGTACGTGGTATATATCCCGAAAGACAATTTAAAATAAATTTGATAAGTTAGAATAACGTTAAAATTTGAAATAAATCATCAGATCTGGTTTACTCAGAATAAACATCGATAGAATGATGATAATTCCTCAATCAAGTAAATTAAGGAATATATCAAATATAAATATCAACAAAATAATTTGAACGTAGGAAAGAGTCATAATAATGTTATTTATGTCATCCGTTCAAAAAATAGATCTGCATTTATGTAAGCAACTACAGGAGCCAATAAACAAATTGTGGTTCTTCGCTGAGTCAAGCAGACCTTGAAGTTTCAGTATCTTCAATGTCTGCTTGCCTCCAGGTACAGTATAGTTAATTTGACTGGCAATAAAAAAATAAACCGTTAGATTATTTCTCCCATGACCAAACCTCACACGTGCACTGAAATGCTTTATTTATTTTACTTAACATTCTAACATGAATAAAGCAAACGATATTTATTGTAACAACGGAAACCACTTTAAGCAGTGTCAAAGTCAGTGAAAATATCATTTTAACGCATCGGTTTTCAAATTTACTGCATGAATCTCTGGTTACTAGAAGCTTGGCTTGCTATGATGAAGGAAAACATCATGACAAAATTGCATGGCTTAGTAGTTGTTTGCAGCAGATGGTTTTACAAAAAAACATTTATAAACGAATAAAAATTGAGGATACTCTATCGTGAAACAATATTTTTATTGAAATATTGTAGTATAGCTAATACATCACAATAAACTACCTTTTTATGCGATAAGTTAGACCCGCGGTGTACTGAAGCTAGTCTGTAAAATTTAAGTATCGATAAAGTTATAACGTTACTATGTTAATACGTCACAATCTTTATACGAATAATTATCAAAATGTCTATGACCGAAGACCGAAGTCTCAAAGTTTTAAATCAAGTTCTATTACATTTTAACAGGTAATGGGTGGCCATATGGCCACCTATGTCAGATTATTAGTGACGGTCTTGGGGTCGTATGCCTCCATCTAATAGTTATATAATCTAAGGGTTGACTAGTTGACTAGCATTTGACGCATGCGCAATGGCTTAAAAGCGTCGCAGAGCTGTCAATCGTTCTCGTCTGACAAATGATGTCACGCATAGGGTGAAGTTCCCCAGTGGCGGACACCTAAGGTTTTTAGGAAATAAAATAAAAACTATTTTAAGAAATGTAAGTTTAATTAATTTTGAATTTGTTGACTCAACAAATTATGAAATCTTAATCTAGCAACAAAAATAGGATTTCTGTATAAATGTAATCAGGAACTTCAATTAAGTTTAGATAAAGAAAAATGTTATTGTAAAAACTGGCACCTAGTACCGGACACACAATTAGTTTACAGACTAGCGCCGGACATCTGCAAAACATCGGCCATTGATCGTGTATATCTCGACGACGTCTCCACATTCAAGAACTTCTGCACAAGCTTCAAAAGCTCACCCTTGGCATCTGGAGCACTGTAACCATGTGTCTTCATCATGATTCGTCGTGACACGTGTTTTTCTATGTTGAATATTTGAGATAGTGACATCTTTTTGTTAGCTTACCTCCACTTTTCCCATAAACTTTCATAAGTTTGGTTTGTCTACATTTTAAATTTATTGTTATTTTTGTACTTGATGCCCATTTCTTTTCTTTTTCCTGAGATAACATGATTTTTGTCTCTGCAGCTACAATTCTACACGACGGTGATGACGTTAAAATTTCACTTATTTCACTTTCTCACACATTTTATTTGTCAAGTTGCTAATCTGTTCATCGTGAAAGCAGGTAATTTTAACAATTTTAGAATATTCTGACCAACTGCTAAACAAAAAGTAGTCGACGTCTTCATACTGCTGGTTCCAGGTTTTTTGTTAAGATATTTGATCACTAGACAGGTTTTCATGGCAGGGTGTGTGTTACTTTTTTTTCACATTCACACAACACTATCTAGTCCCAAACTAAGCAGAGCTTGTACTCTGGGTACTAGATAATCTAGATTCATCCACACAAATGTTTGACTTGAGCGGGAGTCGAACCCGCGACCTTCGACGTAGCAGTCGCTCACACTCCCGCTACGCCAACCGGCATATTTTACGAATTCCGATGGCACTGAATGGAATATAACCTTATATAGAATAATTACATAATAGAGTAACGTGACGCAATGCTTTGCCGCCATAAACAGCAAAATACTGCTACCGCTGTGCCCAGTCGCAGCACTGGAAAACCGCGATGTGTAATCCTGTATTGATATGTTATCCCGCACCTCTTCCACATATTTTTAAATTGTTGCTCACGATTTAAAAATATGTGGAAGATTACTTGTCAAGATAGTGTAGGTGTTCGGCGCTAGGTGCCATCCGGCGTTACGGGACTTCCCCCTATAACTCTCTTTCACTCTACTTTAAATATTTACAATCTTCAACAGCCGGCAACCCTTATTTGCGGCTGGATTTAATAAGGCAACCATATATAATCAGAATCAGAAAAAAATAGCTTTCATTTGATATATAAATCATAAATAAACGTTATGAACGTAAAAATGTATCGAAATGACGACCGGTTGGCGCAGCGGTAGTGTAAGCGACTGCTACGCCGATGGTCGCGGGTTCGATTCCCGCTCAAGTCAAACATTTGTGTGCATGAACATGGATGTTTGTCTTGGTCTGGGTGTTTCTATGTATAATATGTATGTATTTACAAAAAAAAAAGTATATATGTATGTTTATCCATTATCTAGTACCCATAGTACAAGCTCTGCTTAGTTTGGGACTAGATGGTGTTGTGTGAATGTGGTAGAATATTATTAAGAATATTATATTATTAAAAAAAAAAAAAAAAAAAAATCATACCTGGTTACACCTGGCTGCGAGGAGGTGCGGCCAGGTGAACAATGGCAACCGTGGTTATTCAGAATCTTTATATGTATAGCCGTGATCTAGACGATATTTTACTTATAAAACGAATGAATGAAAGTATCTTCCAAAAATCAATTAACAATCATTTAATTAAACATGCTTGCGGCCAAATTTTAATAGGCAACCTAGTATATATGTATTCTCCTAATCATAAATATAGGTTCTTAAAAATTTGGTTTTAAGCAAGAACTCGATGAGTGCATTAATTTGTCGCGGGATCTTAGACTATAAGGTAACTAATTTTACCATCTTCCAAGGGTCGTAGCGTAGTAAAAATTTGCAGCCGTATGTAGTTCTGATGACAATACAATAATATGGTAGGTACTGTCGAACTGACCTGATGATGGAGCCGGGAGATATGAACTGGAACTCGATATTATGTTACTAACTATGTAATGGAATCTAAGGTAACTAATTTAACCATCTTCCAAGGGTCGTAGCGTGATGAAAATTGGCAGCTGTATGTAGTTCTGATGACAATACAATAAATGGTACGGTCGAACTGATGCTGATGGAGCTGGAACATATGAACTGGAACTTCATTATGGAAAATCGTATCATAGCTGTTTTGAATTTCTTAGGAAAGCCTTGTAATGACCTTTGACCACGATCAGGTTTCAAGGTCTGATGATGAAGCCGGAAGATAGGCACTAGCATTCTATGATGGAATATCGTATCATAGTCGTGTTTGCACTTGTGAGAAAGGCCACCTAATGTACTTTGATCACGATCAGGTTTCAAGGTTATAACAAACCAATTATATATTGTAGACCACGCAGTGGTGTACTTAGGGTCCCTTACTTTTCCGGCTGGACAGGCGTCTGTGGCCCTAAGTAAAGTATGTCTCACTCAATCACTTAGTGGTCTCCAGATTGAATAGCTAGATTGTTCTAGGCAGACATATAAAACACCATGCAATACAGACGCACTGGTGGAGATGGAGAGGATGCGGGCTCATTCGCCTACCCACTTAAGATAAATGTACAAATGGTAAAAATATTTCGTTATCAAATACCAAAAAGTATAAAAGAAATTAATAGTTTACAAAACAATACAAAAACACGCTTTTATATATGCACGTAAAAATAAAAAAAATTAGTTATGGATCGTTCAAGTTGTCTCTATTTTTGGGCTGAAGTGTCAACTATGTGCTTTTAATTATAATATTTGATTGTAAAAGCGTGGGGCGCTGGAACAGGAAAGACATTATTGTTACCAAATACTAATACTAACTTCCTGGCGGAAGCTGCATGAGGTCGCACAAGAGCATAACACTTATGCCGTCAAAGCATCAGGCACTCTACATTTTGGCACTGTTGACGCATTACACTTATGTACTCAATTTCTTGAAAGAGTAGGCATTAAAAATGTCGATGAATGTCGTCTCTCCTCGCTGCTGGCGCATGTTTTGTCTGAGTTCGACAAACTGGTACTTTGAACTGACTGTTTAATGTAGAGCCACCTACTAGTCGTGCTGCAACTCCAGTTAGGGCGCCAATCTGTGTTACCTGCTTCCTGTAACATTGAATGATTTTTCAACAAGTTAAACAAGAACGTATTTCCTGTTCCAGCGCCCCACGCTTTTACAATCAAATATTATAATTAAAAGCACATAGTTTACACTCCCAAAAATAGAGACAACTTGAAACAACGATCCATAATTTATTTTTTGTTTTTACGTGCGTATATAAAAGCGTGTTTTTCTAGTCTTTTCTATTAATTTATTTTATTTATTCATTTATGATGGGTTTAGTCATGGGTACCCATAACGATTGCTAAAGATCTTTATGACAGCCGGGACCGACAGCTTAACGTGCTCTCCGAGGCACAGTCACTATGGGACACTATGCTAATCAAAATAATTGGTTCTTTAAATGTCCAGTAGATGAAAAACGCCTAATTACAAAACAAAAACCACCAAATTATAAACTAGATTTAAAAAATCCTGACGACATTTAGAAGGCTTTATTATTTTATTTGACTTTGACTTTTGGCCCAGCCAATTACAGAGATAGAAGCTAATACTACGTTTTATAAATTTAAACAACTATTTGATCTATGTTGTACAATAAAGCGGCATAAGTTTGAGAAGTTCTGCTCTATATTGTCTTTAAAATAATTTCATCAAGCTAAGGTGTTCAATAAAGTGAAGCTCTAAAGAGTTACTGCGTACATGTTCATTTTATGAATATTGGAGCCTCTACTTGATGAAGTAAATGAACCGCTCTTATCTACGCGTTTATAAGTCTACAAGGGTCTATATACTAGTCTATAGCATACCATGTTTAAAGAGGGATTACGTACATACCTACATATAAATTAAATTGTTTGACGAAATACTGACGTAATTTTTTTTAAGACTACCATCTGTTGCTAGGAATTATTTATATTCCCTGCGGATTGAACACATATAATAACATAAAAACAAGGGACAAAAAGACAACAGAACCGAAAACAGAATGGAAATCATATGTTCAATTTTCGTTTGGGATATCTTTATTAATATATGTATAATGTTAGTAAAGTATATTATTAGTAAAGCTAAAGAGTTTGTTTATTTAAAGAAAAAAAAAGAAAAACACATTTATTCTATTTATGAAGACACATACAACTTATTTTTTTTTTTTTTTTGTTCACTACGGTGGTAAACTCTCCTTATGAGTCGTCTCAACTCCGCCAACCCAGCCATTAAAACGGCTGGGCTTGGGACTGGCAGAGGAGGTATGTGGAGGCTCTCCCCTACAGGCGTTCGGGGCATACCCACAATAAAAACCACCGCGGTGTCCCTACGGGTCCCGTGTGTTGGCGGGGTCACGCGAATCGCGATTAGCATACTTTCTCGCGACCCCGCCCGGGATTGGTCCGCCGTTGGTGTTGGCGGGCCCCGTCTCGTCATGATCTCGCAATCATCCATCAAACTTCTTGCATCCATCAAACTTCTCGCATCCATCACCTCACAAAGCTACTTGGGAGGCGGCGAGGACACGCGCCGCCTCCCGCCTTTTGGCGGACAGGGAGCAGCCCCAGCGCTCACCGTCCGCAGGCACTGAATTCAGGGTGGTCGGAGGTCGTCTCTTGCTCGACGTCCCCGACGCCCGGACCTACGGTTGGGGAGAGGGCGATGTATTTCCCTCTCCCGCTCCGCCGCCTCCTTGCTCAGCATGACTGCTTCGCAGAAGGAGGTGACGGCGTTCCAAGACCTCTCACTCCGGACCATAGACAGAACTACGGCCGGGAGCGAGAGGACAACCGTATTCAGAGCCGCGACCAGATCACGGCGCTGCGATGCCCAAGATGGGCATTCCGCCAAAGTATGCAACGCCGTGTCTTCGACAGGGTCGCGGCTGCTGCCACAATGGTGGCATCCGGGCGTTTCCTCCCGGCCTATCCTCCACAAATACCGGCCAAAACAACCATGGCCGGTAAGGATTTGAGTCAACCGGAAGGTGAGGACGCCGTGACGTCTCTCCAACCACTCATCAACCACGGGACTTACCGCCACTATCGTGGCGTGCCCGACATACAACTTATACACTAACTTAACCTAACATAAACAATCGGATCCCAACTCAGCATAATGCCATCTTACAACACAAGATCTTATTTGTTTTATTGGTTGAACGCGCCCATCTCAGGATACTACTAATCGTATTTGAATAATTATTTTAGTGTACGAAAGCTCAGTTATCGATTAAGGCCCATCATCATCATCCTAGCGCCAACCCGGTCGTGCGACCGATCGTCGCACGACCGGGATAGCGGAAGAGCAGCGGACCCCGGGTTCCAACTCGGGGTCCGCTTTTCTGCTTAATCTTCTCCACGTCGCTCGGTCTTCGGCACGCATATCAGATCTTACGATGTGAAGCCAGCATTTCTTAGGCCTGCCACGTTTGCCGGGGCCCGGCGGGGGCGGCATGGCGGCATGGCTAGACATTTATTCGCCACCTAAAGGGCCGGTTGTCGTAAGACGTGGGCGTACCAGGATAGACGCCACTCTTGCAGTTTATCCGCAATGTCACGGACACGAAGACTGCCACGGATGAGGGAGTTCTTAATGCGGGCCTTAACCGCGTACATAACACCACACATGTAGTGCAGCATATTCATCTCCGTGACACGCAGACTCTGCTTGTGTCGCTCAAGCACTCTCGATTAAGGCTAATGGCCTTATATAACATCGCGCTATGACTCACAAGTGCAGAGCAGTAGCCCTAAATACCAGCCACGTGGTCTTCGCTTCGCGTACTTTATAAATATATCAGCACTGATACGTAGTATATATTTATTATCTTGAAAGCGAATTGAAAACATTTAATTAAGGATCTTTAAATGAGTTTATTAAAGAGACGCCAATGAGTTTATTAAAGAGACATAATTAAGATCATAATCCATTCGCTAAAACTGCTGTCTTCACAACTTTAGCGTTGAAATTGGAAACTGAGACCACGTTAATATGGATGGCCTACTGATTTATTAAATAGTGACTGCGACATTGGCCTGTGGCAGTGATGATCTGTATATCTGAATACTGGTCGCATGTCCGCACAAAGCTAATTCTCATAATAACTTATTATCAACGTCCTAGTAGGCATAATCTTTAAAAGAACATAAACATGTCTATTGTTTTTGATACGTACTTTTACACGGATAATGTAAAGACTAAGCGACGTACTATAATTAGGCCGATTTATGTGAAAGATGTTCCTATTAGTACGGGAGCCCATGAAGGGATTTTGGGATTTACTCGAGCGCGTCAGATATTGATAACATCCCTGTCCTACGTATTTTTAATAGAGTAGGAATGTTAATCTGATCATTTGCATAATAGAAGTAAGATTTCAAAATGTAAAAACAAGAAAATTAATCGAGCGTGTCATATTTTCTGAGGCGATGTTAAGTAAACCTAAAAAAGGCTCTCATTGAATAATCTGTCAATTTAGGTGTCACGCAAACTCGTGGCCATTATTATAAAGTTGCAAATGTGAAAGAGTGAATTCGCCGTTTTGAAATACTCAAGCGCGTCAGATTAAGATTCTTTATCCTAACGTCCTTAACGTGCTTACTCATAATCTGACCATTATCAGGAAGGAAAAAGGCAACAGTTCTTTTAAAAAAATTTGAAAGTCTATAGGCGCTCCCCGCACCGATGAAAAATTATACATTATTTATGTGTTTATCTTTTTATCATCTAAGCTTTGCAACCCAATAGGTCTCTATGACACTCGAGTAAATCCCAATTTAGCATCGTGGGCTCCCCACCTACTATATGGGCGTAGACAGGAGGGGCAGCTATTTAAACTTCCCTGCTATCTACTGCTTTTGATAATAGTTATTTTGCTATACTTTATAATGTCCGTTAACAAATACATCGATGGCTTCTGTAGTCTACTAACAAGTAGGTCTTGCGATAAACAGGGATAAGACGCAAATCATGTCTCAAGTATCTATCCGTCTCGTTGGGAACTTTTACTTGAAATAGTTAAGAAGTAAAACCGGCCAAATGCGTGTCGGGCCACGCGCAATGTAGGGTTCCGTAGTTGCCCATAATGGCCATTATTGATAATAACTTCTGTTTCACATGGAACTAAAAACGGGCATCTTTAAGATTAAGCTAGCGCTCCCAATGTAAACTCACAGAAATAGGTATTTATAAGTTAACCGACGATTACTCGTAAACTAGTGATGTCTACTTAGCCATGATAGTTTTCCTTATAAATTCGTTATATGTACTACATTTGTGATTTTTTTCACCTCTTACAAATTAATAGTTTAGCCGGCAGAGGGTGGGGACACTGGAGTCTAACAATTTTTTTCAATTCAAAGGTTGATATTTGACAAACCAATCACTTGATCGAAAAATGATTTGAGCAAACAAATAATATTTTTTTAAAACCTATCCAATGATACCCCACACAATGGGGTAATCAACCAAAAAAAAATTCAACCCCACTATATATGTAGGGGAGAGACCCTTAAAAAAATATTTTCCTAAATGTTATTCTACAGTTCTGTTGCAATATCGTATGTCTATATTCATGTCAAATATCAGCTTTCTAGCACCAGGCGTCTTTGAGCTAGGCTGCGGACGGACAGACGGACGGACATGACGAAACTATAAGGGTTCCTTGTGGACTACGGAACCCTAAAAAGGCTACAACATACCTTCACGTCTGATATCTCGAACCTCTCAAGATGAAAGTCTTTTGATCAGTGTTTGTTGCCAGTGATGACACCAACGAATCAGAGAATATGTGGTCGCTCACTATGGGCCATACCAGAAGGCTCGAGATCATTCAATGGGCTATTTAGAGAGTCTATTTATGGCGTTTCTCTGCGAGATCTACCGGTATAGCTCTAGGATAGTCACGCTGGAGTGGCAGAGCAGGGCACATAGGTTGAAGAACTGACAGCAAACTCACGGAGCGATTGTAGGTATAGGAAGGTAAACAGGTTGAACAGAAAAAATATTTTTTATCGTGTGTTAAATTTTAGGTCAACCTCATAGGATCATACAACTCATTGAATCAATATACTTCTTTTACGTACGATTCAAGGTATTGGAATATGCATCTCATTTTGTCAAGAGGTTCTGAACCGATCCACCAATTTGTATGCTCCAAAAAGTATACGGGACGCACGTTTCAAAGTGAATAATGAAAAATAAATGATCAAACTGCGGTCCATTTGCTTCAATTCTTGTAAGAAAGGTGCCATAGAAAACACACACTAAATTAAGCTTCGTTTCCGAGATATAGGTAGCCAAAACGTATTTGTAAAACTACACTTACAAGGAGCAAAAGAGTTGCTACTTGCTACACACCCGAATTCTCAATTTCTTGATGACTTTTGTTCAAAAGCGCAAGCTGCTCTATACTTATGCTTAGAAGTGATATGTTAGGTAAATAATATGTTTGTTAAACTTTGAGATAAAAGTTCTCTCCTTTATTCCTTACTCGGCTAACTATAGATCTCTCGACTCTAGCCTGCATTTGCATTACACTAGCGGTTTTGCGGTCGCTGCATGGCGGAAGCAACAAAGCCCTATAAATTGTAGTTTCTTAATCACCTTCTTTTCAAATACTTATATGACCGAGCTTTTAACCAGCCCAAACTTGTTCATGTTATAATGGCCAGGTCTTGACATGACAGATACGAAAACTTTATAGACATCCACTGCCTGCTTGAATTTAATACCCTCAGCGCAAAAATAATAGAAAACTTTACTCTAACCGTACAACTATGCCTAAAACTAATTTTCCTACAAATCCTAAAGATACAATATTAGTACGCAAGTTAAAACTTCACCATTAAGCTGGGGGATGATGGCCGCTCCGAATAGTTATTTTAATGTAAATTTATGCACAACCCTTTGTTTTGTTGATACTACTAGGTACAAGTGTCGTCTGATTACCATAAATTGCAACTACGATTAGTTAGACCATAATAGCTACGGTTGATTAATTCTGAGAGGTACTAGGCTGTCATGAAACGATAGGATAACTTGGAACTCCGATGTTAGCGCACGGCTTAATGTATTCAGCGAAGATGTTAATCGAATGGTCTAGATTTCGAAGTTTGATTTATGTGATAAGTACCACTTGGATATTATATTACTTACGTAATTATACTATATTTTACTAGGGTGGGCTTTGCATCAACTCGCCATATGTGTAACCTACGGATCGTTACAAAGTGATTATTATTAATGCAAGCAGTGGTTCCAAACCATACAACATAATTTTGAACATAAAAAGCATCAACTAATAATATACACATTGGGATGAGAAGATTGAACGTGCTTAGTTTCCATTTTATTAACAGTCACTTATAACTTTCTAAAGAAAACTTCCCTTTGCAAGAACTGAACAAAAGTACATTAACTGCGACGTGCTTTTGTCTGCTGGAAACGTAGAATTTGGCAAATCCGGGTTTGGGTAGTTCTTCAGAGACAAAATTTTCCATGTCTATGGGAATATTTCTGTAACCAACTGACAGAAGGACCTGTAATTTTTTTTGTACAGTTGTCTTTATCCCTATCTTGGCCAAATTATATATTTGAAATAATTGCAGTCTAGATACAAAACAAAAATATTTGAACCTCGTTCTTCTAATTCATATGGCGTGTCCGTTTGCCATTTTCCGGAATAAAATTGTCGATGTCGCATTTTCCCTTTGATAAATCAATATAAATTAACATATTATCGAGAGAAAACGAATAGCCCTCTTAAAAAAAATATGTCTAAGACTGCACAGTTTTGTTTGTTTGTTTTTGGTTGGCGTAATGGTTTAAGCAGCTGCCTCACCGCTTGACACTGCGCCGAGTGTTGTGGGTTCGATTCCCACACAAGAAAACACTTTGCGTGATCCATAAATTGTTGTCTCGTCTGGGTGTTCATTGTGTCCGTTGGTTGCATGTTTGTAAAGTCCCCCGCGACACAAGATTTATTCGACAACAAAACAAACAAGTATCCGGTTGTTCGAGTCTTGCCAATGGTCAGTATTTGCACAGACACAACCAAGTGGCCAGGATAAACCATCAGCAACTAGCCCTTAAATATGATCTCATTGGTTCTGAGGTACCGTACTACAGATATGTGCCCGACCCAGTTCTCGAAAATGGTCGTGCATTGTTGTACTGGGACCGGTCTATCATTACAGACAGAACTATTGTAGCCAATAAGCCTGATATTGTAGTGATAGACCGAGCAGAGCGACTCGCAATGATAATCGATATCACCATACCGCATGACGGCAATCTCGTGAAAGCAGAAAAAGAAAAAGAGATTAAATATTTGGACCTAGCTCACGAGATTGTTGACATGTGGGATGTGGATTCGGCGATCATTGTACCGATAGTCGTGTCGGTGAATGGATTAATCGCCAAGAGCCTCGACCAACACCTAAAGAGGCTCACACTAGACAGCTGGATCAAGTCTTTGATTCAGAAGGCAGTTCTTCTCGACACGGCGCGCATCGTGAGGAAGTTCTTGTCTCTGAGGCCCTAACCACCGGTGGCTTGGTCCCTGTTCCCGACACTGGTGGGTCTCCGAGGTCCCTTTTATATTTCTAAAGGATTTTTTTTTTCAAATGAAATATACTTTATTAATATAAAAGAAACTATGAGTAAGATAATAAATGGAGTGAATAATAATGCCTCGTTGATCTCGCGGCATAAATGTGCGCGTGGGATTGGGAGGTCTCGGGTTCGATTCCCGGGTCGGGCAAAGTGTTATACTTTGCCCGACCCGGGAACTCACGGGTTTTTCCGTTAGGAAATTCTCAGTAGCAGCACGGAGTCTGGTAATGTGCCCGGTACGACAATAGGCTCGCCCCCTATTACGTGGGACCTAAAAATTCATGGCGAAATGTGGGTGTAATATTACACCTCTGCTTACCCCTTCGGAGATACAGGCCTGAGTCTATAAATAAATAAACTAAAAATAAATAATAATAATATTCTACCACATACACACATCACCATCTAGTCTCAAGCTAAGCAGAGCTTGTGTTATGGGTACTAGACAATGGATAAACATACATAATTACATACTTTCTTTTATAAATACATACATACATATATTATACATAGAAATACCCAGACCAAGACAAACATCCATGTTCATACACACAAATGTTTGACTTGAGCGGGAATCGAACCCGCGACCTTCGGCGTAGCAGTCGCTTGCACTCCCGCTGCGCCAACCGATCTATTATCCTCCTACTGACTAACAATGTTATTGTGACGCAAATTAGGAGTGGCCTATGTCCAGCAGTGATGATACCGGTATTTGAAAATCTTAAACGTTAACAGCATTCGCACATGAATGGCACATTATGCTTTGGAATTTGGATAATATAATATAAGGAATAATATCAGTACAAAGTTTGAAAATGTGTGTCTGTAAAGATTTACACGACTCAGTTTAGCCAATGAATGCGTATATCCTGGCAGAATGCATTCGTAAAAGTGTGTATGGTTATTTCCCTGAGCTGAGCAATAATTGGTGGATTGACGATCTTGTTGGGACCGTGGGCAGCGGATGGATGCGGGTGGCTCAGGATCGGTCTGCATGGAGAACCTTGTGGAAGGCCTATATCGAGCAGGGGTCGTCTCTAGGCTGACATGTTGATAATGATAATGATGACTAATCTGAAAGAGCTACAATGAACAAGTCGCCTTCACATAGAAAATTTTCGAAATCTCTCTGTACCAATATTTTATTTTGTTTTAAAAAGACAACTCCCGCTTTAGGACTAAATCCAGTGTCGCGGGCGACTTTACAAACATACAAAGAACGGATAAAATGAACACCCAGACTCGAAACAACAATTTATGAATCACACAAAGTGTTGTCTCGTGTGGGAATCGAACCCACATCACTCGCACTGTATCAAGCGGCGAGGTGGCCGCTTAAACCACAACGCCAACCGTGCAGTCGTATAATCATCTAGTTCTCATATATTATCTAGGTACATCTACATAAACATGCCATGATGGACCGATTCTACAATGTAGATCCTAAGCCTCTTGATCCACAGCTTGAAGTTTTGGCATTTGGAGCTTAATTGTTGATGATACACTAAGAAGACAAATAGAAAATTCCACCTCCGATACGTTTCCGTTATATTTAAACACTAGAGGACGCCTGCAGCTACGCCTGCATTTTTTTTAAATTTACCCGTTTTGGCCGATCCCGTGGGAATTTCGGAAAATCCCTTCTTTGTGCACTCCTACGGACCCCAAGGAACATACATGCCAAATTTCAGCTTCCTGCGCCCAATAGTTTCGGCTGTAGCGTGTCTGTCAGTCAGTCAGTAACGCAAGGATTTTATATATTAAGATTATACTTTGTAAATTTACCTTGTTACTGAACTTGACAACCCAATACAATAGTTGAAAATCTGAAAGTGGAAACAGACAAATTTGTATAGAAATTGCCAGGCGTTTGACTAGATGTTACAGAACGGCCTATTCAATAAAGAAACGTTACCAAAAGTATAAGAAAACCATTCCTAAATATAACGTTACCTGAGGAAGCTATAGGTAGTAGAGCCTTACTGATTTCAGCTTGAATGGGCCGGCTCGACCGGGGAAGTACTACCCTCTCACAGAAAATCGAAGTAAAGTAACAGTACCTAAACTGTTGCGTTTCGTTCGGTGAGTGAGAGTACCGGAGGCCCTATCCCCTATTCCTTCTCCCTCATCCCACTCCTCATCCTATCCCCTTTCCCAACCCTAAGGGGCGGCAACGCACTTGTTACTCCTGTGGTGTTGCTTGTGTCCATGGGCGGCAGTAATTGCTTACCATCAGGCGATCCGTCTGCTCGTTTGCCGCCTATTAACATAAAAACAGGAAGCTCCAAGACAGCCTGACAATCTCGACAAACTGGTTGTTATTGGCAAAACGGCGGTAAAAGACATTGAAACGGTGTTTTTATATTGGTTTGCAAAATAATTTTGCATGCGCCTGGCAAAGCTCCGACTAAATCTTCTTGCTTATTTTTTTTTTAATTCTTTAAACATCAAACTACAACATTTAAAAATTGCACGCTGCCTCAAATACATTTTTGGAAATAAAAAAACAATTCAAAATTTTCTATAGCCCCGCTACTCGCCAACCAGATCTGCAGTTCAGGGTTGAGGTATAATAGGAGAGGTATGAGGCAAGTTTTCAGTTTGCCTCAAATACCTACCCAAAATTGATGCCAGCTCTCGGACTAGAACGGGCCGTAAGACACGCAGGAGATAGAGTGGCGTGGCAGCAACTCGTCGCCATCTTCACTACGACTTACCGAAGCAGGCACATACAGCAGCAATGAAGAAGACGACGAAAAATATGTACTAAGATTGTGTGCAAAAATTTCTAGACTGTTCGCCATGGACTGTTGATACGTCTGTAAGTTTTCATAGAACTATCGCTTTGTTTCTCTATGTTTAGTTTTACAAGTTTGATGATAAACATATGATTTGTTTAGTACGAAACATTCGTATGATTTACATGCTCGGGAAGGAACGGGTAAACAAGCTAATGTGTCCGACGAGAGTTATATTAGTTCGCTACGATTTGTACGTTCTGTAACACTTTATTAATGCCAAAAATATACAATGGTTTTCAGAATTTTAGACAAAAACTACCTGCTCAATCGCTTGCAATAACTTTTTCATATTTTAATGCAGTTACAAAAAATAATGTTTAATGGTTTAGGTACAGCAGCGATAGCCAAGTGGTGAGACCGGCAGACTGCTGCGCAGAGGGTCTCGGGTTCGAATCCACGGCACGCACCAATAACTTCTCGAAGATAAGTGCGTCTGAAATTATTAATTATCGCTTGCTTATCGGTGAATGAAAACATCGTGAGGAAACCTGCATGCCTGAGAGTTCTCCATAATGTTCTCGAAAGATATGTGAAGACTTCACATGTCTTTCGAAAACATTATGGAGAATTCCAACCAACCCGCACTTGGCCAGCGTGGTGGGCCTTACCCTTCTCATAATGAGAAGAGGCCCGTGCCCAGCAGTGGGCAGTATAAAGGGCTGATGATGATGAATGGTTTAGGTACAAATAGAGGATGCCCGCAGCTATGTAGAATTTTTTTTAAACCATTTTAGTTAGATATGGTGGGAATTTCTGGTATCCCTTTTTGGATCTAATAGTTTTGGATGAGTGTTGTTTGTCAGTCAGTAACGCAAGAATTTTATATATACATACGTATTAGGTACCGCAGCCTTATGCTGTTATTTCTATAGGTATCGCATGCGCAATACTGGTAGTGATGTATTCATTACGAAAATGGTTAGTCTACTAGTCTAGACTTAACATGTCTTACCAGAGTATTATGCATGAGAAGTTTCGCTATCCCGATTGCATCTTAGACGAGTCCAGGATCCGCTTACTAAACTCGCTCTGTGGAAAAGCTGATATGTCTTACCAGATAAGACAAATATTAGCTGTTCACAGAGCGACTGTCTTCTCATCTGCGCAACCCAAAGGGATAGCAATATGTCATAGTTTACATTCGTCATCAGCCCTTTATACTGTCCCACTGCTGGGCACGGGCCTCTTTTCACTATGAGAAGGGTAAAGCCATAGTCCACCACGCTGGCCAAGTGCGGGTTGGCAGACTTCACAATGTGTTTCGAGAACATTATGGAGAACTCTCAGACATGCAGGTTTCCTCACGATGTTTTCCTTCACAGTTTAGCAAGCAATAATTAACAACTTAATACGCACTTAACTCCGAAAAGTCATTGGTGCGTGACGTGGTTTGGAACCCGAGACCCTCTGCGTAGCAGTCTGTTGGTCTCTCCACTCAGCTATCGCTGCCTCATAGTTTACATAAATGTATACATAATTTACTATATTAAAGCCTGGCTGATTTCAGCATGAATGGGCTGACTCGACCGGGGAAGTACTACCCTCTCACAGACGTAAAGTAACAGTACCTATATAAGCTGTTGCGTTTCGTTCGGAGAGTGAGAGTGCTGATGGCCCATGCCCTATTCCTTCTCCCTTATCCCCCTCCTCCTCCTATCCATTTTCCCAATTCCAAGGGACTGCAACGCACTTGTAACTCCTTTGGTGTTGCTTGTGTCCATGGGCGACGGTAATTGCGTACCATCAGGCAATCTGTCAGCTCGTTTGCCGCCTATTACTATAAAAAAGACAGTTTATTAAGGGTACTGACTCCCTATCACGACTGCCACAGATCTTCATGACAGCTGAAATCGACGGCATAACACGCTTGCCGGGGTACGAGACAAGCGATAATAAAAAAATATTGTGAAAAAGTCTATAGCGCACGCTGTAAGTTTGAACCCGAACCCGTATAGATCCTCTGGGTAGCAGTCGCTTAGTCTCCCACCAAGACACGCTGTCTCACGATGCTTACGGTGAGTATACGGAACAAAGCTATATACATAATTATATGAATTTAAACTTTCGTGGTCATTAAAACTTATTTTTGTCTTTCGGGATATATACCGCGTACCTTTCTTCGTACTTCCGTGTAGTACATTCGTGAACGTGGCGCTTGCAACAGTGCCGAAATACCGGTTACTCCAAACAAACGTACGTGGTATATATCCCGAAAGACAATTTAAAAAAGCTATATACACTTTAAAAAGAGGGTAAAAGTTCCGTGAGAGTAAATACACCGTAACTCGTTTCACGGGAATTTATACAAATGTCCATTCACACGGTACTCGGTGTCAAATCATTCATGGTATGTCTTAAACCCGTACTACTTATCAAGTAGGTATATAACAGAACCAGATACTGTTGAAAGAAACCCATTAAAGCTAATAACTCTGCTTGATACGAAACCTTTCGTGAGTCCGTAAACTTATGGGACCAACAAACAATGTTATCGAAAACAGCTTTACAAATTCAATTACTCAGAGTGAACCGTATTCATTCACGTATGCAACCGTCACCACAGGACTCTTAAACCTTCGAACTTACATTTTAATTTAAACACATTACGAGTTTCCAGCCTGAAGCCCTTCTCAAATTAAATTAACATACCGACAAAGGTTTGCATTAAAACAATTTGGGTGCGCATTGTCCAAAGTTTCGAATGCCGGGCCTAACATGTCAAGCCAGAAAAGGGCCTTATCAGTAATCCCGAGGCCCCTAGAGGAGCGACAGCTCCAGATAGGAAACCGAGGTCACGATTATATTTCCAAGGAGTTCTTTAGTGAAATGTGTCACTGATAATTCTTTTGTAAGTGGTATTTTTAGTATTATTTTAGTCTTTTTAATTGGAAATTAATTGAAATTGGGTAGAAAGGACCAATTTCCAAAGTGATGACAGCATAATTCTTAAGATGCTGCTATGATGAAACATTGTATGTAGGTATAAACATAATGATGTGTACACTCGTACTTGTGTTCATATCTTCGGACTGCTAGAAGAAATGGTTTGTAGTATTAGGCATGCCAATAACCATATGTTATCTGCTTGAGAGGCTAGTGATCCAAACACTCCATGAGGTCTACAATATGCCGCATATACCGGCAATACCAATGTATGGAGTGTTTGGATCACTTTAGGATCCATGAAACTCTCAATCACTGAACGACGAAAGCTATTTGTAATCCTGTGTTAGGATTACTTCACTGTAATGCCTCTAACAGATTTTTTTTTATAGTCTCACGCCTGTATCCCCGAAGGGGTAGGCAGAGGTGTAAATATTACACACTAACAGATAGTCCTACAAAATATTTTTGAGCAATCTTGACTGGAATATAACTCTATTCCAAACACTTTTTGTTTAAATGGATTCTTTTAACCGAGTCCCTAAGGAACAGACGTCAACAAAAAAGACTTTCAATCACTTTTGTTCAATTTATTTCCTTTATCTTTTAACACAAATACTCGAAGCTTCCATTTAATTCAACTCTTGCAACAAGTTTAGAATGAAAACTAGCAAAGTTTCTATAAAACTCCCACGGTAAGACTAGATTCTGAAAGATTCTGCTATGTTGAAAGAGATTAAGAAATTTCTTCCGATAAAACTCCTACGCTCTATTAAATGTTACCTATACTAAATTAAATTTATAATCTGTACAACGGTATGTCAGAGCTACTAACATAAAAATTGAATTTGGAATGTTTTTGTCTGATAATAACTAAACAAATCAATTTTTGAACTATCAATAGAAAATTGTATCACAAATCGAAATTTGTAGAGCATGGACGCGAAATATAATTTCGAGCAATTGCTACCGCTCATAATCTATTCCTTCGAGTTGCCTAAAGCCCTTGTCCGACATTAAAAAAGAAACGTAGCTATACACAACAATATGGAATCCACGCATCTTATCAAGCCGAAGCTCCAATCTGCCACAATTTTCATGAAAAGCTTGCGCCTCAGAGATTACACGTTAATTTCTATAATCGTATAATCTACTTAAAACCTTATTCTCCGCGGGCTAAAAAGCTTTTTCGCCACATTACCTTGATGGCGAAGGCGCATTGGCATAATGGTGTTTTACAAACATTTTCTATAAAGAGGCTACGCTTCTAGGTCCGTGGGATAATGCATTAAAGACAACAAAAGCCCCATGGAATTGAAAGTAAAAGGCAATTTCTTGTAAGTAAAAACATAGAGACAATCATTATTAAACATTCGTTTCCTCTTTGCCGTAAAATGTTGCACTATTTCAGTCCAATTTGTTTTATTTTATGTCTCACTTCAAGTAAATTATTGCTCATCATCATCATATCAGCCGAAAGACGTCCACTGCTGGACATAGACCTCCCCAAGGCTCTCCAAATAGACTGATCCTGAGCCACCCGCATCCATCCGCTGCCCACGATCCCAACAAGATCGTCAATCCACCAATTATTGCTCAGCTCAGGGAAATAACCATACACACTTTTACGAATAAATTCTGCCAGGATATACGCATTCATTGGCTAAACTGAGTCGTGTAAATCTTTGCAGACACCCGTTTTCACACTTTATACTGATATTATTCCTTATAGAAGACCCTATAGCCTCTTGCCTGCACTGGCAATTAGTTGAGAGATTGAAAAGGAAAAATACGTTTATTATTTGACAATTAGATACATCGCTCTTTTCCGAGCTCCAGTTACCCACGTCAATAAATGCATCCCATCTGGCTCCTGCGAACCCCTGTTCTCCTGGTATTCACGTCCACACATTAGCATATAAATTAATGCGCCTAATCGTCTCAAGATTTATCGCTCGGCTATTAGTGAAATGGTGAGCTATTAAATATTCTATCAATGTGTTACCACTTTGCAAATACGCATTATGTTGTCTTTTTTGGTTAGTCATAATACGTTGTAACGACTTTTTTTATTGAACTTTTTATACACCTACATATTATTATATAGACGAATACAAACGCAAGTGACTTTTATCTTAAGTTTAACTCACCGAAGACTGTACGATGCTTTAAGAGGTGGATATACGCCGTTGACCTTGCTCGTACTACTGGTTAGTTGTCCACGCGCGATTTGCGAGTATCGGTGACGTAAAAAATCCTTAGAAAATATTATGTAAAGTTATTTGCAAAAAAATAAGCTGAAGGTTCCCTTGGTGTTCTAATATATAAGAGGCTGATTCAATTTAAACAATCTTATGATTGATAGATTAGGAGTAAAAAGGTAATAACAACAAAAACAAAGGTTACTTTGCATATTTTATTCAGATATTTAAAATAGTTTTTTTTAGGATTTGGTACCGAAGAGAATATGCTTTATATGATGTAGATTAAGACATATTTTTTTAGATTTTTTTTCTATAACAATTACGGAGAAAAAAGGTTTTCATTTACCCCTAATGACGCCCAATTCACATATGTCCTCGCCTTAAATAATTAAACACATGTTAGCGATTCTCAATGAATGATGCTCGTTGTAACATTAAATCAATGCTATACACGTTCACACATCAAATTCTCCATATGGCGCGCGTTGTCGTCCTGAAGTCGCTGACATGTGGAAGCATACAAAAATCATTAGGGCGCTTCTTCAGCCACACGTGTTCCTCACCGTATGCTAAGCTTCGATTTTAAGGGTCCAATATTATTTTCCAGTCGTATGTAATATATACACGCTGATCACAGAAGATAATCTAAGAGAACACTGCATCTTACTTTAATTTAAAACTGAAACGGTCTATTGATCCATGAAGCATTGGTCAACATTTCCACGCTTTTAGGTTTTGATTGTAGTATTAAAGACAACGTTATTTTTTTTATTTATTTTAAGTACTGATTTCCACAAATACGGGTAAGGAAATAATATAGATTCTACACCTTATGCTTTTATATAACACATTTTTTTAAGTCCATCATTTCAGCCCGATACCGTGGGGATTTCGGGTAATCCCCCTTTAGACGCCTTTCAGCCACTTACGTTCAATAGTTTTGGCTGTAGCTGATCTGTCAGTCAGTTTATAACGCAAGGATTATATATACACAGACAGATATGATGGTCTGTATTAATTACATCTCGCTAAGCTACTGTTTTATACACATTATATGCCTAGGGATTTGTCGCACTAAAAAGCAGAAAAACTGATTTCCCAAATGTACAACGCATTTACCAATGCAGCGACTAAACAAACTCGCAAATGTCTTAGAGTTTGCTCCTCGCTAACCGCTGCGAGTAAGACAAGTGCCTCAATAATGCATTTCAGTATCTCCTATTCCTCCTGCAGCCCTATATTCGCCTGGTAGAATCACAAATCACGTATTTGCATACAAATTAATACGCTGAATAACGTCTGAAGATCCATCCACATCTAAGAGCTTCGGTATTTAAATGGGCATGCCATTTATTACTGCAAATAATGGTCATGTTGTTTGGATCAGTATTAAATACAATGCTGTGTTTGGCAAAGTGAGTAACTGCTATTGAGAAATAGTAAGTATTATACTCAAATAGGTATCGTCAAACATGCACAAGTTTCTTCCCTACTTTTGATTTTTTTGACACAAACTGTGTTACACCTACTTGTCACCTAATTTTATTCTAAGAAAGACGACCCTTCAAAAAATATTTAAGCTCAAGTTTTTAACAACACTGCATTAGCTTTAAGATCAAACAAAGAACCTGAAGAAAGTATTTTTTGCGTTACAGACAGAAATTTTAAAGAGTTAGGTATAGGTATAATACCTATGTATATAATAAATATTCATAATTAAGGTGACTTCTGTGTTACCTGAATTATGCGAGACGAACAATGGTTTTGTCCTATTCAATTCACAATCACCCGCAAAATTTCTATTAATAATTAACAAAGAGCAATTATTTTACAGCAAAGTTCTAAGCCCAGACCAGACCAGTAGTTTAAATCTCTGCATCAGACGGCCACCCGTCAGAGTAATCTAACCTAAATAACAAACAAATAAATCTAAAATCTATTTCCACACAAATGGTGAAACAAGCGTCCATTAAATAAATGTTTAAAACATTTAGTCGGCCTTTTCAATTAAAACGTGAGGTACTTAAGTTATTTTATTTAATCTCTGGTTCAGATATATAAAGAATATTAAATTATGGAATATGATAAATGTTATACTGAATAATATAATAAAATAAAAGCCAAATTATAATATAATATACTTAATAGTCATTTTTTTTTTCAAACATATCGGATTGCGCGCTGGGCGAGTGCTACAACAATAGTAACAACTAGGGACTCTTAGTACTATGTGAATATAAATTACTTGCTCCTGCATGCCTTTGCCTTACAAACATCATCATCATCATCCTGACGTTATCCCCCTTGCATCCAAGTCTTTTCATCGAGGCACTCGGGGTCAGCTTGCTGGTCTGACCAGATTTCACAGAATTTTAGCTTTATGTGAGTGACTGTCGTCTGACCAAGTAATCCCACACACAAAGATGCGAGTTGCATACCTACCTGTCTGGCAGCCCTCTAAAAAGAAAGACTAGCAGACCTAAAAAGTATATTACCTACGGTCTCCCAGACTCCGTTATGTAAGATATACTTTTTGCCTCGTTGGTCTCGCGGCATAAATGTGCGCGTGGGATTGGGAGGTCTCGGGTTCGATTCCCGGGTCGGGCAAAGTGTTATTGGGTTTTTCTGTTAGGAAATTCTCAGTAGCAGCACGGAGTCTGGTAATGTGCCTGGTACGGCAATAGGCTCACCCCCTATTACATGGGACCTAAAAATTCATGGCGAAATGTGGGTGTAATATTACACCTCTGCTTACCCCTTTGGGGATACAGGCGTGAGTCTATAAATTAAAAAAAAAAAATTTGTCCGCGGCATCGCCTGCGTGGGTTGGTAATTGGTGCAAAAGGGTAGTCATTTGCTATTCTGATATTTCAGATGATGTGTGTACATAGCAGTAGAATTAGACCATTATCTGAGGGTACTGACTCCCCGTAACGACTGCAAATATATTTACGGGAGCGACGGCTTAACACGCTCGCCGCGGCACGCCGCAAGCGCTAATGAACAATTCAATACGCACGTAGTTGCTCTTCGAAAAACCAGTGGTGCGCGCTGTTGATTCAAACCCTACTCTCCTTTGCATGCCTTTGCATAGTAGCTTGGATGTGGTTGTTGGTTTCTCGTTTCTCCTGTAGGTTATCGCTGCTATCTTATTCACAAGGCTCAACTAGTCGTACCTACGCGTAGGTATACCTATTAACTAACTTTAAATTGTATTCTATGTAAAACATTGTGTCTTTAATCGTGTTTAAAAAGTTAAAATTGATAAGCCCTGGTAAAAATAGTTTTTTTTTTAACTAAAGGTGTTTTTAGTTCCTGAGGTAAGTAGAGTTTACTAAGACTAATGCAAAGGAAGTAATGCTAACGCAGTTCCCATGGCCACGCCATTCAATGGGATCGGATAGAGGAACACCATGGTGGATGCCCGACGCTTCTCATCGGGGAGTCTCACAGTCCGCCTGGGCCGAGCCCTTTAATGTCAGCCTAGGGTATCTCGCAAACAGTAAGTTTCCACCATGCATAGAAAAAAACAGTCCATTCACACATTTCACACATACATTGGCAGCACAAATACTGCGGCACGGAATCCTTTCCTCCATACTTACTGTCCAAACTTCCTCAATCTGCAACTCATACGAACATAATAATACACCTATGTACTAGGATACTATGACGCGTAATAGCTATCACAAATGTCAGGTATCAGACGTAACGAGATAAATGAATCACGTCGTAAAAGTTATAACAGAAGGATTTGCCAGAACGAATGTGCTACCAAACGTTTTCATTTAAATCTATTTCCAGATAACCCTTACTATTGGATTTTACTTCATAGAAAACAGAATTGAAACGAGTATGTATCATAATATCGAAAACCAACCATTTCGATATAAATCTTTACTTTATATGTTATATTTAAAAATAAAATCTGTAATACCAATGATTTTGGAATATTTAATAGTGGCTTTGCACATTGTTTGCGTTATAATCCCTTCAAAGTTATTGTAACGGATGCCAGGAGTCGAACCTTAGCTGGTCCGCTACAGTGCGCTGGTGGTGTGTAACTGTAGAGTGTTCCTTCGACGACAATGTTCTATGTGTGCGTGGACTGTATGGCTTCTAACTATCGGGGCTTCACAAATAAAACATCATCTTCAAGGGAGAGCGTAGCTGTGCATGTGTTCGGTGCTGGATGGTTACATACGGTTACTCTGGTAACAATGATTGTGGTTGGGACGCTAACGATTTTGGCCGAAAATTGTGTCGCTTAGGTACTTCGGAACTTTACCTTAACGAGAACCACCGCACCGAACGCATGCACACGAAATCTTTATTTTGCAAAAGGTACGTACATGTAAATATCTTAGCCTAGGGTACATGTGTACATAGCTAGATAGGTCTCAAAAATATTTATTTAACGGTGTATGATACATAAACATATGTGTTTGTATCACAAAGTTATTAACGATCATCATCCTCTTAGCGTTATCCCAGTTTCAATTTGGGATCCGCTTACTAGTCTAACCGGATTTGGCTGAATATTAGCTTTTCCACAGAGCGACTGCCCATCTGACCTCCGCAACCCGAAGGGATAGCGATATTCCATGGTTTAGACTAGTGTCAGTTTATTTAGAAGGTACTGACGCCCTGTAACGACTCACAAAGTTATTAACGATAAACGATCAAAATTGTCGTCACACAGGGGTCCACTCACCAAATTATATTCTATAAAAACAAAAACCGGTCAAGTGCGAGTCGAACTCGCGCACCCAGGGGTTTCGTACAAACCTGTAGGAATATATAATTATTTAAAAAACATGAGATGTAAATAAAAATTTAAGGTTTTCGAAATATTTCCTAGTTGCCTTTTGCTATAAACGTTGCTTTATGCCAAATTTCAAGATTCTATATCGACTGGAAGTACCCTATAATTTTGATTTGAGCATTTGATATGCATTTCAATTTTATATCTCGACGGTTTCATGAGGAATGGGGTAGTAGGTACCTTAAAAATTATGAAAAATATTTTAATTATATGAAGTAACTAAAAATTTACGGCTTTTTGCAATTTTTCCTTTATCTGTGCTATATGACGTTGCTTCGTGCCAAATTTCAAGGTTCTGAGTTCAAGGAAAGTACCCTGTAGGTTTTGATTCCCATGCGAGTAGTTACGAGTTTCAAAATATGCTCAAATTGCTGTTTCTGTCGATTGCGTTGACATAGAAGTTTGATTTTCTTACAGCTTCACGGTGTTATAGACCTTAGTATTTGATATGAATTTCAATTTAATAACTCTTCGCGTTCATGAGGAAAGAGGTAGAAACTTTAAAAAAAAAAATGTTTTATTATAGGTATGATCATCATCATCAGCCTTTAACAGTCCACTGCTGGACTAGGCCTCTCCTTCGAAAGGAGGAATTGGCCTACTATACCACGCTGGCCAAACGGGTTGGTATAGGGTTTGTATCAAGTTTTCCTTCTCTTACAGTGCTGTTCTTTGCAAAATATGCTCCCTCTGTCTAGAAGTTGCCTCGTGCGAAATTTCAAGATTCTAAGTTCAGGGGAGGTACCCTGTAGGTTTTGATTCCCTTGTGAGTAGTTGCGAGAAAATATGCGGCTTAAATTGCTGTTTCTTTTTATTGCGTTGACATAGAAGTTTGGTTACAGCTCAAAGGTATTATACACCTGAGTATTTGATATGAATTTCAATGTAATACCTCTACGCGTTCATGAGAAAATGGTAATAACTTCAAAATTACTAAAAATATGATGTGATGTACTCGTTACAAAAAATTTACGAATTTCGCAATTTTTCCTTTATCTGTGCTATAAGACATTGCTTCGTACCAAATTTCAAGATTCTGAGTTCACGGGAAGTACAGGGTACAGGGTTTTGAATTTCGAAAATTGCGGAAATGTGCAGCATAAACGGCTGTATCTTTTGATTGCGTTGTTTTAGAAGTTTGATTCAGCTTCATGGGACAGTAGACTTGACTATTTGATATAAATTTCAGTTTGATACCTGCACGCGTTTCTGGAGAAAATGGGTCTTGACAGACGGACGGACAACAAAGTGATCCTATAAGGGTTCACTTCATTTTTTTTCATTTCGAGGTACGAAACCCTAAAAACTATTTAATATTCAAAATAAATATGTATCTTTCGGGGGCCTGTGCGTGCGACTATATGAAGCATATAATAAAACAAAATTCATGAAAATATCTTATAACCTATCACTCACAAGTAAAAATTACAAACTATCTAAGATAAATATGATCTTACATAAACAAAGTTTATGATAAACATGAAAATGTTTATTATTGCTATTAATTCGACTATATAAACAAATAACTAGTAATAAGAAAGCATTTTGATATGAATTCAAGCCTATCTCAAGCGAAAAAACACATATAAAACTATAAACGAACTATGTAAACAAAACAGCTATTTACCAACTATCAGTTATTATAATCTTACATAATAAGGTCCATAACTCAGTTCCTATTGTTGGCACACGTATGACGTCAATGTTTATGCACTATACGACACTTCATATGATTCGCGAATTTTCACTGCTCTATTGTTATTTTTGCACTTTGACGCGTCCGGGAATCGAACTCGGTATACCGCACGATAGGTCGACACTATTTTTATCTGATTTTCACTCGCGGTTTGTATTACACTAATCACTGACACTATTATAATATCTGTCGCGTACAGTAATAGTCATACAATTTATTCACTATTCTAATGTGCACAACTTCACTAAAACTATCCAGATATGATTCTATAGTCAATTAAAGCAATTCTAAATTAACACAATGGTTGGTAAATGGCTGATCAATGACATTATTACTAAATCTACTTGTCGTAGTCCACGTTATATCTACGTTGATTTGCCGCAATGCGATTACACGGATAAAGTGTTGCTTTAAGTCGGATATACCCGGTAAATACTGACGCATCACACAGTACTACACGGTAATTTGCATATCCTGGAATATTTTCTTTGTTGTTTAGGCAAGCGACTAAATCTCCCATATACTTATCCCATAACCTCCAATATACTACTGATTAAGTTCGTTGCGGGTTCCATGACAGTTTAACTTTCCCCGGGACTTCACGAGTGTCAAAACTCGTTGTCATCAATGGTCACCGCTGCTGAACCTGGCTACACAGGTGACACAGTGGTGGGAATGAGGGTGTGATAAGTCTCATAAAAAAGCGACTAAATCGAAGTACTCTGTTATACATCGCTCCTGGTAATCCTAATATGTACATTTCGCAGAATGCAACAACAGGGATGTTTCCTGAAAGTAAAATAAATTATTATAATGAGTTATTTTATCTAGTAAAATATACCAAAATAATGTTAGTTTCATTCATCAATTAATTTTAAAATTCTATTTTATATTTTTTATCGCCCATTTGTTGATAAGTACTTGACAGCAAAAAATGATGACACCACTTTATTATACTCATTTCATGCCATGCAGCAAGTATTCGTGATCGTAGGTAGAGAATCATTTCTTTAAAAGTGACTGATGTGACTAGTTGGTAACATCCCTTTAACTGATATGTTGGACTTCCAAAAGTACCTAGCCGTTCCCAATCAATAAGCTAAACTAATTATTTTGTCTCAATATCTGCAAACTAGAAAGCAAAACAGTACCTGAGTTTACTATTATAGCCTCATTATAGCTATCGATAAACAAAAACAAAACTAGAAATCTTAATATTAAAATTTTAAAACTGTAGCACAAGCTCTGTGTCCTGCAAAAGCCTACTTTAATTTTACGAGAAAGCTGCGTCTAGTCGCACTATTACCGATTTGAGTTTAAGCATAAAGCTGAATACAACCTGAACCTAATATTGTTTGAATAAAATTGACTACCTAAGGTAAACGTCTTAAAGACAATAGTAGCGGCAGGACTTGAGCGTGAGAAGGCATTTTCCCAGCACTTGATTGAACGGTCCCTTCTGAGTCCATCCATCACCCGAGTATCGGCATCAACGGTTTATTCAGCTGTTATTCAGTATTAATGTTCATCTACCCCAACCAACCCCACGTTTTATGCCGCAAATAAAATCTCCATACAGATTTTAACGGATATTTAGGTACATGTTATAGTGTTTTTATGATTGTTTTTAGTACGGTTGTAAATGGTGAAACTTGGCTTTCAATTTCATATTTAAAGTTTAAGATTGAGTATGCCATCTGTTATACAAACCATGTTTAATGGGAAATTGTTGGATGATTTTGGCTTTGACTCAGAGAACAAAGATTTTTGCCGGCGATTTAAATTGAGGAAATTGTCGTTAGATGCTTTTGCATATTTCCTCATACTTTGCCTATAAGCGAAGAATTTTAAGACATAAAAAATGTATAATTAAGTACAAATAATAGAGTCAAGCTGGATACAGCACGGAAGCATGAGCAGTGCCTCCTTTTCACAGAAGTAAGATAGCTGTATTCTGATGTTAGTGTTTCGATCAGTGAGTGAGATTGCCAGAGGCGCTAGCATCTGTTCTCATGTTCTCTTCTATTTCTAGAAGAAAATTGGGAAGACGAAGTGTAATTAAAGGAACATGGCTAATAAAGCTTTGACTTCTCTCTTTATTCAGGGGTGGTAATGAGCGAGATACGCCTCACTTACACTGACGCCTAAGGTCTCCGAATACCTATATACCTACAAATATCTGTTCCGCTGTTCTATTAGCGGCCATATTATGCAAAAGACACTGAACATGTGCTAGCTAAAGGTCGTCCCTACTAAGTGGTTGTTTTCATCTAAAATATATATCAAAAGACAGGAATAAAAAACATCAACTCACTCGACTAAGCTTTAGGTTATCTCATACCTAATAGAAAAAAATAAGCAAAAGAAATTCAATAAAAAAATAAGAGCCGCAAATCAAATAAATCTGTCGCCATAAAATCGTAATCATCCGCAGTGCTGTCTCAGAATTCTACGATTACCGATCATAATTCCCGCCCTGCCGCCATTATGTTTTCGCGCCATTTATCCCACAGATAGCATACAGATTCGTTCAGGCAACAGATAATTGTTACACTAGGGAAAATTTTAGTGTGTTTTCCTGCTGGAATGAAGACTTACGAGGTACGCCGCAAATGCGCGTAATTAGTTTCACAGAGCTTTCACTATCTATCTCTGGTTTCGTGTCTCGCTTAGTTCGCGTGAGTTGCAACGGATATTTACCTTTATAGGCAACATGCCTACCTGAGCATTTTTATTGTATTACAATTTAGGGCAGGAGTTAACTACAAAAACATTGAGTTAAAAAGATTATAACAACCATAATATAAAACTACCCAACTAGCACACTAGTGGAAATAGCAGCCTATTTTGCAACTTTTAGCTGTACAATAGCGCTTTAGGGTTTCAGAAAGTGGTTTTAAGTTCTACTATTGCTTCCATAACTGCTCATAGCTGTAAATATCACTAGGGGTAGCAGAAACTGAACCAATAGCCACGCTAGATTTTATAAAAGTTAATTTTACAACCCATTTGCCGTCTATAGCTTTAAAAGAGATTTAAAACAAGTATGATAAATCTAAAGGCTGCTAAAGAGCTTCTATTGCCGCTGCTTTAAAGTTTCATTGCAGAAGTGATTTGTTCTTTTGCGCAGACTTAAGTAGTAATTTGATCATCTGTTTTACTAATAGCGACATTAAGGCTTCACAACACGCCAAGTTCGAGTTCAACAAACACAAGCGAGGGTCCTGTAGATTTTGTTTTCTCTATAACTGATAACGGACCAGTTACAGAGGAAAAGTAAGTTACAGCTTGGTGTGGCATATTATAAAAATAAAGTTAAATAACCTTCTTTGCGTAATTTATTGTTTCTTTCTTCTAGACTGGAATCGGACAGCGATACTGAATATAAACTAGAGTATTTAGAATTCAGTATACGATTTTCCAACAAATTGCCTCTTGAAATAATGAATTTACCCATGCACAAATACAAACGGACAATTAGGAACTTTCTTTTACAAAGGAGTTATTACACTATTAAGGAATTTTTAAATGATAAGACACCATGGGGATAGGCTTAGGCTATATTTTCTTTTCTGACCGTTTAATATATTGTTATATAAATTTTTTTAAATTCTTATTTTGGTAAGTTACATGTTAAGTGGAGGTGCCTCGTGAACACATGATTTTTGCAGGATTTGGATATTTTTATGATTTGTTGAATGTAGTTTAACATTATTTATACCTGGTCATATCATTGTTCACTTGTCACGTTCACAAAATTCTTTCTACATTTGCATTTCTTCACGCGTTCCACTAATTTATGTTAATAATAACGATCTGGAAAGTGGAGGTAATTGGCGATCATGGTCAGTATACCAATAGATTGTTTCTTACTGCCGGTTCATATACCGTTGTCGTCATGCTCACTAAAATGTCATTTCTTGTGGTGGCGTCGTGTGTCGGGTCATCCCTGTCCCTCTTATATGGCAAGAGGAATGATGGCTGGCCCAAGCGTCATACTCGTGAACGGGTGCTACTTGCGATGACTGGTCGATGACGGCCTTGCGTGCTGGTATTTTCTATTTTACATATATTTTTTTACTTTTCTTGTTCGGCCAGTGTAACACTCCGTGTTTTTCCCACTTAGATGGACAGATGCAAAGTTCTTGTTTATTTTGTTGTTCATTATAAGTTTGAATTATTTTGAAAGGCATTCTGAAAACATGGTAAGACATAGTAAGTGTTAAACAATTGAAAGAGCGAAAAATATAGAAGCAGCTACAAATGATCATCGTATTATAGAGTTTTCAACGAGTTCTACGGATCTCTAAACAAATAACTATTAGTGTGGTTCGATATCTGCAGTAAGTACGAAATAAAAGAGATTGTAAAGACTTGAACTGCATTAGTGGTACAGGTATTACTTGGACCTTCAGAAGAGTGAAACTTAGCGCTATGACGCGCACAGAGGCAGTTTAAAGGTTGAAGTTGCAAGCTAAAGCTGCTTCTCATAGACGACATGTTTAAAAGACAATTATTTATCATTACTTGAGAATTTATAGGTTTTTATCGCAATTTGTAGTAAAATATAAGTAAATATAGAACCAGTAACTTACTAAATACAAATTTTGTCAAGTATGTAATTTTAATATCGTGTAGGTATGTGATATAAAAATATTTATATAATAACATTTTACATATTTTACGATATTCTGAGGTAATTATTGAGGCGCGTTAAAAATACTCCAATAATATCAACTATATGCACGATAAACTAAGCTGCGTTTGTAGCCACTTGCATATAATACAAAATATAGCTCAAAAACACTTACCTTCACTTCACTTTTTATTTATTTGTATTCAGTAATGTCTGACTCAGGAACAACAGATGTATTTAATAAATGAGAGACAAGGTGAATGATCAATGATCCTTTATTCGTTCAGTTAAACCTGTCATTCATTCAATAAGCGCCACAAGAGCTTTAGTGTGGTGTTAATTATTAGTTGCCGCTCCTGTAGCGCTTTTATGTCACTATTATGAAGTTCTAATGGAACTATAGGTTGCAAAAATTTGTGCCCCTTTGGCTCCAAAGCGGCTGCATAAGGTCTGCAGTGCACGCTCTGGCGCTTGAGCCTGGCGCCTTTGGGAATAATCGGATTAGCTCCAAAGCTCTTAAGCAGCAGTTTGTGCTAGTTGGGTATGGCGCAAGGCTGGAGCAGAAAGACGGATAAAAGTAAAAAATAGCTTACAATTTTCATCGTATTTAAATAATATTCATTCATTATTTATTTATTCTTTATTGTACACTTATACATACATTTGAAGGAATTTTCTGAACAAGTAAGTACAATGGGCGGCCTTATCGCTGACAGCGATTTCTGCCAGGCAACCTTTGGATGGATATTATTGGTCGGAAATAAATGGTAGTTGCGAGTGTACAGTTGTAAAAATATATAAATTCGGGTAATAACATATTATATACACACAAGTAAATACTTATAAATATTAATATATACATATAAATTAGTATACAATATTTAAATAAATACATACATATATAATGTAGAATGAGAAAAGTTATAATGATAGATAGTGATCCTTTACCATTGCTTTAAATCTAGTCATAGTCTGAGCCTGTCTTATGTGTAACGGTAGGGCATTCCATAAGCGAACAGCAGTAACATACGCAGAAATCTCAACCAGAAGAACTATGTACATCGAGGGTGTCATCAAATCCGCATCTCGGAAACTCGGAGTCCTGAACATGGTGAGGAGGATTTTCACGCCGGAACAGTTGTGTCTGTTATTCAAGACCCATGTTCGCTCCTGCGTGGAATACTGCTCTCACCTTTGGAATGGCTCCGCTCAGTACTTATTGGACGCCCTCGATAGGTTGCAGCGGCGTGCTGTCTGTATCATCGGGGATCCAGAGGCCACTAAGACTCTTGAGTCACTGCCATTACGCAGAGACGTGGCCTCAATGGCTGTGTTCTACCGTATCTATCACCGTGAGTGCTCCGAAGAGCTCTTTCAACCAATCCCACCCTTTCCTTTCCTATCCCGAACGACACGTGCTGGGTTGAGGTGCCACTCTTACACGGTAGAACAGATACCGTCACGCACCAAACGGTTCGGCGCCTCTTATCTCTGCCGTACCATTAAGATGTGGAACGGCGGAACCGGCATTTTTAGTTTCAAATTTTCTGATGACCTTAAATAACGATTATGCGTATCATGAAGGAACTCGAATCTTCCTTTAAGATAGGTGGGAGTAGAAGGGTTAAATAATATATTGTTACGCCATCTATCGGTGAATGTATCGGTGGTTTAAAGGTAATTCAGCTATTCTGTACTAGATGGCGTTGGACTATGTCGACTGTTCCCGACTTACTAGAATGTTTCGTCTGCAGCGGGAATGTTCGGGAATATGCTAGAAAGATCTAGTTGCCTGTCCGGCCGGTATAAATATACGGCGGGCGAGCGAGTTAGGACAGTTACAATTGAATATCGAAGCGATCAACAAGAAGCGAAGGAAATAAGTCGGAAGTGTTTAGTGTTGTTCTAGTGGTGTGAATAGTGTGTTTTATTAGTGAAGTGAAAATTAAGTGTGTGTATCTAGTGTTATTGTGTTAGTGAATAAAGTGCAGTTTTTCTGGCATAGTGTATATAATTTATCATGAACCCCAGCTCGTAACAATATTATAAAATAAAGAAAATACTACCTACTTATTGGCAATCAATAAGAGTTATATTACTCTATGCAAATATGTAGGTAGGAATGGCATCATTATATCACCGTAAAACCGTAACGAGTTAAGATCAGAGCCACTTGGTCTGAAAATCATTGAGCACGTCATTGCTACAAGGTTAAACATTATACACATTAACATCGAACTAACTAATACAGGTGGCGCAAAAGTAATGACCCTATAGAAATTCCTTATATTTTTTTATGACATCTGTCATTCTGATATTGAAAATGTTGTAGTAAACAAATTTAATGTAAAATTCACTAAAAATAATCATGGACCGCTTTACTCCCTGAGAACGTGGAATAATCGTGTCAATGTTTTTACGGAATAATTCATCAGTGAATTTGACTTTCCATCGTATTTTGGTCAGAGAATTGAAGATGTTTCCGTATAAAACTCAGATGACGCATCTCAGCTGCTGCCTACTGATCACCGAGCGCCATAAACCTTAACCTTGAAGAGGATAATTTTTCTTCAAAATCAATTAATTTGAAGTTATTTGAAATCTCGGGTGTATGTGAACATACCACAGACTCTCGCAGCTTTACAAGAAAACATACACCAAGAAATAAGAAACATATCGCAGGAAGTGTTACGGCTAGTTATGAAAAATGTCATAAATAGGACCAAACGTGCTTCATCTCTGTTTAGGCAATACCAAATGTGATTCAACCACAGAACAGTTAAAAGGAGTAGAATGGCCTTGTGGGCGTGGCAGGCGCACCGTGCGTGTGAGCAAACGCTCATATTTCGACAAAATTTGATTTACCGGTCAACAATCGCGCTCATATTGCGACAGCGTACGAAGCTCCGCGAAAAAAAAAATTATGCCATCTTGCGCTGTTATAACGTGTAGAAAACGAAGCCAGGCATGTAATGTGGCTCGAGAAGGGATTTCTTTTCACCGGTAAGTCCAAAAACCTTCAAATACAAATGATATTTGTAATAATTGTAATTATTACAATAGTATTATGTAGTTTGTAGACAAAAATAATACTATCGCAAGCAAATAAAAAAAATATACATTGCTGGCAATACGTGGGTACCATCTAGTACTACGTAGGCGATTGCGCAATGTATTTCGTTCACTGCGAACGTCGCGTGCGACTTGCCAATAAATACATCGCGTAGACCGGCCACTGCTACTCGAAGCGGCCGGTCGACGCGTGTGAGCGATTTAGTGATGTGCTTGTGCAGATCTACTAACGTGGTCTATCGACAACATTACAATGAATTAATTGCTTTTGGTTTACGTATTTTTCAATTTGTCAACCGTTCCAACACATTCGGAAGATCGATGTGAATTTATGTTTTTACTTATTTTGATCTTTTTACAGCCTAGTAGAGAAATAGAAATGCGTAACCAATTTTTGTAAAGTAAGTATGTAAATGAAATTTAGGTTGATATACGGTGGTGTGTTTTTGTGTTTGAATTATTATAATATATGATACGCGTTATCCTCGTGCTATTATTATGGTTTTCGTATTTTACTGCCGGTAAAGCTTGGAATGCGTTATGGTCATCAGCATGTTTCAGATGACTTGCCTAACATAAGTCAACATATTAATTATGCTATTTATTTTTCATGCAAGGATGTGTTTCTTTTAATATGTTTAACTATTCTATTTTTACTAAGATGTTTATATAAGAAATTCCTATCATATGTGGGGTATTGCGTAACACACTTACAGCAGGAATCGGATTATGACTGTTCAATTAAATTTCTAGATCATCCGGTTTTTAATAATAATTACCTATAATAATATTCTACCATATACGCATATCACCATCTAGTGCTAAACTAAGGAGAGCTTGTACTATGGGTACTAGATAATGGATAAACATACATATGTATTTCCTTTTTTTATAAATACATACATATTATACATAGAAACTCCCAGACTTCGACAAACATCCATGTTCATGCACAAACATGTTCGACTTGAGCGGGAATCTGGTTTAATTTTGTGATTAACTAAATAATATTTTTAGCATCATTTTGTTTATTTTGATTATATTATAATGAAAATAAATGACCTCTACAGTTGAATCCATAGATATATTAATTATAGTAGATATGCCCTCTAGACGAAAATGTATCGGAGACCTGTGTCGCCGGTTTGCCCCTACCACACGGCTACTACTACACATACACTTTAGTAACATCAATAGAAACGCAGTCGCGCACACACTCGCATTTTTTAAATCAGAACGTGCAAAAAAATCAATTATAGACTTTAGCCTCTCAAACATAGCGTTTATTTACCATGCGCCGTGAAACTTACTCACACAAGAACATTGAACGCTATCGTTGTGCTGTGCAAAAGCAATTTATCTCTCATATACACTGGTGATTGACTAAATTGAAAAGTTATCGATTCCTCAATTTATAATTGTACAAAATATTTTTAGGGACCCTGTAAATTAAAGAAATAAAAGAAGGAAATTTTCCGAAAATCCGGCAGTAAAATACGAAAACCATAATAATAGCACGAGGATAACGCGTATCATATATTATAATAATTCAAACACAAAAACACACCACCGTATATCAACCTAAATTTCATTTACATACTTACTTTACAAAAATTGGTTACGCATTTCTATTTCTCTACTAGGCTGTAAAAAGATCAAAATAAGTAAAAACATAAATTCACATCGATCTTCCGAATGTGTTGGAACGGTTGACAAATTGAAAAATACGTAAACCAAAAGCAATTAATTCATTGTAATGTTGTCGATAGACCACGTTAGTAGATCTGCACAAGCACATCACTAAATCGCTCACACGCGTCGACCGGCCGCTTCGAGTAGCAGTGGCCGGTCTACGCGATGTATTTATTGGCAAGTCGCACGCGACGTTCGCAGTGAACGAAATACATTGCGCAATCGCCTACGTAGTACTAGATGGTACCCACGTATTGCCAGCAATGTATATTTTTTTTATTTGCTTGCGATAGTTTTTTTATTTTTATTTATTTTTAAATTGCACAAAACAAATTACAATCTTATTATAAATTAAAAACAATCAAAGCTTATATGTTTAGATCTAGATTGCAACTCAACACATGTGCATACATTGAAACAATTAAACATCAAGTTAACAGACAGAAGAGATGTACAAACCTACACGTGTTACGAAATTAAACATAAATAAGAAAATATAGGTTTAATTTCGTAACACAACAACAACAATACTATATCTTAAGAAATATTTAACTATTTTACTTCTATTTGGGATAGAGGATATCCTTTAGAATTTTTAAAAATGTGTAAAATCTAGGATGAAAAATGTCTAACTGTAAATTAGTTGTAACTAATTCATTATATTGTCTAGCCATTCTTACCAGCGGATTGTAATAAGAAATATTGTTTTTATAAATTTGCAAGGCAAAGAGATTAACACGGTTCGATCTACGTAAACTGTATTTAATGTTAAATGAAATATGCGAAAGCAATTCGGGTGAATCAATAATTGAATGAATTATTTTATATAAATAAACCAGATCAAAATATTTGCGACGAGCTTCCAATGGTTGTACATTGAATTTTTGCAGCCTCTGTTCATAATTCAAGTACGTACGACCAACTTTTTGGCGGTAACAAATAATTTTAAGGCATTTCCTTTGAACACGCTCTATGTCGTTAATGTGCACTCTATAATATGGTGACCAGATCGGAGAGCCATATTCCAAGGTACTTCTTACCAGGGCATAGTAAAGATAAAGCACACTTTGAGCTTTTTTGAAACCTTTTGTTGTCCGTAGAACGAAACCTAGGAGCTTGTTGGCTTTCGAGATTATATGTTGGTAGTGAGATCTAAAAGAAAGTTTATCGTCGAAGAGTATACCCAAGTCTTTGACAACACTAGACCTATTAAGTACTTGTCCATCAATAATGTAATTATGTAAAATTTTGTTGCGTTTATTTGAAAAAGATATTGAAAAACATTTATTGATGTTTAAATACATTTTATTCGTATTGCACCAATCTGAAACAATGTGTAGGTCGTTCTGCAAATTCTGACAATCGGCCAACGACGTTATCTACGTCGCTACTATATTTTGTCTACAAACTACATAATACTATTGTAATAATTACAATTATTACAAATATCATTTGTATTTTAAAGTTTTTGGACTTACCGGTGAAAAGAAATCCCTTCTCGAGCCACATTACATGCCTGGCTTCGTTTTCTACACGTTATAACAGCGCAAGATGGCATAATTTTTTTTTTCGCGGAGCTTCGTACGCTGTCGCAATATGAGCGCGATTGTTGACCGGTAAATCAAATTTTGTCGAAATATGAGCGTTTGCTCACACGCACGGTGCGCCTGCCACGCCCACAAGGCCATTCTACTCCTTTTAACTGTTCTGTGGTAGAGGTCAACATTTAATAGATACATACATACATAGACTCACGCCTGTTTCCCCGAAGGGGTAGGCAGAGCCATATTAAACGCCCACTTTTCGCCAGTGTTTTGATCCCACGTAATAGGTGGCGAGCCTATTGCCGCTTATTGGGATATTTTGTTTGCCAGAGCCTCGTCCGTTGATCGGCAGGTGCACCACTTGCAGGTGAGGTTGGCTTGGGACCCTAAGTTCTTGGTGGGAACCCTATGCACCTTTTTTAATAGATATCATATTTAAATCATAATGCAACTAAATTTCATGGCAAAAATATGTATATTATTTTAAAACACTAATTCTAGAATTCTAATTTAGAAACGAAGTTGTAGCTGAACCAAACAGGGTCATTACTTTTGCGCCACCCGTTATTATGCTTCTAGCTCAGTGGCGTACCGTGGGGAAGCCAGCGGGGGGCATGGCCCCGGGCGGCATATTTAAGGGGGCGGCAAAAGAGGCCGCACGCCCACTGACTCGATCCAAGTAGGACCGCGCGATGGCGCGGGCGCTGCACGCTGTAGGCACTAGGCAGGGGCTAGGCGAAGTTGAGTCCTGTCCCTGTCGAAGTTATCAAGCTCCAAGCTTTCCCGAACAGAACAACAATAAAAAAAAAACCATCCTCATTTTCATTACGTGCAGACATTTTTGGGATATGGGTGTGCTTTTTTAATTTTGTCAGGGTAATCCGTAGTTTTTATTTATCAATTCTTTAAAATGGATTTTAATAATCCAGTGATCTGCGAGTGTGTTATGAGTAATTTATTAATCTATACCAGGGCCGAGCCACCCCTGTGTGCGATAAGTGCGGCGTACACAGGCGCCATGGCAAGGCCGTCGCGTGGCAATGTAATGCCAGCGTTAATTATTGAACTTATTTTTGATATGCTTCTAACTACTACACAATCTTTATTGTTGAATGGGGAAGAAGGCAGGCACAAGTCTCCCAAGACATTAGCAACACCTGCGGTTTAACTATAAGCTAAGCACTTGAATTTGGACTCCAATGTTTATAAGCTTTGCGTTAAAATTAAAGCTAGTTATTTAACATATTACAAACGCCTTGTGCGAATTTTTGGACGCGACCACGTGGGACGTGACGCAGGTTGTGTCTATAAACTTACAGATTTCGCCTCTCAACATCCTTGCGAAAATAAAGAGTAGGACTAAATGCTATTAAGCGGTGACGGGCAGCAACATCACCGGTGCGAGAAGCAACGCCCTGCACCCTTCATCAAGACCAAACGTAAGCAGGCTACCAAAATCAATTATACGGTATACCTTGCGCCCTACAACGAATGTAATCTACGGCAAAAGAACACCTCGCCGAGCTCGAGGTAGAAGTAAGTTAAGTCACATAAAGTGGCACGTACTGGGGTTTTCAGAAGTCCGAAGACAGGGGGAGGAAATGGTAACTCTAGAGTTAGATGTACTTTTGCTACCATCGAGAAGGCGACCTATTCTTGGGGTGGCATTGGTTTCCTGATCAGGAGGAACAGTTTGTGGAAGTCGGTAGTGTGTCGATCCGGGAAGCGTACCTCGTACTTAAATTCACCAATAGGGGCGGCCTGAAGGTGATGATACAATTATATGCGACAAACTCAACTCACCCTGACGAGATGGCTCAGGCCATGGCTGTCATGTATGTGTCCTGGTACATACCAGGACACTGTTAAGGCAATACCTAGTAAGACTAAAGCTCAGTACTTCAACGCGAAACTGGAAGTACAAGAACGCGGCGAAACGAAAATCGGAGCCCACGGCGTGGGGCAGGAGAATCATAGGACCAAATGCTAGTTAACTTCCTCGTAGCAGAGGAAGTAAAAGTTTATAATCATAGTCATACGGTGTAAAATCTGCTTTAAGTTTACTAGCTAGTTCGTCGCATGTAGAAATGGAATATTTAACACCGCGAAACCAGTGTAACGCATTACCAGTAAAAATTTCGGACACGTAATCGAATAATCTATTAGCAGGTAGATTTCTAACCGTCCTATTTTTTTTTTTATTTAACTTTATATACACTGAAGCGTATAAAGGCGGACTTAATGCCTAAGGCATTCTCTACCAGTCTACCTTAGAGTGATGCAGAGATTAAAAGTAGGTGTATTGTAGAAGTGAGTGAAGAGGAACTTTTGTAGCATAAACGTAATACATATATACATAGTTTAAAAATACATACATTTGATAATACAAGAACATATAAATAGTTAAGTATACAAAATTTAAATACATAGCAATTATAAACTAAGGATACATAACTAATTCTAATAATATTAAATATATACATACACTAAATACCAATATACATAAACTTATAATTAGGATACTTCTGCCAGCTTATCCAACAACAGCTGTTTTACTCTGGATTTAAAGCGATCCTTTGTAGTAGCCATCCTGATTTCTAGAGGGAGGGCATTCCAAAGAAGGATTGCTTGAATGGGAAAGGACGAGTGAATTAAAGCAGAACTATGTGAAGGACAAAGTAGGAGAAGATTATTGGAAGAACGAAGATTTCGATCATGGTTGGAACTCAAATATTGGAAATAATAATTAAGGTATTCTGGGGTATTGGGAGACATAAGGATAGAGTAGAGAGTAGTGAGGGCACGCATACTGCGTCTTTGACGAACAGGAAGCCACTTCAATTGAGAACGATAAGTAGATACATGATCATACTTGCGAAGGTTAAAGATCATTCCGTCGCAGGCGCTAGTGCAAACCGGTTGTGTTATTGTCACTTCTATCGACTAGTTACGCGTATGAGTAGCATCGCTCTTTGCGTGCGTGCGTCGTGAGCTCGGTTGAGTTCGGAGCGTTCGAGTACAGATCACTTTACAATTCAGAGGCTACGCAAGATGACAACTTCTAACAGCACTTTCAGATATGACATAGAAGATGGACCTGAGCAGGGAAACATGAGTGTAGATGGATCACTTATCGATAAGGAATCGCCACCTCCCTACATCACTATCCGAAAAGATCAGGCATCGGAAATTCGACGTGAATTTAAGTCGTTTCAAGACCACGTACTGTCCATGATGGAGACATGGTTTGCTAGGCAAGATGCTAACTTTGCCAAGATGATTGATGAAATTGGAGACGTGAAAAAATCTCTCAATTACCTCAGTATAAAATATGATGATCTGGAGAATGGTATGCAGGACCTCAGAAGCCGCGTGCAGGTAGTTGAACAGAGTGCCTTAACATATGAACCCCGACTCACTGCTATGGAAGCGAAAATTGAGTCCATGGAACAAAGAGCGCGAAGCAGTAATCTTGAAATAAGTAACCTGCCTGAAAAGCGAGGCGAAAATCTGACAACAATTATTGAAACTATAGCAAAAGTTATAAAGCAACCTTTATCTGTCGGTGACGTCCCTGCAATCCATCGTGTACCACAGAGTAATCCTAAGAACTCACGCCCGAAGAACATTATAGTAAAATTTTCTTCTCAAGCAATTAGAGACAACTTCATCTCAGCTGTTCGCCTCAACAAAGGTATCACATCAGAGCAGATCAATATACAAGGACCATCGCAGAAGATTTATTTAAATGAACATTTAACTTTGCAAAACAAAACGTTATTTCGCCGAGTCCGGGTTATTGCCAAAGAGAACGGAATTAGATTTGTCTGGATTAAGCACGGTGTTATTCTCACTAGGGCCGACGTATCTACTGCCGTCATCGCCATTCGAGCAGAAAAAGACTTATCTAAACTTAAACCCTATGTACCTAAAAGTTAAACATCTCATTATATTAAATGCGTGTACACTTTATTATAAAAATGTCAGTGGAATTATCGAACGTAACGTACATTATTATCTTATAACAGTTTACCATAATATGTTCTATATGCGAGCTCTGCTTCAAACATTACTCTGTGCATCGACAAGGTATGTGTTCACGTTACTGACCGTTTTTATCTATACCGTCAACCTTATAATTTATAAATATAAGAACTTTCGTGTCGAATATTTGTTGCATTTGCACTTAATTTCACATTATTTACTTTATTTATGTTTTATATATTACGCATTCGTAAATTTAACTATGACCAAATATTTACTTTATGCCAATAAGCAAATTACTTATCGTTACGGGAGTTATTGTGTTGAATATTTGTTAGTTTTGACTGCAAAACTAACATATTACAATGTGTATATTGTGAAAGTAACTGTATTTTCTCAATATACACATTGTATTAGTAACATTGTATTAACATATTATACATCTAAGGCGGCGATCATAATAAATAAATATAATTTACTTTATAAATTTTGTCGTATCGCTAGAACAAACAAATGTTTACTGTTGTATTGTGTTATGAATGCAGGCCATGTATTTCTCCGGTTGCGAATATGGGTGTGTGACTTGTATACAGTTATGGTGATATTATTTATTTACACTTATTGTCTACACAATGACCAGTAGTATATCATTTTACTACCAAAATTGCCGCGGGCTACGAACAAAGTTAAATACCTTATAGAAGTAATATCTTGACGGATTGTCACGATATTATTATTTTATCGGAGACATGGTTGGTACCTGACATTGAAGACCGTGAATTTATCGACTCGAGGTACTTAGTATATCGTTGTGATAGAAATCGTGTACTGTGTGGCAAATCTGACGGTGGAGGCGTGTTAATAGCGGTACGCCGTGGTTTAAACGCGACGCCTATCGTTTTAGCTAATACTACACTTTATCAGGACGATCATTACAATAACTTTATGCCACCCAATATAGACTATGTTTTGCTAAAGTTATATTCTAAGTCTATTAATCGATATCACATTGTGTGCGGTATATACATACCACCCAATCAATCGTTAACGACATACCAAGCGTTATTCGATCTCCTTGAAAGAGAATTATCTTGTCACACTATTGGCGACATATATATGTTTGGAGATTTCAATCTGCCATATATTGAATGGATTGGACATAACACACCTGCGCTTATGCCTCGTATACACAGCAATAGTAGTTCTTTAAACAGTGTATTACTTAATTTTTTATCTACTATAAATTGTAAGCAGTATAATAATATTAAAAATAACTTAGACCGTACCTTGGACTTATTAATATCTAATAAATCATGTGAATGTGTGCTTGCCCCTATGCCATTAATACCGATAGATAATTCACACCCACCTTTTTTAACTATTACTTCGTTCGAGTTTTCTCATATAGCCATGCCTCAATTGTCGGTACCGCGATATCGTTTTATAGAAGCAGACTACTCTGCCATTAATAGGGATATTAATAAAATTAACTGGAGTACACTTCTGGCCAATATTTCTCTTGATTCTGCAATTAATCGTTTCTATGAATATATTTATGAAGTTATTAAAACTCATGTACCGGCGAGACCAGTCAAGTCCAACGAATATCCTATCTGGTTTTCTCGCCCATTGATACACATTTTTAAAAACAAAGAAAAGGCATGGGTCAAGTGGAAGAAATATAAAAATTGTTCCGACTATGAGCAATTTTCTTTATATCGTAAGAGATTCAAGGCACTCTCTGCTGATTGCTTTAATATATATCTACATTCAATTGAAACTAGTCTAAAAAAAGATATAAAACATTTCTGGTCGTTTGTAAAAAGCCGTACAACTAATGGAGGTATACCCAACACTATGTCTTATAATAATGAGGAATGTACCGGTCCCTTGCATGTTTGTAAGTTATTCTCAAAGTTCTTCAGCTCAGTTTATGAACCTATTAATAATACATTTACCGAAAGCTTGGAGGCACCGATACACAGTCAAGTCATTCTATCTGATCTTTCGTTCTCTAAAGATACTGTAGCTTCTTCACTGAAGTCTTTAGACATAACTAAAGGTTCTGGTCCGGACGGGATACCCCCTTTCTTCCTGAAACATACCGCCGAGTCGTTGAGTGTACCACTTTCTTATTTATTTATCCGTAGCCTTAAGGAAGGTATTATGCCTCAAGCATGGAAGACTGCTAATATCACGCCAGTATTTAAAGGTGGCATCAAAAATGATATATCTAATTATCGTCCAATATCATTGCTGTCAGCCATGTCAAAAGTCTTGGAGAGATTGGTCCACAATGCGGTTTACCCTACGTTGCACAATATCCTAATTCCTGAGCAACATGGGTTTGTTCAAAATCGCTCCACATTAAGTAATCTAGTCTTGTACTCAAATTTTTTGTTTGAATGTATGGATAACCAACTACAGGTTGACTCAATCTACACTGATTTTTGCAAGGCTTTTGACAAGGTTGACCATGCAATGCTCTTGCAAAAAATCGAGTATAACGGCATTCGTGGTAATCTACTTCGTTGGCTTGCATCGTATGTACAAAATAGAACTCAAAAGGTAGTGGTTCAGGGGTTCTCCTCTGATGTCACCACCGTTACTTCCGGTGTACCTCAGGGGTCCATCTTGGGTCCTCTGCTCTTTGTTCTATTCATAAATGACATTAACAAATGCTTCTTAAACAGTCAGTTTTTGCTGTACGCCGATGACTTAAAGGTTTTTAGAAAAATAAGATCTGTTGAAGATTGTGCCAAATTGCAAGAGGATCTAGATAGATTCTCAGTCTATTGCCTTGCTAACAAACTTCATTTAAGCCTTTCTAAGTGCAAATCAATCACTTTTACCAAGAAAATAAATGTCATAAATTATCCTTACTCTCTTTGTGGTACCGCTTTAGATAAAGTCTCATTAATTAAAGACCTGGGCGTTCATTTTGATTCAAAACTACACTTTGATGCACACGTAGATTATATCACAGCCAAGGCCTTTAAACTTTTTGGTTTTGTTAGACGTACCTGTACCTTGTTCAAGAAGTCCGCTACTTTATTGTTATTATACAAGTCCCTCATTCAGTCGCAGCTGGAGTACGCCACGTGTATTTGGAACCCATTATATGACAAATATAATGACCAAATAGAATCAGTACAACGCAAATTTCTACGTTACTTGAATTATAAAGTTGAACGGCTACCATATGAAATACTTCTCAAAACATTTTCTCTCTTGACTCTTAAACATAGAAGAATGTACCTTGACCAAATGTTTCTTTACAAGATTTGTCAAAATAAACTAGACTGTGATAAGTTGATAAACCAAATATATTTTCGCATACCTAGTCGCTCGCAACGTATCCGTGACACCTACGTTCATAAACTATTTGCTCCTATACCGAGCAGGACAAACGCTGGTGAGCGGGCGCCTTTAAGACGTATAATGAAAAGTTATAACGATAATTTCACTGATGTTGATATATTTGCCTTGTCCCTATTTCAGTTTAAAAAACAGCTAATAAATAAATTGGTGTAATGTTTATCAAAAATATTTTAATATTATACACAAATAAAACATAACATATACCTACTGTACATTACCTATAATGTCTTAAATTTACCTCTTAATATTAAATATCTATTGTCTTTCAATGGCACCTGTTTGCTATAGTTGCTTGCTACTTGTTAAGTTCACTTAAATATGTTAAGTTGTAGATAACGGTGTTGGTTGCGTGATTACATAAGTATATTTTAAGGATTCATACTGTATTAGAATTAAGCACATTACGCAATTGTTTGTTATCTCAAAGAAAATAAAATAAAATAAAATAAAATAAAATCGAATGCAGTTATTAAGAAGACGATCCAGCTTGTTGAGAAGTTCTGCATTCAGGTCATAGTAGCATACATCACCATAGTCGATCAACGGGAAAACCAAAGTTTGCACAAGCATAGTCTTGGTCTTGGGTGGGAGGAAGTTTCTTAAGCGATTTAGAGCACGTAGGGTACCGGTAATTTTCTGGCTGAGTTGAGTTACTTGGTTACGCCAACTCAAGGTACAGTCCATATGCAGGCCAAGGTTTTTGACCACTGGACAGAAATCTATAGTTGTACCATCATAGACTAGCGTTGGCAGAGTTGCTAAATCTATTCTTTTTATTGACCATTGGCTGCCAATGATTATGGCTTGGCATTTACTGGGATTTACAGACAAGCCAAACTGGTCTGACCAACTTTTTATGGCAAGTAAATCCTTGTTAACCCTATGGATTGCTAATGCAACATCTTCAACGGTTGCCTGAGAGTAAATCTGCAAGTCATCGGCATATAAGTGATACGCGCATTGAAGATTTTGAGTTAAGAGATTAATAAACATAGAAAATAACAAAGGAGAAATAATACCGCCTTGAGGAACGCCAGAGTTGTTGTCGCACCAGTTCGATGAAGACTCATCGAGGCGGACAGACTGCTGACGACCCCGAAGATAACTTGAGAACCAATCCAGAGCATCGGATGAGATCTTAAGATGGGAGAGGAGGGATAATAAGATATCGTGACTGACGGTATTAAAGGCATTTGAAAAGTCAACCAAAGTCAACACTGTGACCTTGGTGTTTTCCACGCCCTCCCTAATATCGCCAGTCACTTTAAGGAGTGCGGTAGAAGTGCTATGTCCAGGCCTGAAACCAGACTGGAGAGGACTTAGTAATTTGTTTATGTAAACAAACCTGGACAGTTGCTGTTGCACACAGGACTCGAGAACTTTGGATAGGAAAGGAAGAATGGATATGGGACGAAAATGCGTTGGGAGAGAAGGATTTTGGATTTTTGGCAAAGGAATAACGTAGGCTTTACGCCACAAGGATGTGAAGGTGCCAGAAACTAAGGAAATATTTATAATAAATTCCGTCACGCGTTGTAGGAATTCGCGAACGCAGCCCGTCCGGTCGAATTTGAGTTTCGATAGGTCATCAACCCTCAAATGCTCACAGTGGACAGTTACCGGAGCCGACGCTGCCTGTGCAGGGGTAGATTCCGTGCAATTCATCGCGATTACGGCTTCCACCGATGGAACATTCGAGTGTTCTATCTCAGATAGCTCTGACGACGGTATCTGAAAGCGTTCAGTCAGCTCGGATATTTTCTTGCCGTAAATAGGATCGGATTTGTCAAACCTGCTCATACCTGGGTAGATTTGGTTGTGCAAGGCCGTAGTTCGCTTCGCCAAGTTGCTGTCGTATTGTTCCTTAAGGGAAGAGATTCGCGAAGCTAAATCGGTAACCGACGTGCTAGCACCCTTCAAGTTGGCTGCTATGTCTAGGCCTGACTCCAGGATTTCGTCATTAGGAATCAGCTCAAGTAGCTAAAGTAGCTGCTTCCGTAAACCTAGAACAGAGGTAGCCGGCTCCTCTCCGCGAACAGTGACCTCATAGGCTAGTGCATTTTTAGGGTTCCGTACCTTGAAATGAAAAAACGGAACCCTTATAGGATCACTTTATTGTCCTTCCGTCTGTCAAGACCCTTTTTCTCATAAACGCGTGAAGGTATCATACTGAAGTTTATATCAAATAGTTAAGTCTACTGTCCCTTGAAGCTGTGAAAAAATCAAACTTCTAAGCCAACGCAATCAAAAGATACAGCCGTTTATGCTGCAAATTTCTGCAAATTTACGAAAATCGCAAGGAAATCAAAACCCACAGGGTACTTCCCGTGAACTCAGAATCTAGAAATTTACGAAGCAATGTCTTATAGCACAGATCAAGGAAAAATTGCGAAAGCCGTAAATTTTTATATAAAAAAAATGTTTTATTAATTTTAACCTTACTATCCATTTCCTCATGAACGCGTTAAATTATTAAATTAAAATTCATATCAAATACTCGGGTCTATAATAATTTTAAGCTGTAACAAAATCAAACTTCTGTCTCAACGCAATGAAAAGATACAGCAATTTTACTATATTTTCAAACTCGCAACTACTCGCACGGGAACCAAAACCTACAGGGTACTTCCCATTAACTCAGAATTGCAAGTTTTGCAAATTCTACCACATTCACACAACACCATCTAGTCCAAACTAAGCAGAAGCTTGTACTATGGGTACTAGACAATGGATAAACATACTTATATACCTTTTTTTTGTAAATACATACATATTATACATAGAAACACCCAGACCAAGACAAACATCCATGTTCATGCACACAAATGTTTGACTTGAGCGGGAATCGAACCCGCGACCTTCGGCGTGGCAGTCGTTTACACTCGCTACGCCACCGGGTCGTCAATCTTGCAATTTGGTACGAAGCAATGTCTTATAGCACAGTTAAAGGAAAAATTGCAGAAACCTTAAATTTTTTGTTATATCATAATTATAGTAAAAATGTTTTTAATAATTTTAAAGTTACTATCCTTTTCCTCATGAACCCGTAGAGGTAGAAAATTGAAATTCATACCAAAAATTCAAGGTCGTAATACCTACTTAAACCAGAGCGCATACTTCAACGCCCTTTTGGGGGCGCCAGGGGGTCACGTTAGCATTCTACCCTGACACACCGGCGGATAGCCCGAAGGCCACAACCTCCGTGGCAGCAGATGAAGGTGTTGGGCTCCGCCGCCAAAACACCCAGCGGCCGCAGAGGATAGACACCGACACGCCTCTCCTCCCGCGACTGCGCCTGACTGCGAGGGACAGACAGAACCGTCCCCCCGCCCCTTTGGACGCATCCTGCGCACGCCCCCTCCAAGCCCACGCGGAGCGTCCACTCCCGGGATCACTCTTAGCTTCACCGTGGGTGTCCAAGCCACGGTTACTAAGCCCCCCCCACCACCACGACAAGGGGGAGATCCCACGAGGGGGGATTCCAGTCGATCTAGAAACTTGAAATTTTGCATAAAGCAACGTTTAATAGCACATAAAAAAAGTTCGAAAACCAATTTAAATCACATATTTTGTAAATAAAATTATATATACAGGTTTGTACGGAACCCTCGGTGCGCGAGTCCGACTCGAACTTGACCGGTTTTTTATTAAGAAGAAAGGACTTGATAGGGTTAAAGTCCATGATGATATGAAATGAATAATAGGAAGTATGATAGCAATAAAGAACGTAAGTATATTACAGCTCTCTGTGTGCAATAGTTCTGCCTTACAAAGAAACTACGACGATTCGATGTAAAAATGTAGACAATGGATAATGACTTGCAAAAAGATATGATAGGTATACAAGAATAGAATTCGAAGATATACAGTAATACACAGATACACACGATAGTACGTACCGGTTCGCTGTCTGCACCTCCTTGTTTACAAAGCCTGACCTAAACAAGAACAACTGCAGTAATTGGAAGTGAGACAAGTAGAGTTGGGCGCCACTAAGACGTAGGGTTCTCAGGTAGGTTGTCGGGGTTCGAATAGAAACACTGCTAGAAGGAACAGATTGTTTATTATGTTTCACTACCGCTTACATACAGTATGACCGACTAGGTGAGCACTGGCCTGAAGGCTGGAGTGTAGACTCCTGCTGCTCCCCGACGCTCGCAGGGTAGACTGCTCGGTGGTCGAGGTGTAGGCTGAGCGGCAGGCTCAGGCGGTGCAGCCGATGTAGGCCGAGCGGCAGGGCCCAGGCGCAGGCTGGTGCAGTCAAGCGCCAGTGGCCTGGCTGTAGGAAGCTCGTAGGTAGGAGCTGATGCGTAGGCAGCGGCTGGTAGAAGCACGGCGCCAGCAGCTCGTAGTTATAGCCCGTAGGGACAACTGGAAAGTAGCATAGAGAATACACAACAACCGGTCAGGAATAGGCTGTCCCTAGATCGGCTGTAATGCTTAGGAGAGACAGATACTACAGGCAGAGCATATAGGAACACAGACAACTAGAATATGCTCACCCCCAGCGGGACTGTAGATATAGAAGTAGAAGGCAGGACAGATGTGTAGTGGCAGGGTAGCGACGTCTAGGGAAAGTGACCGATTTAGATCGCGCACCCTTCTTATATAGGCATAGACCAATGACTCACAGACTGCCTGTGGCCGGTCTATCTATATGTATAAAAGAAAGTCGTGTTAGTAACACTATTTATAACTCAAGAATGGCTGAACCGATTTGGCTGAAAATTGGTAGGGAGGTAGCTCAGAACCAGGAAAACACATAGGATACAATCAGTTGCAAAAAATAATCCGGGAAGGATTTTAGAGAGGGTCGAAGTTCGTAGGGACAAACCTACTACCGACGACAGTAAGAACGCATGCGCTGTAATAATTGAGTGCTGCGCATGTGTGTATATCTGTCAGTACTGTCACATTATACATTGTCATATGGTGCACTGTCATTACTTCGTTCGCTTACTTGTATAAACGAATAATTATTGTAACAGCCTTGGCTAATCCTTACTAATCTTAATATATAAAATCGTTGCGTTACTGACTGACTGACAGACATGCTACAGCCGAAACTACTGGTCAGGAGAAGATGAAATTTAGAATGTATATTCCTTGAGGAGTGTAGGATAGCACTAAGAGAGAATTTTTGAAAATTCCACCCTTAAAGGGATAAAACTGGGGGTCAAAGTTTGTATGAAACTTTTATTCCTTTAATGGATTGACTCCAAACTTTGTATATTAGTTCCTCAAACGATGATAGTGAACACTAAGAATTATTTTTCTGGAAATTCCTCCCCTAAGGTGGTAAAATAGGGGGTCAAAGCTTGTATGTAACTTTTTATCTCTCTAATGGATTGACTTCAAACTTTGTGTATTAGTTCCTTACACGACGATAGTGAACACTAAGAATTTGTTTTATTTAAATTCCGACCCTCAGGGGGTAAGACTGGGGTCAAAGTGTGTTACTTATTATTCCTTCAGTGGATTGACTTCAAACTTTATATATTGGTTCCTCAAATAATGTTAGTGAACACTAAGAATGGAAATGGTTTCTTTGGAAATTCTTCCCCTGAGGGAGTAAGATAGGGGTCAAAGTTTGTAAGAAGCTTTTATTCCTTAAATGAATAGGGTAGTTCCCAGGATCAAAATAATAACATTTTATTTAGTCCTTATTTTAGATTATTAAAAAATATTGGACACGTATTTTTTCTTTTTTCGATTAAATAAAAAATAACAAAGATATAGCCCATTAAAGTTACGTGTGATGTCATCTAGTGCTAAAAAATGCAGCACGGCGTGACGTTATACGTTACTTTAATGAGCTATATCTTGGTCATTTTTGGTTTAATTTACAAATAAAAAAATACGTATCGTTTATTTTTGAATAATCTAAAGGACGGACTTATAAAAAAAATTTTGTCAACTAGCCTATTGACTTCTAACTTTGTATATTGGTTCCTCAAACGAAGATAGTGAACACTAAGAATTTGTTTTTCCTAAAAATTCCTACCCTCGGGGGTAAGATAGGGGTTCAAAGTGTGTATGAAACGAAACTTATTATTCATTCAGTGGATTGACTTCAAACTTTGTATATTGGTTCCTCAAATGATGATAGTTAACACTAAGTATTAGTTTTTTTTAATTCCTACCCTCAGAGGGTAAGATAGGGGGTCAAAGTATGTATGAAACTTATTATTCCTTCAGTGGATTGACTTCAAACTTTGTATATTGGTTCCTCAAATGATAATAGTGAACAATACGAATTATTTTTCCTGGAAATTCCACCCCTAAGACAGTAAGATTGAGGATCAAAGTTTGTATGTAACTTTATGTTCCTTTAATGGATTGACTTCTTACTTTGAATATTGGTTCCTCAAACGACGGTAGTGAACACTAAGAATTTGTTTTATGAAAATTTCTACCCTCAGGAGGTTAGATAGGGGTTCAAAGTGTGTATTAAACAAAACTTATTATTCCTTCAGTAGATTGACTTCAAACTTTGTATATTGGTTTCTCTAATGACCTTAGTAAACATTCGGTTCAGTCGGTTCTTAAATTGGTTTATGTTGTCAGCTGTGATAACATGTTCTGGAAGTTTATTCCACGCTCTGACCACTCAGTTACTCAAAAAGTGCTAGTGTGGATTATTGTTTGAGAAACTGGTACATAGTTTCAAGGAATGGCCTCTTAGATGGGCATTTTCGTTACGTGTGAAGATATGATCAAAGTCTTGAATGTTGTAGTGTCCAGTTAAGATCTTGTATGTTTCGATCAGATCTCCACGTGCCCTGCGATCCTTCAGGGTTGTGAGCCTCAACATCTTTAGGCGTTCTTCGTAAGTTCGTTGTTTCAGGATTCGGGGAATTTTTGTGAAGCTGCGTTGTACCTTTTCCAGAAGTTCGATGTCTTTAGCAAAATAGGGGCTCCAGGCTTGAAATGCGTACTCTAGAATTGGTCTTATAAAGGTTTTGTGTATTCGAAGTACCATGTCTAGTGTGAGATTGGCAAAGGCCTTTCTAATCAGATAGATAAGGGTCTTTGCTTTCTTCTTTATTGATATTACATGTTCTTCCCACTTGAGGTCTTCCGCTATTTTCACTCCCAAGTCCGTCTGCACCTTGGTCTCCGTCAGTGAAGTGGAATTCAGATTATACGTTAGACGAGGATTGCTTTTGCCTATGTGTAGTACAGTGCATTTCGAGGCGTTAAGGTTAATAAGCCATTCTTTGGACCAGTTAGCTATTCTGTTTAGATCCTTTTGGAGGTGGTCATAATCAGTTAGTGGATTCCCAAATATTTTGGTGTCGTCTGAAAAGATACTGACATGACAGTTCAGGTTTTGTGGGAGGTCGAAGGTGTACATTATGTACAACACTGGGCCCAACACTGAACCTTGTGGCACACCACTGTGTACCTATCGGTATTCAGACATCGTGTCACCCACTCTTACCCGTAGGGTTCTTTGTCGTAAGAATGCCTCGATCCATTTTAATAGTTTCCCGCGTATTCCTAGAACTCCAGCTTTTGTCGAAGTCTTCTTATGGGGACTTTATCGAAGGCTTTTTCATAGTCTAGATATATTACGTCGATGGGTTCTCTTTTGTTAAAATGTTTAGTCCAGGTTGACAGACATGCTAGCAAGTTTGACACTGTGGAGCGATGCGGGCAGAAACCATGCTGTTGTTCTGGTATAATTTTGTGGTTGGTAAAGAAGTGTCTGATATGCTCAACTATAACTTTTTCCATTGCTTTACGTACAATACTAGTCAAACTGATAGACCTGTAGTTTGATGGCTCCAGTTTATTTCCCTTTTTAAATATGGGTGTCACTGTTGCTGTCTTCCATATATCTGGAAGAATTCCCGTATCGTATGATGTCTGCATTATTATTGCAAGGCTGTCAGTGAAGTTACATTTTTGAAGTATTAATACAGGAATCTCATCAGGTCCCGGTGAAGACGTTGTTTTCATATATTTTATTGCTTGTTGGATTTTATCTTGAGTGAATATTATTTCATCAATGGAGTCGACCAGTTTATGTGATGAGTTTAGGATTGGCAGTGGATCTGGCGGCTCGGTTTGAAAAATACTCGCAAACTGATCTGCAAATACAGTGGCAATTTCGCAGGGCTCAGTCACAGTATAGCCTTGTTGGTTGAGCAGAATGGATGGAATGCTGACCTTTGATGTCACTTGTTGCCTTATGTATGAATAGAATTTCTTGGGTCCAGCATTTAGAATGTCAATCTCATGCGTTAAACGAGCTTTTCTAATTTGGTTTATTAGTCGATTATTTAGTTTTCTATATTCCGTGTAGTGTTCGTCAAGTCCGGTCAGTACATATCTATTCCATAGTGCAAGTTTGTCTTTTATTAGCTTTTTCGTCTCCATTGAGACCCAGGGCTTATTCGTGGTGTGGTGGGTAATTATAGTTTTGGGTACGTGTGCCTTTTTATAGCTTCTCTAACAGCATTGTGAATAATCTCGAATTGACTTTTGGCGCAATTTGAACCTAGCAAGAAACTGGGTAAACTTTCATTTAGCTTTTCGTTAATTTTGTCAAAATCTGCCTTATTGAAATTAAGTATGGTTTTGGCTTCCTTGTTTTGTTTGCTTTCTTGTAGTTGTATGGATGCCAAAAAGCATGTGTGGTCGCTTTTACCAATGGGGTATGGTGCTCGACATTGGATATTAGTGAGTCATCATTCGTAAAGAGCAGATCTAGGAACGAAGGTTGGTTTCCTTGGCGAAATCTTGTGTGTTTGTCTATTATCTGGTGAAGGTTACTACTCTCATACCATTTTATGAAATTGTCTTCTCTTGGCGTAACATATGAGCAGTCCTCGAGAGGCCATCTTACTCCACCGTAGTTAAAATCACACATTATAGCCATCGTATTATTCTCTGAGGCCAAACTAAGTAGTTCAAGTAATAAATTGTCTTGCTCTAGTGTGGAGTCTTGTCCCTTGTATAGTCCACATAGTAAAAATTTGCAATCTCCAATTTTGTCGAGCCAAAGGCATTCAGAAGCTATTTAATTTGGTTGTCATAAATCCGGTTCTATTTGAGGCATAGATTGCAACACCACCACTACGTCTTCCAATCCGGTCATCTCTATATATGTCGTATCCAGGTATTTTTATCATTGAGTCTGGTATGTTAGGTTTAAGCCATGTTTCAGTGATTATAATTAGCGTAGGTTTTAGTGAATTCACTATAGCAGTGAAAATATCAAGTTTAGAAGTAACTGATTGGATGTTGGTATAAAGTATGGTAACTGTGACTATTGTTCTTATCAGAGGCTTTGTATTGAGGGGGTTAACTTCAAACTTTGTATATAGATTCCTCAAATGACGTTAGTGAACACCTAGAAAGGAGTTTTCGAAGTCACTCCCCTATGGTGGTTAAGAAAGGGTGTCCCATTTTGTAATATAAAAAAAAACTTCGATGGATTGACTTGAAACTTTCTATATTGGTTCCTCAAACGACGATAGTGAACACTATGAATTTGTTTTTCGAAAATTCCTACCCTCAGGGGGTAAGATAGGGGTTCAAAGTGTGTATGAAACGAAACTTATTATTCATTCAGTGGATTGACTTCAAACTTTGTATATTGGTTCCTCAAATGATGATAGTAAACACTAAGTATTAGTTTTTTTTAATTCCTACCCTCAGAGGGTAAGATAGGGGGTCAAAGTATGTATGAAACTTATTATTCCTTCAGTGGATTGACTTCAAACTTTGTATATTGGTTCCTCAAATGATAATAGTGAACACTAAGAATTATTTTTTTGGAAATTCCACCCCTATGACGGTAAGATTGAGGAACCAAAGTTTGTATGTAACTTTATGTTCCTTTAATGGATTGACTTCTAACTTTGTATATTGGTTCCTCAAATGACGATAGTGAACACTAAGAATTTGTTTTATGAAAATTCCTACCCTCAGGAGGTTAGATAGGAGTTCAAAGTGTGTATTAAACAAAACTTATTATTCCTTCAGTAGATTGACTTCAAACTTTGTATATTGGTTTCTCTAATGACCTTAGTAAACATTAAAAAATATTTTTGGAATTTCTTACCCTAAAGGGTTAAAAGGGGGAGTCGGAATTAGTATGAAACCCTTTTTATTCCTTGATTGGATTAACTTCAAACTTTGTATATAGATTCCTCAAATGACGTTAGTGAACACCTAGAAAGGAGTTTTCGAAGTCCCTCCCTTATGGTGGTTAAGAAAGGGTGTCCCATTTTGTAATATAAAAAAAAACTTCAATGTATTCACTTGAAACTTTGTATATCGGTTCCTCAAGTGACGTTAGTGAATTCACCACTAAAACGGGGCGTTCAAAAACGGTTCCCAGTTTGTATGAAACTTTTAATTCCTTGACTTGATTTATTTTCATCGTCCCTGATGTGCATTTAATTTTTATTAATTTAAATTTATGCGTCTGACTCTCATTTAAACGTTCTTCATCTTCACTAACTAAAATGTGGAATGGTTCTTTATATGTCCAATAGAAGCCAAAATAAAACTTTGCTATTTTTATTGCTTTTTAAGCAGGTAAGCACTTTTTATCAGTTATCTGCTTTGTCCAACTGCTGACCAAGTCTTCTCGCATTTCTTTAACCTAAAATACTAAGAAAGGGTTTTTGAACTTGGATAACATTGAATTATTACCTACAGAAAGTCAGTATTCAAACAACGCGAGCTCAGAAGCTAAGCCGAAAATTCGCTATGTGTGCGGCACTGTGCTGTGTTTACTTGCTGCATCACGCACACAGACGCCATTATAGAGTTGCCAGTAACAACCTAAAAATAGGGTAAATTCATAATTTTTGCATGAATATAAGTAATAGGCTTGTGTCCACTAAGAATAAATCAGTTTGATTGTAGTATCTATAGATGCATTATGATTTTAAGATGCCAATAAAATTTATTATTTATTATAAGAAGGTAAGATTAATGTTATTTTAAGGATTCTAAAACTAAAAATAATGTACCTATTTATTCTTGTGATAGTGCACACCAATCAGAGAGCATTACGTCAAACAGTGCGTCCGCCATTCGCGTTGTTGACGTTTTAGCAATTAATAGAAATTTTACATAATAGAAGCGTATTTCTTAAGGATGTCGTGTGCCTATTAAAGTTGGCGTATTGACGGTTGTCAGTGTAGTACGTAGTTGGCGCCGTTGGCGGCGCTGGCGTCGTTCTCCGTCTTTCTTGCTCTCGTAGTTAAGTTGCACAGGAGAAACTTTCGTCTCTCTTGCACTCGTAGAGTCAGCTGTCACAGCGCGACTGCCACGCCGCCAAGCGGCAATATGGGTCACACTGGTCACAGAAAGTTTGTCTACAGAGCGCCCATAAGAAATGTGCCTCTATTATTAAATATCTATGCTCTATGGTTTTAGTAGTAAACACCAGCCTAGCGCAAGTTCCTAAGAAAAAACCGAATGTATGAAACGTGCTATATTTTCAATGGCTACTATTATATGTATAAAACGTGAAGATAGCATCCTTCACTATGTACCCTTGGAACAGTATTCTTTCAAAGTTAGACGGGTTATACGTACATCACCGCCTTGGCTGTCAATAGTGTCAAATATCACAACTGTCACATTATTATCCAGATTGAACTTTGCCGCGTTATGTAGTTTGTTTATAAAACGTAAAAAACATACTTTAAAAGTGCTTTGTGTATACCAAATAAATGTGATTTTACACTTCTAGTGTTAGTGTTACTATACAGGGTGTAAAAAGACCCTTAACGAAAACTGAAACCACATATTGTACCAATCATTACGAACATTTTTTGCTTCGGCATCATACCTGGGAAATTACTGGTTTAGGAGATATTGAGGCTCAAAGTTACTATGGAAGTTTTGTAATTAGGTACAAAATCGATGCATTTACTCCGCTAACCTGTTCTATAGATGTCCTATGCACCCAAAGATCAGTAGGTATTGCGAAAATTGCACGCGCGCATTTTTTATAGCGGCTTCAAAAAAGTGAAAACTTAAAAAAAATGTCGTTTCCCATGTTTTATTTTTGGTTAGTATGACTTGGTATGATGTCCAAAACGCGTAGACTTCGGCTTGGTGATGGGTCTTGTGACACCCTATATTTATTTGATTAGCATTGAAAGGAGCGCAATGAAAACAAGCAAAATAACGTGCGAAATGTGGCATACAACAACATGTCGGTCAGGCAATAAAAAAAGGGTAGGTATTTATGGCAAAATGTTCCTAGATAAAGATCAATTGATATTTATAATGTTATACAGGGTGGCGCTACCATAGGGGCACTTTTTGAACAGAGGCATAGCGTACAACATTCTGAAGCCTTGTACCAAAAATCAATTAAATCGGTGCAGTAGTTTAGCCACAATATCGATTTTAAGTTCAGCAATTTTTGCACATGCTTTGAATTCCACACAGCTGATACAAAACGGTCAAGGACCCTACATTGTGCGCCCCGACTCGCTACGACGCGACGCCTTGACGTCATCCGAACTTAGGCTCAGCGCAGATAAAACGGAGCGCAGTGGAGAGGATTTTATTAACGCACTTGAAAATAAACTTTATTTTTTTTACAATAAAGTGCATAAATGAACCTGACAAAAAACATTCGCGCGTCCTCGAAGATACGCGGGAATCCTCGCGCGGCGTCGAGTCGGCGCCCGCGTCGTAGCGAGTCGCAGCGCGCAATGTAGGGTCGTTGACCGTTTTGTATCAGCTCTGTGGAATTCAAAGCAAGTGCAGAAATTGCGGAACTTAAAATCGATATTGTGGCTAAACTACTGCACCGATTTAATTGATTTTTGGTACAAGGCTTCAAAATGTTGTACGCTATGCCTCTGTTCAAAAAGTGCCCCTATGGTAGCGCCACCCTGTATAATGTGATATATTTCAATGAAACATAAAAAATAAGGAAATATTCTAAAGTTTCATATCCTAGTACTTTGTAGGTAAACAATAGTGCTGCCTGTCAGTTCTCGATAATCCGTTATTAGAAATTGGCAAAAGGACTAAAAATTCTATTCTTTTTTTCTTTTTAGATGTAAAAATGGGTAGCTGCAACTGGAAACCAAGACTTGATTTATGTGCCCATTGAAAAATTACATCAGTTGAACTATGTGTGTGGCAAGCATTTTAAGCCGAAAGACTTAAAAAAAGGGAACTCAAGTCAGAAAAACAGCTGTGCCTTATATCTATAGACATTTCTTTAAATCCTATTACAGAAGAAATGTTGAAAACCTTTCCATTACATGTACATACATATATCTTTTAGTTCTGCGTATTTTTCTTCGCTAATCTAGAATAGATTTATAGAATAGGCTAATTTGTTTGAATAAACACATAAATATTAAATACATCTTTTAATTATGTTGGAAAAGTATAATTCTAGTCGAAACATAATTATAATTATTTCTTACCGAATATTATCGATATCGATATTTCGTTAATCACTAGAGGGCACATCCCTATATTGACAAATATGACAATGCTGACAACATAAAAACTATGTCAATTAGTATCTTTATGTTGGTACGAGTTCTCCCTGCACGTTTCATACAAAGCTGAAAGTCTCGCATGATCTATGGCACATCCGCCTCTTCTTACGTAGTATTTATATACTCTTTGGTAAACACAGTAGTAAATACAACTAAAATGTCAAAGTTTGTATCTGTCAAATCGAATATAACAAAATAAAAGTGGGTACATCATCAGACCACACTTCATTCGTGGTTTGTTTTGTTTTGGACTTTATAATATCACTCAACCGCCATGATGGTTTACAGCGTTTTCGTGTCAAATTCAAAAAGGTTTTTAAAAGGCGTTATTAGTAATGTTGCTGATCGATTTTTGAAGAAAAAATCAGGTATTTCAGTTTAACATCTAATAAAGGAACAAATCAATCGCTAATTACATTTCAGGACACAAGCGTATTGTATATTATAAATTCTAAAGCCACGCTTTTTAAGTTTTTACGATTGACTAACGATGGCTAAATCAATCTTGACGAAACTTTATGCGCTCAAACGTAAGCACTAACAAGTGCCGAGTTATTTCCTAGTTAAATGCTCTCAGTACATAAAAGTATTTATGTATGTTTGTGAGAAAAATTAACAAAAATCAACAGCGTGTACTATGTGTGCGCCGTTGCGCTATGGTTACCAAAAAAGGCGACAAGTTTAAAAATTATATTATAATTCGGTCGGTAAGGTCATTCGTTCAACAACGAAGTTAGTTACGCTTTAGATACAAGCCTTTCAATACAAAAACGGAAAAATCTAGTGCTTGGAGACGATGTCGTCTTAGCCGAGCTTGACGTGACAAAATTGTCGTAATCGATTGGTATGTACCAGCCAGCGGTGTTTGAAAGGTTAAATTTATATATGTAACTACCTACCTAATTATTTTTCTTTATTAATACTGTCAATATAATAAATTTTGGTAAGGAATGTGTTAATTAAACTGGGACAATTTCACACCCAACTGGCAACACTCCGCTCGTACTTAGATTTAGTTATTATGATTCACTGTATTTGAATTATTAGACAATCTACGTAATAAAATAGATGTCTGACCGGTGGAATGATACTCCAGCAATACAATATGTCATAATTTCGATTATTTTGCGGGAGATGCTTACGCTACCGTGCGACTCGGACCACAGACAACGCGGCTGCCGTTTGGGTCAGATTCTGACCCACAGAAATAAATAGTAATAGAATGGTGAATGCGCGAATGGCGCGTGCCACATTTCAGCAAGCCCCGCCCCCAGTGACGTATAGATAGTGAGGGGACACTAAGGAATTATTATCGATGTGTTGAGAGCTGTGGAAAATGAAATTATGTTATTGTTTATATAAAATGTCTTATTATGAATAGTTTGGCTAAAGTATACTGTTATAAAAATAAAACGTATTTATTTAGTTAAAAATCTGTATTGAAATCTTACAAAATTTTGACTATATTATAGAATATCTATACTAATAAAGCGGAAGAGTTTGTTTGTTTGTTTGTTTGAACGCGCTAATCTCAGGAACTACCGGTCGGATCTGAAAAATTCTTTTTTTATACGATAGCCTAGTTATTCCCAAAGGCTATAGGCTATATAACATAACGCTTCAACCCTTTGCGGCCGGGCAGAAGGCTAAAAAGGCTAAAAGATAATGTCGGCTAATCTCAGGAACTAGCAGTCGGATTTTTAAAATTGTTATTGCCTATGATAGCCCAATTATTCCAAAATAGCCATAGGCTATATAAAATTACGCCAAAACTATTAGGGGCCAGACAAAAATAATAAAATGGTCAAACGAGAAGGGGGAGGGTTGGGTCAAAGGCAAAAAAGGCTTAACGAATAAGATACAATCTATATGGGTATCGTTTTCGAGATTTTCGGGACGCTGATTAAATAATATGAAATTTATTTAGTGATCCAAGATGGTGGACGGGATATCAAAGATGGCGGATGAGAAAATTTTAAAAGCAATATGGGTGTTGCCTTTGATATTTTAAGGGGTGGGGAATCGAAATACAACATCTATTTCATGATCAAAGATGGCGGATGGGACATCAAAGATGGCGGATGGGAAAATTAAAAAAAAAACAATATTGGTGTCGTCTGCGATGTTAAAAGGGATGGAGAATTCAAATACAACATCTGTTTCGTGATTCAAGGTTGTGGATAGGAAATTAAAGATGGTTAACGGGGTTTTCTAAAGTCGATATGGGTATCGTCTCCGATATTTTAAGAAATGGGAAATTCAAAAACACCATGTATTTCGTGATCAAAGCTGGTGGAAGCGATTTTTTTTTAAATCAATATGGGTATCGTCTCCGATGATTTAAGCGATGGAGAATCCAAATACAACATCTATTTCGTGATCAAAGATAACGGATAGGAAATAAAGATGGCGGACGGGATTTTTTTTAAGTCGATATGTGTATCGTCTCCGATATTTTAAGGAATGGGAAATTCAAAAATACCATCTATTTCGTGATCATAGATGTCCCGTCCGCCATCTTGGATTCCCAAATAGATGTCATTTTCGTGATCACAAAGCATGAAAACCCCAAAAATTATACCCAGATTAATTTTATTAAAAATGTCCCATCCGCCATCATGGATTCCCAAATAGATGTCATTTTCGTGACCAGAATCCATAAAAACCCCGAAAATTATACCTATATTAATTTTATTCAAAATGTCCCGTCCGCCATCTTGGATTCCCAAATAGATGTCATTTTCGTGACCAGAATCCATAAAAACCCCGAAAATGATACCCATATTAATTTTATTAAAAATGTCCCGTCCGCCATCTTTGATTCCCAAATAGATGTCATTTTCGTGACCAGAATCCATAAAAACCCTGAAAATTATACCCATATTAATTTTATTAAAAATGTCCCGTCCGCCATTTTGGATTCCCAAATAGATGTTATTTTCGTGACCAGAATCCTTAAAAACCCCGAAAATGATACCCATATTAATTTTATTAAAAATGTCCCGTCCGCCATCTTGGATTCCCAAATAGATGTCATTTTCGTGACCAGAATCCATAAAAACCACGAGAATGATACCCATATTAATTTTATTAAAAATGTCCCATCCGCCATCTTGGATTCCCACATAGATGTCATTTTCGTGACCAGAATCCATAAAACCCCGAAAATGATACCCATATAAATTTTATTAAAAATGTCCCGTCCGCCATCTTGGATTCCCAAATAGATGTCATTTTCGTGACCAGAATCCATAATAACCCCGAAAATGATACCCATATTAATTTTATTAAAAATGTCCCGTCCGCCATCTTGGATACCCAAATAGATGTCATTTTTGTGATCAGAAAGCATGAACATGATGCTTGCTTTCTATAAGAGAGAGAGAGAGAGACAGCCAGAGATATAATAATGAAATCGAATTAATATTCCTTTTATTTATCGATAAATTTAAAACGTAACCATAAACCGAACGTCAATCCCTAGCGCGCGCTGACCAATCACAGCTAATTATTTGACCCGTGGCCCCTGATTTGTTATTGTTTTTGGCATCTTGTGAATATCGCGTATCTCGCCGTACATTGCGTGTTTATTTCATAAATATGTCAACGAGTATCGTATAATTCAAGCAATGGAAATTTAACATAACGAAGAAATGAGCGATGATGTTCTTATTAGGCAAACATGGTAAAAGTAGCCCACTTGGTTTGAATCTCAATAATCTTAACTTTTACTCAATTTAAATACTTACTGGTGATATGAAATGCCTCCCTTTTCCGTATTTTTTGCATCACTTTTATTTTTACAATTGGAAACTGCACAATATGGCATATTCGTAACGAATTTAATGTTCTTTTACCTCCTGAGCGCGCGAACGGCAGACGCCATGCGTAATGCGAATGCGTTCGGAAACACATGCACTATAGTGCAATAGTTTGGCACGCGCGCCACGCCCGTGTCACCATTCTATTACTATTTATTTCTGTGTTCTGACCCAAATGAACGGCGCCTGTTACGTGCGCGTACTTGGTTTCTGAAGGTAATAAATAATAATTCAATGTTAGATAACTTATTTTTCATTTTTTACAATGTCGCTGAGGCTGAGATATACAAATGTATACTGCTAAGGAATCCTTGACTAATTTAATTTTAAGTAGCTTTTGCAAGCAGCTACGCCTAAATGAAATTTTCATAATTTGTTCGTGAGTTTTCATGAATCATTAGTAAAATACACATCTAAATCGATTCAGCCATTTTTAAGATTACCCTGAATAAATAAACAGACAGAAAAACAATCTAAATAAATCATTGGGGTACTGGAAACGGGTTAGCAACAATATGCAATACAGTTATTTTGAGATTACAGACAGTTTGTTTATTTTTTTTTACAGTCTCACGCCTGTATCGCCGAAGGGGTGGGCAGAGGTGTAATATTACAACCACATTTCGCCATGTTGGGGGGTTATGTAATAGGGGGCGAGCCTATTGCCGTTGCCGAACCGGGCACATTGGCAGACTCCGTGCTGCTACTGAGAATTCGGCAAAACTCAGTAATACTTTTGCCCGACTCGGGTATCGAACCCGAGACCTCCCGTTAAGCAGACGCATACGCTATCCACTGTACCACGGAGGCAGTCAAGTATTATTTATTTGTATAATCTGTCTGTGTATAAAATCCTTGCTTTACGGATTGACAGACACATATGCTACAGCCGAATCAACTGAGCGCAAGTAGAAGCAGAATGAGCATATTATGCAGAGAACAGCACTGTAAGAGAAGGAAAACTTGATACAAACCCTATACCAACCCGCTTGGCCAGCGTGGTATAGTAGGCCAATTCCTCCTTTCAAAAGAGAGGCCTAGTCCAGCAGTGGACTGTTTTAAAGGCTGATGATGTATAATGCCTCAGCATGTATGTTCCTTCAGGTGTGTAGGGGCACACAAATGGGAGTGATAATTTGCATAGAACCTATACCTTCAAGGGATTAACTTCATACACAAAGACATTTATTTTGTATTTTTCCCTAAGAGGGTGGAAAAGGGATTCAGAGTTTGTGTAAAAACTTTTATTTGTTCAATGGAATCACTTCAATATGTGTATTTAAAATCTTTTCGTTACTAACTGACTGACAGACACATTACAGAACTAACTTACTGGGCGCAAGAAGGTTAAATTTAGCATGTATATGCCATGAGGAGGGTAGGGGTGTTTGTACAAAATATTTTATCTAATCGTAATTTACGCGTGCGAAGCAGCGGGCAAAAGCTAGTATTAGGTATAAATGCGAAAATGTGTATGTATCTATGTATGTACCGATTTCACGCTAAACCGGCTGAACCAATATTCTCTACTCATAAATGCGAAAGTGTGTATAGAGATATATCGGACCATGGCTTTGACATTTGACTGTATGCAAAGTGATGTTGTTGAGCACCTTTCGGTAGATAATGTCATGGATACTGACTAAGTTACTTCGGACCCTATAGAGTTTCTGAAATCCTTACAATTATCAGGAGTACCTACCTTCACGCAACTTGATACTGAACGTTGGTGTTCGGAATCTTAATGCACCAAAGCTTTGTACCTAATGGCAAACGGCTACAAGTAACACCTAGGACAAAACATTATAAAAGCTATTCGCTATTGCGAGTCAGACTTGCTCATGAAGGGTTCCGTAGTGGAGGTATCCACTTACCATATCTATTATCTTCGACTAACTATTTATTATTTATTTATTATTTTCCTTCATTTTATTTTCTATGGCTACCTACATAAGTGCGACAAAGAGAATGCGAATGAGCAGGATGGAATATTATCAATGAATTAGTGAATAGATTGTAAAATATGACTATGATTTAAGTGAGATTTTCTACAATAAACAAATGATAATAACTTTGCTCTTTATTGATATTATGAAATTCTTACGTCACATATATGATAATAATATCTTCGCTAATCTGTCCATAAAGTTTTTGTACTAATTAAAAAATAGTGGTGTATAAGGGAAGTGTTAATGGAACAGGACGAAGGGGAAGACCTAGGCGGACGTTCTCTGACCAGCAGGCCGATTCAGAATGTCACGACAAGTAATCGTACGATATGTCAAATTAATGTCCTCGTCTTTTAGCCGCCTATCAGAGATATTTTGAACAAATATTAATTAAATTCGGTTTATTTATTAATTTACTTCATACTGAATGCTTAAAATTGATAGGAAATGCGATAGTTTTGACAAAAAATTAGGTAGCCCGTTTGACAATTAACGGAATCGAATTTCAAATGAGATATCGAAAGATTCTGAATCGCTCCCCAGATTGGAGACATCCTAAAAACCGGACAGATTAAAAGTGCCCTAAGCAGAAGAGCATGCGTGAGGAATTTGATGGGAGTGAACACAGACCACCTACCCCTGGTCTGTGGGAGTGAATGAAGTAAGAGAGGTACCTACCGTACCTATGTCAAGATCGTTGCAAATGGCGTTCCTACTTATCCCTCCGGGAAACAGGTGTGAGTCTATAAATGTAGCTGTGTAATAATCAACAGATTTGACACGTTTTCATGTCTATCAATTGACACGTTCATGTAAAAATAAGTAATTTTACAAACTTTTAACATTTATTGTGGTATTAATATTTATGGTGTTGGAAACACTGCAACTTCCGATGAATATATCTTTTTTTCGTAATACCCTTGAACATCATTACTTTTCGGTTTGATTATAATCGATTACTATATTATTATGTCCGATAATTTGAGTAGATGTATGATGATTTGGAGAACAGCCTGGGCGACGAATAAGTCCAGTTCGCAGAACTGCTAAAAACGGATGTGGCTACCGTTATTGACAACAAGAAACAAGAGCCTCTGGAACTGCAATTTTCTAACCTTTAATTATGAGTTCCTTAGAATCATGTTTCCCAAAGGTAGAATTGCCCTGCGCATTTACTTGTCTCTCATGATCACTAACTGTAGTGGTGAACGTTCTTTTTCATTCGTTAAAACATATAAAAAAATAGTTACGAAACACGATGGGCCAGGAACGTCTTAATCATCTCACTTTGATGAATAGGTATAGAGTATGATTTGCTTAAATTAGAAGTCGATATCATCTCCAAATTTGCCCATATTAAATCCAGAAAAGTAGGTTTGTAACATTTTTCTTTTATTTGATACTTTTATTTCTTTTATTGATGAGAAACTATAGCAAACCAAGGGCCTCGTGACAGAATTTGCTATACAGACCCCATGCTTGGTTAATCCGGCACTGATCTAAGGGCATATTTTTATCTAAATCTACCTGAAAAATAGTCACCTTGTGGTATGACAACAACAATCGAGAGTCGCCAATAAAATGTTCGCCTAAGGCGAGATCGACCTGTACCGCCACTGAGTAAGGTAGGTACTATATCAATCAATTATCAATATAGGTATATAAAATTCTTCCTTTACTGACTGACAGACAACGCACACGCGATGTGCGCAACAAGATGAATCGCGTGTATATTCCGTGGGGATAAGAGTGCATTTAGAAGGTCCCGGAAACCCCACGGGATTGGGTAGAAAGTAATGTGCCGGCGTAGCTGGTAGGGCATCCTCCTAAATATTAACAATGAATATCAATTTGGTGTCTTGAATTCTAACAAACAGCCGTATAAATAGGTCCGCATCATTAATAAATAGGTAAGTAACTAACACTAGGCTAACGCAGGGGTATATCTAGAGGAGAACAAAGAGTTTCGGCTTCAGTTCCCCCAAAACTATCGGATGGCTCCGTTCCTGTAATGCCTATCCTCACCAGTGTCAAGGATCTTGGACTTTATCCACTAAATAGTATCTACCATTGTTGGGATTCTCAGGTTAATAACAATCTACGAATTCCGTATTCCGATGGTCCCATTTAGTTGGTGAAGCTGGGAAAGTTCCAGCCTCTTCATAACAGTCAGTTCGTAACAGTCTATGCTGTTGCGCTTCGTTCCGTGAGAGTGCTGAACACCCCATTCTCCATTTCCCATCCGCCGACGCACTTATGACTCGCCTATGAGTTGCGGGTGTCCTTGGCTGCAGTAATCGCTTACCATCAGACGATCCGTCTGCTCGTTTGCCACCTCTTACATAAAAAATTGGGCAAGTGCGAGTCGGACTCGCGCACGAAGGGTTCCGTACCATCATCTTTAAAAGAAAATCACGTTCTTTGTATGTATACTTAAATACTTTATAAGTTTCTACCTGTTTATTAAGATCGAGTAACAAATTGCTTAAAAATTACGTTTGTTGTATGGAAGCCCCCCTTTATTATTTACTTTTTTAAATTTAATTATTTATTTTGAAAGGTAATATACAACTACATATTCTGTGAAAATTTGAAGCGTCTACCTGTTACAATTAGTAATTTTGAGCAAAAAATACGAAAAAAAACACGTTTTTTGTATGGGACCCCCCCTTAATATTTTCATTTTTTTTGTTTTTAGTATTTGTTGTTATAGCGGCAACCGAAATACATAATTTGTAAAAATTTCAGCTTTCTAGCTATCATGGTTTATGAGATACAGCCTGGTGACAGACAGACAGACAGACAGACAGACAGACAGACAGACAGACAGCGGAGGCTTAGTAATAGGGTTCCGTTTTTTACCTTTTAGGTACGGAACCCTAAAAAGTAAATAATGAAGCTCATACAAACTAAAATAACAAACCGATCACCGGTGAAAACGTTATCCTAGCGGCGAATAACGTTTGACCGTAATCTCGGCTGATGTTAAGCGATGATACCCCCGAAAATGGAGCATGCATGCCTAAAAGGCACCTTTCACTCGCGACTGGACACAAACCAAATCATCTTGTTTTGGTCATCAGCTTAAATGACGTATTATGCTGACAGTAGTGTGAATTCCATCGTCGTGTTCCATGTGCGCAAACAATTAAATGCTCACTGCCTCGTGCAAAACTGGATCCACTACAGATGTGGCAAGAAATGGCCAACCTCGTATTGCTCATTTGACCGGGCATATTGCTGCTGTGACCAGTGGCGGCGCTATACCACACGTGGACGTCGGCGACATCAAGTTTGCGAGGCCCATTGATATATTCTTTACTACATATACATCGATGGCGAGGCCCCTTTTACTTCGCTGTGAAAAAATAACCTTAAATTAAGTGAGCCGAATTATAAAATAATGTGCTTTTTTTTTACTTTTGTTAGGCTAACGTTTGACCGCGATCTCGCCTGCTGTTAAGCGATGTTACGGTCGAAGATGGAGCACACTTGCCTAAAAGGTACCTATTCACCCGTGACTTGTAAATACCCAGACTGTACTCATGAGGAAACACGGACTCAGGCAAGGAGTTCCATACCTTTGCAGTACGCATAATAAATGAGGAAGCAAAGCGTTTTGTGCGTATGGATGGGATGTTAACCATATAACGGTGATGATGATTAGTTTGTCTGGTCGTCCGATAGTAAAAAGGGGATGGAGGAATCAGGTTATGTAGTTCCTCTGCACACTCTCCGAAATGTAACATATAAAAAACCGACAGACTGGCAATACTGCAACGATGTTCTAGGCTTTCGAGTTTTGTGTTACCCAATTGGTCATCGCTAATGAGTCTCCTAGCTTTCCTCTCAATACATTCCAAAGTCCCTAGCTGATATTTCGCTGAACTATCCCAAAGGTGAGAACAGTACTCCATGCAGGATCGGACTTGTGCTTTGTAAAGATTAAGCAACTGATCCGGCGTAAAGTACTCTCTCTCTCTCACCTTGTTGAGGATACCTAGTTTTTTGCTAGCCAGTTGGGCTTTTGACTCTATTTAAGAATCAAAATTTAAATTAGAGGTCAACGTGACGCCAAGGAGTTCCAAGCGATCGATGATCTGCACAGGTACATTTCGGAAAGTTGGAGTCAGATGAAATTGACTCCGTTTCGAGTGGAGAATAGAGACGCCTGAGTTTTGGAGGTATTAAACTTGACTTGATTAGCATCGCCCCAGTCGGAGACTGCCTTCAAAGTCAAGTTCAAACGCTCAACCATGCCTCAATCATGTCTTATGAATAAATAAATGTCAATACAAATATTTACACCCAGTACAAATACCGTGTCGGGCAGTGTGTGTGAAAACGCTCATTCGAGCGAAACATTCCTTTCATAGTGTTGCAAGACAGACGATTCTGAATAGGTACCCATAAAGTACTAGGTACTTACTCATTTCTATCACGCACTTATACGAAAATAAAAAAACATTATCAACTGCTTAGCGTTTTCCGAATTGTTCGGTATCGGCTAACTAAGCCTGATAACTGCGAGGCCCCCTTAGGCACGGTAATAATATCTAACAGTATTGTAACTCCATACAAACGCACGAAACTCGAGTTATACCTACGCGGCGCGAGCAGAGTACCCATTAGACTGGGCGGACTGTACCTACAGTACCCGCAGCCGCTATCGTGCCGCAGCTCGCATGCGGCGCGTCTGGTAGGTATATAACTCACGAAGACGACCGAGTTACAATACTGTTAGATTATATTACCGTGCCTTAGGCGCGAGGCCGTCGGCGGTCGCCGACGTCGTCGACGCCTAGCGCCGCCACTGGCTGTGACCGAGAATATCAGGGTGAATAGACAAAAATCTGTGAAGATGCACACAGTACCGGTTCATCGTCTGCCATTTATAATCCTATTCTTTAAGTGAACGGGTAGTAGGTACCACCTCATAATATAATAATATGCCAAAAGCCTTAAGTGCGGTCAGCATAGTACAAACGCACTAACGAATTATTTTCAAATTTAACTGCTGCTGTCACTGCTGCCTTCAACGTTATTTAGTTATTTTACTACGGAATTCAATATTCGAACTATAGATAGATCTGTAGATTTTAGATTCGTTTTTGACATAAGCTCCATACAAAATATGTCAAACACGAATCTCGAATCTCAAAATCCATGCATGAATCGAATATTGAAAATGGCCGTTAATCAATTCAATCTTCTTCTCGTGTCTGCTAAATAAAGCACTGCTATAACAATAATTATATAGCAGTTATTTTAACATTATTTTTGGGTTGGATTTTAAAACGAGTTGCCTGAATTTGAGGGTATTGGTGGTGTAGGAGAGTTAGTCTTAATCCCCTCAAAGTAATTTTGGCTGCCGGAGTTGCGCCTATATATTTTTAAACAATTTTCAAAACTTCTTAAATACTTCGGCAATTATGCAAAACGGAACGTAATTTTTATGCTTCAGTACAGTTTTTCAAATGTAATTTTTAGGTTTTATGTGAAAAACGTGAAACGAAACGCAACCCGCCATCTTGGATGGATGATATTGATGTTAGATTATATTATTATTGTGTATGCAAAAATTAAATTACTAATTGTATATGTAGGCGTGTAACTAGATTATTGGCCGATATAATCACTTCAGAGTGTTCAGAGTTCCTACTAAGTGGGCGCAGCTGGGTTATTGTGCATTGAATACACACAAACTAAAATACACTATCTACTTTAAAACACGAAAGGCATTATCTTAACAATTATATTCTAACACTTTTCACTTGCAAGTCTTTTAACGAACCGAAGACGGATTCATGGTGTACCGTCAACCAGGCGACCCGACTGAATGTCCCGCAGTCCGCCAGACAAGTCCACATGAACACCGTCAGTGCCCCCCGCCACCGGACCGCAATTCGTTTCGTCACAACCGGCCTGGAGCACTTCGATTTGTTTAGAGACTGTACTAATGACGTGATGACGTTTCATGACATCTGCAATTTCCGTTCCGACGTGAAATAATAAAGAGGCGCTGGTAATGCGCCGTCACGGCCAGACTGACCTGCGACCGTCCTCGGGCGCTTCATTTTGCAATTTTGTATCAATCACACAATTATCTATAGCTTACCTTGAAAAGCAGTCCGCTCGTCCACCCTGACAACCAGACTCTCCAAACCGTAAGCCTGGACCGGACGAGTGAGCCCTTCGACCAACCCTTCCACACGGGTCTGGACCGGACGACACTGTCCTCTCAACCGGTTTCCAAACATAAGTCTGGACCGGACGAGTGCGCCCTTTCCACCAACCCTTCCACATGGGTCTGGATCGGGCAACACTCACAGTGAGGACTCCTCACAACCACTTTCCAAACATAAGTCTGGACCGGACAAGTGCGCCCTTTCGACCATCCTCCGAACGAGGCATGGACCGGACAGCACTGTCCTCCTAATTTTCCAAACATAACTCTCGACCGGACGAGTGTGCCCTTTCGACCATCCTCCTAACGAGGCATGGACCGAACAACACTGTCCTCCTACCTAATCACTTTCTAAACATAAGTCTGGACCGGACGAGTGCGCCCTTTCAACCATCCTTCAAACAAGGCATGGACTGGACGGCACTGGCCCTTTCGTCCAGCTTATCTATTTCAGACTACAGTTAAATTTAAATACCCAAGTAATAAATGTGTAATGTAAGTTTTAAATGTGATGTGAATGTGTGTAATTTGATCAAAGAAGTAATAATGTAGCATGCAGGTGAGGTCAAACCTACGCCTAGCTAAACTAAACCTATGCTACGTCAAGCCTAACCTCACCTATCAGTTATGAACTGTCGTATTCAGCGTGAATTTGAACTTCGAGGTCAATTGGCTAATGGTCCGAGTTGATGCAAAGGTTATCTGATCCTGCTGTGATTGTATCAAATGCTACTGAAATAGTATAGGAGCCTGCCGATGTGTTACGCATCTACAGAGTCTATGAGGATAATCCTCATCGAGTTCTACATCAATCACCGCCGTCTCGGCCTTCTCTTCGTTCAATAAGCTGGTACTGATTTCGACTAACCCATCATGACCCTGACATTTCAAAGAACAGTGATGTCATCTCTTTTTTTTTTATTGATCGATTGATCGTTAATCAATTTATGGTCCAGTCATTTCTATCATAAAACCATTTTACTCAACCTTTAACCAAACTCCCTTAATAAACTACCTTAAATTTACTTGCTAGAAAGCGATATAGGTTGTAACTATACCGATTACGAGGCACCTCAAAGCCGCGCACAGGATGCGCGCCACTCACGGGCCGCGCGTCACACACGCGAAGTTATCTATCAACTGAATTTTACAAGGATTCTTCGCATGGTATACCCACTGATTGGAGACCCTGTTCCTTTCAGACTAATTCAATATCCGTACATCGAAATCTTAAGTGATTATCAAAATCTTTTACAACTTCACTGGGTGCTTGGCTCTCTGCTCAAGAATAAAGATGATAATAACGCAACTTTCAATTATTTATTGTTCATCTTTTCTACCAGAACATCCAAACCTGAATTTGAAACCAACTGCCACCAACATAAGCTGAAGCTGCTTAAATGTAAACCGCGCATGGACTGATACTACTGATACTAGTAAGTTACAGTTGAACAAATTGATTTACTTTTGTCTACGCGAACGCAACGACTACTAAGATTGTCAATCGACTGTAACGAGTTCTTTCCGATTCTTGCAACGCGCTTCTGTTATACAACAGAAGCCAGGTCGAGCACCACTGACACAATTTTAGCGATTAATATAGAATCAATGAACATAAATGAAATTAAAGCCATTTAAGTGGCACTGTATCCATGATTACGTCCAAACCCCACATCTTTATGCACTCCCCTCTAGTAGGTAATGCCGGGCCACGCTATGGTCCTCGCTACAAGGCTAGATGAGACTATCACCCAGATGCCGCTTTCTAGGGGCTACCGCTACGATACTCCGGTGCAGTTTCCAATATTGCTTGAAGACATGAAGACAATACCACTCTATGTCATTTCTTTACTATGTCAGCATCGTTGGTACTTGAAACTCGGAAACATTCCTAAGATCATAAGTGTACTTTAGGTATGCATATTTGACAGCGACTTTAACATGTTTGATAACAATAATTTTCTAATTCTCAACAGCAGAATGGTCATAACATCAATGTCTTTTGGAAAAGATTTGCCTGATTCGTTCTCATAGCATTGTTTGTAAGATGGGCTCTACTTTTACTTCAAATCTAGCGAGTATGCTACTAAGCAAAATAAAATGAAGCTTTAATAACAACCTTTGTACCCCTAGACATACCCGCTTTCCCTAAGGTATGGTTTATAAGAAACTTCTGACCTGCTCATAACTAAGGCGTACAACTATCGTGGTGTCAACTAAACTCATGGTGAATTCATCAATACGTAGGTACTCGCTATTACAGAAAGTACACCAGAACGCGGCGTTCAAACAAAGCCCGTAGTTGCTAGTTTAAACTTAATGGTCGATTCTAAATAGGTACGAAATACTTATCCTAACCCAATCATTAGTGATAGGTACTATGACAGCGCAACAAGGGCTCGTCTTGCTTACGCACCAATGGAAACTATGCCTCCTAACATAAAAGCTTGTCGCCGCACAGACAGCTCATTCAGTTTCTGCAAATCTGCAGCAACGGAAACGAGGGTATGAAGAACAAGAAGATCACAACAACGACTTACATGGTTCGCAACTCAATTGGGAATAAGGTTAAGCAAACAATCATTACTAATGGCCACTAACGTGGTCCTACCTACAATGAAAACTAAAATCATTCAAAATGATTATCATTACACTACAATGATCACAATTATTTTCTTCTACATCTGATAATCGAGTTTAACAGCTTCTACTAAAAACCTTGTACTGAAGGTATCTTCCTTACTGTATCACTCCGAAACGTCCTAAACGTAACTTGGAATTGCAGAGAGAATCGGGGGCAATTGGTAAAGATTCCCAGCGTATCACACTAATTTTTAAAAACACAGTAGGTAATATTTTTTTTTTACACGTACCATCTTAAGATCGAATTAAATACTAGCAGTGCCATCCATTTACCACAGTATGGTAGCACCAAACTTTTTAGTACCATCCATTAACGTGTTACAAATCACGCACAAAGAGAAGCAGGTTTAAATGCAACAGATTGTCTGTACAAAACAGAATTACAAGGAGTAAAACTGCCTCGCCCTGCTTAAGCCGTAATCACGTTTAAATAACACCGTTAGGTATTCAAAACGTCTCGAGTCGGTAAAATAATCGCGCTAGTAACATCTACCAAAACTAATTTCGACTACGGTGGTTAAGTTCCACACCAACCAACCAACTACACGTCTAAAGTTCTAAACAGCACTACAGGTCACACGTCCATTTAAGAAACAAACGCTACAATCAGTTCCACATAAAAAAGCTTTGCAATAGCTCAGTACAGTCTAATACTATGAACTCAGTATGTACGATTCGATTAGTCGAACGCAAATCTACCATTTAGCGCCGCTGCCCTGCGAAGGACAGTCTAGACCGGAGTTATTGTTCTAGATTTAGCAGAACACCAGCCGAAGCTGGGTTTTGGTTCTAAAACCAAAATTACAACTGCACTACAACAATAACCAGCACGCTTCACTCAAAACGCACTTGCATGGAATAATGCAAGTCGGCCTGTACGCTCAGTCTTGTTACCGTTACATACTATGTTCACAAACGGCTGCACGCCGATCAGAGAGACTATTTGCGTTCACAAGGTTCGTGATCGCAAGCCACAAGTCAAGTTTTATTACGAAAAAAAGAAATAAAAACAATCGTTTTCTTTTTAACCCAAGTATCGAACCCAAAACGTCTTTTCGATATCTGCGCTATAGCTAGGTCACAGTAGTAGTCGGGCACCCATACGATAGCATAAAATACAGCAATGGGGTCGCTATTTAATCAGTCATTACTACCCACAAATTTGTTATTTTTCTTTCCTTCTTTAAGCTATTAAAAAAGAAGCTTATCCAAGAGATCATGACATGGGAAACACGCTACCGTAAAGTTCAACCGGTTTCACAGTAAACGCCTGTTTTAACCATAATTTCGTGTCTCGCGAGGGAATCGAACCCATAACGCTGTAGCGGCTAGTGATGTGACGGCGACCTCACCACCACAATCCTAAGATTACTAAACGTGTAGCAGTATTCTGCCAACCAATAACGTTTTACAACTACCGCCACCAAATAAAATTTGCAGGGCCAATAGAGAAATTAGATAGAATACGCTCACCACGGTAGCAGTTGAGAAATCAACTGATTCGCCAGCACCGCAGCAGCACAATCGCCCTCACTCGCGTCTTGTGTGTACGTTTTATTGCACAATTTTATCCCACAAATGATGTAGGCGGGTAACTAGATTATTGGCCGATATAATCACTTCAGAGTGTTCAGAGTTCCTACTAAGTGGGCGCAGCTGGGTTATTGTGCATTGAATACACACAAACTAAAATACACTATCTACTTTAAAACACGAAAGGCATTATCTTAACAATTATATTGTAACACTTTTCACTTGCAAGTCTTTTAACGAACCGAAGACGGATTCATGGTGTACCGTCAACCAGGTGACCCGACTGAATGTCCCGCAGTCCGCCAGACAAGTCCACATGAACACCGTCAGTGCCCCCCGCCACCGGACCGCAATTCGTTTCGTCACAACCGGCCGGGAGCACTTCGATTTGTTTAGAGACTGTACTAATGACGTGATGACGTTTCATGACATCTGTAATTTCCGTTCCGACGTGAAATAATAAAGAGGCGCTGGTAATGCGCCGTCATATATTTAAGTGTAAAACAATACAAATAGTATGGCAACATTTGGCAGTTAGATTTTTTATAAATAGGGTATCATTATTACAATGATTGCTCACTCTGTTAAACGCTCTCAAAGTAAACGGACATTTATATACTTCCTAGTGATATTCAAAGTGAATAAATATCAAGTGAATATTTATAAAAGTGTTTCTCTTTTAGTCCATAACCTCTAACAGGTTATGGGCCCAGTGCTGCGTTTCTAAATTCAGTGAAAATAAGTTACAACTACCGACAGTCTATAGTGTTCAAATCGTTAGTCTGTCGTGTGGAATAAAACGTGCTGTAACCGTAAGTAATGGAACATTTAAAACAAAAAAGGAATATTAAACCGTTTGACGGCGATAAATATAGTATCTGGAAATTTAGAATACGAACGTTACTAAGTGAAATGGAGATTATAGACGTTGTTGACAGTGACATTCCTCAAATACGGTCCGAGACATGGGAAAAGAATAATAGAATGGTGAAAAATATTCTAGTGGAATATTTGTCGGATTCATTTATCGGTTTTGTGAACGACGGTATAACGGCTAGAGAAGTTTTCAAAAGTTTGGATTTGCTTTATGAACGCAAAAGCCTCGCAAGTTAATTAGCGTTAAGAAAAAAACTTTTGGGCCTAAAATAACACGGTGATATGCCACTTATAAAGCATTTCAACAAATAGTTCCACAGTGTTTTCGTTAGTCCGTCCACGACCTCTACCGCAACTACTAGAACATCTTGTAAATTGAACGGCTCAGCCGATGTGCTGCCTAACCTCGAAATCACTAAAGACACCGTACTTAAAGCTTTACGCGTCTTAGATAGAACAAAAGGACCAGGTAACGATGGATTACCGCCTATTTTCTTACACAACTGTGCGGATAGTTTGGCATATCCTATAACTTTATTATTTCGAAAATCCTTAGCCGACTGCGTCTGTCCTTCCCTATGGAAAACGGCTCACATAGTGCCAGTGCATAAGAAGGGTCCTAAAATGGATATAAAAAACTATCGTCCTATATCTATTCTTAACACTCTTAGCAAAGTTTTGGAGAAAATAATTTATAATAATATATATCCCATAATCTCAAGTGGTATAGGCCAGAGCCAACACGGTTTCGTTAGGAATCGCTCCACAAACTCTAACTTAGCCACGTTTAGTACCTATGTCCTGCATAATATGGAGGCTGGTGGACAGGTTGACGTGATCTACACGGATTTCGAAAAAGCATTCGATCGTGTAGATCACGACATCCTGCTTGAAAAGCTACAAAACCTTGGAATCCGTGGAGATTTGCTGAAATGGGTCCGATCATACTTGTCGAACCGATCCCAGGCCGTGGTTATGGGTGGTTTTAAGTCTGATTTTGTAACTATCCCCTCCGGTGTTCCCCAGGGATCAATATTGGGTCCACTTTTTTACTGCGCATATCTTTGTGACATTCAGTCGTGTTTCAAATCTGCTAAACACCTCATGCATGCTGATGATATGAAAATATACATGTGTGTAAAATCCAGACTTGATTGTGAACTGATACAGCATGATCTGGATGCATTATACAGGTATTACCAACAAAATAAGATCACTGTCAATATTTCTAAATGTCAATGTATTAGCTTCAGCCGCTCCAAGTATCCAATTGAGTATCCTTATGCATTTAATAATAATGGGATCGAAAGGGTAAACGTAGTTCGGGATCTTGGTGTAATGTTGGATTCCAAATTGCTTTTTGACCAGCATATTGATACCATCACCAATAAAGCCTCTCGTAACCTTGGTTTTGTAATGCGCACTTGTAAGCCCTTTAGGAACTGTCACAGTCTCAAAGTTATTTATTTTGCGTATGTGCGTAGTATTTTGGAGTATTGTAGCCCAATCTGGTCACCCCAATACGAAGTATATATTAGAAGAATTGAAAATTTGCAGAAAATTCACAAAATTCCTAAATTTCAAATCTCGAAGGCGTCATGGTACGTATGCACTAGACTGCAAGCACTATAATTTGCTTCCCCTTGAGGATAGGCGTAAGATGTTAGACATGTTTTTGCTCTTTGATATCCTGCGGGGTCATCTGGACAGCAGTGATCTGCTATCGTCTATAGCTTTCTCTACCCCTAAAACACGTACCTGACACACAAAATTATTCAGTATCCATGGTTACCGCACCAAATACGGAAGAAATGCTGTCATGACCCGACTGCCTCGCATTTACTCTGAGAGTTTTGAGAGTGTCGATATGTAGTATATCGACACTCTCAACTTATCCAAGCAATCCTACCGTAGACAAATCAGGCAGATACTGTTTAGCAAACATGTTGTGCCATAGCTCATGTATAATATATATATATATATATATATATATATATATATATATATATATATATATATATATATATATATATATATATATATATATATATATATATATGTATAATGCATGTATAATATATAAGTATGTATTTAAGTTTATGTACGCATGTATAAGTAAGACCTTGCTATTTCCTGCTTTTGTTTTCTTTTATTTTTTTTGCTATCTTTCGTTTCCTGATTTTGTAGCCATATTATGCTTGTAACTATGCTGTAATATTCCATTCATGGCTGCATCTATGTATAGCATTTGTCACTTTCTAGCAACTTAGCTTTATCAATGGCGTGAAACTCTGTTATTGGCTTAAGAGACAATTGTCATCATCTCACTATCAATGACATTAATAATATTACGCCTCAAATTAACCTTGTCACTGATAATGGGATGAATTTCATAAAACCATGTAAATTAGTTATAAGCTGTTGAGTTTCCTAATAAATAAATAAATAAATAAATAAATTTCACGATTTTTGACGACTTGATAACAGAATTGTTAGCAGCCGGCGCAAAATTAGAAGAGACCGACAAGGTTGCTCATTTGTTGCTAACACTACCAAATACCTATGATGGGGTCATCACGGCTATAGAAACATTAACCGAAGATAACCTAACCCTCGCATTCGTCAAAACCAGATTATTAGACCACGAAGTTAAATTGAAGAATGAGGGTAGTGACACAAGTGTAAAAGTTTTACATGTTGAAAATAAAAACGGAACGACTTATAAGCGGAAGTTTGAGAACTACCCGCATCAGTATAATAAAAAATTTAAAGTGCAGAATAATACGAAGTCTATAAAATGTCATTTTTGTGGACGCAAGGGACACATTAAACAGGATTGCTTTTATTTTAAACGGACGAATAAACAGAAAAATATGGCGGACAGAACGAGAACGATTCAAACTGTCGGATTATCGCAAGAGTCGAAATCTGATGACTTTTCAGGTTATGCATTCATGACTGGACAGTGTCGGCAAGAAAATAGTCCAAACAAAATTACATTCTTGTTGGATTCGGGAGCTTCGGATCATATTATAAACAGGGATGATATTTTTATTACATATGAATATTTACGTAAACTAATAAATATTTCTGTTGCTAAAAATAATACATTTATTTCAGCCACGAAGAGAGGTTCAATCAATGTTATAAGCAACAACAGTGTTCCAGGTGTACTGGAGAATGTTCTGTACTGCCCTGAAGTACCGTACAATTTATTGTCAGTTTCAAGGATGCAGAAGGCTGGCCTGGACATAATTTTTGATCGGAATGGGACACTCATTTTGAAGGATGGTAAAATAATCATGACAGGTAATGTTTTAAATAACTTAATTACTTTAGATTTTGTGATACCTTTTAATAATGTGAGGGAGGGTCATTCTGTTTGCCAATTGCGCCAGGATAATATAAATAATTATGATTTATGGCATCAACGCCTGGGTCATATTAGTAACACTAAATTTATTTATTTATTTATTTAACTTTATGCACAAACAAGTGTACAGAGGCGGACTTAATGCCTAAGGCATTATCTACCAGTCAACCTTTGGGTGATGCAGAGATAAAGATATAATAAGTGCATTTAGCATTAAAATTACAGAAAAAGAAAAATATAGGTATATATAGTATAACAGATTTTACGAATAATTCGTTCATAACATATATGATAAACCTATTTACATACACTAGATATATACTTATTTATAAATACATACATATATATACTAGCTGCTGCCCGCGACGTCGTCTGCGTGAACGCTATACAGCACCTAACTATTAAATAAATACCTACGATTATACCTTTTAAAAAATACGCGGCGGCGATAGCACAGTGGTGTATGTAACGGACTGCCGAGACGATGGTCTTGGGTTCGATCCCCAGCTACCCCTGGCACACACCTATGACTTTTCGAAGTTATGTGTGTATTAAAAAATATTAATTAATTATCGCTCGCTTAACAATGTGCCTGGTAGACGGCAATAGGCTCGCCCCCTATTACATTGGGATCGAAACATATCTGGCCAAGTGTGGGTGTGTAATACACCTCTGCCTACCCCTTCGGGGATAAAAGGCGTGAAGATAAGAGAAGATATACCTTTTAAAATAACATTCATTTACCCGTTTCTTCTTTATATTTCATACCTGCAGAAAGTGTAGTAACAGAGGGAGACTGTCTTTTGTAAAATTGACCTTCAAAAAGTGCTGATTTTCAGCCTGCTTTGAATAAATGACTTTATGGCGATTCTGCTGAATTAATTCATAAGTTGTGACTGAAGCAGATGGAGAAAATAAGGAATACATAACAGGGTAAAATACATACTTATAGGACTTCTCGATATACAACATTAGTGGTTTGGCTCTCCGCAGCCAAAATGTAAAGAGAGTCAGGACTGGTGACGCAGGAGCAAGCGACAGAAAGCCTCTGCGACTTATTGATGGTCATCGCGAAGCAAACACTCACGGGGAACTGTATGCGCTTGAATTATGAGGTATGGGAGGAATGCGTGGTATAAATACTGCCTTGCTGACGCCACAACCCGTAAGAATTTCCTAAATGGTGTGTCTGTGGAGCGAGATGACTTTTAGGCGGGTCACGTTACACAACTTCGGAGGAGATAGGTTCCGAAGAAGCATAATCGGGACACCGACCTTCAGCTTGATGCTATGCGCTGGAAGTTCACTTGCTGACTGGGAGTTCAGAAATTCCACGGGATAATGTGTGGCGTTTTCTTGCTCGACGACAGTGTTTATAGAGGTGTAGACCACTTCATTTCTCTCAATTTCCGAGAGAATGCATTCGGTAATTGCTACAGCCTGCTCATTTTGGGCGTCAAAGTAGGCCACTCACACACTCACGAATTCTGCTATTACGGTATACACCTGTATACCTAATTCTAAGCTGGATACAACTCTACTGAGAGACTCTGGAAGCACCACCTGTCCACCTCTCTCCTCTGGTAGAGTGTCTTCGCCAAGACTTAGAAAGACATCTTAGAATTTTTGAGCACGTGCATGGACGCCAAGCTGAGCTCTCATATTAATGGTCAAGCGCAGCATACGAACTCGTGACCACAACAAAGATAATTTCAACGAAGCACTCACCTTGTCCGTGTGGTGACGGATTAAGAATACGGAATGTCACCACCCCATATCATCCCATGGGTGTCGTAAGAGCCGACAGAGGGAGCAAGAACAGCACTGTAAGAGAAGGAAAACTTGATACAAACCCTATACCAACCCGTTTGGCCAGCGTGGTATAGTAGGCCAATTCCTCCTTTCAAAGGAGAGGCCTAGTCCAGCAGTGGACTGTTAAAGGCTGATGATGATGATGATGATGACTCACCTCGTCAGCCCTCGAACCCCGCGTCACCACGGGAAGCGTTTGTCGGGAATCGTCACTGAACAGAACTTTGACCACCCATTAAATGCTGGTCCCTGCGGATGTCCTGCAGGGTTCTGTCCATGGCCTGAACTGCCTTCCTATTGGCCATCGTACGCTCATCCCATACGATCAGAGAGCAATCCTTGAGCACGTTCCCCTTATCACTGTTACGTGACACACCACAAACGGGTGTTACGGCGCTCTCTAAATCAATGGGAAATTTAAACATGGTATGTGCTGTCTTGCCACCCAGAAGCAGTGTGGCAGCGATTGCCGGCGACGCTACAGCAATGACAATTTGGCCTTGCCTCCTGACCTCTGCAAGTATGCCAGTAGTAACAAATGTTTTTCCTGTTCCACCAGGAGCATCCAAGAAAAACATTTTAGCCTGGCTTTGCCCAACGCTTTCAAGGACGGTGTCATAAAATTTGTAAGGTGGTCATTTCAAATTGTCTCAGCGTTATACTCCCAATTTTCACGGTCTTGATGCGGTGATGATTGGGAAGCTGGTAACAAATATTTGACCAGTGGATTGCCGCTGATAGAAATGACCACGTCTTGAAGTGAACTGAGACAGGTGTTCAGCACGCGGTCATCAGTTACTTTGACTTCATCTCTAGTAACACGCCTCAAAGCTCGTAGAAAATCTTCAGACAGATGATGGCGATACTTCTCCCAGAAAGCTACCGCGTTCGCGACTCCACAAAACACCAAGATGACGTCAAACAGATGACGCATGCGGCTGGGACTGTCACTGACGCTCGCCTCCGCGAGGTTGTCATCCCAGTATTGGTCACCGTCGAGAAAGTGACGTACTACGCAGACTGTGCGGTAAGTGGGATACTCCAAGCCATCAAATGTCCTCAGAAAGGCGAAAGACGTTGGGCCTCGGACCGTGTGAAGTAACAACCGCAGAAAATAGCATTCGACATTATTACACAAATAATAAGTATAAAAGTACGGTATAAACTCTACAAAATGCGGTGTCCTTGAAACTTCCCGGAAAACCTTCCACAGCACCTGCTCGTCAACGTCCGTTAAATACACCCTTTTGCTTGTCGTACGTGTAATATGAAGGCATCTCGTCATACGTAAGGGACCTCCCAAACTAATCGATCTTACAGAGCCTGAAAAATGCCAAGAGAGTTGTTTGACGCGGGTTTTCCAAGTGCTCAGGAACGCTGTCGGGATCAAAATATAAGCGCTGGCCGTTCTCTAGGTGGTCGTGTAAATGCATTACGGTAGGATGCTTCTCATGTATCTAGAGAACACCAGTATCCGCCAAACCGCTTCAGACGTAACAATAAATAAATGGCTGTGTGTGAGTAAGAATAATCTAGCTAGTTCCACATCTCACTAATGTTTATATACAGTTAATCCAAACAAAGTTACGTGCTATACGTATATTCCGGAAGACAATTTAAAGCAAGTTTACATGCGACATGAAAATATATTAATTAAGAAGCAATAATTACACCAATATGACCAAAATATTTATTTTGTACTAACTCTATTACTATTTATTCTGACAGAAATGATGTAAGCAATCAAGTGTGGCGATGGTGTAGTTAATTAATTAAATAACTTCAACTAATAGTCTTGCTCATCTCTGAAACGAATTAAAAATACAATTTTTAAGAAGAAAATGTGCAACTCCATCTATGACTTTTGAAAATAACTATTAACGTCGCCAACATGTTCAAATTTAAATTATTTATATCCAAAAAGGGCTTACACATGTAATTCGACTTGATGTTTTTGAACTCTCTTAGATGGCGCTGCATTAAAATTGTCTTGATTCTATATATTCAATTACCTAATTATGTTTATCAGCCTAAGTTACTTATATTGCGTGATTTTTATAGTGTGAAGCTAGCTTATAGCATAGTTAACATAATAACAACATTCAAATATGCATTGTTACATTACACGTTGTTACAGAATGCGTTGAAGAAATAAAGGTTCTCTGCTCGTTCCCTGTAGGTCATAGCGTAATAATATGTAGCCTATGTGGTGATCCGACTTTTTAATAATATTTGTGCCAAATTTGAAGTAAATCCATGCAGTACTTTTTTACAGACGACAGAGCGACCGTAAGGTACCAGTGACTTTACGACTAACATTTGCTACCTGGGTACGCCAGTCAAGAGTCGCGTCAATATGTAGACCGAGATCTTTGACGCTTTAGGTAAACGGAATAACTGATCCATTAAAAAGTACAGCTGGTAGCAATTGCAAGTTAATCCTACTCATAATCCGGGGACTACCAATAACAATAACCTGACATTTAGCGGGATTCACTGCGAGTCCAAACCTAGCAGACCAGTCATTTATAGCATCCAGATCTCGATTGATTGCATTTATTGCTGTATCCAGATTTTCCACCTTTGTTTGTGTGTAGAGCTGCAGATCATCGGCATACAGATGATACGCACAGTGAAGTCCTTGAGATAAGAGATTAATAAACAATGGAAACAGAAGAGGAGAAAGTATTCCGCCTTGAGGAACACCAGAGCCCAGATAACGCCATGTTGATGTGGTTTCATCAATACGTACCGACTGCTGGCGTCCTCGAAGATAAGAGGAGAACCATTCCAGTACCATAGGTGAGACCATTAGATAGGAGAGGATTGAAAGAAGGAGGTCGTGACTGACGGCGTTAAAGGCGTTGGAGAAGTCTACCAAGGCCAGAAGTGTAACCTTAGTGTCCTCCACCCCCGGCCTCACGTCGCCAGTCACTTGAGCAGTGCAGACACAGTACTGTGTCCAGGCCTGAAACCAGATTGAAACGGAGATAGAATATTGTTAATGTGAACAAATCTGGACAACTGTCTCTGCACGCAAGACTTAAGTACCTTGGATAAGAAAGGAAGAATGGATATGGGTCGGAAGTGAGTAGGGAGAGAAGGATTTGGTATCTTGGGCAAAGGACGAACATAGGCTTGACGCCATAAGTGAGGAAATTGACCTGTGTCCAGGGAAAAGTTAAGGATATGGGTGATGACAGGTAAAAGTTGGTCCAGGATGACCGTGATCATGCGACGACTAATGTCACCGCACCCCACGGCCTTGGACTTGATGGACAGGATAATCTTCTTGATCTCACCTGATGATAATGGAGAAAAATTGAAGGGATCGATGTTAGGGCGTGGCAAATTGGCTAAATACGTCATGGTTTGACATTTAGTTTGGTCGTTCAGAGAAGGAGTGACGGTAAAATGCCGATTTATGTCGTCCAAACTAATTGTCGCTGGCAGAACCACATGATCGTGGAGTTTGCCAATGCCCAGGGTCCTCAAAAACTGCCATGTATTAGCAGGAGAGGAGTTTGAAATATTATTGAGAATATGCCGGCGTTTAGCGTTGCGTATCATCTGACTGCACCTATTTCTAGCTGTTTTGAAAATGGACCAGTTATCCTCGCAGCGATCTTTTTTAAACCTTCGGAAAGCACGGTCCCTGCGTCTCATCGCCATCCGAATAGCCTCCGTCATCCAAGGTGCCGGTGGACGCTTTAATTTGATTATTTTGATTGGGGCATGTACATCGAACAACTTTTTCACCTTGTCGTTAAAAATATCTACTTTATCGTCGACGGTGACAGCTAATGTCAACGGTTCCCAGTCGATTTTCGAAGCATCCAACCTCAGCTTTTCAACGTCCATCCGCCCAAAACAACGCAAATACAGAACTTTAGGACGAGGTTTCGGAGGTTTTAGGACATAAGAGAGGAAGATGAGGTCATGATGGGAGAAACCAGGAGCAAGATGTTGGCCATGGGAACGGACGGAAGAGGGAGAAGATGTGAGCATTAAATCCAACCAGGAGTCCTCCCCGTTAGGTTTGTGGTGAGTGGCTTGGAGGGGCAAAACGTGGAGGCTGGCAGACTCAATGATGTGGGTAAGTTTGAGGGAGCGAGAGGAAGGATGGGATAAAAGGTTAGTGTTAAAGTCGCCCATGATGACGTGATGTGCGTACTCAGAACCCAAAGATTCTAAAACCGACTCTAAATCAGTGAAGTAATTGACAGAAGGAGGACAATATACTACTCCAAGAACCATTTTGGCTCCCCTGACCCAAACCTCGAGAAAAAGATACTCCGCAGATAAAGACTGTGGAGAGGAAGACGCCAAAATTTTATATGATAAATTGCTACAGAGATAGATAGCAACCCCTCCACCACGCCTGTCAATCCGATCATTGCGGATTAAAACAAAGTCAGTAAGTGGGTATAAAGTGGAAAGAAGGTGAGGTTTGAGCCAGCTCTCAGAAATCAGGATGGCATGAACGTTGGTATCGGTAAAAGTAAATGTAAATGACTAGGCACGCTTTGTGCATTTATATGGCAGATGTTTAATAAATGATTAGCGTTTGTGTTAAATTGTGCCCGTAAAATGTCACCCAGTAATTGATTGTCATTTATTGAACAGAAGCTGTCGTCCCCAGACAATCCAACAGAGTCATTGGCAGAAACAAAAGAATTGTCATCGGATATAGACATCTATAATAAAATAATATATATATAATAATAAACGTACTTGTAAATAAATAAATAATATTATCTATACATATAATAAAATGGTAGGAAAGTCAAAACTGTACATTGTTTATTTTTTTAAAAGAATAATTGGGGTGTGATCTACTATCGATACCGAGGCCAAAAATATAGATTTTAGAATTTTTGTCTGTTTATCTGTTTGTCCTTATATCCGGGATAAAGTAAAAAGTACTGCATGGATTTACTTCAAATTTGGCACAAATATTATTAAAAAGTCGGATCACCACATAGGCTACATATTATTACGCTATGACCTACAGGGAACGAGCAGAGAACCTTTATTTCTTCAACGCATTCTGTAACAACGTGTAATGTAACAATGCATATTTGAATGTTGTTATTATGTTAACTATGCTATAAGCTAGCTTCACACTATAAAAATCACGCAATATAAGTAACTTAGGCTGATAAACATAATTAGGTAATTGAATATATAGAATCAAGACAATTTTAATGCAGCGCCATCTAAGAGAGTTCAAAAACATCAAGTCGAATTACATGTGTAAGCCCTTTTTGGATATAAATAATTTAAATTTGAACATGTTGGCGACGTTAATAGTTATTTTCAAAAGTCATAGATGGAGTTGCACATTTTCTTCTTAAAAATTGTATTTTTAATTCGTTTCAGAGATGAGCAAGACTATTAGTTGAAGTTATTTAATTAATTAACTACACCATCGCCACACTTGATTGCTTACATCATTTCTGTCAGAATAAATAGTAATAGAGTTAGTACAAAATAAACATTTTGGTCATATTGGTGTAATTATTGCTTCTTAATTAATATATTTTCATGTCGCATGTAAACTTGCTTTAAATTGTCTTCCGGAATATACGTATAGCACGTAACTTTGTTTGGATTAACTGTATATAAACATTAGTGAGATGTGGAACTAGCTAGATTATTTTTACTCACACACAGCCATTTATTTATTGTTAGGTCTGAAGCGGTTTGGCGGATACTGGTGTTCTCTAGATACATGAGAAGCATCCTACCGTAATGCATTTACACGACCACCTAGAGAACGGCCAGCGCTTATATTTTGATCCCGACAGCGTTCCTGAGCACTTGGAAAATCCGCGTCAAACAACTCTCTTGGCATTTTTCAGGCTCTGTAAAATCGATTAGTTTGGGAGGTCCCTTACGTATGACGAGATGCCTTCATATTACACGTACGACAAGCAAAAGGGTGTATTTAACGGACGTTGACGAGCATTTGCTGTGGAAGGTTTTCCGGGAAGTTTCAAGGACACCGCATTTTGTAGAGTTTATACCGTACTTTTATACTTATTATTTGTGTAATAATGTCGAATGCTATTTTCTGCGGTTGTTACTTCACACGGTCCGAGGCCCAACGTCTTTCGCCTTTCTGAGGACATTTGATGGCTTGGAGTATCCCACTTACCGCACAGTCTGCGTAGTACGTCACTTTCTCGACGGTGACCAATACTGGGATGACAACCTCGCGGAGGCGAGCGTCAGTGACAGTCCCAGCCGCATGCGTCATCTGTTTGACGTCATCTTGGTGTTTTGTGGAGTCGCGAACGCGGTAGCTTTCTGGGAGAAGTATCGCCATCATCTGTCTGAAGATTTTCTACGAGCTTTGAGGCGTGTTACTAGAGATGAAGTCAAAGTAACTGATGACCGCGTGCTGAACACCTGTCTCAGTTCACTTCAAGACGTGGTCATTTCTATCAGCGGCAATCCACTGGTCAAATATTTGTTACCAGCTTCCCAATCATCACCGCATCAAGACCGTGAAAATTGGGAGTATAACGCTGAGACAATTTGAAATGACCACCTTACAAATTTTATGACACCGTCCTTGAAAGCGTTGGGCAAAGCCAGGCTAAAATGTTTTTCTTGGATGCTCCTGGTGGAACAGGAAAAACATTTGTTACTACTGGCATACTTGCAGAGGTCAGGAGGCAAGGCCAAATTGTCATTGCTGTAGCGTCGCCGGCAATCGCTGCCACACTGCTTCTGGGTGGCAAGACAGCACATACCATGTTTAAATTTCCCATTGATTTAGAGAGCGCCGTAACACCCGTTTGTGGTGTGTCACGTAACAGTGATAAGGGGAACGTGCTCAAGGATTGCTCTCTGATCGTATGGGATGAGCGTACGATGGCCAATAGGAAGGCAGTTCAGGCCATGGACAGAACCCTGCAGGACATCCGCAGGGACCAGCATTTAATGGGTGGTCAAAGTTCTGTTCAGTGACGATTCCCGACAAACGCTTCCCGTGGTGACGCGGGGTTCGAGGGCTGACGAGGTGAGTCATCATCATCATCATCATCAGCCTTTAACAGTCCACTGCTGGACTAGGCCTCTCCTTTGAAAGGAGGAATTGGCCTACTATACCACGCTGGCCAAACGGGTTGGTATAGGGTTTGTATCAAGTTTTCCTTCTCTTACAGTGCTGTTCTTGCTCCCTCTGTCGGCTCTTACGACACCCATGGGATGATATGGGGTGGTGACATTCCGTATTCTTAATCCGTCACCACACGGACAAGGTGAGTGCTTCGTTGAAATTATCTTTGTTGTGGTCACGAGTTCGTATGCTGCGCTTGACCATTAATATGAGAGCTCAGCTTGGCGTCCATGCACGTGCTCAAAAATTCTAAGATGTCTTTCTAAGTCTTGGCGAAGACACTCTACCAGAGGAGAGAGGTGGACAGGTGGTGCTTCCAGAGTCTCTCAGTAGAGTTGTATCCAGCTTAGAATTAGGTATACAGGTGTATACCGTAATAGCAGAATTCGTGAGTGTGTGAGTGGCCTACTTTGACGCCCAAAAATGAGCAGGCTGTAGCAATTACCGAATGCATTATCTCGGAAATTGAGAGAAATGAAGTGGTCTACACCTCTATAAACACTGTCGTCGAGCAAGAAAACGCCACACATTATCCCGTGGAATTTCTGAACTCCCAGTCAGCAAGTGAACTTCCAGCGCATAGCATCAAGCTGAAGGTCGGTGTCCCGATTATGCTTCTTCGGAACCTATCTCCTCCGAAGTTGTGTAACGTGACCCGCCTAAAAGTCATCTCGCTCCACAGACACACCATTTAGGAAATTCTTACGGGTTGTGGCGTCAGCAAGGCAGTATTTATACCACGCATTCCTCCCATACCTCATAATTCAAGCGCATACAGTTCCCCGTGAGTGTTTGCTTCGCGATGACCATCAATAAGTCGCAGAGGCTTTCTGTCGCTTGCTCCTGCGTCACCAGTCCTGACTCTCTTTACATTTTGGCTGCGGAGAGCCAAACCACTAATGTTGTATATCGAGAAGTCCTATAAGTATGTATTTTACCCTGTTATGTATTCCTTATTTTCTCCATCTGCTTCAGTCACAACTTATGAATTAATTCAGCAGAATCGCCATAAAGTCATTTATTCAAAGCAGGCTGAAAATCAGCACTTTTTGAAGGTCAATTTTACAAAAGACAGTCTCCCTCTGTTACTACACTTTCTGCAGGTATGAAATATAAAGAAGAAACGTGTATATGAATGTTATTTTAAAAGGTATATCTTCTCTTATCTTCACGCCTTTTATCCCCGAAGGGGTAGGCAGAGGTGTATTACACACCCACACTTGGCCAGATATGTTTCGATCCCAATGTAATAGGGGGCGAGCCTATTGCCGTCTACCAGGCACATTGTTAAGCGAGCGATAATTAATTAATATTTTTTAATACACACATAACTTCGAAAAGTCATAGGTGTGTGCCAGGTGTAGCTGGGGATCGAACCCAAGACCATCGTCTCGGCAGTCCGTTACATACACCACTGTGCTATCGCCGCCGCGTATTTTTTAAAAGGTATAATCGTAGGTATTTATTTAATAGTTAGGTGCTGTATAGCGTTCACGCAGACGACGTCGCGGGCAGCAGCTAGTTATAAATAAAAATATTCGCACGATATTGACTGCTAGTTAGGTATACATCTCTGCAGCACCCGCCAACTGACGCACAAACTGTAATATAAAGAAACTTAATAATATATTAATTTACACTCGAACTTAAAAATAGAAACGACATAAATGTAATCTACAATACTATTGAACTAATTTAACGGTTCATTCCTAAACGCATTCTCTAATGTCATACTGCAATGTCACTTTGACAGAAACATTTTTGACAGACTTATGTGACATAACTTATTGTATTACCTACATTGAAAGAAATCAACAAATAAACAATTTATAAATTATAATTAATGTGATTGTTAAAATGAGGGTGAAAGAATTTTAAATGTAATTACATAAACAATCCGATGACTCGAAAACAAACAGCAATAACTATGCGTCTGATCTCTGAAAACACTGTCAATAGCAAATATTTGTATCAGTACAGTGGAAAGTGTTTGGTAATAAAACTAAACTCGCTTAGAGATGCGTGAAACAAGTAAAAACTAAACAATATAGTTCTACGTGGTTTTGTTAGACGTGCCTGATGATACCTTGGGGTACTTCTGCAGTAAGGGATTCAGCTCATCTAAAGAAGTGATTTTGTGACGACTCCCATCTGAGGTCTTGATGTTAACTACGCCGTCTTGAGTCCAGCACCCGCGCATGCCAAAATGTAGCCTCGCCTTTCTGAAGACTGCCTGACGCGCCCTAGTCAAGAACTCCCGGACAGAAGTCGACGACCCTTTAAGCTTGGTTTTTGCCCTCCAAACGGCGGCCTTTACATCCAAGCTGGCGAACTTCACTACAATGGGTCGGTGCTTATCTTTCCCATTGCTCCCAAGACGATGACACATCTGAATGGATTTGTCAGAGACATCTTCCAATGCCATTCTTGTATGCAGGACATCCAGAATGACAGCTGCACAGTTTTCCTTATCATGTTCAGTAACACCAGTAAATATCAAGGTTTTCCTACGATGCCTTGTTTCCATATTGTCAATGGACTTAGCACATTCCGCTATTTGCTTCCTGAGTAGTCCGAGCATGGTGAAGGTCAGTTCGCGGAATGTACGGAACTCCTCTGCGACCTTTTCTACAGTGTCCTTGGCTGATCCAATTTGTAGTTGCGCCTGGAGCTATAGAATTAAAACGTAATAATTTGATTGAAGATGTACGTCAAATTGAATCCATATTACCTACCAATAGTTTATGTGAAGCTTGCATAAATGGCAAACAGGCTAGACTACCTTTAAACAAAATGAAGAATAAGGAATACATAAAGCGACCTCTATATGTTGTACATTCAGATGTATGTGGACCTATCACTCCTTCAACGTTTGATAATAAAAATTATTTTGTTTTGTTTGTCGATCAGTTCACCCATTATCGTGTGGTTTACCCTTTGACTTATAAGTCAGATGTGTTTTCGGCATTCAAAGATTTCGTTGCGAAAAGTGACTCAAAGTTTAATTCTAAATAAGTTACTTTGTATAGTGATAACGGTGGCGAATATTTATCAACCGAAATGAAAGATTACTGAATATCACTTAACGGTTCCTAGAACGCCACAATTAAATGGTGTAGCTGAACGTATGGTGCGAACCATAACCGAAAAGGCTCGTTCAATGTTAACTGGTGCAAAGCTGGATAAGCGATTTTGGGCGGAAGCAGTGTTAACTGCTGTTTACTTAATAAATATTTCGCCAACAAAAGCCTTAAATAATTATAAAACACCATATGAGATGTGGCATGATAGGAAACCGAATATTAAAACCCTTAGGATTTTTGGTTCAACTGTGTATGTCCATAATAAAACCAGTAAATGTAAATTTGACGACAAGTCATGGAAAGGCATACTGGTGGGCTATTGTCCAAATGGTTACAAGATATGGAACACAGAATGCGAAAGGTATATGACTGTTAAAGATGTTATAGTCGACGAGGTAAATTTTCTGGTATCCAGGCCTACAATAAAGCCTGAAGGAAATAATGTGAAATATTCTCATCACAAAAGTGATATCTGTATTGAGTCTCAAGACTCAAGATACCAGTATACCTAAATCAGATAATTCGAAATCTGATGAACTAGCAAGTCATAACGAAATTCGCAACGTGCTAAATGAGGTTCCATGTGAACCTGTGATCGAAAACGATTCTTTACCTGTAAGCGAAAAATCTGATTTACCTAGAAGGAATGATAGGCTCAAAGGTCGACCCCCTATTTGTTATAAGGAAAGTGATGGTGACGATGATTGCTTATTTGGTGCACAATCATTTGCATGTATTATACCTAAATCATTTCATGATATAAAGTCACTTGATAGTGGGTCCTATTGGGAGAAAGCTATCGAATATGAGCTAGAATCCCATAGAATAAATAATACATGGACTCTGGTGCCAAGACCGGAAAATAAAAATATAATAGATTGTAAATGGGTTTTTAGTATTAAAAATGATGAATTTGGAAAACCTTTAAGATATAAAGCTCGTCTTGTCGCTAGAGGTTTCAGTCAACAGTATCTTACTGATTACAATGAAACATTTGCGCCTGTCGCTAGAATAGCTAGCTTTCGATTTATAATTAGTTTTGCAAACCAATATAACTTATTAATTCACCATATGGATGTTAAAACTGCATTTGTAAATGGCGTCTTAAGAGGCCGTTCCAAAATTCACGGACTGCGTGAATAGGTATTTTACGCCAAGCGCGCGGGCAACGCGATCGAGGTGTCAATGTGTGCGTCTGTGTAGCCCAACAAAATCTACCTTGCAGTGAACTCACGGAGACAAAACAAATTGATACTTTGACTAATAAATTGTATGATCGTAATACAGAATTATTTTGGCTAACGTATTTTGATGTTTGAATGTAATAATTCCAGGTACTTAGATTCCATTGTTGTTGTTAAAAAAAAAGCCGACTTCAAACAGTCGTAGAAACATGCAATCTCATTTACCTACTTAGATTACAATAATTATACTAATTCTAGTTATTCTGTTATAAAATCCAAAATACAGAACCGATTTCGGAAAACTTTCTATGAGACCAAGCTGGAAGTAATATCATTATATCCTATGAAATAAAAATAAATCCAAATCGGTCCATAAATGATGCATTAGTGAGGTAACAAACATTAAAAAATATGAAAAAATAATACAACTGAATTGTGAACCGCCTCCGTTTTGAAGTCGGTTGAAAGTATTAATATACAATATAAATGAGATGTTACTTGACCTGAAAAAGTAGCCGAAATTATTCTGGGGTATCCATCTCCTCATTTATTGTACTATTACAAATCAACTGATAGCCATCATCGCCGCTATGTACTGTTTGCTAAAATAAATAAGAAAAATTGGGCAAGTGCGAGTTGGACTCGCGCACGAAGGGTTCCGTACCAACATTTATAAAAGAAAATCACGTTTGATGTATGTATACTTAAATACTTTATAAGTTTCTACCTGTTTATTAAGATCGAGTAACAAATTGCTTAAAAATTACGTTTGTTGTATAGGAGCCCTCCTTTATTATTTAATTTTGTAAAATTTAATTATTTATTTTGAAAGGTAATATACAACTACATATTCTGTGAAAAACTGCGTACAACTAACCAACCTGACGATGAACGTTAAATAATAACTGGAGAGGGTCATTAATCCGCAAAAAATCTTAACACCTCGATTCAAAAAATGACGTAACTGCACAACGCTATCTATTTGACGACCGGTTGGCGCAGCGGGAGTGTAAGCGACTACTACGACGAAGGTCGCGGGTTCGATTCCCGCTCAAGACAAACATTTGTGTGCATGAACATGGATGTTTGTCTTGGTCTGGGTGTTTCTATGTATAATATGTATGTATTTACAAAAAAAAGTATATATGTATGTTTATCCATTATCTAGTACCCATAACACAAGCTCTGCTTAGCTTGGGACTAGATGGTGATGTGTGTATGTGGTAGAATTATTATTATTATATTGTCAACATTGATAACTAAAATTATTTTGTTCGTCTTAATTTATTCGTTCCACTAAGTACTGACAGTTCAAAATAATACATTTACATCCTCCATCATCCCTTAGTATATCCCCATGGGGGTTGAATTTATCAAAATCATATTTAAGCGGACGTCTTCATCATAGTAGCTCCAATCTTTAATTTCAGTTCAATCAGTCGAAAATCTATGAAAATTTATACAAACTTTCATCCCCTATTTTATCCCCTTAGGGGTGGAATGTATCAAAATCATTTTTAGGGGATGCCTACGTCATATTAGCTATATGCATGCAAAGTCTCAACCCGATCAGTTTAAAATTGACAAAGTTTCATACAAACTTTCGTCCCCTATTTTCTTGGCGGTAGAATTTATCAAAACCCTTTCTTAGCGGATGCCTACGTCATAACTAGTGATCGGATAATCGGATGCATATTTACCTAAAGTTGAGGTGTTGGCTATTATGGAATGCACTTTTGAATCGAAAAATCTCGGGATCACGGAATCGACAAATTTCGTTTTTTATTATAGAATCAAATCGGGTGTAGGTAAATTTACTTATTTTAAATTTTGTACCAAAAAACAGCTCTAAAAATAATAAAACCCTCTTAATTTTCTTCAATTTTCAAAACATTTATCACAAACGAATAATAAATAAGAATTACAAAGAAAACCATTCAATCTCTTAATAATTATTAAATTAGATACAACAGCACCCACTGCCCACCATTCCTCTTACACTCAACATACTCATAAATTCATGGGGAGCTTAAAATTAACTTTAAGTTAGGCTAGTTGACAAAAAAAAATTATAAGTCCGTCCTTTAGATTATTCAAAAATAAGCGATACGTATTTTTTTATTTGTAAATTAAACCAAAAATGACCAAGATATAGCTCATTAAAGTTACGTATAACGTCGCATTTTTTCGCACTAGATGACGTCACACGTAACTTTAATGGGCTGTATCTTTGTTATTATTTATTTAATCGAAAAAAGAAAAAATACGTGTCCAATATTTTTTTATAATCTAAAATACGGACTAAATAAAATGTAATTATTTTGACCCTGGAAACTACCCTAATGTAATCCCGGGACCAGTTTCTTAAACCACATGTTAAAGACGTCGTTTCCACACCATGTTACAGAGTAGTTTCACATTCACGAATTTTCTGGAACCCCGGGATTTCTATTTAAAACAATATGTTTTAAGAAGCCGCTTCCATAATATCCCAGCCAAAAATTAACTTTAGGTGAATATGCATCCGATTATCCGATCACTGGTCATAACATCTACCTGTATGCCAAATTTCAGTCCGATCCTCCAGTGGTTTGGGCTGTGCGATGATAGATTACTATGTCAGTCAGTCACCTTTGAGTTTTATATATATATTTAGATACAATTTCGACATTCATAAGAGTCACCTTGTGACCTAAGTGAATATAGTATTTTTGAATTTTGCGGTATTTATTTTATAAGAGCATCGATTTCGTTACCATTATTTTATTATACATATTCAACAATAATAATCACATCAAGAAGGGTTTGTCGCGCTATAAATACAGTGGTGTTTACAAGGCACGCACACAGACGCAGTGACTACGGCAAACGGCACACGTCCTACCTCGATGAGCGCTCAGCGCGGTCTAAAGTTCCGCCCAGTCGGGTCCTCACGCAACCCCCTAGAGGGTTGGCGGAAGCGGGTTCAGGGCGATGTGCCCTCAGCCTGCGGGATCGTCGCTGCCCCTTAAATAAAGGGCAGGTGTTTGGGGTGGGCTATGTGTGCCCTGTGAGTGTCGTCGTCGTTATTTACAGGGCCGCTTCGGTCTTCACGCCGTCCGGGCGGTCAACACGAGCCGGGTGAGACCCCCGGCGAACCGAGGGAGGCCCAGCTCCGTGAAGCCAGCGACGCGGACAGCGACTTACTAATGTGCGGCCCTGTGGATGTCGAAGTGTGTTGGTGTGTGGTGTAGTGGGTGTGTAGGCGTCTTGTTAAAGGCGTCCGCTGTTGCGGTGGTCGCCCGCGCGCGCACATGATGCACGTATGCTGATCATACGCGCAGATGTCGCGCGGATAGGGGCGGTCACCTGCAACAGAGGGAATGGAGTGTAATGTTGTGGGGGCGGCGGTCACCTGGGGGTGACCGTGTTGTCCGTGGAGTCATCGGGCGACGCGAGCAGATCTCGCGGCAGCTTCTTCTTGTCCGGGGGGCGAGCGTGCCAGGGGGCCAGGTCTCGGACGTGGTCCCAGGCCGAGGCGTCGGCACGCTCAAACATCCCCACGGACAGGCGGCGGATGTAGGCGTCCAAGCTCTCCATACGCGTGTCCCGCTGTATGACGGCGTTGCGGACGGTGCGTGGCGCACCTACCGCGGTACGGAGGGTGAGCGACTGTTGCGCTCGGAGGCGGGCCCGGTTGGTTTCGCTAGTGAGCGCGTACCAGGCAGGTGCGGCGTAGGTGAGCCGGGAGCGTACATATGTTTTGTACACCCCCAGTTTCACGCGCAGCGGGAGGCGGGATGTGAGCGCTGGACGCAGTAGTGCCCTAGTCGCGCGTACCTGCGCGACGACTCTACGGACGTGTGACTCCATAGTGAGTAGGCGGTCTAGTGTGACCCCCAGGTACTTCGCCGTCCTTGTCCAGGGGATGAAGTCATCCTGGAGCTGGAGTGGTGGTGGGTGGTCTCTCTTGGAGCTGAAAAGTATCGCCTGTGACTTACCCACGTTTACCGACAGCCGCCATTGTGACAGCCAGTGTGGGAGAAGCTGGAGGGTACGCTGCATCTTAGACGCGGCGTGGTAGGCGTTGATGCTTGTGGTGATGTACGCCGCGTCGTCAGCGTACAGGGCTAATCTAAAGTTCCGTAGACGCGTACAGGATTTATATAACGATTTCTGGCTTCGTTTAAAAATTAATTTAAAATATTTGTAATCACATTCAGAAGCTGATTTTTTTTTTCCTAGCAAGGTATTATATCAAATCTTATTAAAGACTATTTGTTTTTTTTTTATTTCTTAGTGTATTTTATGTGATAAAAATTAATCCATTTAGACGTAAACTGACAATTTAATGACATTTTACGTAACATTTTTTGTTTATTTCTGAATGAAACCTAACATTCTGGCACAATCATACCAAGGGGCAGGATCTTGTTATGTCGTAGATGCATTTAAAAGTTAATTACTCACATTATTTTCGATGTCATGGACCATCGCGTAATGCTCATAAAATGATTTCTTCAAAACATGCTTTGCGGAAACTTGATTCTTCTGTTGTAGGTAATCAAACACTTATTTTTACTACAGTCATACAATAGTAAACGAAGTGATCTAATAGTATCATCGTTAATTTCTTAATTTGTTGATATATCTGAGTCACAATCACGTATCTCCGCGCGTGTTAATCGCCAAAATGGCTTAAAAAACGGGAACGGCCTCTTAAAGGAAGAAATATATATGAACATTCCTGAAGGCGTTGTATGTAAGTTTAATAATTATGTATGTAAATTAAATAAAGCATTATATGGATTGAAACAGGCTGCACATTGTTGGTTTGAGATATTCGAACGTTCTCTTAAAGATAAAGGTTTTCGAAATTCATCAGTTGATAGGTGTATATTTATCTATACTATAATAAAACTGTAGAGATGAAAAAGTCTGTACATTAAAGATATTTTGACGAAAATTAGCTAAAAAATCTAGGAAAATGCTAAAAAGCAATACTTGATAATTTTTAGAATTTATGTCTGTCTGTCTGTCTGTCCGACGTCTTTCCCTATATTGCTAAAGATCTCTAAAATGGCGAAATTGATTTCAATAAAACTTACTCTCATGTACAAAGGATACTCAAACCTATAAAATAGTATATGTTACATCACAATCGGTTGAGTGGTTTTCGTTGTACAGCTTGACCTCTTCTTTGTACGTAGTCCCAAACAAAACAGGGATCATCCAAAACTGGTTATTTAATTATGTGGTGCCATCTATGATCATTATAAGTTTGTTAGTAAGAGTAAAGTTAGTCCAAATAGGAACCTTTAAAGTGTTTTATGGCTATTTACCGACCAATAGATAGATGTCACTATTTTCAAATTATTTTCTAGCAAAATTAATGTTTCTTGCAAAAAAGACAATAATTATGTGTCGGGTATCTTTCTGTTATTAAAAAAATAATAGAGTATAATATTCGGCATTTTCATAAACAAAAAGTCTCTGTGTCAAAATTTATAACAACTATCTATACTATAATAAAACTGTAGAGGTGAAAAAGTCTGTAGGTAAATTAAAGATATTTTGACGAAAATTAGCTCAAAAATCTTAGGAAAATGCTAAAAAGCAATACTTGATAATTTTTAGAATTTATGTCTGTCTGTCTGTTTGTTTCGTTTGATCGTGTTCTGTACTTATACAGGTGACATTATACCCAAATTCCCACACCTCACGTACGTGGGAATCCGTGGGTGGGAGACTGAGGCCTGAATTCAGATACCTCTTGAGTAACTCAACGGGGCTATCTTACTTTCGGCAGGGCTGGATATTCTTAGCCCTGTGTGTATTTTCTAAATAAATCGCAGGGACAGACTTGAAACAGCTGGAATCGACCCCCGAATATGTTGTTTTTCACATGGTCAGTTATATGTGGCATGTTCACAAGTAAGCGGTAAAAATTGGTTGCCTGTAAAGTCGGTATACGGGCGAAAGTTTTACGTGACAACGACTTTGAGTGGTAAAATAATTTTAATGTGAATATTCATTCGTATAGTAGGAAGAAGGATGAAAGACGCGTGCCTTTCACTTTTTATGTCTGTCTCTCTCGCTCTTAGGCGGGACGCGTGCCTCTCACTCGCTCTCATTGTGAGCGCATAACGTGAGCGGAGCGTAACGCAGTTTCTTGAAGTGTCACCCGGCAAACCAATTTATAAGACGTTGTCACGTCAAAATAATTTACATGTTCTATGTGAAGGTGGTAAAACAGATAATGTTGTGTATAAAGAAATTAGGCAATAGGCTCGCCCCCTATTACGTGGGACCCAAAAATTGAAGGCGAAATGTGGGTGTAATATTGCACCTCTGCCTACCCCTTCAGGTATACAGGCGTGAGTCTATAAAAAAAATAAGAAATTCTCTAATGATATGTATTATATAATCTATACATATATATAAAAGAAAGTCGTGTTAGTTACACTATTTATAACTCAAGAACGGCATAACCGATTTGGCTGAAAATTGGTGGGGAGGTAGCTCAGAACCAGGAAAAACACATAGGATACAATTAGCTGCAAAAAATAATCTAGGAGGGATTTTAGAGAGGGTCGAAGTTTGTAGGGACAAACCTACTACCTTTGACAGTAAGAACGCTTGAGCTATATGGGCTATCGTATATCTGTCAGTACTGTCACATTATACATTGTCCTATGGTGCACTGTCATTACTTCATTCGCTTACATATATAAACTAATAATTATTGTAACAGCTTTGGCTAATCCCTACTAATATCAGGTATAAATGCGAAAATGTGTACCTATGTATGTACCTATCTACCGATTTCACGTTAAAGCGGCTGAACTTATATTCTCTACTCATAAATGCGAAAGTGTGTCTAGAGATATAGCAGACCATGGCTTTGACATTTGACTGTATGCAAAGTGATGTTGTCGAGCACCTTTTGGTAGATAATGTCATGAATTCTGACCAAGTTACTTCAAGGTACCCTATAGAGTTTCTGAACTCTCAGGAGTACCTTCATGCAACTTGAGACCGAACGTTGGTGTTCCAGTCCTATCAATGCGGAATCTTAATTCACTAAAGCTTTGTAATGGCAAACGGCTACAAGTAACACCAAGGATGAAACATTATAAAAGCTATTCGCTATTGCGAGTCAGACTTGCTCATGAAGGGTTCCGTAGTGCAGGTATCCACTTACCATAGCCATTATCTTCGACTAACTATTATAGTAGTATAGTATTTGTCTAAACGACAAAGCTATATTTGCAGTTTTTAAGATGTGCTTTATTTCAAGAACTGCTGACTACATATCGTTCAAATCAATTTTCGTTGGAAGTTTTTAGAACGATCTACAGGATATATTAATATTTTTTATAGATTTGTCACTCTCTTACTATTAAAGTTAGAGGGATCCTCACACCCATTTTACCACTTTGGAACCGTATATCTTTCAAATGATTGACTTTGAGAAACAATGGTTTTAGGAACCTCAAAGTAATTATTAACGACACATTTTCCACATCAGTTCCATGTATGAAGAAATTATCTTATATATCCTTAATACTTATTCAATATTTTTTGGTTTTGGTGGTTCACAGAATACGTCTACCTACCAATTTTCAAATGTGTAAACTAAATAGTTTCGGCACTTTCGGCATAAAGTGGCTGTGAGATACGGACTGACGGACATAGCGCGTCTATAAAGATTCCGTGTTTAGCCATTTTTGACTACAGAACTCTAAAAACACTGTTTACAAAAATGTTTTAAATACTTCTTGCGGTTATATTTCTTATCAGTCCCTATGACCAGAATTAAAACGAACATTACTATCGGACGATGAAGGAGTTATGTGTTACCCCGAATTTAACGTGAGCGAAGCCGCGGGCAAAAGCTAGTGTTAGATAAAGGAAATATCAAGACAAACATATATGTTGTATTGTATGTCGATGATTTGGTTATCACATGTGCTGACATTCATACAATGAATGAATACAAAGGTTATTTAATGACTAAATTTAAAATGACTGATTTGCATAATATAAAGTTTTTTCTTGGTATCAAAGTAACAAGGTATTCTGATAAAATTACATTAGATCAAAGTGCTTATATTCAAACAATTTTGAATAAGTTTAATATGATCGATTGCAACCCTGTTAGTACCCCTACTGAAGCTAAGTTGAATTATGACTCATTAAATCTGAAAGATAAATATGATGCACCATGTCGTAACCTTATAGGGTGTTTAATGTATGTTATGTTGTGTACTCGCCCTGATTTAAGTACATCGGTCAATATATTAAGCCGTTATACACAAAATAATAATAAAGAACTATGGCATTGCTTAAAACCTGTATTAAGATATCTTAAAGGTACTATGAATTTAAAGTTAACCTATAAAAGGAATAACTATGACAATATATTATGTGGATATGTTGATTCTGATTGGGGTGGTCATGACTATTCTGATAGAAAAAGTACTACCGGTTATTTATTCAAATTGTTTGAACAATGTACTATAACTTGGTGTACAAATAGACAAACTTCAGTGGCAGCTTCGTCTACTGAAGCTGAATATATGGCCCTGTACGAGGCTGTGAAAGAAGCCTTATGGCTCAAGTCTCTAGCAGAAAGTATTAATATAGAAATTAATAAACCTATTATTATATTTGAAGATAATAACGGTTGTATTAGCATTGCTAATAATCCATCGAACCATAAGAGGTCAAAACATATTGATATTAAATATCATTTCTCAAGGGAACAAGTTGAGAGAAATTTAATTAAATTAAATTATATTCCAACAGGTAACACATATATACTCCCAGCAAACACTTGGAAGTGTATATGATCTGTTGTTTGAATTGTATAATTTTAATTTTTGAGGGGGCGTGTTAGATTATATTATTATTGTGTATGCAAAAATTAAATTACTAATTGTATATTTAAGTGTAAAACAATACAAATAGTATGGCAACATTTGGCAGTTAGATTTTTTATAAATAGGGTATCATTATTACAATGATTGCTCACTCTGTTAAAAGCTCTCAAAGTAAACGGACATTTATATACTTCCTAGTGATATTCAAAGTGAATAAATATCAAGTGAATATTTATAAAAGTGTTTCTCTTTTAGTTCATAACCTCTAACAATTGACAGCTAATGTCAAATTTGTGCGTCATTCCTTTGCTTTTGCTTTGTTTCGAGTGCCTAGCTAGGGTTAGGTGCGAGGTGTGCGATACAGTCGCATTCAAGTAACTAAATAGGTTATGTTAGGTTCTTTTTAGGGTTCCGTAGTCCACAAGGAACCGTCCGTCTGTCCGTCCGCAGCCTAGCTCAAAGACGCCTGGTGCTAGAAAGCTGATATTTGACATGAATATAGACAAAATATATTGCAACAAAACTGTAGAATAAAATTTAGGAATAGTTATTTGTGCAACAAGAGAGCAAAGTTGTTTTTTGTTTCGAGTGCTGATTTTGAGTCCCGAGCAAGCGAAGGATTCTATGATTGATTCACGAGCGTAGCGAGTGAATTAAAGTTAGAATCCTGAGCGTGGTGAGGGACTCAACAGCACGAGATACAAAAAACTTTGCTCTCGTGTAGTACACATAACTTTTCACCACAGCAGTGAGAACACATATTACTTAGGAGACATAGAAATGAACAGGAATAGATTGAATTCTGCATAATCACTTGTTGATTTAACTCTTCTGGTGTTAAAGTACAGTCATCATCGCTAGTTTCACTCATCTTTTTAGATTATTTTATATAATTATTCATATAATTTAACACGTTACGCTATGCTTACTGTATCAGCATCAGCGAAATTTTTATTGCTACTACTTTTTTAAATCACGTTTTAATACCGCGTCCCTGATGTTTATTTTTGAAATGTATCATTGTTGTAATTCTAAATAAAAATGTATTGGTTAAATACTAATTTTATACTATAAATTAGACTTTGTTTTAGTAACATCCAATAATAAATTAAACATGTAAACAATAACATATAAAAAAAGTTATTTCTTTATTACAAATATCTTTTTTTTTGCGTTGCCGTAGGTGTTTTCTTTGAGGTCGAATTCCAAAATCGAATTTCGAAATCGAATGGGTTTGTTTTTTCACTCACTTTTTATATGCATGTGAAAGAGACAGAGCACAGTAAAATTCGAATGTTTCAAATTTATGGCTGAACAATGTCAATTCGTGACACTGAAGATTGAAAAATTTAAAAAGCTACTTTTACTCACGCTCGAATCAAAATCGCGTTTTGTTCACTGTTGTCTCGCAGCAAAAGCGGCATGTTTGAGCTGCAGTGGTGAAAAATATTTTTTTTAAGGGTATCTCCCCTACATATATAGTGGAGTTGAATTTTTTTTTTGGTTGAGTACCCCATCATGTGGGGTATCATTGGATAGGTTTTAAAAAATATTATTAGTTTGCTCAAATCATTTTTCGATCAAGTGATTGGTTTGTCAAATATCAAGCTTTGAAGTGAAAAAAATTGTTAGACTCAAGTGTCCCCCCCCCCCCCCTCTGCCGGCTAAACTATTAATCTGGAAGAGGTGAAAAAAATCACAAATGTAGTACATATAACGAATTTAAAAGAAAAACTATCACGGCTAAGTAGATATCACTAGTTTACGAGTAATCGTCGGTTAACTTATAAATACCTATTTCTGTGAGTTTACATTGGGCGCGTTGGCTTAATCTTAAAGATATACGTACTTTGGTATGTAATGTACTACGGTGCTACGTATGTATAGTAGTAGTATATCTTGGAAACCACATTTTATGTTTACAATACATAACTGGATACATACCTAGTATTTTTCTGAACAAAACTTAGGTTCTTATAATAGTGTTATTAAAATTATTTTTTCAGCAAAATAAACAGTCAGATTTGTTGTACATTAATACCCTTTGCAGCAAGTCATTAGTATGGGCAACTACGGAACCCTACATTGCGCGTGGCCGGACACGCACTTGTTTGACCCTGAATCCGAAAATAGGAGCTCTGCGAAGCAGGGCTCCGTCAACCTCAGTTTATTAAACTAGTCTGAAAAATGTGGCACCACCATACACACAGATTTTTGGAGAGCATATGATTTTTTTTTCTAAGGAAACCAAGTATTTCCGACGGGTGAAAATGGCGAGGAGGGGACTCGACCACCTCCCCCCACTCCCTCCAAACACTCACAACCATAAATAGAGTGGCAGAGTGGGGCCAATTCGTGTCCGCCGGTGGGAGAGAGAACGCAACATTAAAGGCCCCCTGCATCTCTCTCTAACAATACATGCACAACATCAACATTACGCAGTGGCGTGCTACCTGTAACTATTATTTAAATCAGTTTATTAGTAATCAATAGCTGTTTAAAAGTTGTTTTTATTGATACACGAAGATAGATTGAAGTGACAAAAATGTTTATATATTTTTAAACGATTGATTACTGATAAACTGATATAAATAATAGTTACAGGTAGCACGCCACTGCGTAATGTTGATGTTGTGCATGTATTGTTAGAGAGAGATGCAGGGGGCCTTTAATGTTGTGTTCTCTCTCGCACCGACGGACACGACACAGTAGTATTGAGTTAGGTACTGTTCTGCCACTCTATTCTAATATCTCTATGTTAAAGGCCGCCTGCATCTCTCTCTAACAGTACATGCACAACATCAACATTGCGCAATGGCGTGCTACCTGTAACTATTATTTATATCAGTATATCAGTAATCAATTCAGTAATCAATTCACCTTATTTTTTGGTAGTCTGTACCGACGAGTGTGTTTCTCACTTAACAAGATTTCAATAACTATGCTTTCCGTAGTATTACTCATGAAGTTATAGATAAACATGGAGACCGCACTCCGAATACCTACTTGAAGCTCAAATGATGTATCGCTATCTCGCTCACTGTGGTCATACCATCTCTTTTCAACCAACCACTGCCATATTGACAAGATTTACTTGACATATGGTGGCCAATGTTGCCACATTACCAAATCCTTAGGAAATGGGATTATAATTCACTGTCTCGCCAACTATGATTATAAGCGTTCGAGACCTACAATATTGGGAGTTTTAACAAGTGATTGGATTTCAACTCTTGATTTAAATACACATTAATTGACCGTGTAAACTTCTGATTTGCTTAATATGTCGGCTCTTTTTAAGAGCTTACTCGGAGATTTTAATAAGAAGATAGCAATACTAAATCCACGCTAAAATGAGAGGTCAGACCACAGAGAGTGAGATAGAGAAATGTAGGTATTTGACTCAAGGCTTTGTTGCAGCTGTGGCCTCCATGTTTATCTATACCTTCATGGCGTAGACAGAGAATCCTATAGACTAAGTGATATTTTTGTCGCACTCACACAGGAAAAAGAGCAACTTATGCCGATGTAATGTAAAGAAATGAAACAGCACGATACGATTTTTTGTTTCACCGAGCGTGCCACTTTTTTGTAGGTATGCTAACTACTTAGCTAAACAAAGTTTGACAGCTGACGTGTAGGCAGCTATCGTATCCATAAAAAATACAGATTTTACGTGCTAAAATAAAGTAATTCGAGCTATATTGTGTTGTGAACTATTGAGACTTGTGTTAAAAGCACTAAAATAACAATAATAAATTCTAAATAATTCAATAAATTAAATCTTTGGTGTTGCCAACTTTTCTTTAAATAATTACCCTCTTTTGAGGGTAATTAAAATAGGGTATAAAATTTTGAGATTTGCCTATTAAAAAAGTATATCATAGTTTGAATGGCTTGTTTCAGTTTTTCTGAACATGAGGATTTATTTAGGTTATTATATTTTAAAAAGATGGTGGCTTTATTTATCCTTCCCGTGACGTTGTCATAGTATGTAACTTGGCAGAAAGAATATTCAAGGTCCATTCTACTGAAGGATTATCATTCTTTGCCGAAAAAAATATGTTACAAAAACTTATTTTCACGACTTTCATACGATGCCAGGATGTATTTATATTGGATCATTTTGAAAGTCAACCATTTATTGGTAACCATAAAGTTTTACTTATTAAGGCCATTGCCATGCCTTATTTTGAACTGCGTATACATCACGCAACAAAAGGATTTGAACCCAAGCAAAGAATTAGAAACTTTCATACGAAGCTTGTTTTATTCAAAGGAGAACAATGTGTACAATCAAATATACATAAAAATTAATCATAAATAAATATGTTGTATTATTTGTTCACAAATCTAGGACGTACATACATAACCACCTATGAAATGGCAGTTTAACTACCGACAACGAAATGTCAAAAACAATACTTTTTTTATGACGATACTTTTTTTACATTGAAATAGCAACATATGACGTCATCACATTTTTGCGTCAAATAGCATACCTACTTATTTTATGTAAATTAATTAGAACAATTCGAAAATTAAGTATATCATCAAAATAATGAATGAAAGTGGGATTGTATTTGAATATTTTATTGTACTGAAAAGTCGAGATAATTTATTTTTGACTGAGGAAACAACTAAATTAGTTTGCGTTTGACAGCATAATATTATCATCCCCGTATCTTATATCTATGCTATGCCGATAAAATCAATAAGGCAGTGTTACTTTTCGGACTTCATATTATTTTCTACCTAATTGTATCAATAAATAGGGGTAATTTTTGCCTTACGCGGTAACCCTGAATTTAGAGTGACGTACTATGTTTGTCTCTTTCGGTGACACGCTTTGCCGGTGTCTATAGGATTCTCTGTCTACGCTTCATGGTATTACTTTACTCCATGAACTATGCAATAGCTACGCTTTTTGTGATAGGTATCTATTGTTCCTTGTCACCTTGTGATATCTTGTCTAATTGTCTATGGTAGGGAAAAGTCTAGAATAAGTTTTTCTGTGTGTAAATTTACTTCCTTACTTTATGGTGTAAATAACATTTTAAACATAAATAAAATAAATTGCTCACGAATAGAGAATAAATTATTTTACTAACGGTACTAAACGAAACTATAATAGACAGTAGTCATAAACAACGGAAATAAATAACATAGACTTCATTGAAAAGTAATATGCTTACGTCACTGATTAGCTGCTAAGTTTTAAATAATGGTGGTGATTCTCAGAGGTGGTAGAAATAAAATAGCGGACTGTAAATATAGGTAGGTTCGTATATTCGATTGTAAGAACGCGCGCCTTTGGTCCGTGTCGTATGAGTTAATGTTACAGCGGTGCGGGTGGCGGCGCTGTGGTCCTCGTCCCCCGCTCCCCGCAAGCCGCTGTCGCCCTCCGGTCGTCGCAGTGGCACACGGTTCTACGTTTTGTCACCAACATACTCCCCGGGTTGAGGTAGGCAGGAAGGCTGCTGGGTCAACAATCAGCTTCTGGAAGGGGACAAATGTTATTAAACGCCCTTCGAATAATGGTTCCTCCTTTGATCCTTATATCGGCTACTCGTGCGACTTGATCCCGAGCGCCTGGGAAAACGGCCACACAGCGACCCAAGGCCCATCGTAGGGGAGGAAGCGCTTTGTCCTTTATAAGGACTAAAGAACCCAATTTGAGTTCGCTTGATGCAGTAGGCCACTTCGTCTTTTGTTGTAGAGTGGTGACATACTCGTTGGAGAATCGTTTCCAGAAATGTTGTTTGACGAACTCGATTCGTTTGTATCGCTCAAGACTTGTTATTCTTTCCGTCAGCTGTGGATGTGGAACTGACACAAGTGATCGTCCTATTAGGAAGTGAGCGGGTGTTAAAGGTGTGTAGTCTGTAGGATCAGAGTTTAAGGCAGTAATAGGACGTGAATTAAGAATGGCTTCTACTTGAGTCAGACAAGTGTGCATTTCTTCATATGTGAAATGCGTAAGTTGGAGAAGTCTACGAAGATGATATTTAGTGGAACGGACTGCAGATTCAGCCATACCATTGAAATGGGGTGTGTAGCTCGGAATGAAGAGGAAGTTTATACCCTCTTGGGCGGCTGCAGAACTAATTTGAGAACTTGAGTCCTGTAAGAAACGATGTAACTCGTTACATGTACCCACAAAATTAGTCCCATTGTCTGAGGTTATACTTTGAGGCTTCCCTCGACGAGCCACAAACCGATTTAGAGCGGCCATGTATCCCTCTTTAGTAAGATCGGTGACGAGTTCTAGATGCAAGGCCTTTGTAGCTAAACAGACAAAAATGGACAAGTAAGATTTTATTAGTTGGCAACCTCGACCTTTACGGTTAGCTATCGTAACTGGGCCGGCATAATCCACCGAACAATGTAAAAAAGGGAATTCCAGTGTAGTTCTGGATTCTGGTAACTGCCCCATAATGGGCTGGACATTGCTGGCTTTAAATCTGAAACATCTTATGCAAGCTTTCGTTATAGATTTAGACAGATTCCTTCCTCCTAAAGGCCAAAAAGTTTGACGAATACTGGACAACAATAACTGAGGTCCAGCATGTAGAAGTTTTAAGTGATGCATGTGAAATATGATTTTCGTTAAATGATGTTTGCCACATAATAGAATAGGATGCTTTGTGTCATAGCTATAAGGTGAATTATCAAGTCTACCGCCTACTCTCAAGATATCATTTGAATCTAAGAATGGGGTCAATGATATTAATTTATTTTTCTTCGGTAATGCATGACCTGATTTTAAGATAAGATATTCATCTGGGAACATTTCTAACTGTGCAATGTGAATAATAAAATTAAATGACCGTCGCAACTCTTCACAAGAAAGATAATCGCGGCATCTGTTTGTTTTGGTTTTGCAGTTATAAATAAATCTGTATATATAGGCTACAACTCTTTGTAAACGTGTAAATTGTGAATATTTAAGTATAAGTTTTGTAAATAGTTTATCGTCATTGTTTTTGTTAACGTCATTATTTATAACAAGGCAAGGTTGGAGATCCGGTAGGTCCCGTTTCTGGGTTTCATTAGGCATTTTTGGCCAGCTATGTTCTGATTCGAGTAAAAACGATGGGCCCGACCACCACAACGAGGCGTCGCTGATAATATCAGCCTTCACCCCGCGAGAAACGAGATCTGCCGGGTTCTCCTTGGACGGCACGTAGCTCCACGTGTGACCGCTGGTGCTTTCTTTAATTTCATTAACACGATTACGTACGAATTGATTAAGTTGAATTGAAGGGGTGGACAACCACCCTAATACGATCGTGGAATCGCACCAAAAGCGACACATGTCAATGTTTAATGTAAGTGAATTTTGTACCTTAGTACACAGTCTTGCACCTAATAAGGCCCCACACAACTCAAGACGTGGGATAGTTGTGGGTTTGATTGGCGCAACCTTGTTTTTTGAGACTAGGAGCTGAACACGCACAATCCCTGTGTTACACACAGACCTAATGTAGACGCATGCCCCATACGCACTTTGAGAAGCATCTGTGAATATATGGATTTCAATCTTTACACAAAGATCACTAAGAACCCAACGAGGTATTTGTAACTTATTAAGACAGGGTAATGTATTAGCGAATAAAGACCAGAGATGTAAAATCTCTGACGACACTTCTTCGTCCCAAGAGCATTTATTGAGCCATAATTTCTGCATTATCAACTTAGCTTCGACAACGCATGGCCCGACAAGGCCTAATGGGTCGAATATTTGGCTTATAACGGATAGAATATGGCGCTTGGTAACCTTCTCATGAAGTTCAATATTAATTGAAAAAGATAAGGTATCCTGCTGACAAAGCCAATATAAACCTAATGTTTTTGATGCTGTATTTATGTTGTTATCTGATAGATCTAAAACTGTATGTGAATCAATAATTTGACCTGAGAACAACTCGTTAAGAATGAATGTGTTATTTGATTTCCATTTGCGAATATTAAATTTTGCTGAGTTTAAGGTGGCAGTAATTCCTTTACATAAATCTATAGCTTCGCTTGTAGTACTAGCCCCGCTTAAAAAATCATCACAATAAAAGTCGTGAGCTATACTATATTTAACGCTATTATCGCTGACTGTAGATGCTAGGCTACTCAGACATTTTGTTGCAAGGTATGGCACTGATGCGGTCCCTTGACAAACTGTATTAAGTGTGTAGGTTTTTAAACGATGCGATGAATCATACCTAAATACGATTTGCTGTAATGAGCGTTGACTGGGTACAATGTCAATTGATCTAAACATTTTTTCGATGTCTGCCGATACTACAAATTTATGCTGGCGGAATCTGAGGAGAATCGATAAGAGATCGTCTTGGACTGTAGGACCGACCATCTGAATTTCATTGAAGGAAATTCCTGAAGTGGTGACGGCAGAAGCGTCAAAGACTGTACGCAGCTTTGTCGTTGTGCTGGACTCCCGAAGTACGCCATGATGAGGAAGATAGTAGTTGACATTGTCACTGTATGGAAAAAGAACCTTATTTTCAGTCATGTGACCTAATTGCTCGTATTCCTTCATGAAGTTTAAATATTTCTCCTTGAATACTGGCTCTCGTTCGAATTTTCGTTCAAGCGATAAAAAACGTCGCTTTGCCATCTCAAAGGAATCGCCTAAGACCTGGGGATCTTGCTTGAGAGGAATGGTGACGACAAAGCGACCATCATTATTTCGAGTTGTATCGACGGCAAAACTATTCTCACACGCACGTTCCTCCGCGGATTGTGAATGCTCAAGAGAAACACTATCTACTTCCCAAAAACGAGTGAGATCAATATCAAGTTGACCTTGTGTAAAAAGACATTGATTGAATGTACTTTTCGGACTCGAGATGTGACCAGTGACAATCCATCCGAACTCTGAACTACGTAACATAGGTAAATGTTTGCCTAAGCTAATCTTTTTGTTTCCCAGAATATCCCAAAAGATATCTGCCCCGATAAGAAGATCGACCTTAGAAGGAATATTATAAGTGGGGTCAGATAAACATAAGCCTGCTGGGATTTGAATATGTCGTGTGTCAATGTATGTAATCGGCACTGCTGTGGTGACGTTGGTAAATACATAACAATCAATGTTATTCCTATAGTCAGTATTCAATGACTCAATTGTGAGATTGCAAGACTGTGTACTATGAGATACATGATTATTAAAACCTGATACCGTGGAGCTCACGTTCCGCCTTGGCAAACCCAGCTTACTGCAGAAAGCTTCGGAAACGATATTTATTCCACTACCGTTGTCCAAGATCGCCCTGGCGGTGTGTTTGTTGCCCTTGCCGTCAACAACCTTCACCAACGCTGTGGACAGGAAAACACGTTTCGGAGTAGTAACCGGTAGAACATCAGTTGTCAATACAATGTCTTTTGAAGACGTAGATGACGAATCACGAGAAGCAGATTGCTCAGATTTTTCCAAGTGCAAAAGAGTGTTGTGTTTTTCATTGCAATATTTGCAATGTGACAAAAAACATTTCTTTGCTACGTGACCGAAGCGCAAACAGTTCAAGCACACCTTAAACTCTTTTACCTTTGAAATCCGAGATTCTACAGGAAGACTTCTAAACGATTCGCAATTGAACAGCTGATGTGACTCATCGTCACACAATGGACATGATTTATGTTTAAATTTTTTCTCTTTATGTTTGCTATTAGTGCTATTATTAATTACTAAACTCTTTTCTTTTAGGGGTTGTGATTTTATTTTACTATTTTTATTATTCTCTTCTAAAGTTTCTAAGATGTCGGCTCTTTTACTTAAAAATGATATGAACTGTGATAGGGTTGGGGACGAAGTCAATGTATTTCTATGTTCTTCCCACTCTCGACCTGTCACACTATCAAGTTTAATTGACATCATATAAATAATGATAGTGTCCCAGATCGGTTCTTTCAATGATGCGAGAGCCCTAATGTTCTTGTTAGTCACATCAATAAGATTTTGAATCGACTTACATGATTCTGATCGAATAGGTTCTATGTTAAACAAAGCCTGTAAGTGATTATTCACTAGTAAGCGACTGTTATCAAATCGCTCGCACAATAATTCCCATGCAATTTTATAGTTGTCACTTTTAAAGTCGATATTCTTAATAATTAGAGCGGCATTTCCTTGAAGAGAAGCCCGTAAATAGTGGAATTTATTTATATTATCTATGCGATCACTGTTATGTATAAGAGAAAGGAATGTGTCTTTAAATTCGAGCCAGTCTTGATAGCCACCGCTGAAATGTGGTAAGTCAATTTTCGGTAGCCTAACCAAATTTCTCACTCGCCCACCTGATTCTGCGTCGCTGAACTCCACCACAGATCCGCTGCCCTTCCCCCTGGCAGCAAGTAGGCTCTTGGCCCTGGCCACCAGCGGGTAGTAGTCGTTATCAAACTGCACACGCTCCGCGGGAACCTCATCAATTGGTGGCTCGTCAGATAGGACCTCGATCTCAGTCTGTAACGTGTCGAATTCCTCGCATAAGGGCTCAAATTTTCGTAAGCGGCACTCTAAATCTATGATTTGTAACTCCGTTAAAGCTTTAGAAGTTTCAATTAATCTAATATGATTGCCAAAAATAGTGAGCTTTGATTTTATAGCTGAGCGTTTTTTAATTAAAGTTTTAAGTTCAGACATGATCACAAAGCAAACCTCAATTCGATGTAATGGCAACAGCTGATTTAAAATAACAAGCTACTTGATTCTCCGTTATAAAGATATTATTATGTAAGCAAATATTATAACCAGGTAGCTAAGCTCAATGACTGTGCGTTTCGATTTGAAGTAAACAAGATGATTCATGCAATAGGCATTCAACGCTCGAGTTTACGACCGCAGTTAGCGAACAAAGCCCCGACAAAAGAAACTTGTCAATGAAATAAACAGTAAAATATTATAGATAACAGCTTGTGTAGTATTGAATGAATAGTAACGTATGAAGAATGCACAAAGCACCGACTCAAGTTTTAGCAAAATGGGTATGAAATTGAGAAGGAAAAAATGAATTTGAATAGCAAAGAGAAGATGGAATAAGAGGAATAATAAGGAACGAACTCACAAGTTGTCTTAATTATCCTTTTTTCACAGTGACTTGACGGTTTGTTCGTCCTTCAAATGTCCTTCCTCGTCTCGAAAGTCGTCGCGTAATGGCCGGCGCGTACGACTCGTAAGTTTCTTGAATTCTTGACACGGATTAATATTCTCCAAATAAGCTTCAAGACGTTCTTAAAATCTTCTTCAAGGTGAGAGGACCATTTGGTGGTGATTCTCAGAGGTGGTAGAAATAAAATAGCGGACTGTAAATATAGGTAGGTTCGTATATTCGATTGTAAGAACGCGCGCCTTTGGTCCGTGTCGTATGAGTTAATGTTACAGCGGTGCGGGTGGCGGCGCTGTGGTCCTCGTCCCCCGCTCCCCGCAAGCCGCTGTCGCCCTCCGGTCGTCGCAGTGGCACACGGTTCTACGTTTTGTCACCAACAAATAATTTATTCTGATTAAAAACAATAATTTATATTTGCGTCAGTTTTTAAGTATGAAATGGATTATCTTTAAAATTTAATAAGAAATAACCTTTTAATCAGCATCGGGTTGACCGGAACGTTGGTGTAATTATGGATAGTGGCGCCATCTTGAGTGTCAAAACCGCTTTACCCAATGACGCCTCTTCCGTTGTTGCATTGCCTCCATTTTAGACGCTCGTCTCTTGTCTATAATTTCGAATAGATCGTCTTTATGGGCATGGTCCGTAGATAATTTTTACTCTTTGGATACCTTATTGTGGTCTCTGATTACTAACTGTCAAAACAATGCATTTCTATAGTGTTATTATTAATTTTTCCAGGTTTTACTGGATGGATAATTATGTGCGTCTTATAAAATGGGTACGTGGTCCGAACTTTGTCGGTGCTGTTTGTCTGCCAATTGCGAAGTGTCATTGTTAGATACAGAACAAAATGTTAATGAAAAGTTTCTCGAGGTCACAACTATCGAGGTAAGTAAATTTTGCATCGATAAAACTATTATTTGGGACATTCATTTTACGAAAGGCGTCTTTTTATCATAATTATGTCATGTATGTATGTCAGTTTGTGGATTATTGACATGGAACATAACCTCAATCTAAAGTTGGAAACGCCGCGAATTTCTGACATTTACAAAGATGTATATAACCTTTTTTGAACAAATTAACATTGATTGCATTTCCCGAGTCCCTCTCCAGATAAACTATATTGCGGCTTATTGAATTCAAAAGTTATACACAAGTCAAGTCTCAACAAAAGTCGAAAGAGGTTAGTTGTTGTTTATTCATTAATATTGTGATATTATTTTCTAGATATCTCTTTACTGTTGAGAAGCTTACACTTGTCTGTGATCTAATTCATAATAAGCAAATTAATCTCATTCTAGTAAATACTTACCACATAGTTTATATCTAAACTATTACCAGCTGCAATGTACCAACAATTTTGAGTGTTTGCTAAAACTGAATATAAGACATGATGCCCAACAGTCTAAAACAGTGAATGAGTCTAGGAAATAGTGATTTGGCCTATGGCATCTCTTTGCTGCATACAAGTATGGATGTATTTGTAATACTCTTTCTTCAATCATCTCCATTCAAAACAGACTTATGCTTACTTATTTCTCATTCATATCTAAAAATACCAAATTGGCTTTTTCAGGTCAGAGCTGATGATGGTCTACCACAGAAGCTGTGTAATGAGTGTTACAATATTATGATATCTGCGCACCAGTTCCGTAAACAGTGTATCAAAATGGATAGTGAACTGAAATTACAACTAATGGCTCTGCTTGAGCAAGAACTACAAGATAATAGCAAGATTGATGAGACGCTTACAGATTTAACCCAAGAAGATGATTGTGACGATGATGACATCGCCAATGATCCACTGAAGCAATTAGCAGCTATAATAAAAGAGGAACCAACAGATAGCGATGATGATTACTATTATGTTTTTGTAATTGATGATACCAAAGATAAAAGTGAAGAACTTAAAGCTGAACATAAAATTACTGATGCTAAAATTAAAGTTGAAGATGAGCCTACTGATAAAATTAAAGTTGAAGATAAACCTACTGAGGAAGTTTTTGAACCTGTGGAAACACAAACTACCACACAGAGTCAATTCGAAGATTCAATTGAATCTTTCTTAATGTCAAATACCAAAGTGCCAGCAAATGTGCCAGCTGCTATTCTAGAATATGAAGAAGAAAGCCAAGAGAATGATGATTTGGATAATGCTATGAATATTGATGAGACACAAGATAGTACATCCCAGGATCAAACATTGGCACAAATTGTGGATTCACAGGATACTCAGATCATTGAGACTATTTCAGCAGAAGCTATCAAAGACTTGCCTAATAAGAACTTTATAAAAATATTGACAACTACTGATTCTAACGGTACAATCCTGCTGAAAGGCAATGATAGGATTCAGTACCTAACTGACTCGCAGTTGGTCACTAATGAAAATGAGGATGGTGATGGAATGTCTCAGGAAGTAATATTTTGTGAAGGTGATGACTCTTCTCAGTTCCAAATTCTGAAGTATGATGGGTCAGAACTTGTCATTGAATATGCTGATGAAGGCCATATTGCAGTTCTTCAGCAAGAAGACGGTACATTCTTGTGTGATTGTGGTGAGCAGTTTGAAGATTTGGCTGATTATGAGAAGCATCAATACAAGCATAACCCAGCAGGAGAGCATTTGTGTAACCTTTGTGGTAAAGGCTTTGAATCTGCAGAGATTCTAACTGGTCATACGTTACTACATAGCAGCTCTGGTCTATTGATTAACTGTCCATTCTGTAACCAACTAATAAGACGCAATGCCTTAACACAGCACATCAAGTATGGTCACAATAATGTAAAACCAAGATGCAATATTTGTTTGAAGACATTTGCTAATCCAAACAATTTGAAGCGGCATATGATGATCCATAGTGGTATCAGAGAGTTTGAATGTGATATTTGCTTGAAACGGTTCCACCAGAAAATAACAATGCAAACACATAGACTAACGCATATGAATCCGTATGCTTGCAATCAATGTGAGAAAACATTCCAGAATAAGAGTGCCTTAACATCACACAAGGAATCTAATGAATGTACAAAGTCAAAAGTGATTAAAGTAAAGGAAGAATTGATGAAAACGGTGAAGCAAGAGATTACTACGAATCTTGGGAAGCTTTTAGGTTATGCATGTTCATTGTGCAAGAAAATGTTCTCAGTAGAGTCGGCTTTGGAACAACATGTTGAAAGCACACATATTGTAGATCCAACAGATCTGCTATGCTCAGAGTGTGGTGAGGTGTTACAGAATAAACGTGACATGCAGACACACATTCTAACACATAAAAATGTCAAAGCAAAGAATGCAAAGAGGTTTGAATGCAGTATTTGTGGTAAAGGGTGTTCAAGCCAAGCTATGTTGTTGATGCATGAGCGTGTTCATACTAATGAAAGGCCATTCCCTTGCCAACTCTGCTCACTTAGATTTAAGACTAAAACTCATCTAAGAACACATCAGCTAACCCACACAAGGGAGAAGAAATTTGGTTGCTCAGTTTGCATGAAATTCTTTGCGCTAAAAGGTAATTTAGTTGTACATTTGCGTACACATACTGGTGAGAGACCATATGTATGTTCGATATGTGGTGAAGCATTCATAGACTCTAAATATCTTAAGAAGCATAAACTAAAGAAGCATGCTATAGACAATGTTCCTTGGAACCAATATTAGGAGATGTTCCATATCAAATATGTAGCTATTCCTAGAATTAATTACCAATTATTTGGTTAGCAGTGTCTTAATGTGTTACATTACAATTGGACAATATAACAAAGTTGATTCTTTGTGTAGCAAATATTATTGTAATGGTAGCAAAATTGTTTATGGTTATTTGTTTACATGTTCAATATTGACTAAGTTCAAGAGAGAAATATCAATTTCATTCTTACTGTAACTTATATACATTTAATCTGACTAAGAAAATCAATCAGAATTACTTGTTTTTTTTATTAACACGATTTTTATAGATAGCCATAGTGAAGAAAGTCTATGTCTATGGTATATATTAATTTATAACGTAGCTTGTGAAAATAATTCAGTCTGATTAAATGTATATTTTAAATTCTATACATAGAGATGTAACAGACATACATTTGTTAAAATAATTTAAATCAAATTGAGGAGCACACCCTACATTCTGAATTGAACCGAAAATAAGGAATATCTCAAGTTAAAAGTTTTTTACTCGAAATAAAAAGTCAAAGAAAAGCCACTTTTGTGTAAGGGAATGATGTGTTTCTGAGTCAGTCATGCCTTGTTGACGCCTGGATATTACAGGCGGTAATCCTTGCTTTTTAACTTCTTTCGTTATATTGGTGTGCCTATCTATTTTTCCGCCACTTGATTGGGAAAATAGAATAGTTTTGAATATAACACAGTACATAATTAAAGTACTAAGCACCCATGCAAATATTTCAAAATAACTCTCTTCAGACAAATAGAAATGTAATGTATTTTAACTATATTGCCAAATTGACAAATAATTAAAAGAGATGTAAATGAAGTTTGTTTCTTAAAATATTTTAACTGTCTGCTCAACTAATGTAAATTGCATTTCATATAACAAATTCTTTTACATCTACACAAAATTAGCCATAAGGAGATGATGTTCTATTGACTTAGGTATAATTTCGTAGTCGACCGCAAATCGCAAGTGCACGAGACGTGTCGCCGCGACACTTCTAGTTTCTATGAACTATCTTCCGTAGCGAGGGATCTGTTGTCTGTCGCACGCCGACTGACCGCACATTAAAATTGCTAATGACGTTCTCAAAGACGTCAGGCATCTTATGTAATAGAATACTCAGAACCGTTGCTGCTGTCTGCGGTCGGGTTAGAAATTATAACAAGAGCGACACGTCGCAACGACTTGTCGCCATTACATGAGGCGGCGAAATGTCGTCTGCTGTTCTTGTTTGCAGTCGGCTACGAACTCATACCTTTAGTCCTAAAATATTCACTGTTCATAAAATGTCTCTTTCACGTAATGTCACTTCCGACCATGACAAGGTCGCATTTTCAGAAAGCTTGAAAGAGAAATCCTGGTAAAGTGACCTTGTCAGAAAGTCTTTTGCGAAAGCAACTTTTACGAGGAGTAATTTTTCGACCAGTATAGTATACTAACGAAAGAGACGTTTTGCGATTTAGCCATTCTATGATTTTAAGAATAATTATTGAAAACGCATACACCCACTTAAGGCATCTCAATCGCACGTTTTTTGTTTAATTATGTGTATGAAAGGAATGCTAGTAAAAATGTCTCTTGTAAACCTTGGGGATGATGTTCATTTCCTAGAATAAATATGCTGTAAAATAGCCTAAAGTCATAAAAACAATGTATTGGTTTTCTTTATTTTATTGCAATCTGTACACTTGTATATTTATGTAATGGGTCTGTTATCAAATAGGAAATTTTGAAAAGAAAGGTGCAGTACTTTATACTTAGTATATGCCTGAAAGTTTTGGTATGGGTTACACCAACCATGGTCATGGTCAGGTATTTCACCATTATTTTCAAACTACTTAGAGGATGTACGCAGCTAGCTTCTATTTTATTTAATTTTGCAATTTCTGCCCAATTCCGTTGTAATTTCGGGAAATCTTAGTGCATCCCTTGCGCCATATCAGCTGTACGTTTTGTCAGTAACGGATGAAAATATTTATTGATGTTCATTTAGCGATATAGACCCTTTGCATGATGTTTTTCTTGTTTGAAGTCTGTTTTGTGGAATAATCAAACTCAGAATTTTATTTTTGGTAAGGCAGACTATTGCGAAATTAGCCACCGCACATCTCACGTCAATTACAACGGCGTTCGGAGCACTGATTCACACTCCCAACCTGTTCTATGACGATATGTACTTGAATCATTATAAATCATTATATTATCGCCCCGTGCCTCGGAGAACATGTCATTCAGTAAATTGAATCAACTCATGAAACTGAACACAAATATTTGCCATGATTATAGCTACCCTCTTTGGGTAGCGCCGATTAGGTGGTCTAGTACGAGTTTTGTTCGAGTTACAAGTGGTTTCTCGATGGGAACATTCCATACAAATTCTAAATGCCTGCCCTGACGGTCTCGACTGATCGTTACTATATGCTGGGGCGCTTTAAAAAAACTATGGAATGTGTTCCCCTCGAGATAAACTCGCACTAGACTCCTAGATGGCAATCACTCTGTATCAAAGCTATTTGGACGATGATGAACTTTGTATCGGGACAATCAGTGCGCATAAACACCATTCGAATCAAGGTGATACTAATTTGTAATATCACTGAGTATGTAAGCTGTCGATTATACTCAATGTGGTCTCATTTTCACTAAAATAAACTTTTTCTTATGCTGTTAGTCTTTAAGGCTCATATTCCTGTTAAACAGCGAAGAGAGCAACTTGTAAATATTGTTTTTTAAAGTGATCATAGAATTGCTATCGTATGAACGGCGCTCCAATTTTATTTTCAAGTACCCTAAAAAAGGTAAAATATTGTTCTCAGCACATAAAGCTGACAGAAGTGCCTTGTAACATTTTTTATTTAATTTTTGTTTCACCAATGAGTTACTTAATTCTTTCTTTTTTTACGGCGGTACGCTGAATGTACGTTATCAATATCTATGGTCCTATTGAACTTCGAAATAACTCACGTTAATTTATCGCATGAATTTTAAGTGTAATTATTTAAAAATAATATGTAAATAGAAATGTAATAGCTTAAAAATGTTTTAGTCATCACATGTTGCGAATTAAAGGCGGTCATATACAATTCACACAGTCTTTGAATGTATAATAATATATTGTGAAGTTAAGCAGTCATGTCACCTATGTACGTGAATCATACAAAAATGTATTTTTTTAATTCTTTGTTGCAAATTAACAAGTTGGTACTATATGTTATTTCATTTGAGATAAAAACTTGACGCTCATGTCAAGATTTGTCTGCTAATGTATACCATCACCAACACATTGTGTGTTTTCATTATTCTATTACAAACTTTGATTATAGACATATCACAGGACAAGACACAGGACACTCATAGACAGGTAAGAAATCAAATATTACAAACTGCTCCCTGGTAGCCAAACATGTTCATATTTCCTCCATGTTATAAAAGTCAACATTATTGGTTTTTTTTTCACACATATTGACCCGTTTATTTATTTGAAATTTACAACACAATGCACTGGCTTTAGGAATACCAATGGGTTCCACTAAGTTTGTGCCAAAATACAGTAGGTACAAGGAGCAAATTATATATTTGCTCCTTGAGTAGGTACTTAATTTGTCATTAACTGGTCGGATGACCGCCTCCTTGAAGAAAACTATTTGTACCACATCTTACAGTTTTATATACAAATAATATCAAATTAAATACCTACTCTTAAAACATAATAACAGTTACCTATATGTATTTATTCTATTAAAAAGATAAATATCTGTTGTAAATCGTCAGAAAATATTTCACATTGTTTACACTTCGTAATGTTTGTATAAGTTATATACATAATTTCAAGTTGTGATCCTAGTTATAGTGAAATGTTAAAATAAGTTTTGTTTGCAAACTGCTGAAAGGGCACGAAATAAAGAAACGTGAATTTTATTTATTTGTTTTCTTACCAGTGTGCTATTAAATTAGTGTGACCGATAAATGCGAGTTCTTGCAGAAGATAAAATGAAAAAGCAAATTGGAGACAATCCGTTTCACGATATCTAGTCTGATAGAGGGATTTTTGAATTTAGAAACGTCGAATAGATCCAAAATATTAGATAAGATACATCTGCCGACTGCCAAAAAGAGAAAATTTTAGTTTGAAGGAAAATCATTATCATTTCAGCCTAGTACCACAGAATAGATAGTTCTTACGAACAGAAGCACCACTTCGCAAATCAATTTAAAGAAATGGCGACTCTTGCTACTAAGCAAGAAAGTGCAATTCAGCTCGCATAAGCACTCAGTACCTAACGCGATATTAACCTAACTGTTCCCGCTCTTTTCTAACACATAACGCTGTCGCTGTCTGGCGCGGAGCGGTGCGCCAGCGCCAGCTGTCGCGCTAGGGTTGTCGACTTGCCGCTGCTACTATAATGTTTATTCATCGTCTATCTACCTACTTGACCACGTACCTAATAATAAATATTTATACTATAAGTATCCTATCCCACTATTTGAGCTCGTAGAACAAAAACCACAAAAATTCTGGTGGTTTACATTTTCGCTATACTAATTCTTAGTTATTTCCTAAACGCGTAGACCGATTTACATGATTCAAACAGATAAAATGGTTTTTGAACTAGATCTTTAATTTGACACATAATCGTTGAGATATCTCAACAAATAAAAAGTACAATTTTCAAGTTGTTCTCGTAAAATAAATAAAATCAAAATTTCAAGTTGCTTTCGACACACATCCGTTAAATGAGCAATACTTTTCACCAGACTTGTGATGAGACATTTTTGTTGTTCACTATTAAAATTCACGTTATTAGCTAGCCCTGCGCGCGAGCGGTGAAGACGCGGCGTGGAAGCCGCGCGAAAGTGTAGGCACTTATCGCTGTAGGTACGGCCGAGTGAAGGAGGCCTGCTAGTACGTCCACTGCTAGACAAAGCGCTCGCGGTGCTTGCGGAAGCCCTACTAGCCTACCACCCATGCCGCGTCCTACGGTAGGAATGTGACCGGTAACCGCCACTGGCGCCACTCCTGAACGCTGACCCAACGGCCATCAGCTCTGAGAGCTATGTAGTATGTACCCCGCAGGGTAACATAGTACTTTAGCTTTTATGGAAACCGGCTCCTTGCTGTCGAGATGATTCATGGTGACCCTAGAAAAAAACTTATAGACGAAAGGACATGCCCATAGACTAATATATTATAACTGGAAAGACATGCCTGTAATTCTTCAAAAGCATTCTGTTGCACTTCTTAAAGAAAAGCACTACCACAGTCACACGTCTGTGCCCATGCCTGTGGCGTGTTTTATCCTCCAATACCCACAGATTGAAATTAAATAGCTTCCGAAACATTACGCCAGCTTTCAAACTTTGTAACAAGTAGACGCTTTAAATTTTCACAGAATATGTAATGGTATATTACCTTCCAAAATAAATAATTAAATAAAAAAAAATTAATAATAAAGGGGGGCTCCCATACACCAAACGTAATGTTACTCGATCTTAAAAAACAGGTAGAAACTTAAAAAGTATTTATGTATACATACAACGAACGTGATTTTCTTTTATAGATGATGGTACGGAACCCTTCGTGCGCGAGTCCGAATCGCTCTTGCCCAATTTTTTTTTACTTTGCTTTAGCGTTAGTGTAACTATACGCTCCTACTCCTTTTTCCATTCTAAGGGACGACAATGCACCTTTGAGTTTTCTAGGGTTGCGGATGATCATGAGCAGCGGTAATCGCTTACCAACAGTCGATCCGCCTGATAATTTGCCTACTATGATGTAAAAAAAACCACGAATGATTTTAGACCAATTAGGTAGGTAGTAAGTATATTTTTTGTCTTAAATCTTAGATGAAGGCTCCTCCTCACAAGAGTTTTGATCTGAAATTGTCTATGATACCCCACAATGCAGTTGTAGAAGGGTTTCTTTTGAGCATCATTGTATATTGAATAGCCCATCCGTGCTATCACAGATTATAGGGAATATTGCTCGTATTGTAGCATTTGTAGCTGCTCGCCTGCACGGTGCTCCAAATGTTTTAGATTGATTCACCGCTTGGGTAACATCCTTTTCCTTGCACATGTGCATTTCACAAAATTGTTGCAAAACTTGGGGTATTTCTTGTCTACCTTACAACAAATTAGTTTATTTATCTGGCACATAGATGATATGCTTATTTTACCGCGTAAGTACCTAATCTTATTAACAAAACAAAAATACTCAATAAAATATATCATTTTATTGTAAACTACTTATAACGGAGGGTAGGTACGTAGATGTCGGCACTTATTTGCATAAATCCGGCTGAAAAGTTGATTTCTTTGGTAGACCGAGATCCAAACGCCTGACGTTTATTCAGAGCAATCCATATAAATATCTAGAACAAGAAAATCGTTTCAAATACCTATTTATAATTTAAGATATTCCTCAGTTATTTGAGTTGCTGACCAATTAGAACAATTTCATCAAAATATTCACTTACTAGTCAATTATTCTGAAACTGTTGAGCAGGTGGTAAATAAGTTTTACAATTATCATAACAGTCTCTTATATACCTACTCAGTTGTCTTAATATACAGTCAGGAGTATTGGTAGCCGCATTCGCAATGGTCGTAATATTTTCAGTGTATTTTCCATTGTCAACTTCAACGGTTGTGTTTTGACACGACGAGGTATTTGAAGGAACCTTTCTTAGAGTGTTCGGAGAAGCAGCTACAATGAAGGTTTGGTTGCGGGTGCTTTCACGAGTCGCGTTCACATTTGTTAAGTTTGCTTTTGCAGTAACATCTTCGGTCGAAAGAAGAGCGTTATCATTGGGATACGATGCACGTATGAGAACTTCTGAAGACGCACCTCCAACATGATCACTATGGTTCGATTCTAACAAGGAAGAGCTTAGTGGTGAGGAATTAGTGGATTTGCTAGTATAACTGGAAGGAGAATGAGACGTCACACTTGAAGCGTGGTTACGACTTGGTTTGCCGTTAATTTTCACCGACGATTTGTGTAAGTTGCCTAACTGGGCTTCAAACAAAATGTCATGTATCGCCTTCTCTGCAAACAACTTTTGGCAATGTGAAAGTTTTCTCAACTTGCCAGTCCAAACTTTTGCCATGTGATACGCTTCATAATATTCACTATCTTCACTCCTCAGACCCGAAGAGATATGGTCACTGGACAGTTGGTCGATCGATTCATGGTCGCCTGATCTCCCCTTTTTCCTTGAAGATACTGAGTCAGCAGACGACGACGCGGTGCCGGATTTATTTTGATTTTCATCTCTACTTGCTTTCTCAATTTGCTTCAATTTCTGTAAAAAAAAGAAATGCTAACATAAGTTTAATTCATTAGAGTTGAACTTATCGGAAGAATATCTCAGATCCATATATTGGATCCATACATCGATGATTATACTAGACATGTTTGAAACTGGTAGTTGTTACTGAATCCGTTACTTGTTTACTTGAATCTTATTTCCATTTTGATATTTGGTTTGCTGCTTTTTGAACTTTATTTGGTTATTGCTGGAACAGAACATTATTTATTATGCATATTTGATGTCACCATATTTGTCAAATTACAAGTGACACAAATTAGTTATAATGCATGATCCAAGTAAATAAGGCCTGCCCAAATCCGATAATTGTCTATGATTTGTGCCGCAGGGTATTGCCGTGTATTTATGTACATTATTATACGTATTTATGCCGCATTATCGATTTTTTCATAGTATAATACATCCATTGAGGCTTATTTGAAGTTTCATCGTTTTATTTATGACTAGCTGGTCCTGCGGCTTCGCCCGCGTGGAAGTCGGTATCCTTTAAATATCCCTTTCTGTAGCCTTGATAATGTAAAATAACATAATGATCGGTTGATGAAACTCACACTCATATTTAAGCTCTGTATTAGAAAAGTAGTAACCTATAGGTACCTACCTGCCACCTAAATTCTTAGCACTTTCTTTTAATAAATACTATCTGGCCGGGTTACATAATTATTTGTTAACTAGCTGTGCCCGCGACTCCGTTCGCGCGGAATTTGTCTTTTAATTGGGCTACCTGATTTGTCTTCTAATTGATACCCAAAATGTTTTGAGTTGCATATAATACCTATACCTAAAACTTCATGGCGAAATGTGGGTGGAATATTACGCCTCTGCCTACCCCTTTGGGGATACAGGCGTGAGACTATAAATAATAAATAATACCTATATTAAATAGTGTAGATGTCCTAAAAATAGCTCAAATGACTTTCACTATCACTATACCAATCGCGAGTAAAAGATCAGCGAATTCCTGTGCATGTTCGTTGCCTCATGATCATGCTCGCATATTTAATGTCAAAATGAATAGCGATAATACAATCCCATACTTATGAACTCTTTAGACAGGCTATAATTTCATCAGCTCTTGTCTCATATTCTATGGTGGTATAAAAAACAGAGCCTAACGAAAATCGCCACAAAAAAGTACTGTTATGCTTCCCATGGGTTCTTCATTTTGTATTCGCACAATCTTACTTTAGCTTCGTTCCTTTGCCGAAATCACCTTCGTAGGAAAAGTCTTGCCGTTCCACCCGGAGCATCTACAGATAGTATTTTTCTTAAATCACTATCCACGCTACGACACACACGATCACAATTTATATTAAACGCTGTTCTTCAGTAAGTATCGAGAGCTCATTTTTACACCAGCAAATGATGGTTCGTATCGGTCGTCGTGGTCGTTCATATTGAGTAATAGGATAGATACCACTATAAGTATCTACTGTCTAGCAATGGTTTATTAGATTGTTGTGGGAACCTAAAAATGCCCTCGGCCAATTATTTGTCTTCATATTTATGCCATAACTATGCAGCATCTCAAACCCATGGCGTAATCGATGAGGACTTTTACTTATACTTGCTTCAGACAATACCATCCCAGTGTTAATCCCCATCCAGTAAAATAAAATGACTCGCCACTCTTCAACCTGTTTACATATACATGTGCGAATACGTCCAGCCTAAGCTGAACCCTATTTAATATAATTAATCATACAGATTTAAGCTCAATTTAAATTGGAAGATTCAAATGTTCGAAAATATTCTATTTATAATCTTTGTTTTTAATTATTTATAAACCGATTTCAATATTTTTTTAAAATATAATATAGATATAAGTGTACTTTTTGAATATGGGAGTTTGATAAAGATATATTTATGTGAAATACAATATATTGATGTATTTACTACACTTTGTAGAAATGCCTAACGATTAAACCCGTTATTGTGGCTAATTTATAAAAGATAGATATATACTATAAAGGACTTTTTTGTAGATCTTTTGAAGACCATCATCTTTGTAATACATATTTTTGGTGAATGATCAACGTATGCGAGGATAAGAGCTCGAAAGCGCATTTTCATCTGACTTGCTTCAAATTTATCGTCACTGCTCAGCTCCTATGTATCTTAGCGTTATGTTATATAGCCTATAACCTGCCCAGGAGTATGGACTACAATCGTACCAAGTTTGGTTAAAATCCCTTCAGTAGTTTTTGACCCATGCGTGCACATACAGACAGACAGACAGACAGACAGACAGACAGACAAAAAATTTACTGATTGCATTTTTGGCATCAGTATCGATCACCATTCATCCTCCAATATTAATTTTGAATATATATTCAATGTACAGAATTGACCTCTCTACAGTTTTATTATAAGTATAGATATAGATTGGTTGGCTTTAAGGCTGCGCCGATTTTGAGAACCTTAGAATATAGACAAATAATCTGAGAAAGGAACATGGCTTAAACTCTTTATTGGCACACAAGAATTATGTGATATCTACCCTGAGATCGACATCTTAGCGTAGGTATCACATTAGTCTATCTATCGACAAGAGTCTATAAAGAACTCAAGTTCTGTAAAGTAAATTATAGGTTTCTGGCGTGGATTTACTTACACAAGTAACAAATATAAAATCTTACAACATCACTATGATCAGTATCATTAGCCTGTATCAGTCCACTGCTAGATGTAGGCATCTCCTATGTCCGGCAAAGAGCTCGGCTCAGACCAATAAAAAACTTTTTAGTTAAAACTTAGTTTTTTATTGGTCTGAGGAGCTCGGTTTTCAGCTTTCTTCCTCCAGTCCCTGCCCGCTGCCCTATGTACCTACTTACCTATATGATCCCTAAATGACGCACTCACACTACGTTTCCTGAGTCACCGGTTCTGCGGGATATATGGCCTGCCCTCTGCCACTTCAGCTTGCTTATTCGCTAAGCTACGAGGGTTACTTTTGCTCTCTGAAAAATTTTCGTACCAGATTCTATCCCTAAAATAACTACGACCATAGCTCTTTCTATAGCTCGCTTTGCAAACTTGAATCGGTGGCGGACAAATCGCACCGTGAGTGTCATTACGGGTAGGACGCACTGATTGAAGACTTTTGTCTTCAAGATTTGAAGTATGGGCGACGAGAAGACTTGATGAAGTTTAATCCAGTTATTAGTGTTCTGAGTAAGGTTCTGAGTATACACTAATAACTGGCCTTTGACATGATGTCTATATTCAAATTAACTAGCTTTCAAATTCATGTTTATTTTGTTTTATATCTTCATGCATACCCCTTTGGGGATACAGAAAAAAATATAATATAACTTAACGCCTGTTTTAGCCAGAGGTGTAATATTACACCCACATTGGGTTCCACGTAATGGCGGGTGAACCTATTGCCTTTACTGGGCACTTTGCCAGACTCCTCGTGCTGCTACTGAGAATTCGGAAAAACTCAGTAGGTAACACTTTTGCCCGACCCGGGAATCGAACCCGAGACCACTCCGATCAGCAGATTTGCTGTAACGGCGAGAGTTACAGACGATATAATTATGCTCTCTGGTTGACACTCAGATCCGACAAATTGGACTGGATTTTTAAATTTTTCCTTAATTCCTCAAGTAAATTCTTAGCGACTCAAATCATTTTCCCGGGTTTGGTTATTCAAGGGTTGGTAGAGGCATTATATTTATCTATGGTAGAGGGCTGCTACCGTACAGCCAGACCTATCTTATTAAGGGATTCCAACATTTTTCGTAGTTCCTGAAGATTGTCAAGAACCTACCCAAAACTTTATTTTCTCCAGCTCTCCTACCACAGTCTAAAGTCTTTATAAATACTGTGCTCCTACTAGAAATTGTGAGATGAAACCCGTGAACTTTTGTTGCACAGAGTTCAACAAATACTCGATAGATGGCATTTTAACTCACACTCACTCACTCAACAAACTTTATTCTCTTTTCAAAAGATGGCGCAATACTCAAAACAAAAACTATAACGAATGAGAAATATGGTTAGGTTGGCCACATCCTAGTATAACCGTATAATCTATGGCCACACCGCTGCTACTCTTTATTTTGTTTTATTTTTTTTTTTTTTAAATCTTTATATACGCAGCGTATACAGGCGGACTTAATGCCATGGGCATTATCTCCCAGTCTACCTTTGAATGGTGCAGAGAAAAAAGAAGTAGGCGCTATATAAATGTAATGAAAAGAACCTTGAGTTTGAACTTACTTAGATATATAGATTATATATATATATATTAGATATGACATATACATATAAGATACATACATAATATATACATTAATAAAAAGATGTATAAGCAATATATAATATATAAAACCATAATTTCAAATAATACATATTATTACTACATACTAGTACATCTACATATAATATATATATATATATATATATATATATATATATATATATATATATATATATATATATACATATTAAAAGACAAAATGAAATATAAATGAATTATGATACACCGGCTGTCTCGGCCAACAAGAGTTCCTTAACTCTGAACTTAAATGTGCACTTGGTCCTGGCCATCCTGATCTCAAGAGGAAGGGCATTCCAGAGAAGTATTGATTGTACAGTAAAAGAAGAGTGAAGAAAATTAGAGCTGTGAGTGGGAACCATGAGAAGCAGGTTATTAGAAGAGCGAAGGTTACGAGCATGGTTAGACCCTAGGCACTGGAAGAGGGGCGTTAAATACTCAGGGGGAGTAGGAGACGTAAGAATACTATAGAGAGTTGTGAGAGCACGCAAGCTACGGCGTTGACGAATGGGAAGCCAATTTAATTGAGAACGATAAGTGGACACATGGTCAAACTTGCGAAGATTGAAAATGAATCGAATGCAGTTATTTAGAAGTCGGTCAAGTTTGTTTAGGAGATCTGCATTCAGGTCAAAGTAACATACATCACCATAGTCGATCAGAGGGAAAATTAAAGTTTGCACAAGCATTGTCTTAGTCTCGGGCGGGAGAAAGTTTTTTAGGCGGTAGAGAGCGCGTAGAGTACCAGTGACTTTCTGACTCACATGGTTTACTTGCGTTTGCCAATTTAGCGTGCTATCTAAATGCAGGCCAAGATTTTTCACTGTTGTATGCAGATTAACAGTAGTACCGCTAAATATAATGTCTGGAAAAGATGTGTAGTCCAGTCTCTTTAAAATCCTTTGACTACCTAAGATAATAGCTTGCGTCTTACTAGGATTGACAGCTAATCCAAACTTGTCCGACCAGGTAAGTATAGCTGCCAAATCGCCATTAATCTTGTCTATGGCTTCAGCTACGCATTCCACATTAACATGGGTATAGATCTGCAAGTCGTCGGCATACAAATGGTAAGCACACTGAAGATTTTGAGTCAAGAGGTTTATAAAAATAGAAAACAACAAGGGAGAAATGATGCCGCCTTGAGGAACACCAGCAGTAGTGTCAGTCCACCCCGATGATGAATCATTGAGGCGGACAGACTGCTGACGCCCTCGAAGATAAGATGAGAACCAATCCAGAGCTCCAGCCGAGACCCTGAGATGAGATAGGATAGATAAAAGGATATCGTGACTGACGGTATTGAAGGCGTTGGAAAAATCAATCAACACCAGTACGGTGATTTTGGTGTGTTCCATGGCCTCTCGAATATCGCCAGTCACTTTAAGGAGGGCGGAGGTAGTGCTATGCCCAGGCCTGAACCCAGATTGTAAAGGACTCAACAATCCGTTACTGTGAACAAACCGAGCCAATTGTTTGTGGACACAGGCCTCTAGCACTTTGGACAGAAAAGGTAGGATAGAAATCGGACGGAAGTGGTTAGGAATAGAAGGGTTTTGAGTTTTGGGCAGGGGAATTATGTAGGCTTTACGCCATAGGGAGGGGAAGGCACCGGAAGTAAGGGAAAAGTTAATGATGTGGGATATTGCAGGCAGGAGGTGGTCTAAGATTGTCGTTATCATACGACGGCTGATGTTGTCACACCCCACAGCATTAGAAGTGATGGAGAGGATTGACCTTTATGTAAGTATAGTGGCTATTAATGCGTTTTAAAATGTAATAATTATGATGTATATGTACAAGAAAATCGGTAATAATGCTTAAATTTTAATGAATGTGGCACCGGAGTTTAAATAGGAAAGGCGTAAAAAAAAAGAATTTAATGCAGTTATTTTTTAGTTTTCCTTCCTAACGTAGGTCTCGCCACAAACGAATAAAAAATTGGGCAAATGCGAGTCGGACTCGCGCACGAAGGGTTCCGTACCATCATCTATAAAAGAAAATCACGTTTGTTGTATATATACTTAAAATTTTTTTAAGTTTCTACTTGTTTATTAAGATCGAGTAACAAATTGCTTAAAAATTACGTTTGTTGTATGGGAGCCCCCCTTTATTATTTACTTTTTTTAATTTAATTATTTATTTATTAAAGGTAATATACTACTACATATTCCGTGAAAATTTTAAGCGTCTATCTGTTACCGTTAGTAATTTTGAGCAAAAATACGAAAAAAAAAACACGTTTATTGTATGGGACCCCCCTTAATATTTTCATTTTTTTTATTTTTAGTATTTGTTGTGATAGCGGCAACCAAAATACATAATTTGTGAAAATTTCAGCTTTCTAGCTATCACGGTTTATGAGATACAGCCTGGTGACAGACAGACAGACAGACGGCGGAGGCTTAGTAATAGGGTTACGATTTTTACCTTTTAAGTACGGAACCCTAAAAAACAGCTCACCGAACGTCACTATGAAGATGAACCAACCAACCTTTTCTGTCGACTACTAGAGTTTGAGTTGCACACAAGATCCCGTCCCAATTCACCCCGTCATGTTCGACGGGTTCTTACTAGGAGAACATAACAATAAAAGAGATTTTAAATAACATACGAATAGCAAAATGGTTGTTGGTCGCTTCGTGCATTCGCTGACTTCTTATTCTTGGAGCTCAGCTTGCTTAGAAGTAAGTGATTTTGATTCTCAGATGATTTCAAACCGAGTCCATTGCATCAACGCAGTCCACGCCATCGATTGGATTTGGATTTACGGCTTTTCTATGCGAGGATTCCACGCGCGGATAAAACCTGTCAGTCATTTCAGTGAACTGTGTGAGGCTTTGTGTATCGGTTTTACAAAGCCAAAGTAAACGTAGGTACTTACTTTATCTATAAACGGATATGCAAAGAACAGACTAATAAAGAAAGGATACTCCGTATTCTGTTGCGAAAAAGTTTAGTATTGTGAATATGTATGATCACATCTCGCATTTCACCACACCAAAGATATGCATGGCGTAAATAAAAAATTGGCGGCAGACCATTTCAATTCTCGCCAACCAACTTACTCGTACGTGTCCACAGCAGCCTACTCCACTTGTACGAAACCACAGATAATATAAATACTATACTAGACAAGGAGCAATATAATAATTGCTCCTTGATACTAGACGAAACACACATCGCGTGTCAGCGGCAGATCCGTCCCGATTCACCCCGTCATATTTGACGCGTTGTTACCAGGAGCACATAAACAGTACAAGATATTTCGAATGACATACGAATAATGGTTTGTGGTCGCTTCACTGGCTTTAAATTTAAAATAATCTTAGAGTAGCCCAACAGGTACCTAGCTGTGCAAGTTACTTAGTGACTTTGATTCAAAATCAGGCCAATTTCAATGGGTCCCAATTTCAAGCTGAGTCCATGGCATCCTCACACGCAAGGATAATTAGCCATCAGCCATCTCGGTGAACAGTGTTAGGCTTTGCAATGTTCACCGAGATGGCACAGACAGAACATTGAAGTAAGTACAAAAAAGCCTTTTTTGTACATCAATGATTGTCAATACGGTTTAAAATGTAAACATAAAAGTTAAAACATAACCTTCCTGTACAGGGATAAAGATTGATATTTTAACTTTCTACTCACAAGGCTACCTTCCCGCGCCGCCAGGTAATTCACCTACGTTCGTCAAGAGCCACAAAGAAGCTACAGTCACATACGGTACCAACCGACCAACCACCAACCAACCAACAGACTGTCGACTATTTGGCGTAGTAAGCTCGATCTGTCTCAATTCACCCCATCATGTTTGACACGTTCTTACTAGGAGCACATAACAATACAAGAGAGGGGCGGTAACGCCACAGTATGACTAGTACCCTAATATTGTAAGACAAGATAGACTAGGAGATAATTAAGGATTCAAAATAGTGCTTGCTGCACGGTCGCAAAATCCCACTGAAAACTTCTAGGTTTGATATTATTCATTAGAACTTAAAAATTTAGAATTGCTAGATTATCTTGATAAATATTTTTTAATTACCTACAATACAGGGTGTAAAAAGACTTAATGAAAATAACAGGGTGTAATAAGTTAATCCTTGGTACATCAGTTATCCGCCAGTGAAAGTTTCGTCAATATCGGTCCAGCCGTTCCAGAGATTAGCGAGAACAAACAGACAGACAGACAATTTTTTTAATAAATGTCATTTCGGTATATGTACCGTGTATACATATGGATGTATAATATTAATGCATATGGATGCATTAAGTAAAAAACAGTTCTCTTAGTCTTAATAATACAAACAGACACTCCTATTTTATTTACGTGTATAGAGTACTAGCTGACCCAGCGAACTCCGTATCGCCTTTTTAAGAGTTTTTATTTAATTCCCTTTTTTCCAAGCCCCTTTTCCAAAGTTACCATTGACTTAGCGCTTAACCTCATATAATTTCAGAGTCTATAAATTATGAACAAACAAACATAGATTTTTATATAATATTGAATTCCCCATTCCTTAAAATATCGGAGACGATACCCATATCGACTACAAAAAAATATCCCGTCCGCCATCTTTGATTTCCTATCCGCCATCTTGAATCACGAAATAGATGTTGTATTTGGATTCTCCATCCCTTTAAACATCGGAGACGATACCCATATTGATTTTTTTTAAATATCCCATCCGCCATCATTGATCACGAAATAGATGGAGTTCTTGAATTCCCCATTCCTTAGAATATCGGAGACGATACCCATATCGACTTTAAAAAGGATCCCGTCCGCCATCTTTGATTTCCTATCCGCCATCTTTGATCACGAAATAGATGTTGTATTTGGATTCACCATCCCTTAAATCATCAGAGACGATACCCATATTGATTTTAAAAATTTTCTCATCCGCCATTTTTGATTTCCCATCTGCCATCTTGAATCACGAAATAGATGTTGTATTTGGATTCCCCATCCCTTTAAACATAGGAGACGACACCCATATTGATATTTTTTAAAATTCCCATCCGCCATCTTTGATCACGAAATAGATGGTGTTTTTGAATTCCCCATTCCTTAAAATATCGGAGACGATACCCATATCGACTTTTAAGAAAATCCCGTCCGCCATCTTTGATTTCCTATCCGTCATCTTTGATCACGAAATAGATGTTGTATTTGGATTCTCCATCCCTTAAATCATCAGAGACGATACCCATATTGATTTTTTTACATTTTTACCATCCGCCATCTTTGATTTCCCATCTTGAATCACGAAACAGATGTTGTATTTGGATTCCCCATTCCTTTTAACATCGCGACGATACCAATATTGTTTTTTTTTTTAATTTTCCCATGCGCCATCTTTGATTTCCCATCCGCCATCTTTGATCACGAAATAGATGTTGCATTTCGATTCCCCACCCCTTAAAATATCGAACGCGATACCCATATTGATTTTTTTAAATTTTCTCATCCGCCATCTTTGATTTCCCGTCCGCCATCTTGGATCACTAAGTAAATTTCATATTATTAATCAGCGTCCCGAAAATCTCGAAAACGATACCCATATAGATTGTATCCTATTCGTTTAGCCTTTTTTTGCTTTTGACCCAACCCTCCCCCTTCCCGTTTGACCATTTTATTATTCTTGTCTGGCCCCTAAAAGTTGTGGCGTAATTTTATATAGCCTTTCGGAATAATTGGGCTATCATAGGCAATAACAATTTTCAAAATCGGACTGCTAGTTCCTGAGATTAGCCGACATTATCTTTTAGCCTTTTTAGCCTTTTGCCCGGCCCTAAAGGGTCGAAGCCTTATGTTATATAGCCTATAGCCTGCCGGAATAACTGGGCTATCGTATACAAAAATAATTTTTCAGATCCGACGGTACTTCCTGAGATTAGCGCGTTCAAACAAACAAACAAACAAACTCTTCCGCTTTATTATATTAGTACTAGCTGACCCAGCGAACTCCGTATCGCCTTTTTAAGAGTTTTTATTTAATTCCCTTTTTTCCAAGCCCCATTTCCAAAGTTACCATTGACATAGCGCTTAATCTCTTATCATTTCAGAGTCTATAAATGATGAAAAAAATAAACATAGATTTTTATATAATATTGAATTCCCCATTCCTTAAAATATCGGAGACGATACCCATATAGACATTACAAAAAAATTCCCGTCCACTATCTTAGTTTTCCTATTCGCCATCATTGATTACGAAATAGATGTTGTATTTGGATTCACCATCCCTTAAATCATGAGAGACGATACCCATATTGATTTTTTTAATTTTTCCCATCCGCCATCTTTGATTTCCCATCCACCATCTTGAATCACGAAATAGATGTTGTATTTGGATTCCCCATCCCTTTAAACATCGGAGACGATACCCATATTGATTTAAAAAAAAACCATCCGCCATCTTTGATCACGAAATAGATGGTGTTTTTGAATTCCTCATTCCTTAAAATATCGGAGACGATACCCATATCGACTTTAAAAAAATCCCATCCGCCATCTTTGATTTCTGATCCGCCATCTTTGATCACGAAATAGATGTTGTATTTGGATTCACCATCCCTTAAATCATCAGAGACGATATCCATATTGATTTTTAAAAATTTTCCCATCCACCATCTTTGATTTCCTATCCGCCATCTTTGATCACGAAATACTTGTTGTATTTGCATTCTCCATCCCTTAAATCATCAGAGACGATACCCATATTGATTTTTAAAAATTTTCCCATCCGCCATCTTTGATTTCCCATCCACCATCTTGAATCACGAAACAGATGTTGTATTTGGATTCCCCATCCCTTTTAACATCGCAGACGATACCAATATTGATTTTATAATTTTTTTCCATCCGCCATCTTTGATTTCCCATCCGCCATCTTTGATCACGAAATAGATGTTGTATTTCGATTCCCCACCCCCTAAAATATCGAAGGCGATACCCATATTGATTTTTTAAATTTTCTCATCCGCCATCTTTGATTTCCCGTCCGCCATATTGGATCACTAAATAAATTTCATATTATTAATCAGCGTCCCGAAAATCTTGAAAACGATACCCATATGGATTGTATCCTATTCGTTTAGCCTTTTTTTTGCCTTTGACCCAACCCTCCCCCTTCTCGTTTGACCATTTTATTATTTTTGTCTGGCCCCTAAAAGTTGTGGCGTAATTTTATATAGCCTATAGCCTTTCGGAATACTTGGGCTATCATAGGCAATAACAATTTTTCTAATCCGACTGCTAGTTCCTGAGATTAGCCGACATTATCTTTTAGACTTTTTAGCCTTTTGCCTGGCCCCAAAGGGTCGAAGCGTGATGTTATATAGCCTATAGCCTTTCGGAAAAACTGGGCTATCGTATACAAAAAGAATTTTTCAGATCCGACCGGTAGTTCCTGAGATTAGCGCGTTCAAACAAACAAACAAATAAACAAACAAACAAACTCTTCCGCTTTATTATATTAGTATAAGATGTATAGATGAATTTCGCCCTAACTTTCATGTCTAGTTTACACTCTCGCACGAGTGGCGAGGCGAGCGGCGAGGTGCGCGAGTGTAAATGCTCGCTCGTGGCTCGCCTCGTAGCTCGCCTCGCCACTCGTGGCGCTCGTGTCGGAGGCGGTTTTTTGGGCACGAGTCAAAGGGCCTCGCGAGGGACGCGAGCGTTGTTTGTGTTTACACTCGCTCTCTCGTTCGTTTCAGTTTGTTTACGGCGCCCTTCCGTGCAGGTTGTGTTCTTCGATTTCAATGAAAAATTGACTGGTCCCAAAAAGATACGCTGCAGTTCTTGGAACTCTATTAAGCCGAGCGAAAAATTTGGGATCCAAAACATATGATGCATAAAAATACCCAAATATTAAATGAAGCGTGGCAAAGAATTTCTGAGGTTATGGACTTTTTTTTGTTTGACTGCACGGTTGGCATAGTGGTTTAAGCAGCCGCCTCACCGCTTGACACTGTGCCGAAGTGTTGTGGGTTCGATCCCCACACGAGACAACACTTTGTGTGATTCATAAATTGTTGTTTCGAGTCTGAGTGTTCATTGTCTCCGTTAGTTGTATGTTTGTAAACTTCCCCGCGACACAGGATTTAGTCCTAATGCGGGAGTTGTTTTTAAAAAAGAAAAAGAAAATAAAATTAAAGAAAGAGACCGCTAGCAGAGCTCAAAGTAAAAAAACATTCCTTCTTTTTAAGATGGTCAAGAATCGGTAAATACTTGTTAAGGCTAGAGCTGATGCCGCTATCACTTCGACGTCTTCCATTGTTGCTGGCTCAACGCAAACTGAAGAACTGAACGCATCGCGAGAGTGTAAACAGGCACTCGCTACCTCGCGACAACACGCGAGCTGCGAGGCGAGGTACGAGACGAGACGCGAGGCGAGAGTCTAAACTAGGTATCAAACCAAACGTCCAATTTTAAAGAATTAAAGACTAAATAATCACACTGAAGGACTCATAAACTGCATCAAAGTAATAGACGACTTTGAAATAAATATGTTAACCAAGTATGCAAACTTTCTATACAGATTTAAATTGAAACCTCTAGATTGGTTCTTGAGCTTTAAAACAGCGTAAGGTCATATCCTTAAGTTTAAGTTTGTGTACTGGAAAGGACCTTAAGACTTTTTTGAAGAAAAAACAGCAATTTAAGGAAAATTGGTTTAATAAAAAAAAATGGTTTACACAATAGACACACACTTTATGCAAGGGTTTATTTATGTTTTAATAAGGTGTATAACCTCCACGTGCCCTTATTACGGATTCTAATCGGTTCCGCATAGATTTTATTAGGGTTATTAAAAGATCTTGCGGAATATTGTCCCATTCTTCTGAAAGTGTTGTTCTTAGTGCTGCCACTGTCGTGGGCACAAGATTTCACGCATATACAGCTCTTTCTAAATTGTCCCAAACATGCTCAATGGGATTAAGATCCGGACTGCGTGCTGGCCAATTCATTGTACGTATCCCAACATCTTCGCAATATTGTCGAACTTGTGCAGCAGCTTGCGGCCGAGCATTATCCTGCATTAAAGTAAAATTTTCGCCTATGAATCCCATGTAAGGCACCACGTGATCTTCTAAGATCTCTGTTATGTAGCGATGTGCAGTCAAACCCCCTCTATTGACTGTTTTGACGGACCATGTATATGAACACAAGTTCTGTTCGCCCGTTCATCGATATGCCACCCCAGACCATACACGAACCGCCTCCAAAAGGAACACGCTCCTCAATGCAACTTTGAGCATATCGCTCCCTACGTCAACGATAGACTCTTCTGCGGCCATCTGCACCATATAAACATGTCCTGCACTCGTCCGTGAACAATACGGAGGCCCATTGCTCTTCTGTCCAATTGAGGTGATCACGCGCAAATCTTAAGCGAGCTTGTCTGTGAGCTACAGACAACTTTGAACCATTTGTTGGTCTAAAAGGGGTGATATCCGCTTCCTTTAACCTTCTTTTTATTGTTCGTGCACTCACATTTACTCCACGCACTTCATTAAGCTCTGTTTTGATGTTAACTGACGTGAGGAAACGATTTCGCAGGGAAGTTGTAACAATACATCGGTCATCACGACTGGTGGTTGCTCGAGTCCTGCCTGTACCACGTCTCCTTCTGTAAGAACCTGTCTCCACAAACCTGTATATTCTAGAAACCGTAGACTGGTTTAAATTTAAATTTCTACCAATCGTTCGTTGATCCAAGCCCTCCCGCACCAGTGCTACAATTTGAGCCGCTTGTTCGGACCAAGTATCCATATTATGGTTCAAAAACTCTCGATGAGTTAAAAAACTAACCCAACAATTCTGCTGGTAACAATAATTCAATTGACAAAAGAATAAAAAATCAATGCGAATCAATTTAAAACTTTGCTTTAAATAACACGCAAATCTGATGCTACGAGTAAATTTTCTTTTCCCGGCTATATTCATTTGTTTTACTGCAGTTCTATTTCAAAATTTTGCTTTTTTTAAGATTAAGAGCCAGTCTCTCCATATTTATATAATTTAGTCTAAAAAGTTTGCATAGGTACTTATTAAAAAAAAATATTTCAAAGTAATCCTGAACTTTGATGCAGGTGATTATAAGTTCGTCAGTTTATTATCTACATAAACAGTACTTTGTGAGAAAATAGTTTATTTTGATAAGGAATAATGACATGTGTAAAATAAATGAAACGCATTTAAAAAGTCTAATGAAGTCCTATAAATTCAAGAATTTTAAATAAAACATGGTTGTTGTGCTTAACTCGAAATAGATAGGTCTATACCTATCTATTTCGAGTTAAGCACAAATGTGTCGCGGACTTTTTTGTAGATATTTTAAGTTAGAACATTTTATGGTTCTATCTTTTATAGTTTAGGCGGCGTACGCCAAATAACGAACTTATTTTGGAAGAGTTTTACACCTTGGGTCCGAAACCCTCAAATATCTTACGGAACGCAATTTTTTCTAAAATGAAATATACCCTATGTTACTCGCAGATGTAGCTTTCTAATGGTGAAAGAATTTTTAAAATCGGTCCAGTAATTTTTGAGTTTATCCATTACAAACAAACAAACAAAAATACAAATTTTTCCTCTTTATAATATTAGTGTAGATGTAGATACAATATCTAATATCGAAAAGTAAAGTAATGTCTAACAGAACCTACTGTAGAGTCGAGGTATATTTCGAGGTAGGTACTAGGTAGACAGGAGCCTACCCACCTCGAAATATCGATAGGTACAATAAAATAAGATGTCGATGAGTACATCTACTTTGCCCAACTACCAGCTAGTTTCTTTCGAAAATAGGCTAGAAAGGGAAATCGATCACCACAACTAGCCAGATAGAAATCTGAACCACCTATGCAATGTGTGCTACTCAAAAACGTAATGTATTCATATTTTAAAGCATACATTTTCGATTCCATGTGAACAAAGGTCGCTCCAGTACAATTTAAATCCGCTGCTGATAGAAACACGCATGCATATCACACACATTCATGTACATACGTAACGAGCAAATGCATCACGTACAGAATTATTAATATTGATATTGTACAATCACACAAGTTGTGCGTGGTAAAAAAATCTTTAACAAAGGTAAAAATTGTGCTATCGAGTTTTAAGTGTATTTTAATTTTGATTGTTTATTCTAGAAGTAATTCTTCAGTAGGTAGAACTAACTAGGTACTATCTCCATCATCTAATACGCTACCGGAGTGAGATATCTAAATTTATGCATTAGGTCTAACTGGACCACTAACTTTACTACACACATCATCAGTCTTTAACAGTCCACTGCTGGACTAGGCCTCTCCTTTGAAAGGAGGAATTGGCCTACTATACCACGCTGGCCAAACGGGTTGGTATAGGGTTTGTATCAAGTTTTCCTTCTCTTACAGTGGTGTTCTCTGCATAATATACTCCCTCTGTCGGCTCTTACGACACCCATGGGATGATATGGGGTGGTGACATTCCGTATTCTTAATCCGTCACCACACGAACCAACTTTACTACTTATACTATAACTTAACTTTACTATATACCTAGGTATTACTCGTAGTAAAAATATGAGAAAGGCTCAGTTTATTTTTATTTATTTGGTAACAAATATGTTACAATAGTTTAGTTAATTATAAAAAGTAAACCAACTTTGTAATGTTTACGTGTACATACATAACATAATTTTATTCAGCAAATCTGATTAAGTAGGGATGTCTTTTTTGCAAAAATCTATTATTTTAAAACTTGCCACTTGCCAGTGCACGAAAGTAGAAAAATAATTCCAAAGCTACTAACTACAATAAAGTGGTATCACCGCACTGTCTCTGTCGCGACTTGCGCGTTGCGGCCTCGACATACGGCCGAGCGCGCGGCGGCATTGGTCGATAGTCTATCGCGGCCCACGCTTCCCGCGACTCCGTTTCTCGGCGAGCGTCTGTACTGTGTTAGCCGCCATTTGCAATCTTGCTTATTATTGTACAAACACGTCGCAAATAAAATCATTTCACGATATTGTTTATTAGTGCTAGTAAGAAAAACACAGTCTTCACTTTCATTGAGTGGATCGAGTTAACGAAATGTCAAATCAAAGTGCCGAAAATCGACACTCAACGTCAAGAAAGAGGAAAATACTGACATTAAAATCGAAAGTGGACATTATAAAAAAGTTCGAAGGTGGTGAGAAAATCAGCCAAATAGCGAAGAATCTCAAACTCCCTAATTCTACAGTGAGCTCCATCATAAGAGATAAAAACCGAATATCAGCAGCTTTTAAAAATACGTCAGTGCTTAATTCTAGCACTATTATTCGTAAGCGTCACGGCATCATAGCTCAGATGGAATGCACACTGAAGAAATGGTGCGAGCAGCAAGCTGAACAGAATATACAACTTACTCGAACTGATATATGCATTCAAGCGAAAACCCTTTTTGACGCACTAAAGAAAGACTATGGCGAAGCAGCCCAAGATGAAACCTTTGTGGCAAGTAAAGGTTGGTATTTCCGCTTCAAACAACGCTGTGAAGATAACCGCATCGCACCACCAGAAGAAGCACATCAAGACGAAGAAAACCAAGAAGATATCCAAGAAGTTCAAATAAAGAAAGAGAATAAAAGAGCTAAAGTACGAGAAGTTGACACTATAGAAGTACCTGTTGAGTCGACTTTTTCCAATAATTTGAAAGCAATAGTGGAGACCGGTGGATACACCGCAAAAACGGTGTTCAATGTAGACGAAATTGGATTATACTGGAAGAAAATGCCTAGGGGCAGTAATTTACTTCGACACGAAGATAATAGCAGTGGGTTTAATGAATCGAAAGACCGTCTGACAGTCTTGTTAGGTGGTAATGCAACAGGTGATTTGAAATTAAAACCTCTTGCAATATATCGCATTGAAAATCCTAAGGCCTTACATAACAAGTCTAAGGCCGGTTTACCTGTCATATGGAAGTCAAATTCTAAAGCCGGTATGACGGCTCCACTGTTTGAATATTGGTTTGGTAACTACTTCATACCTGAAGTGGAACGATATTGTTATTCAAACAATATTCCGTGCAAAGTGCTACTAATTATCGACAGTGCTGTATATCACCCACCTACTACTTTAATAGACTTTGATCACCGGGTAAAGGTTGTCTTTTTACCACCAGGAGAAACATCTTCCATACAGCCAGTTTGTCAGGCAATTTCGATGTTGTTCAAAGCTGCATACACACGTCGCTTATTTCTACATTTAATTGAAGCCTCCAGGCAAAACGACGTTGTGATTACTGAAGACCTGTGGAAAGAATTTAACATTTTAGATGCAATAAGAATTATAGCAGAATCTTGGACTGAAATGCCAGAAACTGAATGGCAAAAATCATGGCATAAACTATGTCCATTTTTCAGTAATACTGCCAATTCAGGAGAAGAATACAGTAGGACTTATGAAATAATTGAAGAAATTGTTAATCTTGCATTACAATTGGACATGAAAATTCATAGTACAGACGTCAGTGAATTGCTGAATGTCCATAATAAGGAGCCTATAATTGAAGAGTTAATAGAAATGAAGGAATACAGTACAAATGAAGAACTGGATAATCAAGACCCTTTACTAGTTGAGAAAACAATGACTGCTGACCACTTGATGGAAGCAATCGGTCATATAAAGATGGGATTACAAATATTAGAACATATTGATACAAATGAACAACGGGCTAGAACAACCAGGATAGGGGTCATGAAATTATTGAGCACATACGAAGAGATACTGAATGAAAAGGTTAAAGAGATGGCTCAACAAGATGAACACTGTAGTAGTTAAGACGAAGTAATTAGACCTCTCTGATAACTTTAAATGGTAAAAGATCAGAATTCACCTCTACTGTTAAATTATTCAGCGATACATGATATAGTGTTAAATTACTAAATGTAATAGATATTAATATTAGTAATAAATGTGGCATCAAAATATACCTACGAATTATATCATTCTTATTTTGTATTAACTTTTATTTTCTTCTACCACTATAAAAACAAATGCCATATTGAATCATGACGGACTTAAAACTTAAAATAATATAAAAAAATACGATCACAAAGCGATAGACGTGAAACAGAACCCCTTTTTATGAATCACGCTGTGTTTGGCGTGATAACTATAATCGTATAGTTACGAGTACGAACCCACCACAGAGGCACAGAAGCTTCTATTTTGGCATTTTACGACTGCTTCATCTACCCAATCAAATTATTATGTAATTCGCTTGGAATAAAAAGGCAGAAAATTTAATTAATTTTATTGTAATTTATGTTTAGTCTCTAGAAAATTAGAGAATATTCAATGTATTTTTTATTATCTATCTAGCAGTCGCCCGCGGCCGCGCCTGCCCTAAACTTTCAATTAAATCTTATTTTACTTCCTTAGGGTGGGTGCATGTTAAAACATCCTTCTATAGTGGTTGCCTTGGTTATAAAACGATAAATATTTACATCGATAGCGCTAGCCAAGCGAGCCACTGTTTGCTTCATAATATTTTTGTCAACGTTGTATGCACGTCCGTTTCTTTTTACCCCGTTACATAGCGGCCACAAATGTTTCAATGTACTAGGAATACATAATGACTGTAGTGGTCGGAATATTTCACATATTTGAAAACCGAAAGAATCCCGTCTCTATTTACCCCGTCACAAAATGATCACAAACGTGGTTTGGTACTAGGAAAACAGAAGGTTGCAAGAAATAGTGTTACGCCGATAATACTGCGATCTCATGTACTACGTCGCATAGGTATTTTATTTTATTAGGAACTTATATGTAGGTAGGTACCTAGCTATTAATTCTACATACTTAATTAATTTATTTATTACATTAATTGGCTATTAAAACAGAATATTAATTTGTTAGATGGCTACCTAAATACTTATGTAACTTGTACTACTTTAGTACTTGTATATGTATATTCTGTGCTTGTACTATCTTACGTAACAGCATTATGTGTCTAGTTCCTAATTGTTCATAACTATAAGCAGCTGTGTGTACCATTACTATAAGTTACGAACGAATTACCTAAATAGAATACAATCTGAAAATGTAATACAATGATAATTACCGGCTGGCTTAGGTACCTACTTAAAAATTATAATGTAAGTAAGTAAATTAAATAACAAGAATGTATTACTTGCCAATACTTTCTGTAGAATCAAACAAAATAGATAAGTACATGCTTTTTGCCACGGTTTATCTACGTAATGCCAATTGGACAGCGAGATAACGCGATACGTCGCGACGTATCGCGTTATCTCGCATCACACGACGCGTCGTGTGGCTCGTCGTCCCTAATGACCCCGTCACAATTGTGTGTGCCAGTTGTACCGATACCAGGCGCACATAGGTATATAAGCGGTTATCTTTAATTTATTTAATCCGTAACCTCTACGCGGCTACGTCATAATATCGTAATCTGTCTTTAGACCATCTGAATCATTTACAGCCAGTTGCAGAAACGTACTTTATAATGTAAAAACGAGATTGAACGCTAATCGTTGCACAAAGCCAAATTCTTGTAAAATTTAATCCTTCAATTAACTTATGAAGAGTCAAAGCCTACATTAAAGCATAGAGCATAGTTATTTACATAGAGGCGCATTTCTTATGGGCGGGCGCTCGCGCTCTGTAGACAAATCTTCTGTGACCCAAATTGCCGCTTGGCAGCGTGGCAGACGCGCTGTGACAGCTGTCTCTATGTGCTATGAGTGCAAGCGTTACTAGTACATATTAGATCTATGATTTCAATGCATGTAGTGTTTACGGCATTGAAGTGGTTTACAATGAATACCTAAGTTATGTCATAACTACTCTTTAATTTTTGTCTGATCCCGAAGAAGATTTTCTCGTGGTCAAATTCCGGCAAGGTGAATCTATTTTCAAGGCACGACGGCGGGGAATTACGTATTACTACTGTATAGTATTATCAATTTATCATTCTTATGTGTGGTATTACATACAGAGTATCCATAGAAGCAGTTGACCAAATACGAAACATTGTACATGTAGAAGTTGTAGATCTATAAGGAACCCATGTAATAACGAAATAAACAGTAATAAATATGTTGACGGTCTGACACAGTTTTTAATTTGTTTGAGGGTTTTTGACCTCTGGCTTACATTATTTTTATGAAATAACAATCATCAATCGTATAACGAAAATCTTTATTTAATTCTTAGTTTACAATTAACTTTTGTTATTCAATTCATTTTAATAACGTTCCTATTCTAACTGGTATTTTTAGGGTTCCGTACCTAAAAGGTAAAAATCGGAACCCTATTACTAAGCCTCCGCTGTCTGTCTGTCTGTCTGTCTGTCTGTCACCAGGCTGTATCTCATAAACCGTGATAGCTAGAAAGCTGAAATTTTCACAAATTATGTATTTCGGTTGCCGCTATAACAACAAATACTAAAAATAAAAAAAATGAAAATATAAAGGGGGGGTCCCATACAATAAACGTGTTTTTTTTTCGTATTTTTGCTCAAAATTACTAACGGTAACAGGTAGACGCTTAAAATTTTCACGGAATATGTAGTTGTATATTACCTTTAATAAATAAATAATTAAATTAAAAAAAGTAAATAATAAAGGGGGGCTCCCATACAACAAACGTAATTTTTAAGCAATTTGTTACTCGATCTTAATAAACAAGTAGAAACTTAAAAAATATTTAAGTATATATACAACAAACGTGATTTTCTTTTATAGATGATGGTACGGAACCCTTCGTGCGCGAGTGCGACTCGCACTTGCCCATTTTTTTTTGTACAGCAAATTTCTATGCTGCGACGAGTGCTGCAACGAGTGCTGCGACGAAGATCCGTCCGGATTACCCCGTAACATTGGCCCACGGACACTGAAAATACTAGGCGAGCATAAGCTAAGAGGCGTTCTTTATATCGCGCGCTTTCTTTATGCGCCCGCGTCGCAAAAGACAAGGGGATCGGAATAGGTGCTAAATATCTACGTTACAAAAACCGACTTGAAAAACAAAAATGTATAAATAATAAAGATTTAATATTAATTAATTAAATACTACCAATTATTTATGTGCTATTTACTAATAGGTTTACAATCGGTGCCAAGCCAGTTTATACTTAGGTAGTACCAAGTAAAGCGGGCAGACGTCGTTGACGGACGTCTTGAATACATAACATTTTTCTAAGACTATTTGTTAACCCGCCATTTGTGACCTGTATGTCTGTGAGACCGGGTGGATCGAAAAAGTCGAATAACTTTTTTACCCGTTAACCAATTGGGTTGCATATTCGTGTACTCTCCTGATTTCGCGTACCCCACCGTCAGTACACCCCGCATCGGTGAGGCAGGCGCACGTTTTTGAGTTTTGGCGTCAACCCGGTGCGTGAGACCGGGGTCACAGATTACGTAAGTAAAATAGTCACAGTTAAATATGTTTATATTCAATTCTTTATAAGTATATGCATCTATTTTTTATTTAGTTTTATAGTGTAGTTATTGTGATTGTTATAATTCTGTTACCTATGACCTTTTTGTATATCTTTATACATACATATTTCACTCAGTTCATACGTATTTGTTGCCTTATTTCTAAATCTTGTTTTAGCATGTCTTACGAATGTGAGAGTCGTCGCTTAGAAGTCCTTCTGCAAGAGGAATTAATATCTGACGAGGAAATATCGCAAATACCATCGGATAGTGAAGCTGAAAGTGACGGCGAACCAGAAAATTCGTCTCCAGATCACATACCAAACACAGACAGCTTGGCTCGCGAAGAAGAATAATTTTTGAGTTTTTTTTAATACTTTTTTGTTTAGTACGGGTACCTATTTTGTTTGTTTTTTTATAGTTCCTATTGTAATGAAACTGTAAGAGGCTGATTTAGTTAGAAAAAAAAATAATTTTGTTCAAAATTTTGATATTTTAGAAGAGCATTAAAAATAACTTGGTTATTTTTAATGTTTTAACGATGTAAGCTTAAAGATAAATAAATGATAATTGATTTAAGATATAACATTGTATTATTATAAAAAAATCATAGCTTTTCAGTATCTTAATAAGTAGAAACTCCATGCAGTAAAACCATTTAGGAAAACTCAATTTGAAAAACCCGGTCTATAAGACCGGCGTCACAAACCACGTAAGTCAAAGTGACGTCACAAATGGCGGGTTAAATCTGTGACATTTTTCATGTGTTTTAGCCATTGAATTATTTCAATGGTTTAAGCTTATTTGATAATTCGTTTCGGCACCGACTTCAATCCTATTAGTTAATAGCACATATAAGTAATAGGTACATACCTATGAGTCAGTGACGTCACGAATGTCAAACAAGCAAGTTCACCTTATGCTGTTTACATATCCAATTAAATAAAAAACGTGTTGGAATTCACTATAGTTAATTGACAATAGACAGTGCTTTAAGCTATTAACGTCATAAATTGTGGACAAGTGTTATTGTGCCGTGTAAAATCATTAAAAGCTTTTTCATTAAAAAGTGGACCCCTTAGCCCGTGGAATCTACCCGAAACTTCATAATATAAAATGTGTTTTCCAAAATACTGTTAGTATCCCATGGTGACAGTGACTCAGTGTGTGTGCACCCCTAGCCTGCTCAATATATATATGCACTTGGCGTTCTCGTTAATTACGACGCAAAAAATCACTTTATGGTTCATGCTTATAACAGCACCATCTATCGGGCTAACCTGGAACTAAGTCATCTATACAGCTGTTCATACTTGTGCATCAAATAACATAATACATAAATATGTCGAAGTGTGGTGGACGTGGGCGCTTTATATCGGCGAGCGAAGCCGCTAAATGCCACAAGTGCAGCGCTCAATATCACCGTCGCTGCGTAGCGTTGCCTGTTTCCGGTACTGTTTCCCCAACCTGGCTCTGCCCGGAATGTAAAAGAAATCGTGTCACTGATAACGGAGCTGAAACACCCGTAAGGGGCACCGCCAATACTTCTTCTGACCACCGCAGCATAGCCACTGTTGACCAGGCTTCTGCACCTTCTGGTTTGCATGCCAGCTCTTCCTCTAGCCCCGAGACCGCGCAGAGCCTCACATCAGATATAAATTCTGAGCTTCTCATCCTCAGGGACAATTTGAGGTCAATTAACAAGGAGCTGCAGTTCTTCCGCGAGGAGATAGGGGAAGTTAGAGCATCGGTGCAAGCGTGCAATTATAAAATTGACCAACTGGATGACCGTCTCAGCGCACTGGAGAAGTTACGGCCCCTAACACTGACGCCTGTGGACGCAGCTATCGCCGAACTGAGGCTAGAGCTTAATGATCGCGACCAACAGCAGTTATTAAACGACGTCGAGATTACAAACCTCCCAGAAGTGGCCGGTGAGAACGTCGTGCACACGGCGCTGATGGTGGCATCGAAGTTGGGACTGCAAGTTCAAGAAAGCGATATAATCTGTGCGGAACGTGTGGGACAGCGGCATGTGATCGCGACTGATGCTGCCGGCCCCGAGCGTCGGCCCCGCCCACTCCTACTCCGTCTCGCTCGCCGTGAGTTGCGCAACAGGTTTTTATCAAGCGCGCGCGTGCGTCGGGGTACAACGTCAGCTGATTTAGGTATGTCTGGTCCTGCGCGACAATTCTTTGTAAACGAGCGTCTAACAAAAATAAACAGATTGTTATTTCGAAAGGCGCGGGAGGTCGGTCAACAACATGGCTGGAAATTTGTATGGTGCAAAGATGGTCGAATCCTTGTGCGTAAAAATTCTGGAGAGCGAGCATTCGTTATTCGTTGTGATAAAGACATCGATGCTGTTTTTTGTAATTAGAATTGAACGAATTGAATGTTTATCTCACTGTTATTATTATATGTTTAAATTGTTCGCTTTAGTTGTAATATTTATTATTGTCTATTTTGCCATGCCAGCCTTTTGTAGGAAAATTGCACTGCACACTATAATTACATTTGTTAGTATAGTTAAAATATGTTACTGTTTTGTAGTCACAGATACATATGCTATCCAAATACATTTTCTATTTAGTTATTATATTATGATGCTTATACACAATGTACTGTTTAATGCTGTCGGCGCCCGTTTAGCGTTCTATTATGAGACCACTAATAACTTAAGCAATGGCTGAAAAAAACTTTAAAGTCGGTTTTTTGAATGCCGGCTCACTGGGTACAAATCATGACGACTTTATAGCGGCCGTTCAAAGACACTCTTTTGATATTTTGGCCATTAACGAGACGTGGCTACGGCCCGGGGAGGATGGGCGAGCGCCAGACATTTCTGGTTACGTCTTGCGACATGTGCCGCGCCCAGCCTCTGTGCGTTCGGGCCGTGGTGGGGGTGTCGGATTTTATGTAAGACGTGGTCTCAGCGTGCGCACACTCACTTTAGCCGTCGATCCTAGGTTCGAGTCAATTGAACAGATGTGGCTATCGATCACTGTTAACGGGCGAAAGGTTGCGGTCGGCACAGCGTACCGCCCTCCTTGGCTAGACTTGAATTTGTTTTTGGATGCTATCACTGATACCATTACATCCCTCAATCAAACTGACTGTTGTGTTCTTCTTGGGGATTTTAACGTAAATCTTCTCCATAGTTCTGACGCCAAAACAAAGGTCGTTATGGAATTTTTAAATAGTCTGTCCTTATCTCAGTTAGTTACGGTTCCAACTCACTTCACTGAATCGAGTGAATCTTTGATAGATTTGGTCTGTACAGATCTTAGAGCGAAACAAATAACCGCAGAAGCATTTGTGAACATATGTGGTCACTCTCTTATTATTTGTGAATTTATCATTCGACGGGAGCGACTTAAACCTTACAAGGTACAATTTAGACCGTTAAAATATGTTGATACCGAGTGTTTGCGTAAAACTCTGTCTCGGGTGAACTGGAGTGATATTCTTCAGTGTTGTACGGTGGATGAGACGGTGGAGAGGCTCAGCGCGTACTTAATTGCTGTGTTTGACGTCTACGCGCCCATTAGAACTTGTCGTATCAAGGAGCAATCATTTCCGTGGATTACGGACACTGTGAGATTGATGATGTCATTGCGAGATTGTGCCTTAAATGAGTATAGAAAGTTTAAGTCTTTGAGTAAAAAACAATATTACAAGCAGTTAAAATCATTAGTTTCAACTGCTTTGTATAACGAAAAAGTAGCTTATTACAAGTTCAATATTAACAATAAAATTAAAGACCCTAAAAGCTTGTGGAGGAACTTAAAGAACACTTTGTTGCCAAAAAAAAGATGTAATGATCTGCCACCACATTTTTCCGATCCCGACATAATTAATAAACACTTCTTGAACATCCCAGGAAATCCAGTGGTTCAAATATCGTACCTGACATTTTTTGAGTTTCACCGATTTAGTGAAGCTGTCTTTTCTATATCGCCTGTGAGTTCCGAGGTGGTCTTTAAGTTTCTCTCGGCGCTGAGATCAAATGCAGAGGGTACTGATGGGGTTTCCTTGGAGATGCTAATGCTATCATGCCCCCACTCCCTATCAGCCATCACGCATATAGTTAATACATCCATAGAGATGTCAACCTTTCCACACTCCTGGAAAATGGCCACTGTTAGACCCCTTCCTAAAAACCATAGCCCCATCGAATTAAAAGATCTTCGTCCCATCAGCATTTTACCATGCTTGTCTAAGGTATTGGAAAAAGTGGTAGGCAAGCAGTTGTCAGAATATTTAGAAAACAATGAAATATTGCCATCGCTCCAATCTGGATTTAGGAAGGGCCGCGGAACCACTACCGCATTACTTGACGTCACTGATAATATTCTCGCTGCACAGGACCGCGGCATGTGTACTTTGCTGGTCCTGCTAGATTTTTCTCGAGCGTTCGAAAGTATAAATGTTTCTTTGTTACTTTCCAAGTTAAATTATTATGGTTGTGATAATAAATCTATAAAATGGTTTAACAGCTATCTGTCACAGCGTTCACAAAGAGTGGAACTGCGTCTTTCTGGAGGCGAATCTGTGGTATCTGACTTTTCTCCAGTCGTGAGAGAGTCCCCCAGGGATCGAACCTGGGACCACTTTTGTTTATCCTCTATTGTGCTGATATTACCAAGTATTTAATTAATTCTCAGTATCACATTTACGCAGATGACATCCAAATTTACGTATCATTTAAACCTATTGATTACGAAATTGCTATCGCCGGGCTGTATCAGGACCTGAATAGAGTTAGTGAGTGGGCGGAACAAAACTCCTTAGTACTAAACCCTAAAAAATCTAAATTTATGTTGTTCGGTTCTCAGACTCAGCTAAGCTTAGTACCTGATTTTAGCATAAACGTCAAGGGAGAGACTATCGAAAGAGTAAATGAGGCCCGTAACCTAGGTCTCAATATTGACTCGAGCCTAAGATACGAAAAACACGTCGCTGAATTAGTTAGGAATTGCTTTTATAGGTTGCGTATTCTGTATAAAATGCGACCTTATCTGTCAGAAGAGCTGCGAGTGCGACTCGTTGAAGCGCTAGTATTATCGAAACTAAATTACGGAGATACGGTATACGGACCGCGGTTATTGGCTCGTACTGATAGGCTTATTCAGAGGGTCCAGAACGCTGCCGCTCGTTTCTGCTTTAAAATAGGTCGCAGAGCGCACGTTACGCCGTTTCTGAATGAAAAATTCATTTTGAAAATGAAAACGAGACGTAAGTTTCATCTGGCGTCACTTATGTTTGGCATTGTCAAATATCAGGAGCCTGACTATCTTTATGCCAAATTGAGTTGGGTTGCTAATAGGCGCGAGTGCACGAGCAGGCAGTGTTCACAGCAACTATCTTTTTTACCGCACAAAACAGCGGCATTTAAGGGCAGTTTCCGCTATGCGGCGTCTAAGATCTGGAACAACTTGCCGCCGCCCATCAGATCTCTTAATACTATTGGCGCTTTCAAACGACAGCTACGGCGGCACCTCATTGACGCACAGCGGAAACTGAATATGATTAATGTGAACGCGTCTCTTATCTAGATGTGTATGTGTCTGTGCATTAAATTAAATTATAAATTATATTATGTGTGAATCTGCTAGCTAAATTTATAGTGTAGATTTTAACATAACACAGAATTATTTTCTTTGTATTATTATTAGATTTTCTTTCTTTTTATTATAGTGTTGTAACACTTTTGTTTTAGTTTATGCTGGTTGACTTTCGTGAGTCACTTATCCGCAGGTTACGGTTGAAAATCAGTGTCTGACATCATTTTATGTCAGACGTATACTGAACCGTGACCTATTTTTGCCATATTCAAAATTAATGTGTTTGTATTTTTACTCTGTTGTGTATAATTATGTATATCTTTGATCCGTTTTTTGTCCTTGTAGTGTATGTATGTATGGCAAAAATAAAACTTTATTTCATTTCATTTTTCATTTCATTTCATTTCATTTCATTACATAGACTGACGCCTGTTTCCCGGAGGGGTAGGCGGAGACTACGGAACGCCATTTGCAACGATCCTAACATACCTCTCTTCAGTGGCGTAGCGTGGGGGGGGGCCGGGGGGGCCATGGCCCCGGGCGGCACATTTAGGGGGGCGGCAAAATACGCCGCGAAAAAAAAACTATTTTTTAAATAGGTACCTACTTGGCGCGAGCACTGACACGATCCCAGTAGGACCGTGCGGCGGCGCGGGCGCAGTAGAAAGAACAACAACCGAAAACAAAATCATCATGATTTTCATCACGTGAAGACTTCCTTGTGTCTGTTTATTAATTCCTAAATAGGTTGCAATATTCCGGTGATCTGCGAGCCTGTTATGAGTAATTAATAAATCCATATATTAGGGCCGAGCCGCCCCTGTATGCGATCTATGCCGCCCCTATTGCCATGGTGCAACTGGCGCATACAGGCGCCAGGGCAATAGGGGCGACGCGTGGCAGATAAAATAATACAACATAATCTTCATAGTTAAATAGGGCACAAAGCAGGTACAGGTCTCCTTAGACCATAGGCACATTAGGCACACCTGCGGTTTAACTATACGCTATTTGAACTTTGACTCCAAGATTTATGATCATCATGAACCACTGCTGGACTAGGCCTCTCCTTTGAAAAGAGGAATTGACCTACTTATACCACGCTGGCCAAACGGGTTGGTATAGGGTTTGTATCAAGTTTTCCTTCTCTTACAGTGCTGTTCTCTGCATAATATGCTCCCTTTGTCGGCTCTTACGACACCCATGGGATGATATGGGGTGGTGACATTCCGTATTCTTAATCCGTCACCACACGGACATTTATGATATATGCGTTAAAATCAAAGCCGAATATGCGTGTCCGTATGGATTGAGGAGCCACTTCAGATTTTACAACGAAGCTTGGTGCGTTATTTAGTACGAAGAGAAATAATTTTGTAGGCCAAATGTTGAAATTTGTACTAAAGTATTTAAAAAGTTATATCAATGTAAAGGTGGCTCCTCAGTACATACGTCTGAACTGAGGAGCCACTCTAGAACTCGAAAAGTATTGAATGAATATTTATGAACATTTTGTATCATTTTGTACTAACTGTGAACAGCATCTACAAAAAATCTGAGGATTGTATCTTTGATATTCAGGAAGATATTATACTTTAAGTGTGGCTCCTCAATCCATACGCCATGCGAGTGTGAATTCCGTGAAAGTAGTCATTCGAATTATGTTTTCAGTTTATGGTCATTTTGTAGTAGTTGTAATCAAATTTGTATTAACATTATAGACTTGTAAGATCAAGGGAATTAGTAAAAAATAGAAATGTATGTGGATCCTCAATCCTGACGCTGTACAAATAAATAATTAATTGTACCTATCTGAGATCACAACGGAATCAAACACCCAATACGGCTACATTTTGTTCACATTTGTACAAAATAAATATGTACAACTCAACAATGTAATACATTCGATAGCTGAAAAACAAATCACTTTTCGATATAACCTAAAAATTTACGATTAGGGTGACCATGACTTATAATTACAATGGAATGGCCTACCTTTTTAATTTTATTTCTGCTATATTATTTTGAAAAAAATGTCAAGCCCCGTGGCTTGACATTTTTTTCAAAATAATAAAACGAAAAGATAGGATTTTTTTATGATAGATACTTCTAAATGCGCGGTTGATTTTTACGTGGTTATAGGGAAGAGCAGGAAACGCCGAGGAATTGATGGGCAGACATCAATGATGATCAGTGCAATTGGAAATATTACTAATTGAAAAACTTGAATACGGATTTCTATAATCTGAGTTGAACACTCAAGAGGTTGAGATTCTTTTGAAAAATATTTTTATGATAATCTACATAATATATGGCCAGCCAGGTCCAGCTGTGGACATCTTTTGGCTGAATTTATGATAGTGAGAATATTAGGTGTTCATAAAATAACTTTTTGTTTAATAGACTGTCCAGGAAAGACCGTGGCTTGACATTTTTTTCAAAATAATATAGCAGAAATAAAATTAAAAATGTAGGCCATTCCATTGTAATTATACGTCATGGTCACCCTAATCGTACATTTTTAGGTTATATCGAAAAGTGATTTGTTTTTCAGCTATCGAATGTATTACAGTGTTGAGCTGTACATATTTTTTTTTGTACAAATGTGTACAAAATGTAGCCGTATCGGGTGTTTGATTCCGTTGTGATCTCAGATAGGTACAATTAATTATTTATTTGTACAGCGTCAGGATTGAGGATCCACATACATTTCTATTTTTTACTAATTCCCTTGATCTTACAAGTCTATAATGTTAATACAAATTTGATTACAACTACTACAAAATGACCATAAACTGAAAACATAATTCGAATGACTACTTTCACGGAATTCACACTCGCATGGCGTATGGATTGAGGAGCCACACTTAAAGTATAATATCTTCCTGAATATCAAAGATACAATCCTCAGATTTTTTGTAGATGCTGTTCACAGTTAGTACAAAATTATACAAAATGTTCATAAATATTCATTCAATACTTTTCGAGTTCTAGAGTAGCTCCTCAGTTCAGACGTATGTACTGAGGAGCCACCTTTACATTGATATAACTTTTTAAAGACTTTAGTACAAATTTCAACATTTGGCCTACAAAATTATTTCTCTTCGAACTAAATAACGGACCAAGCTTCGTTGTAAAATCTGAAGTGGCTCCTCAATCCATACGGACACGAATATTCCACATACTACAAACGTACGCCTTCTGCTAATTTTTGGACGCAACCTAGCCCCAATTCCCGGCAGCTTCGTTATTACCGGCCAAGTACGTGTTGGCGGGTACGGCGGTGCATGTGTTCTGTAAGACTATCGGGCTACGGCAGGCTACCAAAATCAATTATACAGTATACCTTGCGTCTAACAACGAACATAATCTACGGCAAAAGAACACCTCGCCGAGCTCAAGGTAGAATTAAGTCACATACTGGGGTTATCAGAAGTCTGACGACAGGTGGAGGACATGGTATCTCTACAGTCAGGTAACTTTTGCTACCATCGAGAAGGCGACCTGTTTCTTGTTCAGGAGGAACAGTTTGTGGAAGTCGGTAGTGTGTCGATCCGGGTAGCGTACCTCGTACTTAAACTCACCAAGAGGGGTGGTCTAAAGGTGATGATTCAAGCATATGCGAGCAACTAAACTCACCCTTACGAAATGACTGAAACCATGTTCCAGAACACTGTTAAGGCAATACCTAGTTCTTACTAGGTATTGCCTTAGCTTGACCAAAACTCAGTACAAGAACGCGCCGAAACGAAAATCGGACGCCACGGCGTGGGGCACGAGAATCATATGGCCGAATGCTACGTAGCAGAGGGCCTTTTCTTAATACATACATACATACGTAGACTCACGCCTGTTTCCCGGAGGGGTAGGCAGAGACTACGGAACGCCATTTGCAACGATTCTGACATACCTCTCTTCCTTTTCTTAATGAACTCCTTTTGTGAGAAGAAGCCTCACAGGCAGTGGACGCCAAGACGCCAGTGGTAGCCAAACCGCGATAATGTGACAAGCAAGGTGAAAGACTACATCAAGACGGACCGAAACCACATATTTAAAGACAGTGATCAATACCATAAACACCTGAAGCGATCACCGACGAGTACGAAGCTCTCTTAATATAAACCTCAGAACTGAAGGGGCCCCGTCAATGAAGCCTACTCTCAGACTTGCATTGCTCCTCACACCGACAGCATTAAGCAGAAGACGACCACAGTGGATCTCCTAGTACCGTGATCACTGTCAGTGGTCACGGTACTAGGAGATCCACTCGAAAGGAGGAGATCCGTCTCGAAAGATCTGCTCTGCATAGAGAATAAAACAAGTAGGTAGTCTAAACTGCCAGCCAAGACTCTCGAACTGATGAGGAAAAGACGTGAGATGCCATCCTGTCGGCTGTCTTTGCCGGAAGGACAGGCCGTAAAACAACAAATACGAAATCTTACGCAACGAGACTTACGACGGATTAACACTCGGGCCATCGAGGCTGCGATCGAGAAAACTCCGGGGATCATAAGTCTTCGCTCTGCAGTTGAGGCGACACAATCAAACGACACTACAATCGCGGATGGCCGCATCGTGAACTCAAAGTTCGAGATTCTCGAAGACATTGAAAAAAAAAGTTTTATCGACACTTGTTTACCTCGCGGGCAGACCGACGACCACAGTGCCCTACTGACGCACCACTACACCGAAGCAATGACCAAAGCCGTCCCGAATGTCGAACAGAGTGAGCTGTGGTCGGCTCTTAAATTCAACAAAGCATCTAGTGATGACGGAAATTCATCGACTTATTAAAATCCTTTAAGCCATCTAGGCCTAGGCTAAGCTATACATATATATATATATATATAGCAGAAAGGGCCACTGCCACGTTTTGCCGTAAAATTATTATACCGTATGCTCCTGTTCCATGATATTCGAGCAAGTGAGACGAATCAAATGACAACATTTCTTTATTAATCCTTTAAGCCGTTCAGCGTGTAAAGCCAAACTAAGGGACATACCTACTAATAAACTTACAAACATACCAAAACCCGAAAAACGTTATACTTTTGCAGAAACATTGGGGTAAAAAGGGGCGGCGAATTGCCGAACGGCCCCGGGCGGCAGAAACCCACGCTACGCCACTGCCTCTCTTGCTTCATTCACTTCCATCAAATTTATCATGCAAGCTCTTCTGTTAAGGGTACTTCTGACCTGTCCTTTTTTTTTTAATGTCTCAAATCTGGTCAGAGAACGTCCGCCTAGGTCTTCCCCTTTGTCCTGTCCCATTCACACTTGCCTTCTCATCCTCTCTCAGTTCTTCACATTTCCTCCTTTTCTATCTTACTATCTATCTTCCTATCTTTTCCTTGGCCCTCATCTCTTTCGTCCCTCTACTTTTATATTCATCACTGATTTACCTACATACACAACAAAAAACCATCTCTTCACCAAGCCCAACGATTTCCTTGAACTTTTTCGCATATGGTGCGACACGTAGACTTTAACTAACATACCTACTCATTCCTAATTCACTACACATCCATGGTAAATAACCTTCTTATTTCTGTTACATGCAAGTGTTTCTCATCCACTGTTGCCAACCCTACTGTTTTAACAGTAGATTTACTGTTTCCGCATTGGCATCGCTGTTTTCGGTTTTAGTTCTTATTTCTACTGTTTTTTGGTGTTGCATCCGAATTTCGAAATAATTTTAGGTTGGTTTTCGAAACGAGTCGCCTGAATTTGATGGTATTGGTGGTGTAGGGGGCTTAAAGGAGTTAGTTTTAATCCTCTAAAAGTAAAGTTGGCTGCCGGAGTTGCGACTAATTATTTTTAAACAATTTCCAAAAATTCTTAAATACTTCTGCAATTATTCAAAACGGAACGTAATTTTTAACAGTTTTACAAATGTAATTTTTAGGTTTTATGTGAAAAACGCGGAAGGAAACGCAACCCGCCATCTTGTATGGATGATATCGACAGCGAACGTCGAATTTGTGCGTCATTTCTTTGCTTTCGACTATACATATGTGAATTGTGAATGTAATTGATTTTAAACTTTCGCGATTTGTATACATCATACAAAATAATTTAGCGGGTCTTAATCGCGTTAACTTAACTTATTTAAGGTATAAATAAATAAATACCTATTTCTTTCCGACGTTTCGATCGTCTTGCACCGAGCGTGGTCGATGCCATATGATGCAACATGTCAAACTAGAATAACCTAAATACTAAATTAAAGCAATAAAGATTGTTTTTGTATGCGTCGGTCAGGCGTCTACTTACAGTTGCACAGTATGAAAAAAGACCTAAAAGACGGTGATGCCTTTTTTATTTAGCTCAATGTAAGTATTAACGATTTTTAATGCAAGCGGAAAACTCCCAAAAGTCAATTCAACTAAGAATTTAAGTTATGATATAGTCCGATAATGACGACATCATCAAAACGGCAAGTCCGAGCTGGATACAAACAGCACAAGACAGAGAAATCTGGGCTTCTTTGGAGGAGGCATTCACCCGAGGAGGGGTTCTTGTAGATTAAATTATTATAAAAATAAGCGTGTAATAAATAATAAGTTAGAAAATAAGCAAACTGAACAAAAACTCTGTTAAGTACTATTTTTTGCAGAAAATAAAAAGGCTTTTTTATTTATTTATTATAGTCCGATAATATTGAAGACCAGGAAATCGAAAATCGAACGAATTAATAGTAAATACTAATTTTTCCATTGTACTTAATGAAAATGAAAAATATTTATTTTTATATCAGACGAGGGACATCATATAAACAGAGAGAGAAAAAACAAAACAAAATCTATAACTAGGCAAAAAACGTACACGCCCGTCGTCTGTACAAAAATAGGAAGCCAGTTCAGCATATTGCCGGTCATATGTGCCCGACGCTGGTTTTCAACTGGCTCCTTAGTAGACGCGGACGTCAAAACCAGATTATTTTATTTACTATAAGCTTCGCTTACGCTTGCCAAGGTATTTGCCTCCTGCCCACTAGTGCTTAACATACATTAGAAAACTACCATCTGAACAACCAGCGGCGAAGCTGACCTGCATAAGTATTTAAGGAGTCTTGTATAATTATTCGCTTCATCAGCTTAGAAAGCAGAGACGTGACTACTATGGGCCTAAGAGTTGATGAGCCTGACTGCAGACTGGTCACCCTAAAAAGGGTGACCAGTCTGATCGCATGATCAAGGGCTAATTTCATTTAAAAAAATACGGTACAGGCGCGTTAGAATGGAGGCAACTCAGGGGCGCACGTCTATAAGTCTACTGCTCGGGTGCCATCCGCCCCACTCGTGGAGGTCCAAGAGTTTTAGATTTCACCTGGCCATGCTTTGCGTAATAATTTCGGGCAGAGAGCTCCCACACCATAGGAGTTTGTTTGGCGGTGGCTTATTATCATCCATAGTCATTATTATCCATAGTCGAATCCGAGGCAAATAGTTGGTCCATGACTAGCCATGTCTTTGGGCTAAACTAACTGGCTAAACTTGGCCACACTGTCATAAGGCTTCCTCAATCATAGAATTGGCAGCAATTTCTTTGGGCAGCTTCGACCAGCGATGAGAAAGCACAAGAATTTTTGCAATGTGTTCTGCCTTGGCTAATGCAATAGACTTTTTGATTGGTCTGAAAGCGCTGTTGAACTTCCGCTTGTCCTCCTAGATCCTAGGAGCTCGATCACAACTGTCTTAAGCACACGCGGCATGTGCACACGTATGTATAACACATCACCAGGTACCTACCTAGCAATAATTGTATTTAATTATAATTACAGATAGCCAATTCACTAATATTGTTAAAATAAATTCGTAATAAATATCTGCTTATATCACCCATGTTCCCTACTTTTATTGGCATCTTTGGGTGCCCGAGGGCCCCCAATTCTTTTGTGCCCAGGGTCCCCAGCACGGCTTAAAACGGCCCTGACCATTGTACTTTACTAACAAAGTTTCAAAATATGAGAAACACTGAAAACTTACTAATTAATTAAAGAAATACGTAGCTAAAATACTAATAACTAGCAATTTCACATTCCTAAATTAAACCGATAGATGAAAAATTATTATATCACTCTAATTCATTAATAAAATATGCACAGAACTTAAAAAAGATTTTGTGTTTTCTCAATCAAAAGGAATTACCGAAATCAAAATTTCCCGCGCGCGGTGTTTCACCTTTTTCGACAATGCACTGCAATGTATAGATGCCGGCAAACTTCTTGAACACTACCATAGACCGAAAGAGCTGCACAATTTTGTGATTTTACACTTTGTCCGTAATGTGTAATGTTAATCCAAAAAATATATTATGCATAATACGTGTATGTAAATATTTTATTGACAAATAAAGATATGCCGAGGTAAATTTAATAACATTAACAGTTTACAAGAAGTGAAAATTAAAAATATTAAAAATTAAAATTTAGAAGGCGTCATGAAACTCATCCGCATCCCAGTCCGCCCAGAAGACAGGCAGCACATTCAAAGAGGCAGCATTACCTCGTTGTATGGCTATACTTATCTTTTGAGTCAAATACGTGCCAGCACTAGTCTGTAAAATTATAAAATAATTATACAGTTCAGTGCCAGCCCTCTGGTCACGCGAGGCGTTTATGAGCACGAGTCTCTTTGCGAGATCTCTAAAATGTGATGCATGCATAATCATAATCTCATAAATAAAAAAAATCTTTCATTAAAAATCTTTCATTCTGCACACCTCCTATATGTAAACAATATGTGTGAATCCTCTGTTCGCGCATTGCGCTTCATACTTTTGTCACGTTTGTCAACATCGCGTAGTCGTCGACGATGCACGTCAGTTTCTTTTTACCCCGTTACATAGCGGCCACAAATGTTTCAAAGTACTAGGAATACATAACGACTATAGTGGTCGGAATATTTCACGTACTTTTGAAAACCGTTCCCGTCTCTATTTACCCCGTCGCAAAGTGATCACAGACGTGGCTTGGTACTAGGGAAGCAGAAGGTTGCAAGAGATAATGTAATTCCGATAATCATGACATTCATGAAGATAATGTCCAATAATGTCGATAATACTGATGCAAGTAAATACTAAATACCTACGTCACACTTTTTATTTTATTAGGACTGAACCTATGTAGGCAGGTACCTAGCCAATAATTCTACATTAATTAATTAATTTATTACATTAATTGGCTATTAAACAGAATATAAATTTGTTACCTATCTGAAAATGTAATACAATGATAATTACCGGCTACTTGACTTGCTTTCTGATTGCTAGTGTCTTGCACTTGCTGCAACATTGCCGCTACATTTGTAGTTACTTAAAACATAATATAATGTAAGTAAATTAAATAACAAGAAATCTGGGGGCACGGCAGTGCCCCCACCAAGTCGAGCAAAAAAAGCGGCACGGCCGGGCCGCGGCCGTACCATCCTTTTCTCGAAGCAATACAAGCCATTTTCGACCCCCTATAACTTCGTTGTGGATAAAACTAGAAACCTGATTATTTAGTAACCATGCAGGCATTGTACAAAGATGGCGTATTTCAAATTTCATTCAATTTGAACCAGTGGTTTAAGAATTATAACGAGTCAAAATTCTTAATTTTGTCACTCACTGACTGATCATCAAAAGTCTAAGGCACTTCTAGCAAACATAGAAGCTACAAATTTAGGAAACAATTAGTGTTTAGTGTATGAACCAAGGAAAAACTAAAATATATTTCAATTTCGGTCCAGTTTTCGAGATACATCGACTGCATTAATAACTTTGTAATCCCATATAAATATAAAGGATTACAAAATTACATTTGCAGTTAGAGCTTTAATTAAGAAAATTCGTTGTTCGTGTACAAGAAGTAAAAGGTACCGGAAAGGACAAAAGTAAGACTATCTACAAAAAGAAACGAGATCCCTTAGAAACAATACTTGTCAAAAATTGGGCAAGTGCGAGTCGGACTCGCGCACGAAGGGTTCCGTACCATCATCTATAAAAAAATATCACGTTTGTTGTATATAATTATACTTAAATATTTTTTAAGTTTCTACTTGTTTATTAAGATCGAGTAACAAATTGCTTAAAAATTACGTTTGTTGTATGGGAGCCCCCCTTTATTATTATTTTTTTAATTTAATGATTTATTTATTAAAGGTAATATACAACTACATATTCTGTGAAAATTTTAAGCGTCTACCTGTTACCGTTAGTAATTTTGAGCAAAAATACGAAAAAAAACACGTTTATTGTATGGGACCCCCCCTTAATATTTTCATTTTTTTTATTTTTAGTATTTGTTGTTATAGCGGCAACCGAAATACATAATTTGTGAAAATTTCAGCTTTCTAGCTATCACGGTTTATGAGATACAGCCTGGTGACAGACAGACAGACAGACAGACAGACAGACAGACAGCGGAGGCTTAGTAATAGGGTTCCGATTTTTACCTTTTAGGTACGGAACCCTAAAAATACCAAGTCTCGCGACCGTAAAAAGTTGTGAGATCCATGTAATACCAAGTCGGTTAATTAAAAATCTTTAATGTTTTAAATAAATATATTGACTTGGCAATCGTAAGTAAAAAGTAAGTAAGTAAATCATTTATTGACACCTGTTTTTTGCCACGGTTTGTTACCTATTTATTTATTTATTACGTAATGCCAAACGATGCGATACGTCGCGGGCCGTCGTCCTTATTGACCCCGTCACAATTGTGTGTGCCAGTTGTACCGATACCAGGCGCACATAGGTATATAAGCGGTTATCTTTAGACGTCAATAAAACTGGACATATTATGATTGATAGTACCTAAGACTACAGATCAAAGGGCAGACAGAGCGCGCGGAACACTTGCGTGAAGCCACTAAAGCAAATACAAAATTGAAAAGCGAATACAAACTCGGCTCAGTGCAGCGTTGCCAGATCTACGGATTTGTCCGTAGATCTACGGATTTTTGGTCTTGTCTACGGACCTACGGATTTTTCTAGCAAATCTACGGATTTTTGTTCGATTTCATTCACCCGACGCAAACAATAGTATACATATTACATACAGTCAGCAACAAAAAAGTAGTCCTGCGACCTGCGTTTCTATAATAATTTGTTATCATTGTCAATGTCAACTTAGGGCCGGTGCAAACCACGTTTTTCGTCAACGCGCGTTTTAGAAACACGCGTCGACGGCGCGCTTTTATCCTACAAAGGTCTACTACAGGCTGCATTTGACTTGCGTGCGTATCGCGTCTGTATCACTACAAACGCGCGTCGACGGCGCGTTTAAAAAACGTGGTTTGCACAGGCCCTTAGGTTTAAAAAAATATTTTCTTTTGGTTGGGTTGACTAACTACGACGATTCCGTGTTGTTTTCTTGTTGCCAAATATAAAACCATGGTAGGATTTTTCGTTTATTTGCACTAAAATGGAAAATAGTAATAGTGAGAGCGATAATGGCAGCGACACTGGAACACTTTTTCAATTTCTTTACCAACAAGGAATTTGGCTTTAGGTTATTCCATCTAAGTAATCATTTGACGACCGGTTGGCGCCGCGGGAGTGTAAGCGACTGTTACGCCGAAGGTCGCGGGTTCGATTCCCGCACAAGTCAAACATTTGTGTGCCTGAACATTGATGTTTGTCTTGGTCTGGGTGTTTCTATGTATAATATGTATGTATTTACAAAAAAAAAGTATATATGTATATTTATCCATTATCTAGTACCCATAGTACAAGCTTCTGCTTAGTTTGGGACTAGATGGTGTTGTGTGAATGTTGTAGAATATTATTATATTATTATTATTATATCTATAAAAAATGTCCGTAGATCTACGGATTTTTATAGAGGCAGTCTACGGACATCTACGGATTTTTGAGCGTAGACCTACGGATTTTAAAAAATTGGATCTGGCAACACTGGCTCAGTGCGCTCATGCGCTGCGAAGCATCGCACAGTTCACACGCCACGGTCAATCCAGCTTTTAAATTCATAAAATGCCGTCTTGCGTTTTTAAACATTGTAAAAGTTGTTTCCAAAAGCAAAAAATGGGAAGATGGAATATATTTTTACAGATAACTATGGATTATTTGACTGTTTTATAATATTATTTCGATAAAATTCGTATTTCTGCAGAAAATATGTAAGTGTTGCCAGTTTACGTCGACACCGTTTTCCCTAAATTAGGGAAAATGCACTTGTCAATTGATTATGTAGGTAATAATTATTGTCATGTTAATGAAAAATACATTAACGTATTGTAAAAGTATACTGTAGATTATCTTTTTTCTTATAAATATAGTAATAGAATTTCCATTAGTATATACATTGTTTTGAGTTCGATCCCCATTTATACTATACACTTTGACCTTTGTGTCAGATTAAATCTTTGTACCGTTCTTATGGTGTAGGGAATAAGTATCAAAATCGTACTGCAACTGTTAGCTTGACTTGGCGCCGTGTGTACATTACGTACAGAAACATAAATTATTGATTGCAGCCATTATTTATTTTTAGTTGCATTTTTTTTTGGTTATGATTTATGAATCATAATATTCATAATTTGTTGTGTGCATGACAAAATGTTTTTAGCTAATTAATATTTAGGACGCAAGCCTATTGCTATTAACCAACATTTCCAGATACTATACTGAGAATTTCTAAACAAAAAAAACAACATATTCGCCGATCTAAGATTTAACCTCATGATTGGTATTCGTAAATATATGTAGTTGGTATTATATAAGTATTTCTTCTGGATCGAGGCTATGAATTAGAAAACATAATCTATTTATTTCTCAATTTACGAATAAAATTAGTTAAAACTTAACTCGGTACCTACATTTAAGAAATGTATTTATAAAAGCATACTTTAATGGTATCTTTTATTTGAATAATTTTCACAACAACATTACGTATTAAAAGAATTAATTAAATCCATGGTAAATTCTTCAAAACCGCAAACGAATATAAAATATTACCTATGTAATATTTTTATATTCGTTTGCAAAAACTATATGTAAAATAGTGGGAGATTATTCATAACCTGGCAACTTTACACACACATAGACACGCGTGTCCGTACAGTGCCAGTCGCCAAATGTCACGCACACATAGCTGTCAACGTGCCTCACTTAGTTGGACGAATACGTTCCATCTGGTTCTTGTTTGTTAAATCTGTGGATAGTACCTATCAGAAATGATACAAGAACGGAATTAAGTAAATAAAAATTGAAGGGGAAATCTATTAAAGTAAAACATTAATTAGTTATTCTATATTTATGGAAGGAATTTATTTAATCCGTCAAAATCATCGTAATCTGTCTGTAGAGTTTAGACTTTAGACCATCTGCATCTGAATGATTTAGTAGTACCTACCTAATTAGTCAAGTACCTACAATATAAACATGCAATAATTATGTTCTGAAACGGTCTCTTTCTTTCTTTTCCATATTCTGTTCTCATATTATTTGGTGTCGGCGCAGAATGTCTTTCTCTTCCATTCTCTCCTATCAGCCGTCATCTGCTTATTCACTCCCTTTTCATTCATGTCATCCTTAAGAGCGTTTAATCCGTCGGAGGCGATTTTGCGGGTTTTTATTGTTCTATTACGTTACGGATAAATAACAATTAATGGAAAAGGTATAGAAAATATGAAAGTTCAGTTCTTTATCAAGAGAGTGCTAAAGAAAAATATATGGGTTACTATAGTAAATATTTTAAAACGGATGAATTTAAAAAAGTCATTTTCGTAATTTCTGTAGTTTTAGGCCAGCATTAATGGTCGCTAGTGCTATGAAAACTTATCGTTCTATAATTCTGTAAATGTAAACTGTACGAGCAAAAGCTATACAAGCGAGTCCCTAAAAAAGAAATTGTACTTTAATTCATAATTTTCAAGAAAATCGGAGATCAAAACAGTGCATTTTGCTTAATTTTAGCCCGCAAATTTGCAGTTATATCTAAAAAACTACTGTGATTATTAAAAAGATATATACATATTTAGAAAGCTTAAGATTCATTTTAAGTCATATAAAAAAATTGGAATCTAAACTTTTCGTTTGTAATTAATATGATTTTTTTAAAAAGACCTATAAAACTCGAAGCGCGATGCTATGTCCGCCATTCAGCGCTGAGCGCTCTCAGAGGATGGACCTGTCGCTCGCGTCCGCGTCCGCCATTTTACGTAAATATTGCATTCCAAAACGTTTATAGCGCGGCTAAAGCTTCTTGATCCTTATTTTATTTCTCAACGTATTTTTTTTTATAAATATGAAAAGTTGATGTACTTAACTTTATTTAAGTATGTATAACGTATTAAACTAGTGAGTCAAGAGTCACTAGTCAAGACATCTGGAGTCTAGTGGTTAAATAATAAATATTTTAAATAAAATGCTATTTAAATGTTAATTAAAATATATACGACAATATTTATAATATATAAACATTTATATTATTTATGTAAATAAATAAATATAAATTATATGTACTAAAAACTTTACTGGTTAGTATAGTAGCGCGGTCAACTAGGGGCTGGGCGAGACTGACAGAAACGGACCGTTAGATATAATACCTTGCTGCAAAAATCAAGTGGCAATATACAGTATAAACAGGTACAGTAGTTAGACGCATTTGATCTTTGATGGGTGACCATGGGATTGGCTTGCAGAGCCTATATTGCAGGTTTATTTTCGTACAAACTACATAAGTTAAGGTAAAGTAATTGACATCACGGTCATAGTATGGATGGGTGACCGACCGATGAATTTACAGAGCCCATGTATGAGGTTCTTAATGGGGGCAAAATTATGGTAATTTTTAAGCTAGGACGCGCCGCCGTTAGCATGATACCAATGTAATAGGTATTTACCTAAAACGTACTATGCAATGCAATTAAAAGCACACTTGAATCGAATATTATCTTACAAACCGCCGCAGCTCAGCTGATCCCCACGAGCTCGCATTGCAGGTACCTAACACACACAAGCCCACCTACCTACTGTGCAGTCTTACTCTGCACCAGTTAACAGTTTATTTTTACTCAATTCTTCTAACTATATTTGTTCAAAATGCAGTTTCGATCTAATGTCAGTGTCATACTCATGTCACAAATAGTATTCTCCTAAATAAACTGATATTGGAATGTTATCGTGACTAGATCGTTAATTGAACAATGTCATCATCATCGTGGATACCGTGCATACCGTGGATTCGAACCCGATACCTTCTGCATAACAGTCCGTTGGTTCTCCAGTAGGCTATCGCTGCCTGTTGTTAATTAAACAATCAGTGAGAACAATAGAAGTCAAATTATGGTTGGTGCCACGAGAAGATAGACTTTTTGTAAACAAACATTCAGAGCTTCACAACCTTTTTTCGAACAGTTGCGTTTTAGATTTTATGCTTTTGAACAGTCTTTTTTTTCAATGCCTAATTATGCCACTATGTTTTTAAATTTATATTGTTAAATTTTACTGAAATAAAAATATTTGATTTTGTATTATAGAGGTCGAATGTTCATAAATTGGCCGATTTTTTTGTTGTTTTACACTTAATAATCTGTAAATTAATGAAAAATAGAGTACCATGTTTGTTAATTATAGAGTACATACATGTTACTTTATTATTGACACGATTTTTTAAAAATCACTACGCAATAAATAATATTGCTCAAAATAGCATATCTATTCTAAAATATTAAATTATTTACCAACAATGAATAATATAACAGATAACTAGCTAATACATTGCATAAACATTTCTAGGCATAGAGATTTTACGTTGTCTGTGAATGAAATCGTCAGAATGAACTTAAACAAAAACCATTAAACGTTACGGTAGTCTGAAAACGCAATTTCTTTTTTAGGTTTATATAATTTTCTGCCATCTGATATTCTGCATGCGCTTTTACGAGATGCCGGCAGCGAGCATGCAATCCTATAAACTTGTATTTAACTTAACACCAACCCCTTCTTGATAACTAAAAATTTAATTTTGTCCTCTGATAAAATGATGTTAAGCCCAAGAATGTATCAGTTCAATGAACTAACGCCAAATGTTGACACTTGCGCTCATTGATTTGAAATTATTTGTTTTTGACAGAACTATCGCTAAGTCACTTAGTAAAAATTCTTTGTTTACAAAATGTCTATGTTCTCGTGACACGGACTCTAGATGATAATGACATTTAAATTAGAAGAATACCAATTCTGAGTCAATTTAAAATCTAATCTCATTTCGTTCAAAATATAATTTCAGTGTCATATAAAATACGAGAATTGGCCTTATCTATGTAAAATTTTATAATAAGAGGGATTTATATCATCGCACACTGTGTGAAATAATTTTAGGTGAATATGTATTGTATAATTACAATATTTTGTAAATACAAATCAACATATTGTATATTTTTTTCTTTCTTTTAATTAATTAAATATTTTCTTTTACCCGACTCTTTTGAACTCAAACTCAAATATGTTTATTTCCATAAAAATGTTTAAATTTTTTGGACACGTCAGAAAATCTTACAAATATAAAAATATAAAAGTAATTTTAAATGCATATTAACATAGCTGAGCATTGAAAAAAATGGCTGTTCAGAAAGTAGAGCCTCGTGAGAAGAATCAGGCAAGAAACTCCGGGCCACTCTTTTCTACGTCTTGATTCTATACAATTTAAAAACTTAGTAACTACATTGAATTTTTCATAGGTATATGAGCTGGTGTGTCTATAATGTTGTTGTCAATTGATAAGGCTTTCTTAATAATAATATAAAAGTACTAACTAGCATAATATAGACACAATAACTCACAATCACATGAAACTTAACACTAATCAAACATAAGTAGCCTGTGGGACCGAGCAAATTAATCCCAAGCATTTTTATCTTCAATATAATCTAGCACTGAATAGTACCCTTTTTGACAAAGTTTACGTTTTATAATCTTTTAAATTTTGAATATTGCTTGACACTTTATTGTAAAAGCGCACACATTGGCCTTGAAGACTTTTTTATTTTCTCTAGCCGGGTAGCCGGCACTACTAGCTTACTCTTATTTCTAGTATTCAAATTGTGGATATCACTTTTCTTTGTTTGTTGGAATAAATGTACTGGCTTGCAACTGTTAAAATGTTTATTTCCTTAAATTTATTCCTTAACGAAGCCCCATAATCCAAATTATAAATTGCTCGAATAGCTCTTTTCTGCAGAACAAAGATGGTCTGAATGTCGGCCGCATTTCCCCACAGGAGAATACCGTATGACATTATACTATGAAAATAGCTATGATATACAAGCCTGGCAGTGTCAATGTCAGTTAACTGGCGAATTTTCCTGACTGCGTATGCTGCAGAGCTGAGTCTATTCGACAATTTACTAATATGTGGTCCCCATTGCAGCTTAGAATCTAGTGTAATGCCTAAAAATTTGGTGTTATCCACAAGATCCAACACATCATCCTTAACATTTACTGAGGTGTTCACTTGTTTGACGTTAGACATCAAAAATCGAATATATTTAGTTTTAAGTCTATTTAAAAGCAGGTTGTTATCCTCAAACCAGCGAACCACCTTTGAGATAGCAATGGTTTGTTTTTGTATTTAGTGTCATTCGTGGGTTTTCATGCATTAATAACAAAATAGATGTATATTTGAAATGTAACTATTATGTAGATGACAATTATACATTATTTCTATCATATAATAAAACTGCGCCAAATTATTATAAATAGTCGTTGTTATCCTGAGGAACATCATCCTACTAAACAAATATGTAATATCTATCTTTATTTGATACCTTTAAATGCATGTGCATTGAAAATAATTAATTTGAATACTTTCATATCATAATCGACGTATTACATTAACGAATACTGTTCATGTATGGCAAGAAGGATCAAGATTATTATTCCACGCGACACCGTCATAGTGCGCCAGGTCTCGCATCCGCGGTGCGCGGGCGACCGCGGTACTATAAAAACCTAAACTCGAGCCGCCGCTCGAGGCGTATACGCTCTTAACACAATCCATCCATCTTTTCTTAGGTCTTCCTCTTGCCTTATATCCCTCAACTCTTACATTCATCACCTTTCTAGTCACATGCTTTTCATCCCTCCTCATCACGTCATGCCCATACCACGATAGACGATTCCCTTTCACCGTTTCTTGCACCGGTGCAACATTCAAACTGCCATAATAGGGGTAGTATACTCATTTCTTATTTTATCCATCCTTGTCACCCCACACATCTATCTCAACATCCCCATCTCTGCTACATGCAATCTTCTTAAATAATTTTGTATAACGGAGTGGGTAAGGCTTCGTGATCAAAACTACTTACTGCTTCTATAGTCAGAAAACGGTAAGCGGCTCCATTACTTGTGCTGAATTAATAAATAAATTAAATACATTATTTTTATGAATCATCATCGTTTAACGAAGCTTAATTATCTTTATTTCATTCATTAGTTTTTAATTCTATCTACCTAACTGGTATTTTTTTGTACAGCAAATAATTTGACACTATGCTTGCGAGTGCTGCGACGAAGATCCGTCCGTCCGGATTTACCCCGTAACATTGGCCCACGGACACGGAAAATACTAGGCAAACATAAGTAAAGAAGCGTTCTTTATATCACTTTATATATAATTGCGCCCGCATCGCAAAAGATTATGGGGATCAGAATAGGTGCATATATTAGGCAAAATAATATATAAAAATTAAAAATATGTATAGTCGTATTTTTTATTATTAGACGAAGTCAACTGACGTTTACTGTGTTGTCAGTTTATGATGAAATAAAAATAGTGTTGTGACAAAGTGAATGATTGAAAAAACTCTTGAATGAATGAAATTGCATTGGTTGTCTAGTGAATAGTTAGTGTGCCGAACGGCCGATATCGGGTACGGTGTTCGAGTTTTCGAAGACTATGTTCCTATAGTATTTACCTATACTGAATACCGAGTGTTTTAAACATTAAGGAAAATATTGCGAGGTGTCACAAGACCCATCACCAAGCCGAAGTTTACTCGTTGTGGACATCATGCCAAGTCATAATAATAAAAAATAATACCTGGGAAACGATTTCTTTTTAAATTTTCACATTTTTTAAACCGCAATTTAAAGCGCGCGCGGGCAATGCTCGAAATATCTACCTAGCCATGGGGTCATAGGGCATCTAGCGAACATCTTGGAGGGGTAAATGCATCATTTTGTACTTAATTAGAAAAAATCCATACTAACTTTGAGCCTCAATATCTCCTGAACCAGTAATTTCCCAGGTATGGTGCCGAAGTAAAAAAATGTTCGTAGTGATTGGTACAACATGGGATTTCAGTTTTTGTTAAGGGTCTTTTTACACCCTGTAGATGTATAAAATATAACAATTTATACTACTTACATAACTACTAGTAAATTATATCAGAGCACTTTTATTGTAATATAGAAATAATATTCTTTTATAGTTTGAAATGATTAACTATTCACACTCAATGTTCGTTCATCTGATTGAACGAGAACTAAACGCATCACTATTACTTTAAATATGACAACATTATTTTACAAAGTGACATTAGCTACTGTCAGTTGGCTTCGTCTAATTAAAAATACGACTATAGGTTTATTATTTAGCAAAATATTACAACATATAATACCACATTTACACATGCGTGTTCGTCATTCGCCTCGACACTCCACGAATATTAGTCGAAACATTCGTATACGAATGCTGTCGCGAACTACTGTTCACACATTCGCGGAGTGAATCATTTTGAAATTCGCATACGAACATGGAGGACGTGAAAATAATCGCAGCGTGCGCGCTACATTTAATGAAATTATATAATTATTTAGATATCCTGCGTAAAAAAGTAAAAAAAAGCTATCGTCACAGACGATTTCTTTTTGAGCATGTAAATTATTAAATTACCTACTTTGAGAATAATTACTTTATAGACTCACGCCTGTATCACCGAAGGGGTAGGCAGAGGTGGAATATTACACCCACATTTCGCCATGAATTTTTAGGTCCCACGTAATAGGGGGCGGGCCTATTGCGGTACCGGGCACATTACCAGACTCCGTGCTGCTACTATATATATATATATATATAGTAGCAGCACGGAGTAACTATATATATATATATATAATTCTAAAAGTAATTCAATAATTTACATGCTCAAAAAAGAAATCGTCTGTGACGATGGCTTTTTTTACTTTTTTACGCAGGATATCTAAATAATTATATAATTTTATTAAATGTAGCGCGCACGCTGCGATTATTTTCACGTCCTCCATGTTCGTGTGCGAATTTCAAATGATTCACTCCACAAATGTGTGAACAGTAGTTCGCGACAGCATTCGTATACGAATATTTCGACGAATATTCGTGGAGTTTCGAGGCGAATGACGAACACGCATGTGTAAATGCGGTATGTAAATGCGGCATAAGAAAGAAACAGCAGAAGAGGAAAGAAACAGGGTCATCGCTTCTCTAATTTGGTTTTCATTAAATTTATTAGTTGCATATTAAGCTTTGCCATAATATTCTATGTCTTATAAATTTGTATGAATAAAATGAAAGAAAGGGACAGGTATAATATGTATTTACCTACAATGACATCAAATGATAAAATACTATCAGCACTGATTCAGCAGTCTACCAATGATTGTCTCACTCACACGTTTTATCACTACAGACGTTATCTGCCTTTGCCACTTTATAATAATCTGGAAATATTAGCAATAATAGGTATTTTTGTGTCGCACGTGACGTAATAGGGTTTGTCCATGATAAATATTTTCTTGAAACTTGAAATATTTGAGTCATATTATGTTATAATAGCGATATCCTAGTGAAGGTACTAAGGTAACGGACTGCCATGCAGAGGGTATCGTGCGAATTCACGGCGCACACCAATGACTTTCGAAGTTAAGAATTATCGTTTGCCCCGTGCATCGGAGAGCACGTTAAACTGCCGGTCCCGACTGCCATGAAATTCTTTGTCAGTCGTTATGGGGAGTCAGTACTTACTCAGTACCCTCAAATAAACTGATACTGGTCTAAACCATGAAATATTGCTATCCCTTTGGGTTGCGGAGGTCAGACGGCCGGTCGTTGCTCTGTGGAAAAGCTGATATTCTGTAAGCGGACCTCGGCTTCAAAGGCGTGTAAGTCTTGGATGCAACAGTGATAACGCTAAGGTGATGATGATGATGATGATTTTTAGAAGAATTATAAGTTTTTTTAAAATCTATACGGCCAATCTAAAGATCCCTAGCAACAAACATAATGACAGACAGATAGATATAGATTCTAAAAAATATTTAATACTTCCTTTAACCATTGTGCTAGAATTTTTCCAAATGTTGGCTGAAATATCTTTCGTGTATAGTCTTTCTAACCTTTACAGTCTTATAATAGTAAAGACAATAGGTATAAAACACTTTAAAATTGCGTCTTATAACTTAGGATATTATACTGAAGCCTAAGGTCTTGACTTGGCAAGTTGACATATACCTAGTCGTAGACCCATCCGACCGCACAGTGTCATACACTACGCTTGCCCAGACGCGTAGTCGTGGCCTCCATTTAAGAACATGCTTACTACACCGTCACCCATCGGTTCTGCGACTGATGTGGACAGAGATCTTCACGGTGGAACACCAATTGATGGGCTTGTCCTCCGCCTCGTGATGCCTAATGCCCTGCGTGCCCGCATTGGGATGTATGTGACTGTCCACTACATGCGACTGGAGTCTAATCACTAAAACCTCTGAGAAATCGGTTCCATACTATACTGTACCTACCTGTAGTATTATTTTGATGTGTAAAATAAGAGCTTATCTTATACTAATATATAAAGCTGAAGAGTTGTTTGTTTGTTTGGTTGAACGTGCTAATCTCAGGAACTACTGGTCCGATTTGAAAAAATATTTCAGTGTCAGATAGTCCATATACTATAACATCATACTATGAGCGATGGGAGCGGAGCAGTAGCCTTAAATAACGCGGGTGTCTCTCTCTCTCTCTCTCTCTTCAGCCTATCTCGACCCTTTGGGTGTAGGCCTCCTTCAATCTTCGCCACTCGTCACGGTCTTGTGCGATCTGGCGCCACTTTGTCCCTGCTATCCTCTTGATGTCATCGTCCCAACGCATTTGAGGTCTTCCTGGAGGTCGTTTTTGTTCCCATGGTCGCCACACAAGCAAACACTTACTCCACGAATCAGCCTTGCGCGCCACGTGACCTGTCCATTCCCATTTCAGTCTGGCTACGCGTTTGATAACATCAGTGACCTTGCTCTGTTGTCTCAGCCACTCGTTGGTTTTGCGGTCCCTCAATGTTACTCCAACCAGTCTTCTCTCCAGCGCCCTCTGGGCCACGCTGAGCTTACCCAGTATGTCTTTGGTGAAGACCCAGGTTTCAGCGCCATACGTGAGAACTGGAAGGATACATTGGTCAAAAATGCGTGCCTTTTGTTCAGCCTTAAGGTTCATTTTGAAGGCGAACTCCAGATTGGAATAGGCCGCCCAGGCTAATCGTACGCGTCTGTTTATTTCGCTTGCTTGGTTCTTCTTCCCGGTCACTATTTCCTGTCCCAAGTAAACGTACTTCTCCTCTTTCTGGATGGTGATGTTGTTAACCTTGATGTTCACTTCAGAATCTGTGTTGGTCATAATCTTCGTTTTGCCTAGGTTCATTTCGAGTCCACATCGGATTGAAGCGTCGCTTAGCTCTTGAATCATGGCTTGAAGTTCATCCGGGTCATTTGCCAACAAAATTATGTCATCGGCAAAACGCAAGTTATTCAAGCGATGACCCAGTATGTTTAATACGCGGTCTTTCCAGTTCAGGCTTCTTAATATGTCCTCTAGCACCAGGGTAAACAATTTTGGTGACAGCGTATCCCCTTGTCGCACGCCTTTCTCAATCCGAACTGGTTCAGTGAGTGGTGGTAGGTTGACTTTTAAGGTAGCTTTTCTGTACATATTTTCGATCAGAGCCGTATATCGATGGTCTATACGTGCATTTTGTAGTGAGTCTAAGACTGACCATGTTTCAACACTGTCAAATGCTTTTTTGTAGTCTATAAAGGCTAACCACAATGGCATCTGATACTCGGTCGTTTTCTCTATAAATATTCTCATCGTCAATATGTGATCTAATGTGCTGTGACCACTTCTGAAGCCGGCTTGCTCCACAGGCTGATACGAATCAAGTTTTTTGGTAAGACGGAAAGTTATGATCTTAGTAAAGAGCTTGTACAGGTGTGAGAGCAAACTTATGGGGCGATAGTTATTTAAGTTGGCTTTATTGCCCTTTTTGTAAAGTAGAATAACTGTGGCACAATTCCAAACTTCCGGTATAGTTTGCTCCTCCAAGCATTTGTTAAAAGCAATTTTAAGGAGTTCAATCACTCTGTCTCCTCCTTCCTTAACCATTTCGATTACGATATTATCGCTGCCGGGAGACTTGCCATTTTTCATTTTCCTGAGAGCGTATTCTATTTCACTAGTTGTGATTTCCGGTAAATCTTCAGAGCCAACATTCACAATTCTGCGTTTCACTACTTCCCTTGGTGTAGGATTTTTTGACAAGTAGAGGTGGGTATAGTACTTCTGGATGACTTCGAGTAGGCGTTTTTGCTCAATTATAAGCTGATTTTCCTCGTTTAGGAGTTTGGTGATTTGTAGTGTTCCCGGTTTCAAGGTTCTACGAAATACCTTCGGGCCCTGGTATTTGTCTATTATATATTTAACGGTTTTTTCCCGATATGCTTCGATATCTGCTTCAACCTGCTTCCGAGTCCGTCTACAGAGATTTTTAAAGTAATCTGTTCCACTTTTACCTTCCCGCCGTAACGTCCTTCTTTCCTCTAGAAGATTTCGTGTCTCAGTTTGAAATTTTTGTCGATATACTTTTGCGGACTTAGATGTTAACTTCTGTGCTACGTCACAAAGAGCGGTGTAACCGCGGGCATTCTCTAGTTTTGTAATAAAATGTAAAAAAATACATGCCCTGACCTGACTGACATATATATAACTGCAAAGCTGGCAGCTAGAAACGATGACAGTTGGGCGATGGGGTTTTTTATTAAGGCGACCAAAACGAAGAATTCGCTTAGCCAGAAAAAGTTCTGCTAAACCTTAAAAACTTTCAGTGGTTGCTTGGCATTCAGAGATTCACTAAACGACGACGTTGACAAATTACATGTTCAAGTAGTACGTAGCGTCGGCATCCGATCTCAATGGCGTATGGCGTGCTAATTAATCTGAGAGGCCTATATCAGCCTTAGACTATATATATTAATATCAGCAATGTACTACAATTATACAATAGGCTGATGATTACCATGATTAAAAGAACCACGCCATCTATCGGCGACAGGCAACATTACTTTGAATAATGAAAAACTGTACGTAAGCATGAGAAGTGTGAAAGTGTCTGACGCGTTATGTGGCCGTTCATTATAAAAATGCACGCCTATATAATTATACTTACCTGTATATGTATAAGTGTATTGAGAGAGTAGTGAGTGTGTGTGAGAGTGGTGAGATATCTATGTGTGTGTGTGTATAAACATGTCGAGTGGGTGTGGTGTGTGTGTGTCTGTGTTTGAAGTGTGTGTGCGTGTATAAAATATACGGGACGTAGCGTAGGATGTCGATGCGGCGTGCGGCCCGGCCGTGCCGCGCCTCCGGTGAATCATTGGGTAATGTGCAGATAACCTGACCAAGTAGTTTTGATACTTGCGGGATTTGGTGGAAAATATTTTTTTCAAGTTTCATGTTCTCTTTGGGCTTTCTGAGTCTGAAAGAACATTGACATCGAGAAACACAGCAAAGACACACGAACAGAACATCACCAAGCAAACGAAGGCCTAGAGACGCCGCTGTGTGGGCCACCTAGATAGAATAGACTGCATTTGTAGAGTCAAAAACTATGGCACTCCAAACGACGGAAATATTGTAGTCGCTGAACTTGTGCAGATCCTTTGAAAATTTTAAAATGCACGTAGGTACCGAGAGTTCACAAACTGGCATTAAAAACGGAATTTCATTCAAATGTCAAACATCAAAATAATACTGACGACCTGGTGCAGAGGCGGGATTAGATGGTGTTTTATGTATGTGGTACAATATTATTATTATTAATTATAGAGCGCAAGTATCTAGTAGTGTCGTCGGGCGTAGGTCGGGTGCGCGCGGTGAGTGGCGCTCGGGCGCGCGGCTGCTTTGTTCCCGGGCTGGCAGCCGACGCGCCGCTCCGCCCCACACATACACAGGGCTGACACACTGTACAAACTACACTCATTTTTTTACCGATTTAATAAGGAGGAGGTTTTCGATTCAGCTGTAGTTTTTTGGCTTCTACCTCAGAATTTGGATTTGCGGACTCCGGACTCCAATGCGTAAGTCTTAGATGCATCGTGGATAGCAACGATGATGATAATCTAGGAAAGTCCGTCTTCTGGCTTAGAGCGCTATATACTTCCTGTTTGAGCACCCATCCAAGTTTGGGGGATGAAATCTGAAGCCTCAATCTTTGTTAAAAATGTAAAATTAAATATTTTTTAACGAAAGAGCCCGCATTTGAGAGATGACCCGATTTTATCGTGTTGTTATAGTCAAAACGATGTATTGTAAGCTAAAAATTAATCACTAACACTCTAACGATAGTTAAACTGCAGAATAGATAGAAAGATCTCAACAACATTGCGGAAATCACGTAAAAATCGGCTGATCTAAACTAAATTAAACTTTGCCCTCGACAACATTATATTGTATATAACCCAGACCCAAAATTATGTATTCATAATGATGAGTACAATCCCACAAAAAGTTTGCAAAAATAATTTGATTTAATGAAAAAACTACTGACATCAAATGGAAACGGAGTGTAAAAATTATAACAAGTATGTGTGCAACTGTGCGTGCTCCTGGCTCGCACCGACTTCAAACATTTTTGTTGTTGACAATACTAGTCCTTTTGCAGTTGACAGACTTGAAGGCGTTTTGGTTAAGGTTTCGAAATACGTCGCCATTTTTAGGGGTTGTGAGTGATTGGGGGGAGGAAGGGGGGAGGTCTTGGCACCACCCCTCACCATTTTCACTTGCCGGAAATACTTGGTTTCCTCTGGAAAAAAAAATTGTCTCAAAACATCGGTGTGTATGGCACTGCCAACTTCCACATTCTTCACACTAGTTTAATAAACTAAGGTTTTCGGATTAAGGGTCAAAAGAGAACCTAATATAACCTATTTAGTTACTTATTAAAGTCGCACCTAACCCTAGGTACTCGAAAGCAATGACGCACAAATTTGACATTAGCTGTCAATATAATTCATACAAGATGGCGGTTGCGTTTCGTTTCACGTTCTTCACATAAAACCTAAATATCGCTTTTATTGATTCCACTAGTTTAATAAACTGAGGTTGACGGAGCCCTGCTTCGCAGGGCTCCTATTTTCGGGTTATGGTTCAAAAGAGGACCTAACACAACCTACTTAGTTACTTTCACATAAAACCTAAAATTACGTTTCGTTTTGCATATTTGAATGAAGAATTTTTGGAAATTGTTTAAAAATATTTAGACGCAACTCAGGCAGCCAAAATTACTTTTAGGGGATTAAAACTAACCCCTTAAGCCCCCTACACCACCAATACCCTTAAATTCGCGCGACGCGTTTCGAAGCCCGACCCGGTGTTTTTATATTTTCTAGTTATATTTACTATTTTTGTCTTGATATCCGAGTTTATCATTCATACTCAGATATCAAGACATACAAAAATAGTAAAAATAAAATTAATTCCTATATATATCATTATATCTGTGGATTAATAAACGAAATCAGATTTTTTGAAACCACTTCCATTAAATATAGGTACTTACCTATAAAATTAATAATAGTGTATGACAGCGACAAATGCGACAACCCTACAGCGAACCGGGGCGGGCCGATAACAATATCGCTGAGTGCGCGCGTCGGGCTCACGCCGAGTGTCCGCCGCCTAATTTACTCCCAGCGAACGCTGCGAACCTGGTACTAGCGACACGCCAACACCCGCTTTCTTGCATTTTAATCATTTTTACGTAAAGCAATGGCGAAAATGTTAAGAAGTTTAGTTGCAGTTTTGCGAACACTAACTAAACTAACTATACAATGAAAAGACCGATAAATATATGTATTGCGAAAAACGAATTTGCTGTACTAAGAACTTGTCAACAATTTATTTAGGCAAGGAACTTACTGAACGTACCTGGACCTGGATATAGAAAATTCTTTGAATTTTTAGCGAATTTGAAAACTATTATCCACGTGACACAAAAGGAAACATTCTAAAAGTTTACAAAACTCTGAAATTAACATGGCATGCGTCCTTTATAAGTAAGTTCATTGCCGGAGGTTCTCTCATCTCTGACGCTATTAATTTAACTAAATTTGCTCACTCATGCTCACACTCAACTTCAAGACAAGACTATAAAATAAAAATACAGCGACTATGATCTATATAAGCAGTCCTTCCTTCCTGCGCTATTTTTTAGAAAGGATATAAATTGTGCTGAATATTGTGATATTTAATAGTCAGCACATTTGTATCCTTTCTAAAAAATAGCGCAGGAAGGACTTTTTTTCTCTCTCTTTTGTTCTTTTTTATCGTAAGTTAGTTTTAGGTTTAGTTTTCATCTTAAGTATTTAATTATAACAATGAAAGTGTATATTAAAAAATCATCAATTCAATCTGAATGATCGCGGGTACTATATAATTTCTAAATTAGAAATTATTATAAATAGTATTTTGTAACCAAGCAATGTGTAATGGAGGAATAAGGTGAGAAACATTGAATTATTACCTAATTCAATGGTGAGAAACAACTTTATCATTGTACAATATAGTCACGGTATAGTCCCGCAAAGAGCCCGCTTATAATGATGATTATTTCAAGGAACCCACTTGAAATAACCATGACATGATAAAACGTATAGGATGATGATGATATACTTATAGATCATCATCATCCTACAAATGTTATACCACTTGAAACTTGGGTCCGCTTACTATTCTAACCAGATTTTACTGAATATTAGCTATTCCACACAGCGACTGACAGTCTGACATCCGCAACCCAAAAGGATAACGATATTCCATGGTTTGACTAGTGACAATTTATTCAGAGGCAATGACTATATAACGTCTGTCAAAGATAGATACTGTAAGTGGGTACCGCGAATAAACCTATGTCTCCTACCGCCTGCCTTCAAGCTAAGCGTAAGTACGCTCAAGCTTTGAGACTTGTGTACAAACAACGAGTGCTTACAACCGCTTCAATAGTTCATAGTCTACAGATAAAGTCCAATAATGGTCCAATATTTTATTGTACTTCTCACAAAAGGTATAACCTGAATTCACGCATATTATTTCCTAAAGGCGTTATAATTTATAGTTATTTAGCAATATTATAAAATTAAAACTGAAGAGTTTGTTTGTAAGTTTGTTTATTAGGTTGAACGCGCTAATCTCGGGAATTACTGGTTTGTTTAAATAATTATTTTTCTGTTGGACAGCCATTTGTTGAGAAGGCTATAAGACTATAATAATTATAACATCACGCTATGGGGTGCGGAAAAGTAGCCTAATTTTTTTTTTATTATAATCAGATAGGTACTATCAGACAGTCTAATAAACCGCCACATCATGCTGTACAAGGAAGTTCGTCAAAGTGAAGCTAAATCTGTCAGACACTAATTAAGTAGGTAAGTAATTATATTAAGTGTGTCTGTCGGTAGGCGTAAATTTTTTAATTAAAGCCTTATACTAAGCCACAAGGCGGGATCTGGGTCAGAAACGCGAACGGAAATATTTTTTGCTGAGCTCCGTGAACTATACTATACATGCTACTAGATATCTTTCTAAGCAAAGTAGATTAATCTTTATTATGAATTATGAAACTAACTAAGTACTCTCCGCTTAGCCTTCATGGACAGGTTTGACCCTCCAGCATTGAAATTAAACTATAGTTTACGGATTTTATCGCGTTGTATTGGTTGTGTCAAGTAGTGATTATCTCAGATTAGAGAAGATATACTACTTCTCTAATCTGAGGTGATTATCATTTGGTGGTGTGAGTTCTGTTAAGAAAGGATCCGTGAGTATTGTACTTTTTCTGTAAATGGTTAATAAGGTATGTGCATATTTTGTCGATGGAATGAAAATGAAAACCAAGTAGGCCCATAGAAAAAAATAATCTACTATAAGTACATATCTATACATATAAATAAAATTGGAGTGTCTGTTTCTAATATTAAAATAACCGCTTTTTACTAAATGCATATGGATGTATACACGGTACATATTATTATACCGAAATGACATTTTTTACTATTTTTGTCTGTCTGTCTGTTTGTTTTCGCTAATCTCTGGAATAGCTGGACCCATTTTGACGGGACGTTCACTGGCGGATAGCTGATGTACCAAGGAGTAACTAACTTTATAAATTAACCGGGTACGGTTAATTTATAGCCTAAGGACGCGGGTGAAACCGCGGGAAACAGCTAGTATAAAATAAAACCGATCTTTAGTCAAGGTAAAGTAGTAGACTATTCATCTTATTGTATGAAACTTGCGAAAAACTCACATCCAGGTAATTTACGCTGCAGCGTATAGTATATGCGTTGTCCACGTTATCCGGCGCCCTCATGTTCATAATACTGGTTTTCGTTTGCTCGAAGTTCTCACTATGCTATGTATGATATGATCTGTAGACAAAGAAGGTACCTACAGCCACCAAAAGTGTACGTTGGCGCCCTTAGAAATAGGACGTAGCTTAAAATGATACAGGAAAGACGGAAGATGAAAAGAGCTGATAGGCATTAAACGTCTTCTTCCCTTCACAAATGCCATCCATGCACTTACTAGTTAGGGGTACGACTTCTGCGAGTTACAGAACGAATAAATCATAACTCATAATCATAAGTTTATAAACTCAGTGATGATTTATTTAAGAAGTCCTTGACTGCTTAATCTTTCAAATAATTTCCGGCGCACACGGCGCGTCAACACGCTACACAGAAATAATTTCGTGAAGACTTCTTTTACTTAACAAAATTATTATCAAGTACCAGGAGTCCAGGCAAACGGTGGGAGTACTGAACTCGCTGAGTGCAGAAAAACTGTCGAGTGGCGAGATGAAATATATCTGGTAGACGGGCTTCCGCGTCAGATAAGCCGCGGGCCGAGTGGGGGTGACGGGAGGTGGCTCGGGAATGGGAAGGGGGTAGCGATCAAACCGCGGCGCGCGGCACCGGCTCGGCCAGTTAAGTAGGTGTCGATAGTGCTGGGATATGACCTTTTGGTTTTTATAGGTTATCGATGCAGTGGCTACGATATTATGGCTTCAATGTTTCTTTATTGTGTCTTGGAAACTTTTCTGTGTTCGATTCCTTTTAAGAACTAAGTATACCAATATGCCATTTTAGTTGATTAGTCGTACTTTCATAACAGTATACCTACCTACCTACATGATTGACAGTAACTTGTATGACCGCCGCAACTCAAAGAGAAAACGATATTCCATGGTTTAGACTGGTTTCAGTTTCAGAGGTACTTACTGGCTCCCTTAACGAGTGTCAAAGATATTTTCATGACAGCCGGACCGACAGCTTAACGTGCTCAAAGTCACGAGGCTAGCGATAATTAAATTATTAATTGTCCAATATGGACATAACTCCTCCATCCAGCAGTCAGTTAGTATCATAGGGCGTCTATCTCTAAATAAACTGACACTAGCCTAAACCATGAAATATCCCTATCCCTTCCGGTTGCGTAGGTCAGACAGGCAGTAGTGTGGACGTAGAAACTATGGCTGTTGAGTGTGCTTATGAAAATTTTAAGGATTATAAATGTGTGGTTTTCGGACAATAAACGTCTAGAACGAACCTTGTGTGTCTTTCCCCTTTCATCCCACAAATTTTCTACTCGCTCTGTGGAAAAGGGAATATTCAGCCAAATCCGGCCTTCTTCATCGTGTCATTGGTTCAGATTTTCTGTTCCCAAAACTTGGCTACGGTAACGGCATTGTCTGAGGCCACTTTAAGATCCTGTTTACTGCAGGTAGATGGGCAAAGAGGGCATGAAAGCAAATGTGCCATTGATTGTGATGGAGCTCCGCAGTCGCAGTGGACCTGTGAGTCTTTTATGTATCCCCATCTTGCCATGTTTTCACTACAGCGCGCCCGACCTGAGTTCGCAAACGATTAAGCGATCTCCAGGCCGACCACTGCAAGTTATGACCTGGGGGGCAGGCTTTCCTTTGCTTCAGGGAAGCTTTATTTAGTGGCCCACAGTTGCTCTCTTGCCAACTTTAGGTTTTATTTGTGGCAAAAGTCGTAAGCTTTTCCGGCTTTTAAGCCAAATCCGGTTAGACTGGGATAATGCTAAGAGGATGATGAGTAATTGCGTACAAGTCGCGAAAGTTGAAAGGATGGCATAGTAATAATTTTTTCATTATCACTCGAAAGCAACACGCGCGCCGCCCTGTCGTGGCTGTGTCGTCTTTCTTTTCTTTCCCAAAGCAGAATACGCGTTTTCGAGTTTCTTTGGGATCATTATTACTAGGAGCGCATAAACAAATGATGATAACAGACTTAACGCAAGGTTTGTTGTGGTTGTGTGTTCGTGTGATGCTTTTGCTCAGTTATGATTACCTGGTGTAAACGTAACTGACTAAAATCAAAACCGCGTATGTCTGAGAGTTTTCAAAAGAAAGAACTAGTAGTGGCATTCAAAATTCACCTAATAATCATCGTGGCAATAAGTTGATGTGAGATACGACTGTAATCTCTATACATGTAATAAAACAGTAAAAATCTATGATAACACGCTAATTGCCTGAATTATCTTTGTACAAAACATTAACATCACGGCTTAACAATGAGGTTAATGATCAACGAGGTCTCGCAACTCGATGAAAACTCGCACTAGACACTCCACCACAACAGCCATGGACAATTCTTTTATATTCCATTTATCGAGGAAACATCACGCTATGAGCCACGGTTCAGCAGTAGACCTTTTTTTCTTTTTTTTTTTTCTTTATTTAAATTGGGGTTTTTATCCACGTGGATACGCCAACCCCATCATGCCTTGTACAAAAACAACATTAGGACTTAAACTAAAACATTATAGATACTTGAAATTAAATAAAGTTAATGAGCTGACACAATCTTTTAGCTAGGGTTGATTTTGGTTGTGCTAAAATTGTTTGCACTAACCCTACCTGTGATAAATTCAACTGGAACTCAGCAGTAGACCTTAATAACGCGGACTCAGCAAATAGCAAAATAAATAGCAGAACAATGTTATCGATATCTATCATATCAGCCACATGAGCCACATCCCTAGACGTCGTCTGTTGAGCGTCGGTCGTGAAGCTTGTTGGGCTGGTGGCGGCGTCACCGAAGTCGGGCGCGGCGAAAGGCGCGCATTAGCGAACGACTCGATTGTATCAACGCGCAACGGGGACGCCTCGCCGACAACTACCGACACTATGACACCTACACGCACTGATTACACCTATTCTACGTATCTACTGTATCCAGTGGTGGAGGAATGACTGACAACGACTAACGTAGCAGCGTAGCTATGGGGATAATTATGTTATTTATCACTTGTACCAATTTCGAGATACGAACAGACTGGCTACTGAGTACTGACTCGTGGCTATGGCTGGTGTAAGCCATGCTCAAAAGACGAGGGAAAAATAAGGTTATTTTACCCATAGAATAAAGAATAATTTCATATTATATTATTTATGATTTTACCCATATTTATAAATAATTACGCGTTATAGACCAATTCATCATCCTCCTACCGTTATCCCAGTTTCAATCTGGGGTCCGCTTACTAGTCTAACCGGATTTGGCTGAATATTAGCTTTTCCACTTAGCGACTGCCTGTCTGACCTCCGTAACCCGAAGGGATAGCGAATTTCCATGGTTTAGACTAGTGTCAGTTTATGTTAGAAGGTACTGACGCCCTGTAACGATTGTCAAAGATCTTCGTGACAACCGGGACAGACGGCTTAACGTGCTCTCCGAGGCACGGGACAAGCGATAATTAACAATTCAATACGCACATAACTCCGAAAAGTCATTGGTGCGCGCCGTGGATTCGAACCCGATACCCTCTGCATGGCAGTCTGTTGGTATCTCCACTAGGCTATCGCTGCCTTTTACCGTTATAGACCAATTATTTCACAAAATATTAATATTATAACCGTGTAACTTTAGCTCCCGAGGGCAACTTTGGCTCAAATTAGAAAAAAATACTAAGCTTTCCGACACTGCAGCGAAAGCAGTATTCGATCTAGTTCACAGCTGATTCGGTAGGTGGCATTACTGGCGCCTACTTTTAATGGGCTACCCGCAGTTTTATTAATTTTAAAGCCGCCATTTGCATTCCGGACTTGTGTCATGTGAGAAAATGTGATATTAACATCTGCAAACTTTATTGTGTAACCGAAGTTTTATGGTAAGTTTTGACTAATATTGCATTGGATCGTGTCAGACACATTATGTTCAGAAGTAGAAAGATAATAAAAGCAATGGTTTTTCACGAGTTTAGAAACATCAATTTTAATTACTAATTGTGGGGATACTTTGCCTCCTGAATTCGGGTAACATTGGCTCAAGCCAATGTTAAATGAAATTCATCCGATCGTATAAATTTTAATAAATTACAATATGTATTGGATAATCGAATTTGTTACGTTTCAGGCATCTATAATGCCATCAAAGTAGCGGCGAATGCCAGACAGTCGCTGATATGTCGATTATACTGAGGCAGAACTAGAGGAATGCTTGAATGTTGTGAGGTCTAAGATCTTAGCGGGAAGCTGCAGCAAAATAGAATATTCCCATTTACATTTATCGGTAAAAGACTGTTAGGAGATGTTTTGTAAGCATTTATTTGTATTACCATATATTAAAACATAGCATTTAGTCATAAGTAAAACCATTTTTTTTTAATTTCTCGTTAGTAAGAAAACTATGTAAAACTACATTTTAGTTATTTTTTCCTTCAGGAGCTAAAAAAATGTATATGTCTAAAACGAGTATGGATTTTACCTTTAACTTTTAACGTCTTAATTTGGCTTTGGGCTTGGTACACTCAGGTTCAGTATAAGTTCTGTACCAGGAAAAATCTGCAAGCCAAAGTAACTCTTCCTAAATAACTACTTTGGCTCAAACTAAAAAATATACATAATGACATAATGAAACTGTAAATTTTTCTAATCAAAATAATACTATCAAACCCTTAAAAAAAATCAGAGCCTTTACACCAGAGGTTTCTACAAATATGCGGAAAAAGAAGCCAAAGTAACCCGACTTTAGCGGTATTTATGTATGGCGTACAAGTCGCGATGGTTCACTATGGTTCGCACGAATAGCACCGCCGCGCCGTCCATGTCATCTTTCTTAGCTTGGCCTTCCCAAACACAGATACGCGTTTTCGAGTTTCTGTAGGATCATTATTACTAGGAGCGCATAAACAAATAATAGTAACATCTTTAACGCAAAGTTTGTTCATTTTTTGTGGTTGTTGTGATGCTTTTGCTCACTTATGATTGCCTTGTGTAAACGTAACTCACTAAAATCAAAACCGCGTAGGTAAGTAGAGTTTTCAAAAGCTTACTTAAAAGAACAAACAAGGTCAAGTTCAAGTCTAGATTGGTATCGCTTATACACAAGCGATACCAATAATTAATCTAAGGTGGTAGTACGTTGTTATGGCATTAAGTTGATGTGAAGCGTAAATATGACAACATCTATTGGAAGGCTATATTTACCTACATTTTTTTTACGGATCATTATAACGGCTTAACAATGTGTTTATTGATCAAGGACGACTCGCATCTCGCGCGCAGCGCGGCGAAAGGCCCGCATTAGCGATTAGCGCATTAGCGATTTTAGTTGAGGATTACACCTATTAATTATCAATACTACCCTCATTAAGAGCGTCATTAAGGTATGTTTATAAGATGTTGACTATTTAAAGGGCATTCATTTGCATTTTTACATCATATTTGATAGCATTGTTTATGTCACTAAAAGAAATTTGTGAAAGTGTTTTTGTGATGGATTGTATACGTAAGGGTAAGTAGTTATATTTTATTTCATTTTCAACATGGGAACTTCATTCTTTAGTCTTATAAAATGAAATGTTTGAATTTTCACCCACTTTTTTACTCATTTTTTCAAATTCATCGGTCAAATAATAACATGTCCCCACTTGTCCCCACCGTAGAACCTATCATATACGATTCTCATAAGTGTCTAGTAGTTATACGTAAAAAAATTCATTGCGATATATTTGCACAACTAATTTTATTTATTTTTTTCTTTCAACAGTTTTTACCGTCTCAAGAATGGATTTTTTCGAAGAATGGCTGAAACACCCGAAGGAAACGCGGAATGAGGAGCTCTTTCGGTTTATATCTTTGAGATATAATTTTGATGGTGTTACGGATCAGTCTCTGCGAGATATTAAAGTACTAATCTCAAGATATTCAACGAAATTTGCTGAAAAGTGGAGCAGCTGTGGAAGAAATCGAGAGCGATTCCTACAAAAGTATTCGACGTGGCTGGAGGGTCTTGACATATCTTTCGATGTGTCCCTTTATTTATCTCTGCCAACTACATCTGGAGAACCGGGACCCGGAAGACCTACTAAAGATTTTGAACATTCTAGTCTCAAAACGAAGAGACGACGTGTAGACGATCTATTACAGTCCAGAAGTGCTAGTGAATTAATTTACGCCGCTGAAGTGTCAGCTCGAATCTCGGGTCAGAGAAGTGTAGCACGTCAAATTAAAGATGTGACTAGTGATCCTTCAATAACCAAGACCACGAGTGAAGAAAGTGCCCCCAGGAGTTTAACAAGTGAGGAAGCTTTAGCGTACTACGTTGATAGTAAATCAAGTAGCCATAGCTATAAGCAGACTCGGAAGTGGAGTATTAAAGCTGGACATAAGGTGTTTCCGTCAATGTACAGTGTTAGAAAGGCTAAAATAGCCTGCTACCCGTCAGGTGAACAAATTACAGTCAATGAAACGCATGCTGAAATCAAAGTTCAGGCAATTCTTGATAAGACTGCCGAACGTTTAGTTTCAGCACAACAAGAAGTTGTTCATAGTCTGTTACCTTGCACGTCATTCACATTAATCAGTAAATGGGGTTGTGATGGAAGTTCCGGTCATAGTATGTACAAACAAAAATTCACTAATTGTGACGATAGTGACGAGTTTTTATTTGTATTTTCTTTCGTTCCTCTTCAATTGAAAGATGAAAGTGGTAATATTGTGTGGCAGAATCCTCGGCCCTGTTCTACAATGTATTGTCGGCCAATAAAGTTTATCTTTTCTAAGGAAACGAAAGATTTTACGATTTCGGAAACCAATAAGGTTTTAGAAGAGATAAACGCTTTATTGCCGACAACCTGCAAGGTGATGGAGACCGAAGTATCTGTCACACATGTTATGCTTTTAACAATGATTGACGGAAAAGTTTGCAATGCTCTGACCGAAACTTCTTCCTCACAAAAATGTTTTATTTGTGGGGCAACTCCAATGATGAATGATCTGTCAAAAGAGTTTGCTGCGGACAAAGATAATCTTGGTTTTGGTTTGTCTACGTTGCACGCTTGGATAAGGTGCTTTGAATGCTTGCTTCACATTAGCTATCGACTAAATATAAAAAAATGGCAGTTAAGAACAGCCGAAGACAAAGCTAGTGTGAAACAACGTTCAGATGACATTAAAAAACGATTTAAAAGCGAAATGGGCTTGATTGTAGACAAACCAAAACCAGGGTTCGGTAACACTAATGACGGGAACACCGCGCGAAGATTTTTTGGAAATCCCGAGGCTAGTGCCGATATTACAGGGTTAGATGTTTCACTAATACAAAAATTTGGCATACTACTTCGCACTTTATCATCGGGATATGATATAAATATTGAAAAATTCGTTAACTTAGCTCAAGAAACTAGACAACTTTATGTAAATCTCTATTCATGGTATTACATGCCCGCTACTGTCCACAAAATACTTTTGCACAGTGGCGAAGTAATTAGATCGTCCCTTCTACCTATAGGCCAGCTTTCCGAGGAAGCACAGGAAGCTCGGAATAAGGACTGCAGAAGATTTCGTGAGCACAACACACGAAAGCGATCACGGGAGGCTACGAATAGAGATTTACTTAATATGTTATTGATAACATCTGACCCTGTAATAAACGGTTTACGAGAAGTTCCTCGGAAGAAAATAGGTACGCTTCCAACTGAAGTATTAGATTTAATTGTCCCACCTAGCTGTAAGGAACAAAATGTTAATATGATTTCTACTTTTCATAGTTCTGCCCCTCACGATCATGACTATTCAATGGATGATTCATCTGATGATAGTGATGATAATGAGTAATAGATTTAGTTCTTAGATATTTTATGCATCTGTTATTAGATTTTATAGCGACGTCGAGGGATAAATCACTTTATAAAATATTCAAAAAATATAATATTATACACATATGCCCGATAAATGTTTTTTTTTTCATGATACCAGCTCAAATGACAAACTGCCTTGAAAAAAGTACCAAAAACCTTATATCTTTGCTTATTAACCGCATCTAGACATAAAAATCAAATAAAATAATTTTGTCTAGCTAGCTTGTTCTAGACGAACCATAGTGGAACGGTTCGATTGTATCAACGGGGACGCCTCACCGACAATTACCAACATCAGCGACTTCTATATGTATGACACTAAAACCCACACGATTACACCTCCCTACTGTATCCAGTGATGGCCAGGATTGACGAATGATCGTCAACGCGGTAATCAAATCTACACAGTAAACCACCGTCCACCAGTCATCTCATGACCACGGCTAGTGTAAGCCATGCGGAAAGGTTACCTAACGCGATATAGAACCGTTCCATAATAAATATCAATATAACATGTTTTGTACACAAGGCGGTATTGTCTTATCTGTGACAAGGCGTACGCTGAAGTTAAAAAAAAAGGGAAAAAACGCACATCCTCAGACACTCCAATTAGAATACCTTGTTACAATCATAATGCATGCATTGAAATATTTTTTTATTTGCGTAAATATTGTTTTTGAAGAAAGTATAAACTCGATTAAAAGTGAAAAGCGTGGTCACTATAAATCTGCGCACGCACTCAAATTTACTGTTATAAATGCAATTTATTGTTATAAATTCAATAGTCCGAGCCAAAGGAATGCAATGATAGAGTTTGGTAGAAACTGTGGTAGAAGTAAGCTTGATTTCTTGACTACTTCTATCCGATTAGTCCATATTCCTATAGTGGCGGGCAGTACCAATGCTAGATCACAGTATTACAATATAGATAGAGATAGACACGTTGGATTCCTTACTAGGTGCCTGATTGTAAAGATCGCTGTAACTTTGAATTAGAAATCAAAATGATCATGATCACCACTAGGTGATCATGATCATTTTGATTTCTAATATTATATAAATTAATATTAATTTTAATTGATTTCTAATAATAAATAAAGTAATTAGGCATACTAATGCCTAATTACTTTATTTATTATTCCGAACACCGTGTTGAGATAGGTTTGCTTGTTTTTTGTGCCAAGGGAGTAGAAAAACGTACTTCGTCGTAGAATACCTACCTACCCATAGATATAATAGTAAAAAAACGAGTATATCGATGTAGGTAAACTATAGTAATGTTGGCACCCCCCCCAATGATTGGCACTCTGCTGAATTATCCTGAATATTAGGCAAATCTTATATTATTATGTCACAGAAATACATTCATAAGCAGAATTAACCTATTTTTTATACACAAAACAAATATTTAAATCTTAACTATGAACCATTTTTCTTTAACAACTATTTTAAAAAAAGTTTAGGAAAATTGCCTAAAAATTAATGAAATGTTTAGGTTAGGTAGTTACTTTCCGAAGCGAAAAAAAATATTTTTAATTAATTTTACACAAAAGTACCTATTTATTTGTATCTGTTATCTTCATTAAAGCTTAATAAACGTTAGTGTTGAGCTATTAAATAGATGGATCGTCTTTTTCGATAGTGCCAATGACTATACTTAAAAATTGTTCAACAACATAGTCATTGGCACATTTTAGAATCATATTTTTTTTTCAGATTTTTGTTTGTTTTCCGTCAAATTCGCATACAAACAACTTTAGATTGTATATTTCTTCGCATTTACACCCAACTTACTATGGTACGGTCGTACAGAGAGCAACCTTTCTCTACAAAGTACCCAGAAATCAGGACAGATATCGCTTAAAACAAAGAACTTAGTATAGACAAAAATATTACGCACAAAATGCTTGTGAGAAACTGAAACAGGGCTCATTTGCTACAATGTATCTAAGAGACAAAATGAGCTACATTAGAAAAATATCCCGAAAGAAAGATATAAAACGTGGTAAATGAACTAAACTTCTCTCCAATATAGACTTATGTTAGAAATATTAGAAGGTTACATAAACATTCATAAATATACGTAGAATACATGTATAAAGATCCAGATATCAAGTCTTAAGACTGTCTGGGTATCACCTCCTTAGGCCAACAGTGCCAATGATTGTACCTTTTGGGTACTGCGGTACTGCCAATAACTATACCAGGGTGCCAATGATTGTACTTTTCTTAAGAAATAAGTTTGAGCACATTTTTATGCTAATTAAACGACTTTATTAAATACGATGTTTTATTTTTATTAATGCCCATGTAAACACAATTACGACAAAACCATAGAAAATATTATTGAATTTGTATTTTCCTGAGAATTTGTTACTTAGCAGTAGAAACCGCTTAGGGTGCCAATCATTATACTGTTTACCCTACCTACCTTTCTGAATGTTTTTATTGCGTACCTAATAGGTACAAAACATAATATAGTATGTATACATTGTAATAATTAAATATTAAAGATAAGAGCTAAACCTAAAACTAATCTACAATTAAGAAAAAAAAGAACAAAAGAAAAAGAACGAAAACGAAAAAAATATATAGGTAATAATATATTATATGCTATATGCGTCCAAGAATTCCTCCGCAACGCAACGCTGTCTACTGGTAGCGTGCCCAGAAGACTGGCAGCATTGCCACGCTGGATGGCAATGCTTATTCTCTCTGCGAAAAATAGGTCAGCCTTCTGGTCACGGGAAGCATCGATCAGCCTTTTTGCTATTTCTCTGTATGTTGCACGAGCACTCGGGCCCCATGGCCCCAGCGTTTCGACCCCAAAAGGCTCAAAAACCTAATTCCCAACTAGATTTTAATATTTGCGCCGTTTGAGGGTCTCCGCCGATGCAGCAGCGCCAGCTGAACCAGCTGTGCTTAGAAGATGTGATGGCGCAAGGGTATCGACGCAGGTGGCGTCCCACACCAGAGACCTACCCATCTTCCAAGGTAATAATGACATACCGTCTGGTCTCTTCCCATCGTCACGTACCAGATCATTAGGTTCAAGATGAGCTGGTACACCGGCGGTGGAACGAGCACGACGGATTATGTCATTAATATGGGCGTGTCTGGAAATATGCCCTGCACTTCTGCTGCATGCTAGGCCATGGTGGCCAAGGCTGTCGACCTTTCTGAATAAGTTTAGTTCTTAAGTTTTCCTATTATATAAGGTTTTTTTTTTAATAATTTCAAGTCACTGTGTGCGCATACATGTTTGCTAAGTGCCAATTTTATTTCATAGCGTGGTTTTGTAGAGAGCTTGCTGTAATAATTGCCATTAAAATCCTACAATGTTATGTCTGCCTAGTATCAAACAGCATTTAAACCCGTGTTGTTACAAAACACGGGCCGATTTCACCAATGCATATAAACGCGTTCAGTGCAACTTAAACTCGGTTCATGCGTTTAAATGAGATCAAATCGTCATTTTGCATTTCAACACTATAAACACAACATACTTACAGCATAACTATTTAGTAATCTGTGGTTACAGTAAAACGAGTTTAAGTTCTGAACGCCCGATTTTCGGCGTTTAACCACTTGAACCGGTTTATAGATTGTTCTGACTTGTCATTCTTGTACATATTTCGCATCGTCTGTTTTGTTTATTTGGTAATCCAATATTTAAAAAAACTCGTAATGGAAAGGGCATTTGCGTTAGCTTTTGAAAATAGTGACGACGATGACTATTTTCTCCGTCGTCCTAGATGTATTCGTCAGAGAGAAGAACATTTTAACATCCTTGATGATCAAGATTTTTTACCAGATTTCGATTCCAAAATAGACAAAACTGTTGGTTTTGTCTATTTTGGAGTTAATTGAAAATAAAATAGAGTTCCAACATTAAGTTCCTATTAAATAAACTATTTAATAATTTTACTAACAATAAAATAATACCACGCAGGTACGCAACCAAGACGCAAAGTTTATAAATTGACGATGACAACCCGGTCTTTATGACAGTTCCGAGAGGACGTTTACGTTTTGTTATACGAAATAGCATAAAAACTCGGTTTTACTGAACGCGATCAAATGAACTCATCAAGTAGGTGGTGAAATCAGTTGGACGTAAATCAAGATCAACATCGGCATTTGATCTCGTTTTATTGAACTTAGGTTTAGTAAAACTAGTTTTGTATTCAAATTGGTGAAATCGGCCCTAACAAAACCAAGGTGTAAAAGACAGCTCTTCCATAGCCCGATTTACTAGAACAACATATTGTTGCGGTGATGTCTGAATTATCACGAATTATAGTTTTGAAATAGTAAATGGTCAGTTAAAACTGCTATTTACAATAGCAGTTTTGGTAGGTAAGTTAAAAAAATGGCACTAATAAAAAATAATGAAAGGGATCAGGGAATATAATTATGAATTGGCAGGAAAATAATTAAATAGTCGGTAAAAATCGTTACACTTATAACCAGCTTTCTTAAGCCGTGGTTTAAAATAAAAGTTTTATTCTTAGAGGAAGTTACGAAGGATCTGTAATCCTCTACATTTAGACGGCGCCGAACAATGCCAAATAGGTAATACTAGAGGACGCCAGCAGCTATGCCAGCAGCTACGCCTGCATTTTTTAAATTTACCCGTTTTGGCCGATCCCGTGAGAATTTCGGGAAATCCCTTCTTAGTGCACGCCTGCGGTCCCCGAGGAACATACATGCCAAATTTCAGCTTCCTGCGCCCAGAAATTGCTACTTACATTTCTCATTTTCCATATCAAATTGCCAATTTCTTGCAAAATACACGCTATTACTACTACTGCTCTCTCTTCAATTGTCCTATCCATTTCGAGCTTGAAACTATACTGTCACCAAAACAAATGTCAAAAGAACGCGGCGGAATGCTTCAGCACGCACAAACAACAAATGCGATTCCGTGCTGACAGATGTAGCTCAACCATTTCAAAACTAATTCGTGATAATTCATCACCGCAACAATATATTGTCCTAGTAAATCGGGCTATGAAAGAACTGGCAATATGTCACTGATTTGAGGCGAACCAACCAGCCGATCCGGTAGGGTCTGAGCTGAGCGATCGCGATCTAATGAAAAGCTACCTGAACCACTGCTTGTTTTTCATGCCTGGTTTCTGAAGTTCCCAGATATACTCTCAACTCAACAGTTATTGATTGTAGTGCCCACAGATTATAGAAAGTGCCATTGGTCACCGTTGGTGTCATTGGTTCCTAATTTTTTATAATGTTGTGGACATCAATGATGTTACAAAAGTAAATGTAATATCATTGGTGGACATGGTCTTTGGTTTGGAACTAGTGGGACAGGCCGACAGAGTCAGTAATATACCTACCTATCCACCTAACTAATTATTTCATGTTTCATCACCTGTCATTCATTTCTTGGTTTGGCTGGTTTGGCCTTCCCAAACGCAGATACGCGTTTTCGAGTTTCTTTAGGATCATTATTACTAGGAGCGCATAAACATATGATGGTAACAGCTTGCATGCAAGGAAATAATATTATTATTTTATTATGTTGTGGTTGGCGTCGCGTGATGCTTTTGCATAGTTATGATTGCCTAGTACACACGTAACTCAATAAAATCAAAACCTCGTAAGTCAGCGAGTTTGCGAACAAGTGGTTTGGTAGTGGTCAGAGCTGAGCGGTGTTAAAATTCACATTGAACGACTGTAATCTATGAGATATCGCTATTATATTAATAATACCTATATATTTTTTTACCAAACATTACGGCCTAACATTGATCAAGGGGGTCTCGCAACTCAATGGCAACCTGTCTGTAAATATTAAATAGACCTAGGGTAAACCCTAGGTCTATTTAATATTTACAGCCACGGACAATTATCTTGGAAAAAATAGGTCATTATAAATAATATCTCTATATAATAATAAATAATATAGTGATTGTATACCTAATTAAGTAATTACGTTTGAATTTAAGCAAATTAATATTCTTTTTACTTACCACAAAGAGTGTGTTGTTATGTTGCAGCGCCATCTAGTGGTACAATGCCTCGAATATTTTCCCAATTAATTTGATCACAATAATTATAATTATTGTTATCAAATAAATTATTGTGTAAGTAACACATATAACTACATATAAAAATGATCGTAATAGTTAGGTATTTTTTTGCAATTTATGTTGTTTCGACATAACGAACCTCCTAGACTTGGTAGTAGATAGCCGTATGTTATCGTAGTAGGTAGTATTTATCAAGATAGTCACAAATTAAAATTATAAACGAGGACAAATTATTATAATTATTTTATATACCAACTCGCGTGTGGATACCTACAAATACAGTTTTTTTTTTTAATATTCAATATAATAAAGTAAGTAATACACCATAACAACATTAAAAACTTAAAACATTATGGCTCAGTAGGTACCTATGTATATTCAGATTAATGAAACTGGACCTAATAGTAGAGGAGACGTGGAACATCGATCTTCACCGATCTGATAACCAGATGAGACGTATTTTTTATGTAATATAATTTATAAACAAATATGCCTATAATAACTTGCCTATTAAAAAGTGCTCATAGCTATTTTAAAATTCAAGTTAATTGTAATCAACCGCAAATATAACTTTGTCGTTTATACAAACACTATGGAAAACAAAGTTATTTTTGGTGATGAAAAAGCGATCGTGATATTTGGTAAAGTGAAGATAAAGGGTATGTTATGTGGATACCTGAACTACGGGACCCTTACGGGACTCGCACTTAATCTAATTGTTTGATCTTTATTGCTATATTGCTTCCGTGTTCGTTTATAAATTACTAGCATCAGCCTTAACACTTAACATACCCTTTATCTTCACCTATCCAAATATCACTATCACTTTTTCATTTACCAAAAATAACTTTGTTTTCCATAGTGTTTGTATAAACGACAAAGTTATATTTGCGGTTGATTACAATTAACTTGAATTTTAAAATAGCTATGAGCACTTTTTGATAGGCAAGTTATTATAGGCATATTTGTTTATAAATTATATTACATAAAAAATACGTCTCATCTGGTTATCAGATCGGTGAAGGTCGATGTTCCACGTCTCCTCTACTATAATGATTTCGTTAAACTGAATGATAGTGTGATGACACTGATGACGAATACTATACATATACTCACATAATAACAAATTAGTAATTTTAGCAAAGTATCAATAAAACACACACAGACAGTTTTTGTGGATAGATCCAAGATTTGCTATTCTAATTTAATGAAACATTTTTGCCAAGGTTAAAATGATGAAGTACTTGAATAAGTGTTTAATTAATTTAAGAGTCCAGTTAGTAAATTTAAATTGGATATCCCCAAAAACGAATGCCATTGCTTATAAATAAATAAACAACAAAATTGTAACATAAGCCCAATTGCAACAATATTTATTAATAGTAAGTTATTAGTAACGTTAGTAACTGTGAAACCTACGCTACGCCATCTCGTAATTTATATAAGAACTAAGACGATCGTAACTTTTATTTTCTGGCGTCCTTTTGATGCAACGATATCTCCTTGGCAATGATAATATCCTAGTAGAAATTCGTTCAATGAAGCAACATCGATTCTTCTTACTCTCTAGTTTGATCATGATTTTAATTCGATTTTAAAGTACACACGTAAGTATTCTTTGAAACACGCTTAATTTTATTTTATTATTATATTTTTGTCAATTTTAATAAAATGAAATTTAATATGAGCATGTGTGGTGTTTGTTACATTTTTGTGTTTTTTTTTGGAACTGAATTAGGTAGAATTTAAAATTTTATTCGAGACAGCGATCAAGAAAATCAATAAAAAAATAATGAACCGAAATCATGGCTATCGTGTTCATCAAGTTCACAGGGTATCATAAAAGCAAAGATTTTTCTTAAACATGGGTAAATATGGCCAAATGCCAAGCAGTAAACTTTTGGCAACGACCAACCAGTTTACATTCAGACAGCAAGCAAATATATAACTTATTTTAACACTTTAAATACTTCTTTACAATGAAGCATATGTTTGAAAGACGATGAGAACGAATAGGCGCGCGCGCCGACCACCGGTCGTCGCCGTCGGTGGTCTCGCTCACTACACATCTTCTCTTATTTTATGTGCGCCTGGTAACATGCGCACATTTCGCGCAAGAGTGCGGGCTCGTGCGCACCGGATTCGTGCGCGATGCGCGCGCGCAACCTCCTACCGTAATAAAACGAGTTAAGTCCATTTTAAATGAGTTTAAGTTAGTCTTTATAACCGTAGAGATAAGGTGTAAATTATTCACAACGTCGCGTTGGAATGAAATGTTTACAACACGTCAGAAGGGGAGCGAATAGAGGCGTGCGCGCGCGCCGCCTTGCGCACCGCGGCTTGCCGTCTTTTTGTTTATAATATCGTTGGCGGCTTGCGCATTACTGAACATGTTGCTGAACTTGAAGCGAGCACGATCTTCTTTATGAAACATACGTTATTTTCCATTTTATAACTCGACTACGGCGAAGCCAAAAGGAAGGGTAATGTTGTAATTCAAGCTATAATTTTATTATTCAAAGGAAGGCGTTATCAAATAAAATTTGGTATCAAACCCATTGCAGCGCCACCTAGCGAGATCTAATTCGGGTAAAATAAAATCAGGTATTAATAAATTCTGAAAAAAATCCTCTATTACCACAGAATAATTAATAGTATACTATTACCCTTCTCACTTCTCGCATTGAAAAGAAGCCCGTGCCCAGGAGTGGGACAGTTTATACTTAATTTATATACAGGGCCGATGATTAATTTCTGAAATAATTTGATTTTATTAATTTATTAAGTAGGTGGAGTTCTATGGTTAACAAAGACCGCCTGTCTTTACAAACTTTTTGTAGATTTAATTTTTTTTAACTTTTATCTAACATAAATAAAAAAATATATTTAAAGAAAAACAAAAAACCCGACTGCGTAAAAAAATATTTTTTACGCAGTCGGGTTTTTTGTTTTTCTTTAAATATATTTTTTTATTTTATACTTTTTAGTGAATCACTGTTTTTATTTGTTTGTTTACCGTTTATACTTGAAGTAAAAACTTAAATCCATAAGTAACAACATTAGAGAGAATGATTGTTTTGTTAAACAACTTTAAATCGTTATATAAACTATTATTTAAAATGAAAAAAGATAAAAGGAACCTAAAGATGATTTTAAAATACCTATTCAACAACACCGCACATGACATAGTTCATCGATATATTTTTTTCATTTTGACAATATGGCGTCTGGTTGTCGCTGTGGTGAATTTTGATTACTGTCATGTCTTTAGTGACACTCGCAAGGTTAAGTCGAATCGATTGACGTAAGAATCATCGAAATCAGCCTACACATTTGGTCTCTAGAACGCCACATAGAAACAAACATACATACATACATACATACATAGACTGATAAACACATTACCCTCCTTTGCGTCGGGTAAAAAGGTTCTAAATTCCAATTTGGTTACATTTTTGTGCTTGTCAACACAGCATAGGACTCTGTCATTAATGAACCGATTTCGATAGGTAATTAGGTATTGTAAGTTTGAGTGGCTTAGCAAAAATCATCTGTATTTTATCCAACGATAGTTTCAGAGTCAAAGTTCAGAGTTTCCAAAGATTGTTTCTGTATTCACCTTAATACCTATCACTAGGTTCAGGCACCATAAAGATACATAGTGAGGGCATATTCAAGGAGGTCTATGTTTGATCCGAACCCCATACCGTACGTGAACTTGCCTGAACTGCCAGTAACGTTGCCGATACCTTGGATGTCCCGGTGCGGAAGGTGGTGGTGTCAGCATACTGAGCCACCAAGGTTTCATCTTTTTTTGGGATAACAAGTGACTCAAATTAAAAAAGAAATGGGTCACTGGGTGTCACCCCAAAAAGGGTGTCAACCGATCGGACCGCCTCCGACCACTTACTTGACTTGATACTTGATTGCACGGGCTGTTTCCGCAACTCCACGTCTTGGCGCGTATTTCGCGTGCGGGTGGGAATGGTGTCTTCATTCGAGCCACCCCAGCTCTTCGAGGAAGGCCAGCAGACTCTTGATGTGGCCCACTGCCTCCCTCAGGGTGCTGTATCTCGTCAGGTACTGCTGCCTGTACTGTGCGACCTCAGGGCAGTCGAGGAGCAGGTGGGCTGCCGTCTCGTCTGCTGCCATACAGGCCCTGCACAGCGGGCTGTCGGTGATACCTATAGTAAATAGGTGTTTATTAAAGAATCCGTGTCCTGTGTAGGCGCCCGTGACTGTCCGCAGTTGTTGTTTGGACAGCCGGAGGATTTGTTTGGCTATCTTACCGTCTACTGCGGGAAGAGCCTCCTTGGCCTGCCTACATGTTTCAATACCAATCCAGGACTGGTTGTGTTGGGTCCTGGTCCTATTTCTTACCAGGTTGCGATAAAAACCAGAAGGGAGGGGAATGATGGGCTCGGGTCCCACCACCTCTAAAGTGGCCCCTCTTCTGGCAAGTACGTCGGCTGCGTCATTCCCTCTTGAGCCTCTGTGGCCCTTGATCCATTGCAGTGTTAATTTGTTTTGTTTACCTACCTCTGTTAGTTTCTGGTGGCATTCAAGCGTGAGTGCCGAGGTGATAGTATGGCTTTTGAGGGCTGAGAGGACCGCCTTACTATCTGAGAGGATCCTAATGGATCGTTCCCTTACCTCACGTGCCATGATTGCTGTGGCAGCTAGGATTATGCCAAAACATTCGGCCTGGTAGACCGTGTTGTAGGCTCCCAGTGGTGCTGCGATGTTGATGTTTAGGTCCTCGGAGAATACTCCTGAACCCGTACCTGTATCCGTCTTAGACCCATCTGTGAAGATCGTGTGCTCGTTGTGATTAACCGCTCCTTCGTGTAGATCCTCGTACAGTTGGATTTTGTACTTCTTGTCGAACACAAATTGTTTCGGTATTTGGTCGCCAATGGCTTGTGTTAGAGGAACTTCTTTAAAGAGTGTATTTAAATTGCTAGTGTGCGGTGTGTTGGTGTCTTTCCAGAGCTTCAGAGCTCTTAGCCGGACCGCCGTCATCGTTGCTTCCTGTTGTATAAACAGGTGCAATGGAGGCAGGTCCAGCAACACTTCGAGTGCCGCTGTAGGTGTAGTTTTCATGCAGCCCGTTGCCGCTAGGCATGCAAGTCTTTGAAGCTTTTGAAGCTTGTTGGCGGCCGTTGTTAGGTTGGTCCGAGGCCACCACACTACTGCGCCGTAGCTTATCATCGGACGTATTATTGTCTTATAAAGCCATAAGACAATTTTGGGGGATATGCCCCAGCGTTTGCCTATCATCTTCTTACACTGCCAGAAGACAATGCTGGCTTTGTTGAGCTTATTTTCCATGTGGCTGTTCCATGTCAATTTGCTGTCGAGAGTGACACCTAGGTACTTGACCTCGGTAGACAGCTTAAGCTCTGTATTAAATAACCTGGGCAGTCGGTAAGTGCCCAGCGCGCGACCTACGACGCCTCCGACCACGCTACCACGGTAATATAATCTAACAGTATTGTAACTCGGCCGTCTTCGTGAGTTATATACCTACCAGACGCGCCGCATGCGAGCTGCGGCACGATAGCGGCTGCGGGTACTGTAGGCACAGTCCGCCCAGTCTAATGGGTACTCTGCTCGAGGCGCGTAGGTATAACTCGAGTTTCGTGCGTTTGTATGGAGTTACACTACTGTTAGATATTATTACCGTGACGCTACGCTACTCTGGCGCGCTGTAACTGTAACGCTACTGTGCGCTCAAACAAGTAACAAGTTTCGGTCTTTGTGCCTGCTGGTTAATCCCAGTGTTGCCATCTCTGGATAGGCACCTGTCTACCAGATAAATTCAATATTTCGACAAAATTGATTGATGTTATCTATAAAATAATTTAGACGGAAGGAGGCTTTCTTAGACCACTATCAGCGTAACAGGAATAATTTATTATGCAATTAATTTCTGAAAATTTAATTTGTTCATTCATGAGAGAGCACAGATAGGTAGGTAGTGTTCTATATTTGTTCTGCAGTGGTTATACGGTATCGGCATGGCCGCTATAATCATATCGGAACGCCGACAAACAATGAGCGCAACACAAGCATAGCTAGTAAAGTGATCCGTGAACAATAAGCGCGTGGCGTTATCTCCACGAAGGACGGAGGAGCAAGTGCGAGTATTATAGCCGTAACACACTCTCGAACTTGTCCGGCGGATCAAACCCGTCGGTCCGGCGGACCAAATCCGTTCTCGCTACAGACGACCGGATCGGACAGTTGCTTCACGTAAGCCATGTCCGATCCGACCGATCTGCAAACTAGCGGACCGAGGCGGACTCAATTAATAATAATTGTGTTCGTCGGACTACTCTACAGACGGGCAGATTTGGTCTGGAGGCGATCCAAATCCGTGGTCTGTTCGGACCAAGTTCGAGCGTGTGTTAAGGCTATTATCGCGGATAGAGTGTATCGCGGCGCCCCGCGGCCGACGATCGGCCCGATTGTTTTGCGGGCAATTAGCGTCGGCCCGTCCCGCACGTGCCGCGGAGCGCGCTTCGACGCGCCGCTCCGTACTCCACTCCACTAGTCAGTACTCCACGCGCGCTGTCCGCGAGCGGCCGCCTTACTACACTCTGTGTCGCTCAGTCCTCCGCCCACCGCGCGAACTCCGTACGGGACGATTGCCCCGCACCACCCGGTACTTTTTTGTTTCGCCACCCGATTTTTTCGTTCTTCCTAACTTCGATCACTGACACCTGTTGCAACTTGAACTGTTTACCAACAATAAGTCTAAAATTGACTTTTCAATATTTTGTTATGCTAAGCTACTAAATAAAGCAACTTGGATATCAGATGCATCTTGCAGGGTAGTTTTACTGCCTTCGTAAAGCTCTATTTAGGAGCCGACGAAGTAGTACCTAATAAAAAATACTGAAAGGGCGAGCGACGTCCTTCCGCGGCGGTCCCGATCGCTGCCCGCCGGGAAAAGTTTTCCTCTTTACAAAGTCCTTATAGGTCGATGCGAACTTCGCTGTCAAAAGTTCCCGTTCTCAAAGTTCTACGCACGAGACTCGGGAACTTTTCAGTTCGACAACTTTCCGCGAAAACAATTCTCGAACAGTTTCTTAGGACGATACGAGTTGCGTTTGCCCTAATGGAAAACAAAAGAGTACTGGAGAAGATGTACAGTGACTTTGTGATCAGTTCAGAGACAAATTAAACTGTTAACTCTATTATGAAGAGCTAACTTTTAAGTGCAGTGCTAATAAAACTTATTAAAAATGGCAGCGGCTATGATTAGTGACCGGGGACTTCGTAAAAAGTTAACGCAGGAAGCAATTCCTGAGAAAACCCCGCGAAAGCCTTCGAAACGTAAATCTACTGCGGGTACTTCGAAGGCTGATAAAAAGAACGAACAAAATAACAACAAACGATCTAAAATAAATACGGGCGACCCCAAGTTGGATCTGTTCTCGACGTATCAACCATGGGTGATACAAACTTACGGGGATTTGGCTAAAACGAAGACCATAACATTGAAGAAGTATGCGCGAATCCTGCGCACGTTGCGAGGGGAGGAATGCAATAGTTCGGATAGTTCAAAGTTCCGGTTTTGGGTGAAGGCGAAAGGTTTCCACGTCGGAAAGCCGCCGGGATACGACGCGAAGGCAGCCGACGGTATTGTGTGCAGATACAGCGTGCAGGATGCTGAAGGATGCAAAGTGGGGATGGATGGCCAAGAGATATATTCTGGCTCGCAGAATGACCCTCCGCTTTATATACCCACGCCTCCGGTAAAGGTGAGAATGTCCTCGATTATAATTAAGGTATCATCAACACTAATGCATGCATTCTTATGTTTGTCCAGTCTGTCTTTTCTGCTCGCATCTGAATTGTTGTTTACAACCAAAGAAATCAGCCATTTATGTGTTTATTTTATTTGATGACATGTAAACAAAATAACCTACTAGACTTCTCATGCCCGCTTTATGCCTTCTTCTTGGTAAACAAGAAACAGGTGATTTCGTTTAACATTTTATCAGGATATCATAAACTAAAGAAGATTGTTTTGTTTATTAGTATCAAAATCACTGTTCAGCGTTGGTTTTTTATTGAGGCATTCAAAATTTAAAATTCAATGATCAGAAGCATTATCTTTGGTTAGTCGTCTTTGGTCACAAGCAGTTCATAAAGAATAACACCTTGAGATTGAGTAGTTGCTGCGGCTAAATAATACGATGATGATTACAAACAGTTTAAACGAGTTCATCCAAAGATCAAAGAACAGGTGATTTGTACTACTGCGCTACCAGGTTATCAGAGGTGACGAGGACGTATCATTAAAGCGCAAGCATTCATCATGCATGCGACTAGACAAGCAATCTTGTATTGCCGGTTTACGTCCCACTTAGGACATCCAAGTTCCGCCGCGCGCCGGCAATGTCTTTAAGTTCGTAGACTTGCTCATAAATGCATAGTGATAAGTTAATATTAATACAGGCTAGGCGGATATCGACGAAATTTTCGCTCCATAGAATATACTTATTAGTTATTTGTTTATTAGGATTTGTGTAACTAGTTCGTAAAGGCTTCTCAGCATCTGTCAGTTATCGGAATCATACTAAAATCGTTTAATTCTGTCCCGGGACATAAACCTTGTAAATCGGTAAGTTACATGTGACTGGATAAATCACAGACATTGTTAATTAAGAACTCAATCAAGTAGTCCTTATCAGCGTTGAGCATGTATAATGGAACTATGTACATTATTAGATTTTTTCTTGCGATGCGTGATTAGAAAACCGATTTTTCATTTCCCGCGCGGGGCTGGCATTCCATTTATAAAAGTTATGGTATGGTAAATAACAAAATCTTACTAATTTAATTATCTGCAGTAGCGATGATAATCAAAATAATTATAAAATAATCGAAACGATATTTTATATTTTTCTGACAGCTCCTTTGCGGTATCAGTTAGTGTCCTAACCTAACTTAATATAAATATCATATGCATTTCATTCGCAATTATATAATCATCATCATCATCTTAATATATAAAATCCTTGCGTTACTGACTGACTGACAGACACGCTACAGCCGAAACTATTGGGCGCAGGAAGCTGAAATTTGGCATGTATGTTCCTTGGAGACCGTAGGGGTGCAATAACAAGGGATTTCCCGAAATTCCCACGGGATCGGCCTAAAACGGGCAAATTAAAAAAAATTGCAGGCGTAGCTGCTGGCGTCCTCTGGTAACACATAATTTGCTTAGACTCACTCCTTCGGATTACGTACAGTAGTTTAAATTCGAACTCCCCATAGCCGGACAGGGTCACTGCGTTGAGTATAGTGACAGAGTCCACACTTTGTGAGATCCACAAATTGTTGTGTCAATTTTTAATATTTTTCTGTCCGTTGGTTTGTAGTGTCTACGATAGGGAAAATGTTTAAATAAGAAGATTGCGGCAAAATGTTTATAGAAATAAATCCACCGTTATGTTTCTTTGATAAAACTATACTATTGCATAGCCCTATTGTCAGTTACATGAGCTTGCGGAGTAGAATCTTTATATGACTCTGGTTTTCTATGGATGAATTGTCTATTTGATGCAGGCGATAACTGAATAGTCGACCAAGTTAAACATCAATTTCTTCGTACATACTGACTTTGATCAACTTCCTCTAATTAGAAATAGTAGCTTACCTACGTCTTTTACCACTTACATAGCGGTTCTTTAGTTAATGTAATATAATAACTAAAGAACCGCTATGTGTAATCCATAATGACCATTTATAAATAGTTATTTGTGCAACAAGAGAGCAAAGTTGTTTTTTGTTTCAAGTGCTGATTTTGAGTCCCGAGCAAGCGAAGGATTCTATGATTGATTGATCAAAGTTAGAATCCTGAGCGTAGTGAGGGACTCAACAGCACGAGATGCAAAAAACTTTGCTCTCGTGAAGCACACATAACTTTTCACCTCAGCAGCAGTGAGAACACATATTACTTAGGATACATAAAAATTAACAGGAATAAATTGAAAACCAAATTCTGCATTAATCACTTATGGTATTAACTCTTCTGGTGTTAAAGTACAGTCATCATCGCTAGTTTTACTCATCTTTTTAGATTAAGTATTTTATATTAATATTATAATTTAACACGTTACGCTATACGCTATCAGCATCAGCGAAATGTTTACTTTATTCCCGCAATTTTTTTAAATCGCGTTTTGATACCGCGTCCTTGATGTTTATTTTTCAAATGTATCATTGTTGAAATTCCAAATAAAAATGTATTGGTTAAATACCAATTTTATACTATTAATTAGACTTATTTTTATTAAAATCCAATAATATATTAAACATATAAACAATAACATTTAAAAAACAACATAATTTCTTTATATATAAAGATATTTGTATATCTTTAAATTTTAGGGTATAACGCGTTTCCGAATGTGTTTTCTTTGAGGTCGAATTCCAAAATCGAATTTCGGAGGAGTTCGTTTTTTTCACTCGCTTTTTTATATGCATGTGAAAGAGACAGAGCACAGCAAAATTCGAATGTTTCAAATTTATGGCTGAACAATGTCAATTCGTGGCACTGAAGATTCAAAAATTAAAAAGCTACTTTGCGTCACGCTCGAATCAAAATCGCGTTTTATTCACTGTTGTCTCGCAGCAAAAGCGGCATGTTTGAGCTGCTGTGGTGAAAACAATACAAAACTTGCGTATAAATTAAGCAAGATTTTAACATTTTAACCCTTAAGCTACGTATAGGTCAATAATGGGTGGTAGAACAAAAACTGTACCGAGAGCGGGCTTGCTTTGAGCCAGCAGCTAGGGTTTCATCAAATCGTAATGCGAATAACATTAGTTAGAAGACGTAGTTATGCTCTCCTAGTTCCCTTGCGCCGTCCGGGTGCCGGGTGTGCAGACGTGCCAGCCGCTCGCTCGCTCATTTATTATTAGCGGCCCAGCCTGCTGCCTCATGTTTATTAAAGAGTCGGCTATCCCGCGAGCCAGCTCTCACCTGAACTCACTGCGGCCCAAAGATCCGCTTATTATTAATATTTCGTTCGGTTGCTTGCTACTTTAAAAGCAAGACAAACTTTGACCGCTTAACGTAATTCAATGATATCATTGAATACGCCTTTCTTATCTAAGTATAATGTTTTCTATGCAATCGTAAAATATGAATCTGTTGACAAAGGGACCGAAATATTGAATAAAAGTTAACGGATTCCAAAATACGTGACTGCGTACGTAGGCTTACTTTATTTTTGTGGAATTATTCCTGTGCACCTAGCACAATGTGTAGGCAGATTTTATAGTGACGATCCGACCACTTTCCCAATCCAGCAGAACCCTGTTATATGAGTTTATTTGCGACATAAGCTTTCAACGGTGGAAGGCTTGTAAAAGCGGCGCGTTGCGGGACATTTCTCCCATATCTATGCGCACAATACATGACAATACGGACGCGGTGTGAAATTTTAAACAAACGCTCGCATTCAATTTATATTCACCGGGCGCTCCGGGCGCACGGTTTAGCAAAAACGTGGAGAACAATGGGCGGCGTGGTCGCGGCGACCACACATAGATGCCACCGCTGATATGTGGCCGATAACAGCGATCGATTCAACTCCGCTTGTTCGACTTGATCGCAACCTCCTGTCACGTTGTGTCGCCCTGGTGATTCCTATCGAATGTATCGATCAATTGTTGTGATTGCGATGACATGACGATGGTTTTTGGCAGACGTCTTCTTTAATCGATGATCGGCTAACAATTTTAATCAACCTGAATCATTATCCAAAAATGTCTCTAACTACTTACTACTACTCTCCTATCCTAGAGCATAGTGATTTAAGTACCGAAGTTAGGTGTAAATGTACAATATCGATTCTGCGTAAAGCTGTGATTATGACGAGTTGAACCAAATTGGGTCAAATAAAAAGCTTTAGTAAACATATTTTATTATTTTATAATCACACACTATGTGGGAGCTACAGCTAGATAAATGAACAACACAAACAAAAGCAAAACCACGATGCACTTATTGAAGTAGAAGATAAAAATGTTGGAAATATCCACCCCCGTCTTGAGAATTGCCGCTTTTACGGACACACAAAGTGCGCAAATAGTAAAATTAGGTGTGAAACACAAACTTAACTTTACGGTTCGAGTGCATTTAACGGTTTGTTTACAGAATGCGGCTCGAATTTCAAATGAAGACGTATGAGGTATAAACGAAGACGTCACTAAAATTGCTGTAGAATATATTTTGAAAATCGAGCGTCGCATTGCCATCGTTAATAAAACAAAGCTGCGGTAGTATAATTCATCTGGCAATCGGGGCGGTTCGGCCTGACACACTTGATTAAAATGAATGCTGGACCACGACCAAACCCAGGCCGTTTTTACCTGCGCACAGAATTAAACGCTTATTAGCAGCGGGGACCTTTTAAATTCCTATAATTTATGGGTTTCCTAATCCTTTTGCTAATAAAGATAAATCCTATGTCTTCTGGTCATGGCCTTTTTTGCGGCACGTAATGATTGTGATCTCTATCTTTATTAGAACGGCCAATAATTATAGTTAGTGATAAGTACCTATAATTTTACCTACCAAATATCAGTGCTAAAAAATATATTTTGGTATGTTTTCTTACGAGTATAACCTTTTATATTGGTCGACATTTTTTAAAGTGTTAAAGTATTTTAATTTTCAAACTAAGATTAACAACCCTTTAAGTAATAATTTTATATGGTACAAGTCTGGTAACACACCTACCACAACGTAAAACAAAAAAGTTTACATAAAAAGCGCGCGCAAGGAGCAATGGCGGATGCAGTGGTGGTGCGCGGCAATTAAATTATTCCACATCATCACACTCGTGGCGGGGTTAGCCCGACATGTGCAAGAATCGCTTACAGCCGTGCCACGAGTATTACTACAATAAAAAAGTGTGAAACAATGCAAGTCAGTGGCGACGTACGCTGGGATTAGAACTACAGGGGACTGGATAATATTCAAAAAAAGAATTTTCTAACGTTAACGTATTAGCGCGTAGTGCTGGCAATCTTTAGAAAATATAAGCAATTGGTTTGGGTGGCGTCATTTTATTCACCTTTTAATTAATATTAAAAAAGAAAGTCACGTTTACAAAAGGCAACAAAGTTGCAAATGCCAACATGACGGAATATTGTAACTTACAAAGATGTGAAGGCACAACTTCATTAAGTAGCTGTGTGTCGTTTCTTGCAGATAGATATTATAACGACTATACTTCAAACTTATACTAAGCGCTTGTTAAAATCAAGTAACCAATAACAGATAAAGCCGCAATAAATTATACCCTATCACTAGCGTAACAAATTTAGAACATTTCTACCTCAAATATTCGTTGCAAATCCCTTAGAGAATTCAAAGAGGCCAATTTGTAGAGTATCAATTTGTTACATAAAACAGTAAGCAACAGAACATAAGTGGAAGTTTGGGGTACTTGCTAACACACTAGGTGCGGTCCTACACAGAAAATGACTAAACGTAGAAAATTATGTTAACCAAAACGAGTTTTGTTCTGAAACTTGTGGAACGAGTGACCAACTGTAGTCTAGCAGAGTGATCGTGGATAGATAGTGACCGGCACATGTTAGAGCTTTAGGCCATACGCCAGCAATATAGTGTCAGTTTAATGGAGAACTTGACTTTGTCTGCTGCTGTAGCTTATCGCAGTAAAATTAATGTCACTTTCCAGTCTATAACATCGCTCCGTTGCGACCAGAAAGAAGTACAAATAAATTATAGCATTTATAATATTAGTTAGCATTGACAATCTACTCCCGGCGACATCGCACGAATAGAAATATTAAGTTTAAAAAATACAATTTATTAATAAACGCATATTTGTATTCTTAGGCTCCTAGCTTATTGAATCATGCTTGCTCCCTAATAAGATGCCCGTCTCTGTGGTCTACCCTATCTGTATGCTGAAATTAATCAACTTCGGTTCTGACGTTTTGATGTCAAAACGGAAAGTAGGTACAACCTGCATGCGTTTATAACATGACTAGAGGACGCCAGCAGCTACGCCTGCATTTTTTTTTAATTTACCCGTTTTGGCCGATCCCGTGGGAATTTCGGGAAATCCCTTCTTAGTGCACCCCTACGGTCCTCAAGGAACATACATGCCAAATTTCAGCTTCCTGCGCCCAATAGTTTCGGCTGTAGCGTGTCTGTCAGTCAGTCAGTAACGCAAGGATTTTATATATTAAGATTAGGGTTATTATTAATACAGAGATTTTCTTTTTCATAGAATGCAACCATTTTCAATAGCTTTTGATTTTGTTTAACCACGTTTATAATCACTTTGCCTATAAAAGACTAGCCCGAGAGGATGCACGCAGCTACGTCCGCACTTTTTTTTTTACTATTTTTGCCTGATCTTGTTGGAATTTCGGATAATCCCTTCCTAGTTCACGTGTACGGTCTCCAAGGACGTACATGCCAAATTCATTCAGCTTCTTACAAACTATAGTTTTGACTGTGCGTTGTCTGTCAGTCAGTCAGTAACGCCAGTATTTATACTTACCTATAGATGCGTGATAATAAGTCGTACTCGCCTTTGGGAGCCCGTAAGTGTCTGGACTTAGTTTGTAAGTCGAGACCTGTCTGGTAGTTGCGACTATTCCTATCTTTGTTCTAGGTAAAATATTTGTGCAATATGTCTGTCTTGCTGGTTTCGTCCCACCGGGCGCTTTGGCGGGATGCCGGGACTTTTAACAGTACCTATTCTGTTTGCGTTTGTTTTCAATGTGGTGTTAAGTAAAGCATGTAGAAAATGTTAAAATAGACGAAATAATACGTAAATAGGTAACGAAACAATAAACGAAAAAACGTAAACAAACGTTGCAAGCAATGTAATTCACAATAGCCTTGTTATAAGTTAATATTTCTTCTATGACTATGAATACAGGCACTGAAATAGTGATCGATGTAAGTTGTCCTTTGTGTTTCATCGTCATTTCAGCTTTCAGCATCCCGCGATAAATTCTCAAGTATTTATTCTTATGTTATTTTGGAATAATAAAATAATTCATTTCGTACGAATATTTTTGTACTTAAACATACTTAGCCGTAATTAATATTTGACGGATCAGATCGATATCTGTTTTGTGCAGCACACGTTTTACTATTTTACGCAGAAAATCGTAAAGTACAATAAAACACTTCGCAACAACAGCGATGTTGCTTTCCGTAAAAAATTACCAGCGGTGCTGTTTTATCAGCGTATTGCGCTAAAATCGCTGCAGCCTGCTCACGATTGGGCTTTCAGAATGATTTCTTTTATTTCACCTGTCAAAATAATCTATTTTCCTGTAGAGTGGCCGAGAGAAGCCCATTTTGCAGCACAGGGCGCTATTGACTTTGAAATTTCAAACTAGCCATAGTTTCAATAAACCTACAAGAACCACGTAGTATAAAAAAGTAGTTGTAGTTATAGAATCTCTCACCTAATACTACGTGGTAAACCTCCAAGGCAATCTCTTACAATCTTTATAATGCTGGGAGAATTAGTTTTAGAAGGTTATCATTGTAGAATGACTTAAGAAGTCGCCTTGCATCAAGAAATTATACGTTTTACTATCGAAACACGTGTAAAACAGCTGTTAGAAATAAACAATAGTGATAAGCAATATATTCTTGAAATTCTTTTACACTTTTTTTTCACGTTACCGTCGATACAGGGATAATTCCTAGTACCGAGCATAGTGCCAATAACCATTTTATAATAGAAACCTCTGTCGTAGAGAAAACGGAATGTTTTCAGCATTAGTGCTAAATCGGTACCTGTTCATAGATTCAGGAGGTGTGAGCCGACAGCTGCCGATTAGATGCCCCGTTGGTCTGTGGCTAAATTATCGACACTTTAGGATATAACAGCACTTAATATCTTTATTTATTGTAAACTCTGTTATCTCTTGCCAGTTTCTTGGCTGTATAGTATTTGGGCTGCTAGTCCCGAAAGGTTGTGGTGTAGGCGGGTGTGGGATCGTAAACTCTTTTAAACTGATAGATATTCTTGATAAATGCACTTCCGTGTTAATTTTGGTAGCAGACACTCGTTAGCTATACAAACTGCATCTGATTTTAAATATCTGCCTAAAGTTTTCCACTTATTTAACTAAGATTGAAACCATGACCTGATCGACTGAATTGTTAAAACACTGTGGTAGGTAACTTCGTGGAAGATACAGCATAAATCACGCCACAGCAAGCGACTGGAGTAAAGATCGAATCAGGTACCAGGGCACCATAATGCGTTAAGAGTATGTATTACATAACGCACTTGAACAATACATTACTCTCAATGCACCGCAGAACGGTCAAGAACTGTATAATCCCGACATAGGTCGGTGGGCCATTGTAAAAATTACGCTATAAATTGGGCCCGGCTCGCGCTCGACGACGGGCCGACGCGGCCCCGGTCGTAAATTATAGCCAGGGCTGTCCGAAACCACGCCGGCCGCATTTCTGTTATATTTTTGGTCCACTATGAAGGCGCTGTGATTTTTACGTTTTTAAGTGTGGCAGGGATAAAGTTAAACGTCTGTATTTAAGTTGTGTAAGGATCGATTTATTCATTGAAACATGTAACAGTTATACATACATATTGAATTAGTATACATAGTTATATATGTCTGCAGTAATATATTTTGTGAAACCCATAATAAGATTACCAAGTAATTTTGATTTCAAATACTAAGTTGGTAATGTAAAGAAAAGTAAACGATTTTAAACTTTCGCGATTAGCATTATACAAGGTTATTTAGCGAATCTTACTTGCGATAAATAAGATATTTAAGGCATAAATACTAAGAAATAAGCTATAGAGATAAGTAGTGGTTTAGTGATAGCAAACATCAAAATCATCCAAGAAATGGACACTTTTTCACAGCTAACCATAACTCAGCTACGATATGAGGCAGCTAAGCCACGGATAAAACCTAGTTACATCATAAATACAACTTACAATTATCTTTAAATATTTATTCGTTGCAATAAAATATGAGCAGACAGTCTTCGTGTTCAACAACCCTACATCCAGGCACGAGACAAGCGGCAGGCGGGACTTCACAGGGCGCGGCAAAAAACGCCGATAAGCGACGCGGCTGTATGTTAAGTGCAAGATTTGTGACGTCATGATATGTAGATACAGCGACCAGCCCTTGGCACCTAAATACTTTTGTTCGTGTACCGAGAAGAGTTCTGCCCCATTGAGTATGTTTGATTTCGACGGACATCTCATACATACTAGTTACTAGTTCCGTATAGTTATCCTTATTTAGGATAATTTTCATTGTGCTGTTATTTAAACAAATCTTTAGACATTTACTACTTTTTTAGTTAATACTGTTAAAACAATCTTGTCCAAAAACGTATTTAAGTCAACTAATCACATGCAAAATGAGAAATCTGAATATCTTCCAAAACAATCACAAGATTGACACAAATAAAAAATATATAAATATTTCATTATTATTAATAAAATGAAATCGTGTTGGCGTGTCAGCCCTGTGCAAGCGAGGCGGCGGCGGCGGGCGGGTGCGACTTTACAAAGGCGCGGCGAAAAAATATAGATAACCGTGTGGCTACGTGTTGAGTGCACGAACTGTGACGGGTGTGCGTACGTTGTGTAGGGTTACTGATCACTGCGATGCCTTTGACACGGCTCAGCGACACACTATCCCTTGTACCGATCGATAGACGAATCGTATTGTGAATATTTACGCTCTACACACTAGACATATTATAATTTTGCTTACTTTTGGTCAAATGTATTCTAAATTAAAGATTAATCACTTTGATAAAGTACTTTTACGTTAATTGGTCGGAGTACCACAGGGAATGACCTTGGGACTCATTAACTAACATAGACATACAGAAATGTTGCTTCGTGAAATTTAATTGTTTACTAGTTTATTACGCTCTAAGTTAGATATTTATTTTAAAACGTCAACCCTAGCAAGGGGTTGTCAACAAAATATTAACTATGTACATTTTCCGCGGGAACTCACTGAGATTCTCGGGCGAGTAGGCAAGGCTGAAACAGCGAGCAACTTTATAAAGGCAGGCTAGCTCCGTCCGGGGACGTATTCAGACTGTTCTGGGTAAGCTATACCGTTCCATAATAAAGCGGGAAGTAGGAAAATTAAAAGTAATGCCTTCTAATTCGTTTTGGGGTGAACAGAGATTGTTGTGGCGGGTTTGCATATTACTTGGTGTGAAGGTTTCGCTTTGATAGTTGATTTAGTTTAGGTTATGTTACGTTATGTATCTCTAATTTATATTCATTATTATTCATTTAATGTAACATAGTATTTATTATGCACGTGTATCATAATTTGTACATAGTTATTTTTTATGTCCTTGTCCTTTACAAGCCAAATCTTCACAGTTTTCTAACGCCTTTTCCTTGAATTAAGTTATGTACTGTATTATTGCTTAGCCTCATAATATCGAAACGTAGCAAGACCACAAACCAGACTGCCATCAAAATTGCCTGAACTAAGGGAACGCAAATAAACAGTGTGAATGATTAATAAGCGTCACTAATAATTCACTCGTCGTCGAATATAATACTTAAGGCAGCTCGCAGAATAATAAACCAACAGATCCTACACAAGAGGCGATAATATATACTCAGATATTGATATGGCTATAATAATTATTATTTAGAATATACATATATGGAAGCCTCACGCTAGAAATAGTGATGGCCTAGTAGAAAGAACAAGGGACTGCCGTACAACGTCTTGGGTGTATAGTACACTATTGGCCTTTGGAAGATATATGCGTATTTTATAGTTAATTATCACTTGCACCGTACCACAGTGATTAAGCCGTCGCTCCTGGCTGTCATGAAAACCTTAGACAATCATTATGGATAGGCCTTGAAATACTAACGCTGCAGTAGTGTTAAAGTTTGTATACGGTGCCGATATATTACATATGTTTGTATAAATAAGCGGCATAATTAAAACTTTCAGAATTCATTTCATACGAAACAATATTGACAGTATTGATTTAGGTTATGCAACATTTATAAATCATTTATATTCGCGGAACTTGAAATCTTAGACATAATAGATTAGATTAATTTATTTCGAGTTCAGTTTATAATAGTAAAGCACCAGTAACTTGCGGCTATATTCGTTCTATAATGACAACTTTTCCGTTTAAAGTAAGTCTGACTTCAGGCAAGCATATAAAAGGGAATCAATATCGGTAAGTGAAATTATGCATTACAATAAATATTAGAAATGTCATATTAGAATAGATAAGTTTCTAATAGATAATACTAGCTTCTGCCCGCTGCTCTACACGTGTGTGAATTTTTTGAAATACGGTGACAAAGTTAATACAGAGAAAATATTATTTTCTCTGAAAATATGATTTTGTAGTTAGGGATACAAATATTTCTAGTTTACAGCTAGTAGATTACATATCGAAGGATGGTTTGCATTACTGCAATTTGACACGCTGCTTACTTCAATAAGAAGGCGTGAGTGTGAAGATAAGAACAGTTGGCAACTTCATGTGCACATTTGCTCTACGAATATCGCAAGGAAAACTGCACGACGAGAAGTTCTTCTAAAACTTGATACCGGAGTCTGAAGTTGCACTAGACCAGACTTATTTTTGAGTACCTATAGTATAATAGAATCTTGTCCAGCAGTAATGAAGTTATATTATGCAATAAATAGTGCATATTGCGTATGTAGCGAATTTATTTACATCGCCTTTTGAATCTTTCTTTTTAGTTGATATTGATGATGATGAAGTACTATGAGCAGCATAATGTATGTTGACTACATAATAATAAATATCATGTCTGGTTAGACTACAAAGAAGACCCAGGGCTCCTTGCAAACCCTTGGATGAACCCAGTATAACGCTAGGGCGATAATGTTGATTACGATGACTAAACATTAACGTCCTTAAGTTAGTTTTGCCGCTGAAAATGATAAGATTTAGAAGATAGTTGCGAGTAATAGGGATGCGACAGTAGGCAACAAGACCCTTGAGATTTTAAACAATGTTTGTAAGACTAAATTGCGGATGAAACCTTAAGATCAACTAGTTAATCATATTATTGTGTTGTGTAAGCCCGTTTTATTATTATTACGTCAATGTAAATAAAAAACAGATTAAGTTAACTTTCAGTGAGTAAGTAGGGATTTATAAAAGGCTTTCGACACATTCATTTACAGATTTTAACGGGCTAAGAAAAAGCGTTTTCGGTATGATTTAAGTAAATTATGTATATCTTGTATTTTATTTTATTTATTTATCATTCACACGTTCATGAAGGAATAATGCAGTTTCCCACAAAACCGTGTCATCGGTTTGACTGTGTGTGTGTCATTGTATGTATGTGGTGTGTATGTTTTAATGCACTCTTGTGACAGTGTTTAAGTTTTAACCCACGCATTAATCCTGACATCAAAGACAGATTCGCAAGTATTCAGCTGTCGTGTTGTCGGATCCTATGTTTTTATAGTCCGTGCCACGAGAACATAGACTTTTTGTAAACAAAGAATTTCTATTACGTGACTTAGTGATAGTCCTGTCAAAACCAAATAATGTCAAATCCAATGAGCGCAACGGTACATAGATACGTGTCATTGGAAACTAATATGTCAATGGATCAGGTTTTTATCGATATTATGCGCTGTCAACAGGATTTATTGAAGTTTTGAGGTACTGACGCCTAGAATGTCAACATTTGGCGTTAGTTCATTGAAATGTTACATTCTTAAATTTTTACGCAATTAACTAGCTAGTTATCTGTAATATTATTCATTGTTGGTCAATAATTTAATATTTTAGGATAGTAAGGCTACTTTGCAAATGATTTATTGTCTATGATTTAAAAAAAATCATGTCAATGTTAGAGTTACATGTATGTGCTCTATCATTTAAATACATAGTACTCAATTTTTCCTTAATTAACAGAATAAATTACGTGTAAAACGACAAAAAATCGGCAAATTTATGAACATTCGACCATTCAAACACGAAATCAAATGTTTTTATTTCAGTAAAATTTGACTATATAAATTTAAAAGAATAGTGGCATTATGAGACATTGAAAAAAAAGACTGTTCAAGGAGTATAAAATCTAAAACACAATTTCCGAAAACTCCCATGCCTAAAAAGGTTATGAAGCCCTGAATGTTTGTTTACAAAAAGTCTATCTTCTCGTGGCACCAACTATAGGATAATATGTATTTAAAGTTATAATTAGGTTATTATTAGTCCTATCTAATATGTATCTTATTTTCTTCAAAATTATACCTGTAAATAAAAGATTAACGGTCAAATCCACCGTCAAATACGAATATCGCGAACGCGATCATGGTAGCGTTTTTTTAATTATTCAAACGTAACCGCACGACAATTTCGTTCCCCATCAGTACAAACACGCAAATATTGTGAGCATGATATCGCCATACAATTTTCATGTGCTTTCGTATCTGGGTAAATGCAAAAAGGGGTACGTACGTAGTACGCACATGATGATCGTGCGACAAAAAGCTGCGGCGCATTCGCATTGCGGGCGTACGGCTGGCGGCAGAGTACCAGGGCCGCAGCGGCGCGAGGAGATAAGTAATTCTGCGGCGCGTCGGGGGCAAGGCAGGCGGGTGTGTGAAGTGGGGAGAGGGAGGGGGGTAAATGCCCGCGCGGCGGCGGCGGGTAATTGGTTCGCGCCGCCCGAGGCGAGCCCGTAGTATCGCGCTTTAGCGACGGCGCCCTCCGGTGTCGAGCGCGCACTCAGTGAGCGTGGAGTCGAATTAATGCGAGATATTTTTGTTTTTATTTTGTTGGCGTAGAATATCTATGTTAAACTAAACATCGATAGTATGGAGATAATAAAATGGAATTACTTATGATATACTTAGTTAGTAAATGTTTTGCCAATCACTAACATAATATTACATTAATTATTATTAGTCCTAAAGATAATAGCGATTAATTGATAAACTCATTATAATTTAAGGACACGTTAAATAAATAAATACAAGTGCACCAAGAAATTTTTGCTTGCACCAAGAAATTTTTGCTTGCCTTGCGGATCTTTTATGCGGCTATCTTCAGATAACCTTGTATTGATCACAGACCCAAATAATATCCTAAAGAACTCCAAGTAATGATTGATATAAAAAAGAAAGATAATATATTATATTATACCAACTTTACCAACAACCTTACGATTAAACAATTTTATTTTAAAAGATGCGTTCCAAATAATTTACTTAGTTGCTTAGCACTTCATCCACTTGGATGACATGTTACTCGGATACATAAATTAGTTGCACCAGACAAGATCACAAATCTTTCAGTAAAATATTATTATGAAATAAAAGAGTGTCGTCTCCACGCCATCTTCGGCGGCTGTTTGTCATGCTACCGCGGAGTTATAGCTATGTCATGCGGCCACCGGCGCGCCACTTTATACATCCGACCGACGGCGCTACCGCCCGCCACGAGCTCCGAACACCTCTACACACACATGTATACCTAGTACGCGCGCTCGGTATATCGAGTGCCGTGTCGTTACCTCTCTGAAAAGTTAACATTTTACGCTAAAGTTACCTGTTTTATTACCAGTTTAGGTTCACACATCGTAAATTTTATTGTTCATGAGATATTAGAATAAGTGTGTGAGAGATTGATGTCAAAATGTTTTTGATAATGTCAGATGTTTTACCATCTCGCGAGTTAACAGATTATCTACTGATTTATATACATACTAGCGAACATACGTGGATGAATTTGTTACGTACATTTTAGATGTGTAATGTGCGAATGGGAAGGAAGTTTACCTATTCGTTCTGACAGGTGTCTGCTGTTTGTCGAAATAATACGACAACACTGTCTTTTGCAGATAAAGCTGGAATTACGTAGGTATGCTATGTGAGCATCATTTGTCCAACAAGGGCTCGACAGTGTAAAGATCACTTTGGTATTTCTCCAAACGCCTTGTTAGAGGTTACTCGATGTAGTGACAGACAGGTTGATTACGTATGCAGATTGAAACGTTCTAAAAAGCCAATCAATTGAGTGAGTATAGTTCCTGCAAGTCCTAGGTTGACTAGGTTTTTCGGCACCTGAACTAGCATTCAGCTTTTGAAAGAGTTGAAATTACATTCAGGAATGAAATTTCTTTTTGAAATTCAATTAATTTTCAGGTGTCTCGCTATTAGTTCGTACAAGCTACCAGAACTCTGGACCATTTTGGAGTTGTAAAATGTTGGGACTTAGCTTTGTATTAAATAAGAGACTATTTACAAAATACCCCTCTACTGTGAGTTATAATCTGTTGGTTGGCTATTTGATAAAGAAATCTTTCTTCTTTGATAATGCTTATTATGTCCCTTAAGTATTCCATCTGTGCGCGGATTTGGGCGGTCCACCACAAACGTAAATTTGCACAGAAAACTTATACTTACACCATAACAACATAAACACATAAAAATTATTTCGCTAAATCAGGCACCCAGTATTATACAACTGCATGAAGGAATCCAAATCGGTTATGAATGCCAAATTGACATGTTTGAAAATTTAATTGACTACCAACAGCAAACGATTCGGAATGAACGAAATCTAAAACGACAGTTTCCAGAATCGCCGTGAGCTTATTTCTGTCATCAATCTTCATGCGCAAACTGCTGAGCCAAATTTTATGTGGTTTCATAGTTTGATATTCTAAGGTTTAGCTTGAAATTTGATTTGTCAAAGTTATGTAATTACTTTCCGAAGAACTGGACAATGTGCACGGACAAATCGACTTCTTGACAATGAAATACTAGAAACTACTCCCGGACTAAGAATAAATCCAGTTCACAATAATACATTATACCTAGCATTCTTAATACATACATATGTAGCACCACTCATGGCTAATAATTTTATTAATATGAGTCTAATTATAATAGTATTTAGGGCCAGTTACTGCCGATGAGTTCCTTAAAACCTAATGGCAGATAACGTCATAATATAAATTATGTTCTAGTTTTAAACTTAACTGGAAAATAATTTGACCTATCCAGACTTAGTGATACTGTTCATATTCGAGTATGCTTGGCGCCCTTATATCTACATAAACCAGTGGGAGTGACTGAGGTATCAAGTTATAAAAAAGCTCTGGTTATTTTCGTACCCCGGCTTTTCGGTTCAAATGTCAGCCACGATGAAATTTGAGTATTTTTATTATGAAACTTCGATTTTCTTTAGTTTTGCTGGTTTAGGATTCTCTAGAAATATAGAGGTGTAAGTATCTATTGTTTTTATACCGATATTGGTCGTGTTGTCTTTTAGTTCGATATTTTTTTGACAGGAATAGATCATGGCAATTGGCAGGGAGAGTTGAGTTCAGACAGTTTTAAGAACCAACTTCCAATAAATTTATACGCCATTATTATGAACCTAACCTATAAATAAACCAAACAGATACCTATTGGCAATCATGCGTCGGAGAACATGTCAAGGCGTCGCGTCGCGTCGGTCCCGGTTGTCCTGACTTTGACAGCCGTTAAATCTCTAAGTCTTGAATACATTGATACTGGTCTAAGCCATCGAATAACGGTTTCTCTGTAAAGCGAATGCAGTCACTTTGTGGAAACGCTAATAATAATTTGTCATATCTGGTTAGACTAGAAAGTCGACCCCGGGATCCAAGTTAAAAGTAAGTTTAAAGCCTTGGATGCAACCGAGGTAACGCCAGGACTATAATGATGATGTTTTTTATATCTAGACTAATTACTTGCGGCTACTATTCTGCTTTGATACTTAAAACATGATTAAAATTGTTCATTGCCGTAGCCGCGCAGGCAAAATCGTAGTTTATTGTTGATTAATATTGACAACAGTTACTAAAAATTATCCGCGTCCAGAAAATAGTTAATTGTATCCGTAGTAAAACTGACTGCTACGTCGGTTTACTGCGATGATGACCTTCAAAGGTCAGATGAATATTACGAGCTAGTGTTACTAGGAGAACATACATGCGGAGATGTAGTGTATGAAACAGAAGAGGTGTGAAACGACAAACTAGTGTAGTGCGTTTTTCGTGGTTTTTTTCCTCCCTCCACATAATAAACTGTGTTCTTGGTAGGTAGGTATAATAAGGAATAAAATTTGTCATTAATATGGAAGTGTAGCCAAAGTACAAACTCTTTAACTGGCACGTGACTGTTAACTTTAATCTACTTTTGCCAAAGAGTTAAATATGGATCGAAATCTCAACCACCGATCAGTCCTTATGCTCTCTATACAGACAATTGAAGCAACCATTACAAAAATCGCATCTGGGCTGGTAATACTTCCGGACATATTTGTACAGACTATGTACAGTGTAGATACCTTCAGTCTCATTGAGTGGTGGCACCATTGGGTGTGCGGCGCGGCTTAATTAGGGCATGTAATATCGGATGATTTGCGATTCTGGAACTGAGTTACAATACTACTGGTTCGATTCCGGAATTCTGGAACCGGTTCTGGAATTTAAAAAAAAGATTTAGGAATTTAAAAAAATAAATAAATAGGCATTAAATTGTTTTGTTAAAAGAAATCTTTAACATAAAAACTATATACCTAAATCGACAAAACTCTTAACTGAGATCAATTAAACAGCCCTCTATTAGGTTTTTCTTATAACAAAAAATAATTAACTTTTAACCTTTTAACAATAATATACATTATAATAACAAAATCAACGTGTGCTATTTGCAATTGAAATTTAGCTTATTAAATAACTATCTAATAAAATTATGTTATTGATATAAGCTTCAACAACTAAACAATGGAAAAATCAGTAAGTTCTCCTCTTCTGAGATCATGAAAATAGGTTTAAAGAACAAAACTTAAATTTAAAATTCTAAATTTATGTCTTACGTTGTCGTATTTTTTGGCACTTGAGAAGAATTAAAGCAACTTATACTTACTAAAAATAAATATAAAGTAAATGGGCAACACAAGAATCACTTTTTCAAAAAACATCGCTCATCTTGATAATATGTTCTCAAGAGAATCAGAGCACCTAACATTTTGTTTGAGTGCGAGTTTCGTAGGCGGTTACAAAAATACCCATCACACCATAATACTCTTTGCCTCTCAACACTTGTGGGAAGAACACCTAAAGTTAAATTGTATGCCTGTTTCAAATAAAGACCACGTTCTTCACCATTATCGTACATGGCTTTCTAAATTTTTAAGATTCGTGCGAGGTTCTTTGCATTTACTGAGTTCTTGCAGTGTTGATTCATTGACTTCAGCTTAATTTATTTCACCTATATATAGATGAGTAGCGGATTGCGATATTTACTTCAGTTCCGGAATTGTAATATGGTAAAAAATAATTCGAAGTTCCGGAACTTCCGGAGTTACGAAATCTAGGCATTTCAGGATCCATGCCTTAGGCGTAATGGAGAGATAGGACCGCATCACCCTGTTGCGGTATCCATTCAGTTAAATTAATCGTTAGTCAGTAGACTTTTAGGTAACTTGAGACCAATAAAAGACCATTTGCACAAAGCATTTTAGCCAAGAATATTTTTGAAATATAGGTGAACAATTTGATACTTTCATGTCCACTTGTCGTTGAAGAAAAACGTCCACGTTATTTATGTTGATGACAGAAGTATTTCCCCCCAACGTCTGATCGACAGTAACGGCTCGGCGCGAAAACACTCATCAACATAGGAACATCAATTAACGGCGGGACAAAAACATGATCTCATTATAATTCGTAGGGCCGGGTTCGCCTGTTCGGGTGCTTGATGCGCGGTCATTAGTCGGGCGCTCGGGCGGCGAGATGCGAACGAGCCGCGCCGCGCTCCGACACGGCTGCCATTTTAAAATTTGTGACATTTGAATTTAGAACGGCGGATAATGCTTTTTTTTAATGGTCTCGGGAATAAAAGCGTAAAATATTTTGAGAGTTCTCTATACTCAGTCATTTTTGGTCTTTTATCTAAAACATTACCTAAGTAGGTACCTACCACTTATCATGACATCTTAAGTTATTAGTATTACAGATGATTATAATATATTACAGATGAATATAAGCAGCGATAGCCGAGTGGAGAGACCGACGGACTGCTATGCAGAGGGTCTCGGGTTCGTATCCACGGCACGCACCAATGACTTTTCGAAGTTAAGTGCGTATTAAATTGGTTATTATCGCTTGCTTATCGGTGAAGGAAAACATCGTGAGGAAACCTGCATGTGTGAGAGTTCTGCATAATATTCTTGAAAGACACGTGAAGTCTGCCAACCCGCACTTGGCCAGCGTGGTGGAATATGGCCTTACGATCCCTTTCCGAGTTGATACGTGTGCTACGACCCGAAAGGGCTGATGATGAGATGATTATAATAATTATGTGAATGGATATATGGATGATAAAAAGTAAAAGAAATACACTTTACAAATATTACACCAGAGAACTGCCAGTACCCAAACCACCCAACAGTAAGTAAATCAATCACTCAAATTGACACCGATCAAAGTGGCAAGAGGCAGTCAAGATCGATTACTGCAGTATTCACGATTCCTTCTGAACCTAAACTTAAATACCTAATTGGTATTAGTGGCTTATACAAATACCTACTTACTGGGTAAACCAGGCGAACTTTAATAGATGCAACATTTTAGATTTACAGCCTACAAAGCGGATAGCCAATTGATAAGCCGGTTAATTTACACTGTGACATAAAGTTTTCAGTAAAATAAATGAGAAATAATAAATATGAGTAAAGATACGATAGGCTAGTGGAGATACCAAGTTACCAACAGACTACCATGCTGCACTCCGTGTGGTGACGGTTAAGAATACGGAATGTCACCACCCCATATCATCCCATGGGTGTCGTAAGAGCCGACAGAGGGAGCTTATGCAGAGAACAGCACTGTAAGAGAGGGAAAACTTGATACAAAACCTATACCAACCCGTTTGGCCAGCGTGGTATAGTAGGCCAATTCCTCATTTCAAAGGAGAGGCCTAGTCCAGCAGTGGACTGTTAAAGGTTGATGATGATGACCATGCAGAAGGTATCGGGTTCGAATGCACGGCGCGCACTAATGACTTTTCGGAGCTATGTGCGCATTTAATTGTAAATTATCGCCCGTGCCTCGGAGCATTCGGAAGGCATCGGTACCGGTTGTCATGAGGATCTTTGACAGTCGTTATAGGGAGTCTGTACCTACACCTATGAATAAACAGACACAAGCCTAAACCATGGAATATAGCTATCCCTTTGGGTTGCGAAGGTCAGACAGGTAGTCGTTCTGCTACCCCAACGTCGCAGCGCCACAAATATAAGGTACTCATCACCTGTTGAGGAATAAGCACCATATAAAGGAAAGTTTAAAAGTATATTCATGTCTTATTTCAAGGACAACATTCTAAAAAAGATATTAATAAACAAATATTAAATACTGCGGTACTAAACTAAATTTAACAAAAAGAAGTGTGGGTATGGTTCGGGGCCCGGCCGGGCGCGGTCGCGGGGCCGCGCGGCGGGGCGCATAAAATACGCCGCGCGGTGTCGTCGGCTACACTACACGATATGTCACCGATATACACGACCCGAATAGGGATGTACCCACACATCGAAACTATCGACCATTTTTTATATCGCATAATATTTTAATTTAACTTTTTAATAGTAGTTTGACTGTGTGGCGTTGGGGTTTGTGTGGTTGCTCGACCGAGATACAAGACGAGAGTCACTTTGTGATTTATATGTAAAGCTACTCACCGCACTAGAAATGAATCGTGCATCGCGGTAGATTTTACAGACATTTAACCAACCGATACAAAGATCAGGCAGACCCATAACAACAATTAGTGGATCACACAAAAACGTCGTTTGAAATGCTAATTCACGAGACTCAGTGATTAATGTGATTATACCTAGAGGATTTCACTAAGTGTTTTCTTGTAAACGAATCGAAACTGTTACATTCATAGTAAGTAGCGTCTCGACTCTCGAGAGTCGATGATTTAAAAGCTGTAGCTAAAATTTATAATAATTCTATCGACAAGTAACTAAGTTGTGTAAATACAGCCCTAGGGGCTTGGCGCGGCGGTGCCCTCGCATGCAATCAGTCGGGGCGAGCCACGGCGACGCCACTCAGCGCAGCTCGTAAACGTTATCGGGTACATCGTAAAAACGCTACGTAAAATGGCGAACGTGCCGCGCGCTCGGCGCGCCACCGGCCCACACAGCACTAGCGTAGTCTATATTTGAATTATGCACAACTATATTTTTTTATACTTGAATTTAGAATGCCATTTTTGTATGTTGCGAGATTTTTAATAGGCAAATCAATATAAAGGGTCCATATTACAGATCATCTATTTTTCATGGTCCTTGTAATTATTTGTAAACAATGAAAGATGAAATGCGCCGACGTTTCTGCAAGGATTACACTATGCGTGGTTCTTCTGACTGATGATTATTACGCGACTTTGACCCGTTACATAAATTGTAAATATTAGTTAAGTTTGAACTTATTTATTGTCACTATTATTTTAGTTGAGATCTGTCGTGGAGTCTGGCAAGGAGAAAGAAAGAAAGAAAGAAAAACTGTTTATTGTCACAGACACTGGAAAGGTATAACATAGGTATATAAGTTATATAATATAAGATAAGACATCACAAGGCATAACAGTAATCTGTGACAGATAGGTGCACACTCAACTATATTGTTGCATTGTGGTAGTGTCCACAATACAACGCTGTTATTCTGTGTGCAAGGCTGTATCATGTCTCCGCTGCCTTTTAATGTCTACTCGGAGGCAGTTATGTCGAAAGCTCTTGAAAACGTGGAAGTTGGAATAAAGATCAACGGCAAGGTCGTTAACAACCTGCGTTATGCAGACGACACTGTTCTTATTGCCGCATCAGAGACAGATTTGCAAACAATTGTAAATAAAGTTAACGATAACGGTGATAAAGCCGGTTTATCAATCAACATAAGCAAGACGAAGGTCATGGTGGTCTCAAGAAACCCGGATTTGAGTCCTAGCATAGCAGTAGCTGGGAAACAGCTAGAGCGGGTACGATAGTACAAGTATCTGGGGGCTTGGGTAAATGAAGCATGGGACCCTGATCAAGAAATCAAGACCCGGATAGAAATTGCACGAGCCTCATATAAAAATATGAGGAAAGTTCTGTGCTGTCGTCAACTTAACATAAAGCTCCGAGTCAGGCTACTCCTCTGTTACATTTGGCCTATCGTCCTGTATGGTTGCGAAACGTGGACCTTGAAAGAGGACACTACTAGACGTCTACAGGCATTTGAGATGTGGTGCTACCGTCGCATGTTGCGCATAAGTTGGACACAGAAGGTCAAAAATGAAACCGTGCTTCAGCGCGTTCATATGCCGCGGAAAATGATGCCATCTATCAAAAGGCGCAAGATACAGTATCCCGGACACGTGCTCAGAAATGATAGATACACGCTGCTGCAGCTGATAATGATGGGCAAAGTGGAGGGAAAGAGACGCGCTGGGCGAAGGAAAAATCGTGGCTGCGGAACATCTGGGAGTGGACCAGCATTGCCTCCGTCGAACAGCTGTTCTGGCTGGCTGCAGATAGAGACGAATATAAGAAACTGACGGCCAACCTTCACGATTGAAGAGGCACAGGAAGAAGAAAAATTATTTTAGTTACAAGACTTACCTAATTACTACTTACATAATTGATATTCTATTAATATAAACTCAGCCAGCTTTTGAATTATCAACATTAAAATTCAGAACTCTCTTATTTGCCTTCAGTCCGATCAGCCGACTGGTAACACCATAAACAAAACAGAGCCTATGAATGACAAAGACGTTACTCGAGTAAGTAACCAAAACAAACTGCCATTCCCTTACGTTTGTGAAGCAACCAAACAGCAGCCGGGCCCATAGTCCCCTTGCATCAAACACAAGTAGATAAATCATGCAGCTCGGGCCTGAGACGTGACGCCCCGAGGCAAATTCACACCCCAATTAGTGTCTGATCGAACTTGTGAACGGCTAGGACGGACCGACCCTTGTGTACGTAGCTACTGAGATACTGGAAGCGGTCTGGGCGTAGCGTGGTATTGAAAGACGTGGCACAGAATAAAGAATAGTACTAACGACGTGGTTATCTACATATTACTTTAATAATATAAAAACGGATTTTTTAAGATTACTATGTCTATGTGTAATTTTGTGCGGATGGATTTGATTTGATTTAAGTGAATACCTGTCCTTAATATGGATATTTTGTTTTTACGTGTGTTAGTTACCTAACTTCTAAACGGCTGAACCGATTTGGATGAAATTTTGTGTGTATATTTCAATCGATTTCGGAATGGTTGAACTCGGTAGATAGGGCTGCGGTCGTTGTATCACCAAATTTGATTTGCATGATGGGACGACGTCTGCCAGGTAAACATAGATAAACAGTGATACGTGTCGATGGCAACACTTTAAATATATTTGGCCCAAAACTCGGCCACTTGGATGGCATTTGGCCTTGTCTCGTACAGGTCGTCAAGCGTACACGACTCCGGGCCTGCGGGGTACGTAAGTAAATGGCCCATCGTTAGTGGAGACGCGCCACAGTCGCATTTGGTCGTACTTGGGTCTATAAATCCCACCTTGACAGATTGTCCCTGGATCTGCCAATCTGGGTAGCCTATTCAGTGCTTTCCAGGTTGGCCAAGGAAGCCGGTTTCCTGCAGGTAGTTTTCCTCCAAAGGGACGAAGGTTGGAAGAGGGAATTTAAAAGTATTCTGGCGCGTTATATCTTTTAAGTCCCGTAAAATAGCGTTGGCATCTGACATTCACACATGCCTGGCGTCAGACGTCAGCTATATAATGATGGCGTTATATACGAGGGTCAAACTGAAAGTTCTTAGAAAATCAAAAACTGATTACATTAGCCAGTTATTAGTTTTATTATATCTTTTCAAAATATTGTCCATTGACGTCAATACACCGCTGCATGCGATGGAACCACTGGGAAAAGCACTTTGCCCACTCGTCCTTAGGGGTCTTTTCAATGGCATCGCGATACGCAGCCACCGCTTCTTCAGCATTCATAAACCGCTTTCCTTTAAGTTTTTCTTTAATTTTTGGAAATAAATAAAAATCACAAGGCGCGAGGTCGGGGCTATACGGCGGGTGACCCAGTAATTCAACGTTTGATGTCGCTAAATAGTCGGTCGTTCGCTTGCGGTGTGCGACGAGGCGTTGTCGTGGTGAAGGAGGATCCTACTGCGAGGTCGTTTCTCTCGAACTTTTTCCAAGACAAGTGGCAAACAATTGGTAGTGTACCATTCTGCAGAAACTGTTTTTTGATCCTCTAACACAATTGTTGCGAAATGACCTATCCTTCCAAAGAACGAGGCCACCATTTTTTTTCCCGCACTTCGATCTCTCTTCACTTTAGTTGGCAACTCCTCGAAAGGAAACACCCACTGAGCAGATTGTCTTTTGGTTTCAGGATCATAACAGTAAATCCAGCTTTCGTCACCTGTTAGTATGTCGAACACAGCATTTGAGTCACCTCCGTTAAATCTTTCAATCATTTTACGGCACCAATCCACACGATGGAGTTTTTGAGCCTTAGTCAAATTATGAGGTATCCACCGGGCGCAAAGCTTCCTGACCGCTAAATGTTCGTGGAGGATTTTGTGCACTTGACTCATACCGATGCCTAAGCTTGTCCGAATCTGCTGATAGGTCACTCTTTTGTCAGTCTCTATCATACGCCGCACAACACAGATGTTATTTTCAGTCGTCGCCGTAGAAGGCCGTCCCTCACGTACATCATCAGTGAGATTAGTGCGACCACGTTTAAACTCATTAAACCAGTTGTAAACAGTCGCATGAGATGGGGCTTCGTCGTGAAAGGCCAATCGTAGTCTATCATAACTTTCTTGTTGACTTAAATGACATCGAAAGTCATAAAAAATCATTGCACGAAAATTTTCTCGTGTTAAATTCATGTTGACGTGACACAGACAATTTTCAATTTGCCGCCAAATCGTAAAACAAATGACAAATGAATGAAATATATACTCAGTAATATTGGCAAAGAGTTCTATTTTCAAATTTTAGTTTTTTTTTTATTATATTGTTTATAAGTGGCCTGTTCTAAGAACTTTCAGTTTGACCCTCGTATTATATTATGTGCCCATAGAAACTGTGATAAACCAGTCATAACTACTCTCATTTAAATTTTACGATCTAGCGACGATATGCATTTCATATTACTGTAGTCATTATGTTATACGTAAAAGACATTTGTTCTTACGAAAATAACTAGGACGAATGACTGCTTCGTCGCTTGCTGCGATGTAGACTATTGAAACTGACCCAACATTCTTGGGTTCGACTACCAGATAGGAAATTGCTAAGAAGGGGGAGAAACTAAACGTCTATTTTTGCTCCTAGATACCATATTAGCTACTTACTACAGTCATATTAACTGTACCTTAAACTGATTTGTTTAAGGAGAGTTTACAATAAAACAAATTGCCACATCTAGTTCCAAAATCAAATTTATTTCCGTGCGCTAGTCCCAAGGCGTATATCCTCGGGACGGGCGGTCCCGGCGACATTTAATTCCATTCCGTCCTGCCTGCCTTCCCGGGGACTCGTCGACGGCTTGAGATATTACAACTGTAAAATGATGTCCTTCACCTGTTTCTGATGATTTTTTGCAAATCAATGGGCTGATTTTTTTTAGCTGAATGAAAAAAACAAACTGACGTTGCGGACGTAAGTTTATACCGTATAGTTTACAACTCTGCTTCTGTACCTGTAGTCATGAAGTCATGAGTCTGATTTTATTCAATAATATTATCAACGAATTGCATTTCCAAACTTTTTGGCGCCAGCTAATCTACCAAACAGTTTGTATATGTAAGCATTAAAACATTCTCAAACAAAGAAATGTTGTCTTTTATTATGTAAGAGTATGTTAATAAACCATTTCTTTATCAAACAAGGTAGCTTTTGGAGCAAAAAATTCAAGTCATCGTGTTTTACTTTCCTGCTTTTGATTTTCGCGGCACATAATCGCGCAACGGTGAATTCTCTAATCAACTTTGTAACAGAAGTGTGCCATTCCATTTCACACCGAGCACCGACTGACATACAAAAAGTACAAAGAACTGACGATTTATCTCCTCGCCTTATCCGTTTTCCAATACTTCTATCACATCATCTAAAGTTACTTCAGTTTTCAGGATTCTTTATTAATCGCGAGAATAGTTTTTCGCATTTAATTTTAATTCAACTTTCATATTGGCAGCCCTATTTAGAAGCCCAACAACGTTAAGAGTTTAAGAGCCGGCTAGTATAGAAGCTGTAGACCGCCGCAAACCCAAATAAATCATTTCTTCAAACCTTATTATAAGTCTTATAACAATATAACACGAAAAGTGAAAAATATACCGCCATTAGAACTAAACCCACCCGCACACACAACACATACGCGACCAGAATGTTATCGTTTCATTCCGTAGAATTACGATTTACATAAAAATAATAAACAGCGAGCGGAGCCGGCACTAAAAACCATATCTTTTTCTCCCGGATAAGCCCCCGGGCCGGATTGTGGGTTCCCGGGTCGCGGGATTGCGGATCCCGGGACGTTATCAAGTTATCAATTTGGCCCGCCCGCCATATGTCCGGGAAGGAGGCTCTTTTGTACGCCGCGAGTTTTACGGATGTGTGAGTGTGATTTAGTGCTCAACATTCGAATGGTTGATGCTTAATAAAAATTTTAGTTTCGGAGTGCGATCGGTTTATGTGAACTTATTTATGTGTCTGATGGTTTACTACGTATACGTATAAATGTACTCTCTACATTCTGCGAGTTAGAGTTTATGCATGGTTCTTCTTTAGCAATTTCATTATTCACATCTGATTTTATTTATTCATTTGCCTATATTATCATATGCGACACTTGTTATTGTTAAGTTAACAATATATTATGTATTATTTGAGTTATCAAAATGTTTTTACGTGTCGAGGGCGGGCGTAGGTCGATCGAGGACGTAGGTTCAAATCATACTCACAAAAAATATCCCTGACGCAAAATATTGAAAGTTATTAACAAAAACACTACCTACTATTTACAATCAAAACCGTGTATATTATTTTAAGAAATACAAATATTATTGATTAGATTTTAATTCCACATCTCAATTCATCATCAAAAAAGAAACAAAAATCTCTTTTCTATATCGATAATATCATTTTGAATTTGAGTAAATGAACTTGTAAACGCTAAGCTAGTCTTTTACCGAGGTTCTTAAAAGTTAATTAACTTTCTCAGATCCAGTCTAAATCCTTGAACAAAGCTTTTCGACCAAAAGCTGGTGTGACATAAAAACCATCCCCTCTCCCGACCAGGAGGCTGCCAGATATGCCGCGAAACTCATTGCGTGCCTCGTAATCCACTTTTAATTTTGATTAATGCGCCCCTAACCGTGCCATGGCCCCGGGCAAGCGCAGACCTAATACTAAATTAGGTGACTCGCCAATTAGGGTATGTGTCGGTTTATGTCTTCCTGGTGACATTTCATGGTGGGTATTAGAAGAGTGTATTTTGGGAAAGAGACTTTTATAAAATTGTACGGCAGAATTTTTGAACACATTGCGTAGTTAGCTCGCTTTAAATTTAAATCGTTATGCTCGTTCCGATCGAAACGAGCCAATCCTCAAATGACAAAGAAGTTAACGTAAACTTAGACAAATTTTCAGTTATTTTTATTTTTTATTAATCTGCCTAAAAGCCTCGTTTAGGTTCAACAGTTTATTTCTCGAAGTCTGAGATTTGTGACAAACATGCTGCAACTAAAGAATGACCTACTAATTGATGTGTACTTACTAAAAACTTATTTTATTCTACAGGTACGTCAAGCATTTCTTTCTTGTTCACCGAAAATAATGAGTAAGTCTTTTTGAACTTAAACTTTCTAATAGAGTAAGCATATAAGTTTCATTTTTAAACTAAAAGCCGACGTTAAACATAGTAAGCATGTAAGTAATTCCACCGCAACGGAATAACTTGGAGACTAGGCGTAGCACACTCGTATCAAAATCTAGTGCAGACACCAGGCGCATATAACTTAGTAGGTAGGAGTAGAAGCGAAGTAACTTAGCGACAGGCGAGGCGGACGCGGCGCGGCTTCCGGGCGCGCTTCCTTCCGGAAATAGGGCCCGTTCCGGAGCGCCCGCGCCCGCCGCCCGGCGCTCGTCTAATGGCGCGTGCCTCTATAATGTCATGCCACCCTGGTACCCGACGCTCGTTAGCCTTCGCTCCCCGGGTGACGATTTTCTTTTTTTTTCTTTTCACGGATTTTTTGTTGTACCATTATTATTTCCAGAGGTCTTGCTCAGCTGCTTGTTAGGTCCATGTTTTGCTATTTTGTTATTTTCCGACAAAAGGCTTTTAGCATCAGTTTCTACAAAGAAACTAAAGTGATAGCATGTTTTTTGTAGCGGTTCGTTCTTCATAAAAACATTTAGGTATTTGCTAAGGTCGAACTTTTCGTCAATAACTGTAGTTTGATTTATAATGTAGCGACGTAGCCACTTGGTCTACGACGCACAGTGTAACAAAATCGCAATCTAGCGGGATTTAATTCCTGATGATACGGCACTCATTAATTTAATTAAAATAAGTTATAATAAGTATTTCTATAGCCATATACCATTTTCGTTTAATTTTGTAATTAAAAAAATGAAAAACATAGATAATAAATATACTTATTACTCGTTTGTTGTGGGCAAGGAAAGCAGCAGTATGAATTCTGCTAAATAGGGGAGATTAGTAGCCTATTTAGGAGATCTGTATTTTTATCTACCCGTGAAGTTTTTCTTGTGAAAAATGATCTATCGTCTATAGTAACGATTGTCTTTGTTTCTTGCCTCTTGAGCCTTTTCCGATAACAGGTCAATTGGCAGTATGCATGATGATATCACATCTTTACCGTGAAAAAAAAACCTTGTGTATACTAACAGGCATATTGTACATACAACATGGATAACACTGTTTTTTTACTTCCAGTATTTGGTTATAAGAAATTAATAAGTTTTAGCCAGTTTCACGTTTTCACGAATTATATTGTATTGATGAGCAGTTAATTTAGCATCTATCATCATGCTCAGAGCTTCGTCAGTAGATAAAGATACAGGACCTACTAATTAGACATTTACGGGCCTGTTTGATTGCTGTCCCACTACTACCAGACTTAGATGATAAATATTTTACTATGGCTGCAGAATCACGTTTGCCAGCTTTGAGAAGTTGCTTTCATTAGCCACTGTAATTTCTTCAGGACTAGTCGCCTCTAACAGCGTATCGATTTTTCGCTTTTGAGTTCTATCACAACAGTCTCACCTTTTGCTGGTCTATCTGGAGTAAATGAGCTAAATGATGTAATTTCTTGTAAAACTGTTTCAGGTAAAGTAATATTAGTTCTTAACCAATTCATACTACTTTCTAAAAATGGTCCCGATGACGATGACATTTAGTCCATTTTACTTCCATTTGTTGGCATAAAGCTCTCAACTAACAATTGATTTTATTTTTAGAACATTCAGAAAAAGTAACACGGGAATATAATAATTTTCATAAATATAATAATATTCATAAAAAAATAAAAAAAACTTGATCAAAACGATCACTTCCTCTGTTAGAAGACCAAATTTCGAAAATTTGCAATTTCGTTATTTCGACAGCCATGCTGAAAATAAAAAATAAATGTATGGGTGCCGCAAAAATGCGCAAAGTTTGTGGGTTGTATCTGTTAGTTAAGACTATTAGCTTTATTATGATGGTATATATTCTTCTATATAATGCTATATAATGTGTTTTCGGATCCAATGTATTTAAAACATAAAAATAATTAAGTCAATTCCATGTCCTATTATAAATAGTTGACTTTTACAGATATTACCTATTATATATCGGGAAAAAAATTGTATGTACTTACGTATTAAACACAAACACTATTATGAGTAAAGTAAATAACACTGTTGACTTAATAATCACTTCGTAATCGTAATCGTAATACGCAGAAATTAACGCAGCAAAACGTGTAATAAGTGAGACTCAGTTTTGCTCCCAATATAAACATTCCCAATTAAAATGTTAACCTTCCCACGACAAAAGAAAATATGCCGTCGTTTTTAGTAAAGCCTATGGAAGAAATAGACCTCAATAATTAATAGATAAAACAATGTTTGAATTTTGAATTAAATCCCGCTAGATTGCGATTTTCTTACAGTGTGCGACGGTCTAACCACAATTATTTAGGCTCTTTTTATTTAAAAACGTGAATTTCAAACAAGCATATATTCCAGACAGTACAAAAAGAATATAAAGTATTCGAGAAGGCTTAAAAAAAAGCCCATTTTCAGAACATTTCTTCCTTGCAGGGAACCTGTGTGCAAATTACGTTTGCATGGCCATTTTGCTTGAGCTCTCTCTCTCTAATACGGCAGCGCCTTACAACTTCAGATTAAGCTACTACGATTTTACTTATCCGAACTACGAAACTTCAACATAATTCGATAAGTTCGTAGTTTACTCAATTATTTTGTGATCTCATTCTCACTGATCTCCAATAAGAATAGTAAGTATTAGTACTCACTTAATAATTATTTCGTGTGTACTGGTATAGTACGAGTAAACGTTAGTTCACAGGCAAAGCAAAGCTACGAGTACAGTATACCGTAGTTTATCTACACTAATGTAATAAAGAGGAAAAATTTGTATTTTTGTTTGTTTGTAATGGATAAACTCAAAAACTCCTGGACCGATTTTAAAAATTCTTTCACCATTATCAAAGCTACATTATCTGCGAGTAACCTAGGCTATATTTTATTTTTTTTAAAATAGGGGTCCGTAAGATATTTGGGGTTTTTCGGGTTCGTGAAGTAGTTCCCTTAGGACGCGGGTGAAACCGCGGGAAACGGCTAGTATACGAGTAAAAGGGAACAAACAGTACATAGTGATGCTGACAGGTACTTCAGCCTAGCCACCCGTAGCTATAACATATACGTAGGATATATATTGTAGTAGGTATAGCGGTAGACGGTACTACACGAACTTGCGTCTCGTCGTAGGAGGCAGTTTTGCCGGGCTTATAATATAGGAAAATAACATGCAATTCAATACGTTGAAGATGTCCACAAACTTATTTTGAGATATTTTTTCATATAATATGTACTTACTATCTTTTAGGCAAGCAAGTCTTTAATGCTTTGAAACCACAGATATAATAAACAAGGAGCTATGCCCTGTAGACGAAAATGTATCGGATACATGTGTCACCAGTTTGCCCCTACCACGCGACTACTACTACACATGCAGATCAGTAAAAGCAATATAAAAACGCATTTGCGCACACTCTCGCATTTTTAAATCAAAACTCCCAAAAAAACCATTGCGTGTATTTATTGCTTGGTAAATACAAGCTATGTTCGATAGGATAAGGTTTATAATTTTATTGATTGTGCATGTGTAGTAGTAGCCGCGTGGTAGGGGCAAACTGGCGACACAGGTATCCTTTATCGTTCGGTCATGATTACACTAGTCTAGACACTTGTTACTTCGCGACAAATTTATGTAGTAGTTAAAGAGCAATGTATTTATTGAAAAATAATATAGTCGTTGCGATATTTGAAAACAATAATATCTTAATAACAGCAAGGAATATTTTACGATTTGTTGTTTTACATGTTTTAAAAGACAAATTTAGTAAATTACTTATAGTTTCATATGGTAAGTGATTTCATTCTACACAAAGTTTTGGTTTGAAGTTATATTTTTACAACAAACCACTGAACAAGACTGTATTCTTACAAGTTGTTGCGATCACGGTCGATGTGTACTATTTCGCGGAAGCGGCCATTTGCTTGCGATATGCACATTTGGGGCATTTCGCGCGGACACCGACACGCCCCATTGCCACTTCTCCTCTTATTTATATTTCTATGTTTGAAACGGTACCTTAATCTGTCAGTAACAATGACTTAATTTCTCGAATGTATGTTGGCTCGTTTAATATATTTTACTGATAAATAAACAAATTTGAAGAAAACCAGTAGCAATATTAAGTAGGAAATTATCTTGAAAATTAAGAAACGGTCCAAAAAAATGTTTTGTTTTTGGCTATTGCGTAAGGGCCAAAGAAATAGAATATGCTTAGATCAAATTATGCTAATCTAAAATTATTTAATATTAAATATTTTTTATAACGATAATAAGTAGATATCATGGTACAAGGTAGTGCGCCAGTAGTCGGTGTGTTGGTAGGAGGGCGGTATGCATCGCTCTCGTGTCGTGGTAGGTGGCAGCCGCCGCGCCCCGGGCCGCGCCTCGCGCGCCTGTCGAGTGCCAGTGTGCTGACAGGCTATACGCCGAACCGAACCCTCTTGATACTTGCACTTTATTTTCTAATATTTTTTATATTTTACTTTCGATTTTTATACGTTTGCTATTTACATCCGTAGTCAGTTTCTATTTACTCTGACACTGCAAGAAATAATATGAAGTATCGCCGGGATCAGTCAGAAATCAGAATATTTTTCAAGTCTGATTTGTCTAATTGCTAGTCCGTACAGTACATCTCTGTACTCGTCAAAAGATATTGAAATATTTTTAGTGCTTTTGAGATAATGTATGTATTTAGGATTTTGATAGGCGGATGTATGAATTGAACATAGAGGAGTCCACTTAGCAACAGCTTTTTCAACATTTCCAAATAGAAATCTTGAAATGATGAAATATCTTGAAGTTAACGCCTTCAATTCATAACATCTCATTTCAGCAAAAATATGTGTGCAGATACATCAAAAGTACCAGGGTATCAGTAACGACCAAGCGTGTTCCGACGGGCGTACGTCGCCGTCGCTCGTCGGCTGCTCGTCAAAGGGCCAGGGGGCTCGAGCCTGTTACCCTCCACCGCCCGACGCACCGACTGGTGTCACCCTCATTATGTTACCGCGTGATACATTCTGCAAAATGGCGCTTTGCCACCGGCTAATGCTACCTACACTTGCCAATTTACATCGCTGTGCGTTTGTTCGCATAGATATTCTTATATAAGCTCTTTGAGCGTTTGTCGATGTGTGGCTAATGAGAATGGAAAAATTTTACGTCTGTAATCGAAGTTTTAAAGCTACATCTGTTTTTTTTCTGTTTCTACATACGTTTATTTTTGGCCACTAAAATGTCCAGAATGTCTTTTTTATCACATGGGCTAGTAGCAGACTGAAAATTGTAACTCAAGATTTAAATCTGCTTTTGCGTAAAATATTACAGTACTTTAGCACTGGCTTAAATAGACAATACTTATCCTTGTTATGTTGCCAAAATTGGCAGATTCCATTTTAGAGCTAAAATATTACCATGCAGTCATGGTGTGCAGTACAGTCGTAAATCAATATTTGCCGACATTTTTGTGGTTGTGAGTTATATCCTGGTTGTGAAATGTGGTACTAACAATTATCGTTTAATGTTTATGAGCAAGTGTAAAATACCACTCACTTGTAATCTTCAACTAGTATTCGCCTCAGAGCCATCAGATCCCCGATTAACCCTTATAAATATAAGTATTTATCAGTCACAAGGTTAATCGTGTGAGGTGTATCACAGATCGGCGACCACACACATTCAGTTTGTGATTCATATCACGCACTCACACATACACTAGGCAGCGATAGCCTAGTGGTGATACCAACAGACTGCCATGCAGAGGGTATCGGTTTGGAACCCACGGCGCCCAATGTTGAAATTTTGGATTTATGTGCGTATTGAATGAATTGTTGATTATCATTTCCTCCGTGCCTCGGACTTTAGAGTTGCTTTCTTAAAAGAAAAGAGAAAAGGAAGGTTGTATTGTGTTTCCGTTTAGAGAACGAAACTTGAGGTCTGAACACGAAGACCCAAGCGCTATCTGCAAACTTCGCAGACTTTAGATATTTATCACAGATACTAAGCAGCGCACACTTAGTATATCACCGCGATAAATATACAGCGGGTTTCTCGCAGCAAGAGCGAGAAAATTACTGACCGCACCGCTTCAAAGCGTAGCGATGAGTATAAAGTGATATTTATTTGTCTCTTCGCCTCGTCGCCACCGGCACCTATCAGCTTTACCACTACCAACATACATTTACCATCACCACCACCTTTCTGACTAAGGTGTTAAAGGTTGTTTTTGCTTGCAGGGTTGTAGCTGTTGGAAGTACAGTACCGTAGATAGGAGTTCGCATGCAGTGACGCAACGTACGCCTGACATCTATATATAATGATGTTTAGTTCGTGTGCGTTAGCTTTTTGAGCCGTGGAGGTTCGTTTGATTCGGTTTTGGGGAGTTTATTAGGTAGTTGGGGTAGATAGTGAGTCGATTGTGTAGTAGTCAAATCGGTTGGAGTTTTAATCATTTTACGTTGTTGATAGGCACTTGAAGGGAAAATAGCCTCTTGAAGATGAGGCTACAGTAAGATTCAGGGTCAGGACATCATAAATTCAGGGAGATTGAAGCTTCAGAAGCCGCGGATGCGTTACAATGGCGATACAACTCTTAATTCATCATCATTATCACCTGGATGTAAACCTCTCCAAACTCTCCAGTACACAAGCATTATTTTTAGTTGAAAAGGTTAACTCGACTACAGTTGACTGTACTCCTTCATCGTCATTGACCTGCAATAGTCCACCGCTAGATTTCCGGCCATTAGGTATTGCTGAACCTAGCCACTAACCGGTGCTAGAATCTGCGTGAATCGCCACTCCACCGAGCCGGAGCAATCATATGTAGATTCGGCTAATATCAACACCTATCAAAAATATTTTAAGTTACTATTTTGCCCGTGTACCTGTACCTTATTCTTTGCAGTATTTTGTTTCTACGAAAATACAAATTTTTCATATTAAATATTTGCCATCTTTCATACAAAACAAATTTTTAAAAGTCTACCACAATTTTCAAACCACCTTGGGACCAAAATTTTCATCACAAAAATTTCTTCATTTTCAGCCATGACTAAACGTAATAGATATAACCGGGGAACACAACCCGCTATACGACAGCAATCACATTGAGCGCGATCTCATAACGTCGGGCGGGCAATTCTTAAGGTTGGCGAATATTTCCCGACATATTTCACGGGGTCACATCACATTGCTGAGATTTGCCCCAACTTAGGCCGTGTCCAACAATGATGTACGAACCTGAAGAAATAAGTATCATTTTAGTTTTGCTCGGGGCAAATAGTAAATAATATAATTGTGCTTTGATTGTCCAGGGGCGATCTGAGGAGAGATGAGATTTCGGGTTCGAATCTGTCAGAGCAAGGGCTATTGTTAGGTTGATATGTAAATAAAATTCAAATAGAAGCACAGAGTCATTCAGTTGCAGTCATTACAGGCAGCCTTTATTGGTCTATTAATAAAAATACAAAACATGGTTTATCGATAATTTTTTTGAGAATAATTTATGTCAAATATAATTTTAACATTGACCTGTTTACAAAACAGACAAATTATATTTTATGAAAATATTTCTATAAATAAATTACTCGTTTCGCATGTCTGGACCCGTCTTTACTTCTCGGTCTTACCCCTCACCGTTTCCCCTAGCTGTCTTATCTCGTGATGTTTCCTCTGAAAGCGTGTGACGCCAACGTTGTGGAATTGCCCCACGCGTTTTATAAGACGACGACAACCGTTTGGTGATAGTTTTGCTTAATTAGATAATAGAGAAGAGTAGTCTTTGATACTTCATCTACTAATGTAAACACGAAAATGTTTGAGGATGGGTGGATGGATGTTTGTTACTCTTTCACACAAAATCTTCTGAAAAGAAGTTGATAAAACTTTGCAGTTGTGCGTTGCAATGTTGCTTTACTTCATCCATCTGTTAAGAACGGAGAGTCCAGACACGCCATGAGCGCTACTTATAAAAATAAATAGGTAAGACGGCAGTTTCATGTAATTTATTTTCACCCCGGCACATCCGCGTTGTGACAAGCAGGAATGCTAATTAGTGGAATTATTCATTTATACATTAACTTATACCGTTATTAATATTAGAAATTAATTACGAAATAGCTACCCGGAGCAATTTACAATATTCAAACGTCGACATTTGCTAGCCTATTTGGTTTAAGACATATTGAACTGGTGGAAAATCAGAGGATACAGGATACAATGTTTTATATTGAGGTATTAAATTTTCCTGCACTATTACTATTGAGTAAATAAAAAACGAAGCTTAGGTAAATCTCATAGATGATAGATGCCCGATGTTTTTGATAGTAGGGTCAGAAATCCTTCATGGAAGGAATGTGCAGGCAAGGCACTAGACTTACAGAGTAAAAAAATCTAGGTCATCTGACTGTGGATATAAAAGGGTTTCCGATATTAGCAGCTTGGTAAGTAAGACACCAATAATCCTCTTGTATTATCATAACTAAAACTAGACATTCACTTAATTTTCTTTCATTATCTTCTTTGAGCACGTCTTTACCATCCGGCTTTGAATATTCGATGGATTTGTAAATTTGGATACGTTTTTGACATATTTTGTATGGAGCTTATGTTAAAAATGAATACAAAATATCGAAAAATTAAAAGATCTAATATTGAATTCAGTGGTTAGTCTCGTGTAAGTGTAATATTAGCCCTTTTCAGAAACCGTCCCAATGCTGGATACAGGAGTCTACTCACTGTGTGAATAGTAACCCAAAGTCCATCACGTGCGAGTTAGCAAATTTCACATATTTGCCGAGAAATTTATGAAGAACTCTTTTGTTTTCTTTTAATACTCACTCAATCATGCACGTTTCTATACGACGTTTTCCTCAAAGTCCGATTTCTGGTCTAGCCCTTTTATATCTCAATATTACAATATATATCTAAATTACCTCTTCGTGTTTCGCGTCCAAGAAGCCGCAATCTTACTAAATTCATGTCATCAAGCACTTATAACTTCTATTTTAATCTGTCTAAGTTGCACCTGCATTCAAATTGCTCTCAAAGTGGTACCAGTTATCTTTATTGGGTGCTATTTCATAATTAATCGTCGGTACTGTTACGTGACTGTGCGTATTTACGATATAATTAATTACAATTATGTAAGACGCCATTTGTAAGTGTTGCGCGAGGTGTCAAAAGTTCCAATCGTTAGTGATAACGCCTGTTTTGGTGTTAGCGGGCTTTTGTCAAGTGGAAATAGCAATTTGTATTAATACCTAATACTTTTTTAAGGGAAAATCTTGTGTGATCTGCAAATTGTTGTTTAGAGTCCGAGTATTTTTTTTGTGTCAATTTTATGTTTGTAAAGTCAGCAGCGACACAGGATTAATTTCAATAGTGGGAGTCTTTTTTTAAATCTTGTGTTAAAGTAAGTTAGTTTACTTGCTTTAATTATTTGTGCGGTAAATGACGATTTGTGAGTTTAGTTTCTTTGTTGATTATAAATCTTCGGCAATCTTTCAGGAACATAAATTATAACTTATGAAATCCTCATACAAAAGTTTACAAGTAAAAGTTAGCTCTAAAATTGCAACCTATTAGAAATAGTATCCAATCTCGGTAGTACGCAATTATGCGAGATTTACCGCGGCCCGTGGGGTTATCGGCAGCAAACATGTGCAGACGTTGGGGCGACGGCGAGCGAGAGACAGCCGACAGCCGTGAAGCGTCGGTGTGACGCGCGACGTCGGGCGAACGCGAACGGCGCGAGTAAATGGCCCGCGCCGCCCTCCCCGTACCACGGCGGCCGGCCGGCGCGCGCTGCCCGCCTCCAAGGATCGTGGACGTTTGAACACCGTACATACTTAGCGTTCCGCGTTTGATTTTTGAAGTTGTGAGATTTTCTTTTTTAAATTTTGGCGCGCTCGTTCCATTTTACGTATGTTTATATGAAGTTGGAGTGTATGTATTGTGGATGTACTTATTGTATATGAAGTTGGAGACGGAGACCTTGTTGATGGTTTTATGTAAATTGTGAAGTACCTACATAACTTAGATACCAATTATTTACCAACTCATTTAATTTACAAAATAAGTTAATCTATCTACTTATTAATATTGATACAATATACAATATAATTGTAAAAACAGAATCTAAAAATATCAAACATATAATTATACTTACCTACTTAACTATTATATTTTTAATTTAAGTAAGTACCTACCTACTTTAAAAAAAGTAAAAGAACCCACCATTAAAGATTAACCGTAACTGACCGTAAGTCATTAAAACATATCCCCCAGTTAAAGTGTCTCCCATCTTTGTCTAAATAATACAATATTCATAAGGCTTCAGAATATAAGTAGTTATCATAAAATAATCTAAAAAATAATCCATAAAATATACCTATGTATGACTCATCATAACGTCATAATCATAACATAAAGCGTGATCGCTAAAAGTTACACACAATACAGAAAAACATGGGATACAAAACAAAAACATGTTAGGTTAGAATAACAATATTTAAACAACTCTACAAAAATTCAAATCAAATTGACAAATCGATTCAATTCTATTTCTGCCGCCGCGCCGGCTCACCGTTTCATATCCTTGGCAGCAAGAAATCTAAAATTCAATATCACCAAAGATAGTAAGTACTACAATTGAAATGTGAATGTGACAATAGTTGGCGCGCCGCGTCGTCCCGGGCGGTCGCCGGTCGCCGTAGTACGTACGAGCAGGCGTCCGTCCGCCGGCGGCGGCCACAAATCTTCCGTTTCACTCGTGCCCAGCCTCCGAGCGGTGAGAAGAGGAAACAGCACGCTCCAAAGCACGCGGCTGCGTGATACCGGCTACTCACGAAATAGACCCCCCGCGCGGGGTGCCGGCCCATCGACGTGCTTTTAGTATGCTGCGCGCATGCGAACCGCCCGCACCCTTCTGCGCTCCTAGTACTTACGATACTAAACTCGCGAAATTAAATAACAAATCGCAGCTAAATAAACGAACCGTGCTAAATAGCATGCTGTAAATAAAAGCAAAATGGTCGCTATCTTGGCCAACCCCAAGTGGAGCGAGGATCTCACCATCCAGATGATTATCGAGTACGAGAAGCGCGAATATCTCTGGAACCCGGTGTCGGAGCACTACAAGAACAAGAAAATAAGGGAGCAAGGATACATTGAGATAATAAATGCACTGAGCTTGGTCGACGTCACCGTTAAAGAATTGAAAAATAAAATAAAAAACATACGGTCGTCATACAGCGTCGAGTTGAAGAAGATTCGCGCGGCGAGGAAGGCTGGCGCGCATGCGTACCGGCCGAGCGTCACGTGGTTCGAACACGCAGACAGGTTTCTGCGGGCGATCGTCACTCCGAGCTCGGTGAGTTACTTTTGTTGTTTACGACGCTTGTTTCACTTGTTTACACATGCGCTCTGACGCTAAGGTGGTGTATGTTTGTTTATTAGGTGGACAACAGCTTGCTGGAGATACCGGCGAGCGACGACAGCGATGCAGTGCAAGATTTGAGCGAGCGGAAATCACCGGAAAAGAAGAGTCCGCGAAAGCGTCGCAGCTCGACGCGTTCGTCGACTCCGTACGTGCTCAATACGCCGTCTCCGCGGCCAGGCACCCCATTTGGCTTAAATCAGGGGACGTTCGGGATCCTCCCGCCCGTGACATCCGCGCCTTTCCTCAATCCGCCTGTAGGGATCGCTACACCGTTGACTACCTCACTTGCAACTATCTACCCGGTGCCTACAAAACAAAAGAAGTGTAATTCGGATAGCGGCGATCACGATCTGCCGCAGGATCTGAGTCAACATTCGGAGAATGGGAACGAAAACGAGTTCGAGATGTTTGGGAAATTAATTGCGAGTCAGTTGCGGAAATTGCCGCTTAGTTTGGCTTTAGACACGCAGTTGAAGATACAAACATTGGTGAATGCTGCGCGGATTCAAGCCGTGTACCAGCAGTACAGTTATGCTGGACCCTCCCAGGAAGCTTTGTCTGTACAAGCGTTGTCCAATGGCATTTTGGCCAGCATGGCGACCCAGAGCTCATACGCTTCCCGATCCTTGGGCTTGAGAAATGATTCTCCTGAAGATATGAACAGGGATTTGAAGACAGAGTATTCTTTGGGTTCAGAAGCAGAAGATTAAATTGCAATAGCTACTTCGACACCTGTTTTTGCTCACACATAACCTAAAGTACCTCATAGTTCTCAATTTGGGAATCTTGCTCATAGATTTATACGTCGTATTATAATTGCGTTCGACGCACAATACGGTCACTCCCCGGTGATTTGGGTAAAATATTAATGTCGTTATTTATACGTGTTTTAGATGAGATATTATTGTGATCGATGTGTAGTTTAAAAAATCTAAACTATTTTCGAAAATTAAAAAAAAGAAGAGTAGAATCCTTTTTGTTAACTAGTCATTTCGGTGTGACGTAGATCTCGATGTTTCGGCTGTGTTTTATTTTACGAAAAAAGAACAAAAGTTACCAGTTTACATTTTGTTTTAATATTGTAAGAAGATATTTTGTAATCGTGTCCTCGAATTTTGATGTTGCCAACATTACGAATTTATTTTGATTGTGATAGGTTTAATATAGTAGATATATGTGTTATAATTAATGTGATTGAAATAGATAGACGACATGAGATTCGTGTCCTTTGGCAAAATTACCCAACAAAATCAAAATTGGCAAATTGAAATCCTGTTTAAGTATTTCGGATCACTGTTGATATCACTCGGGTAACTTGGCATTGGGCATGAATTTTATAAACCCTAAATTAGTGAAATGCATGCTAATAATACGGAATAAAATACCTCAAAATAGTGACAGTACCTCATAGTACGGTTTATAATTTGGAATATTATATATTTGTTGTTCTATGTGCCACAATTAGATTGTAAACAGAATGTGATTTATTGACAAAATAAATATTTTATAAATGTCATAACAATTGCGTTTTTTATTCATGCATACAAAATACAGCTCCAGTACATTTCCTCGATATCACGCCTACGTTTCCATACTATCTTTAGGATACGCCTGCCTCAGGACAAACCTAACAAACGGAGAGACTTTTGATTGTTCCCTTTGTGTTATCTATCGTCTCTTTCACGGCTTCTTCGCTTCACTTCGAGGCAGTTTGATTCGATTCAATGTCACTTTTTACTTTCAGTCATAATTTCTCAGTTTGATTTGATTCCATGTAACCTTTTTACGTTCAGCTATAATTTCTCCATAGTACATCTAGGCCCCTGCTTTGAATTATTTCAACTTGTCGCTTGAATCCCTAGCGCTTTGACTAGCAATAGTTACTGACTAGGCTGACTTTTCACATTTGAGGTTCAAATCATAAGCTACGCATAGGTGTGACTTATTTTAAGGCTAGTGGCTGGCTGGCTGATGGCTCATCAGTAACTAGCAAAAATAAATTAAAAAAATACAAGTATCTTTATAGAAATTGGTAATAAATAACAAAACCAAGTGATTTAATTTAATGGAACCTACTTAATAATAGGTTCCGTTGGTAAGACTACTCAACTCTATTTAGTTAAGTTTAATGGATGTGTTGCTGGAAAGAAGTAGATGGAATGTCACCAATTATTCGCAAGCATTATAAGTATTTGCTTGCGAATAATTTTACTGGTGACATGGACTGGGTAGGTATAATCGTGCAGTTAGTTTGGTTAGATGTTAACATTGCTGGCAAATTCAAATAATAAAATTAAACGTGCAGTTATTCACCAAATTAATGAGCTTGACGCCATTCAAAATGCGAAGGCGTCTGCGAAGCGACGGAACCGTGCTGTTTGACAGCTCGCGCCATTTGACAGCCGCAGATGGCGCGAAACGGTGAACAGTGATGCGACATAATTATACATTGAACGAACATATTGGGGAGAAACGGAATTTTGGCCCTCTACGTAAGAATGTGCTGGGCAATTTAATTTTAGAATGTAGGACTGTGTAGAAATTCGAACTTGATATCTGATTTTTTTTGTCTGGATTTATTTTACTGAGAGACTGCCTCCGTGGTCCAGTGGATAGCGTATGCGACTGCTGATCGGAGGTCCCGGGTTCGATTCCCGGGTCGGGCGAAATGTGGGTGTAATATTTACACGTCTGCATACCCCTTCGGGGATCTAGGCGTGAGACTATAAATAAGATTTATTTTACACTCTGCAAGAATATCATAGCCCGCTGCCTACACTCAGATTATAGAATCTACATCATTAGGTATAGAGTCTATCTAGGTATAATCTTTACGAGCTTAACAGATAAACATTGCACTGAGCTAGCTTTTTATCTTAGTTGAAAAAATAGCTCAACAAAATCCAAACAGTAGTTCCAAAGAATAATTCCGTGTTTACTCGCGTTAGTCACTCCGATAAGACCGTAATTTGCCGAGAAACTTTTCTATCACAATTTCGATACCGAATCAGAGGCGAGTGGAGTCGACTCACAGATTGCAGTCGCGTCTCGGGCCATTACCGTTTATTATTATTCGTCGCGATCAACGCCTCGCCGCGTGTGAGAGAATTATTATGATAATACACTGCAGCCACCGTAGATCTGCCTTTATTCATGGGGGGATAAAATGTGTGACGGTTGTGAGGAAATATTACTACGAATATTGGAGTAGTCAAGTTTAATGTGTTTAGTGAATATGAAGTTTTTGCTGCTTGATAGTGAGATGCTGCCTTTTTATGCATTTCGGCAATGATTTTTTGTACTAAATTGAGTTATTTCGTTCGGATACCAACGCTGGTAATTATTTCATTTCATGTAAAAATTTAATTATTATCTATTCCGAACGGATACTTCTATTTAACCATTGCACAAAGCGACTGTGATCTGACCACCGCAACGCAAAGGAATAGCAACGTTCTATGGAATAAACCTGTGTCAGTATATTCAAAGGTGGTGGGTCTTAATAACGACTGTCGAGATCCTCATGACAGCTGAGACAGTCCAAGGGCAAGCGATATAACTAACGGTCAGTGGTGTGCGCCCTGGATTTGAACTCGGTACCCTCTACATGGCAGGCTGTTGGTATTGCCACCAGGCGGCCCTGCCTCTAGTTTGGTTATAAGTATCGATCTATGTATAAGCTATAAATAAACTGTTTTATTTTCACTTTTTTTATTTTTTATTATAGACTCACACCTGTATCCCCGAAGGGGTAGGCAGAGGTGTAATATTACACCCACATTTCGCCATGAATTTTTAGGTCCCACGTAATAGGGGGCGAGCCTATTGCCGTACTGGGCACATTCACAAATATTTTATTTTCACTATAATACTTGGAATAAAACAATTATTACCACTTAAATACTGATACACAAACTGAAATTATTATGTAAATCAGGTTAACAAAATGATGCAATGCATTCCGATCATCGATTTTTGCACTATAAACTAGTCTGGGCTAACATTATAATAACTAAAATAAATAAGTAGTATAATTTCATACTAGTATGACAAGGGCGTTATTAATTCAAAATGCAACTTATTTCTAGACGACCTAGAGTTTATTATACACTTAGTTCGGTACTTAGATGTATACCATATCGTTGGTAGTACCTATTTCGGTATAGTGTACAATATTGACACATTGGATGTTCGCATGATCGCCTGCGACCCCACTGACGCGCCGGCTACTTGTTTGATCGAGGCAGGTTCGATATCCGGTCAGGGCAAATGTTTGGTGCGTCTGCAAATATTTGACACGAAATGCCGCACGCCGACCTCTATATTGACGACTGTATATTTCTTATTGTGACTTTGTGTCTTGTTGGAATGTTCAATAAACCTATCTGTTGAAAAAAATAAATTAACTCTAACCATTCTCTTGTCAATTCATCATCACCATAAGCACTGTATATAAACTGTGCCATTGCTGGGCACTAGCTTCTTCTCACTATGGGACGACAATCATGTTAAAGAAAGTTCGTGATAACGGGATAAAGGGCTTGGCATACCTAGCGCTAGTGATCGCCTTTTCACAATATTTAAGCGATTCCCGCGTATAACATAAAATATTTTCAGAATTCTTAGAATGATAATCCGGCAGGCGTGGCGTAGGTACATCCATTTCACACTACGCCTATAAGTTTTCAGACTAGCATGTCACTATGACTAGACTATTTATCCTCGTAAGACCCAGCGACCTCATGTGATGACATAAACGAAGTAGTGCTTACAGCCCAGGCCTTTTTATGTCAATCTGAAATTCCCACCCAATGACCTCATCCGATGACATATTCATTTTACGAACATATTTCAAAATTTGCGGGGTTAGGCTTCTTTGTTTTTCTTGCACGTCATTGGCTATTAGATGCTCGTAGCAGATTTAGCGGTTGAATCAATGAACCAATAACGAGTCAGATAATTTTCACTCAGAGTTAACCATCATGGTGGGTCGACGCAATCAAGGTAACTTTAATTGCTCATTATCGTATGAATCTCTTTACTGATTGTTAATATACAGTGTGTTTCATAACCCCCTGTCTGATCCCGAAACCACATATTACTGACTTGTAAGGCATACTAGGAAAAATAATTTAAAAAAATCTATGTCTTCATAAAACCTCACAATTTATTTCCTTAGTATAGTATTAAAGAGAAACATTACCCCGAAATTAGGGAAAATTCCTTAAACTAGCAACACTCCACTCAGCGGCGGTATCCTTTATGATTCTAATAAAAAGCCGCTCGACACAATACCGAAACGCGGTAGAGATGTTTACGTTCGATAGCAGCTAATATCGATTTAATAAATTTTAACATGAAATGTGACACAACATTCATTTTTCAAAGAATTATTACATTAATGATATTACGATATCGACACATAACGTAAACAAGACATAAATAATACTTTTGTGTTACAGAACTTAGTCGATCATAGACAAAAGAATATGATCTACTAATTTCGGTAACCTAAATCAAATAAAAAAGTTACATCATTTTTATGTTATAACAATAATTTAAAAAGAAACAACAATTTTGCGTTGGATACGTGTCCACCTCGTACGGGGACAATAATAACATATCGATAAAAACAGAACTCCAATAAATATCATTGGTTACATCCCTAGCTGGCTAGTTTTAACGACTTCAATTTACCTACTGATCACTCAGTCTTGCCCTAGGATTAGTTTCGTTCGGACTTCCGGAATAACTTACGTTGTGAAATGGTTACGTCGTCGATCGTATTCAAACTCTGAATACTTTAACATTTCGATGTGTTTAGGTAGGAGTGAATGCAATTGATGCAGGTGCACGTAGTGATAAGGAGGAACAGTTCGCTGGACCACCAGGTCTGCCAGTGCCTTTGGAGCGCGTTGTTCAACGGCTTCACCACCTCGTGAACTACAGTGTGCTAGTTAGTGTGCTTTCAAATAAGTACCTTTGATGAAAAGGTACCGTAAGTGTCTTAACCTTTACGGTCGACATGTGGAGCATGATCGTCGTTCGCAGCTTACAAGTTGATGTTTTTCGGAATTAAAGGAAACCTGCCTAAGTAAGTTTTAAAAAATTGGTAAATACCGTAAATACTGCAGCGCTCATAGCGTGACTAAGCTTTTGGATCGTAATAGTTTGGCAAAGTTAAGCAATGGTTGCACAGTTCATCGGTTGGATGGGTGCCCACGTACTCAGAAGGCACGTAAAACTGAATCTAAGAATCGTAAGGCCATGTCGTGGGCCTTCGGGTGATCTGAAATGTCTGAATACACGGACACCAAAGTTGGCTACGCACTCTTACGAAACAAACAAACAACGTAAACAATACCTTCCGTTTTACCTAATAATGCAATGAACCAGCTGTTGCAACAAACTCATAAATAAAATGGGTATACCTACCTAACTAAAATGATGGCACGTGTAAAGTTGATGTTCGGCTTTTGTCAAAGGATTAGGTAACTAGACGCGGCCGCCAGCGGCGGTCGATGCACTCAACGACCTTTTATGAACTTTAGGTAGATACCTAGTTATTACGATTTATGATTCTTCAGTGTTGCCATGGGTAATCTGATATGATATTATTTAAAGTTAATTAAATTTACCAGGGAAAATTTTATCTCGAATTTCCGGGAATTAATGACAAATCCCTCATCATTTTACTCTACCCTACAACCCCTTCATCGATCGGACGGGGGGTTCTGAAACACCCTGTTTAACTTTTATTAGAAAGATAAGATGTTATCATGCTAGTAACAAATAATATTCGATCATAAACACCGTTTACTAGGAAGACATTTTTCATTAAATTTTTATGTGATCATCTGATCACAATGAATTTTACTTCTGATTTTAGTCCAGTTTTGATTGTCATCAACTGATCACATTAGAACCTAATTCACTAAATATTTTTGTTTTATATTGCGTATAGTAATTCTTTATTCAACTTTTTTCAGCCCTTCAATAGAACATTATCATAGACCAGTGGTTCCCAAAGTTGTATGAGCGACCCATCAAACAAAAAAATCAATATTGTGACCCACATCTTAGCTGGCTTAGTCTTACAAAAAAGGGGATCTTGTTATATTGCTCAGATTCTCTTGTGGCAAATAGCGCACTAATTAACGCTGTAGTATTTATCCAAATTAGAATTGGCATCGCCGCATATAGAACCTATTCAATATTTGTTCGCGACCCACCAGTGAAATACTGTCATAGACTTTTTATCTCAGTCTGATTGCAAGGACTACTTTCCCAGCGATGAAGACCTGGGCGATCCTGGTTTCACACAGGTGAATCTGAATCAGAATCGGTCTTCAGCTTTCCCCTTCTAGTCCCTGCCCGCTGCCTTCCGAATATCTTCGCCGCACCTGGCTACAAGGCGTCCTTCGCTGGCCGAGACGCGGTCGCCACTCAACAACCTTTTCTCCAGCCAGATTGCTCCAGCCGCCGTCTGTTCTGTGGCGTGTAATAACATGATCTATCCACTGGCATTACAGCTTACTTATTCGCTGAGCTAAGTCGGTTACTTTAGTTCTCTCTCGGATTCGATCTCTAAGATAAACTACAAGCATAGCTCTTTCCATAGCTCGCTGAGCAACCTAATTTTTTAACAAGAAGTACAGTGAGTGGCCTCGTATTGGCCCTGTACGTCAATACGGGTAGAACTCACTGATGACTCGTTGCCGATACCTCAAAGCTTGAAGACTTTTGTCTTGAGTATAGGCGACGAGAAGACCCGACGAAGTTTTCTAAATGCCAAAGCCCAGCCGTATCCGCCTCTTAACTTCCTTATCGAAGTTGTTTCTACCTAATTGGATGATCTGTAGGTAGGTATGTAGGAAGCTAGGTAAATATATTCGGTAACAGCCTCGATGGAGGTTCCATTTACGGCGCCTGGTTTCGGTTCAACATGCTCGTTAATCATAATTTTTGTCTTTTCCGCTTTCCGCTGAGACAAGGTAGCCAGATTTTCCATCATTTGTTGTAATTCCTGCAACGTTTCTGCCATGATTACGATGTCGTCTACGAATCGTAGGTGGGAGATGTGTTTGCCGTTTATATTGATGCCGTTATCTTTCCAGTCCAGCATCCTGAACATATCCTCCAGCGCGTTGGTAAACAGTTTCGGTGATTTGACATAGTTCTGTGCCTTATAAAGACATCTTGTCACTTCTATGTATCGCCATTCGACTTGACGTCGTTGCAAAGTATCCAGGATAGACCAGATGAGTTTACAATTATAATAAAGACTGATTTGAGATATAATTTAATGTTTCTTTTGAATATCATTCCTCAGAGTAGTACACTAACACAGACCCAATGTGATTACATGATCACATAAATAGTACAAGATATTTTGCAGCTATAACCCAATGTGATCACATGAGAACAAAAAATACTGTGTTTTCTTTGCAGGAACCTATGCCTTATCCTATATTCTAAGTGAAAAAAATACCCCATGTGCTTCTTTTCACTTTATCTTCACTTTTTACAAAATTGTTGTTCTGGGCTGCAGCTGCTTTGGGGATTATGTCATTACATAAGGACAATGGGTGGTAATAAGTTACAAAGGTTTTTTCGCTTGGGCCTTACGAGGTTATAGTTTTGTTTAGTAGCAAAAGTCCTACACCTACTGCAGCTAATACCTACATGACTGTCCTTAATAGGGCAGTATTGGAAACTGCTCACTGTAGGTGTCTCATCGCATTAAGTAGGTATACATTAAAACTCTAAAGAGAAAGATCTCTGCTCATTGAACTTATGTCTCCGTTTAGCCGTTTACGCCTACTAAACGTCCGAATTTTTCCTAATAAATGGTAAACACGTAATTGAAAGTCAAATAATATTTCATTTTTATGGTCTCAAAAAGAAGAAGCTAGGTATGTAGGTAAAATTTGTATTAAATCAGATTGATGGATAGGGCTAGTCCACTAAGTAGGATGTGTCTCTCAGACAATCGTTTTTAAAATCGCCCTGATTCGGGCCTGTATTATCCTTAACACAGCCGTTGCTTAAAAACCAAAACCCGAAGTTACTCGGGTAGGTTTAAACCCCGTCATCGGCAGTGAAAACCGCAAGCTCCCGCATCCGGCACAAGTTGCGAACTCAACTGACATTATATTCGGACATTACAAATCCGTTCACGTGACTTTTCGCCTCTAAACAAATCCGATTATATTCCCCGAAGTTTCGACAAGCGGGTCCCACACTAGTGTGCGAGAGCGAGATATACGTGCGAGTGAGACGGCGACAGTGGGTCTCGGTACGGGCCGGGCGGACGCGCGGACGGTAGCTCCGTAGCTCGTGCTGACCGCGAACGTGTAGGGGAGGTCAAGCGTTTTGATACTTGACATTTTTTTTCTGAATAATGTATCGGGACTTTTTACTTAGCCATGGTATATCGCTATCCTTTTGGGTTGCGGGGATCAAACGGCAGTCGCGCTATAGAAAAGCTGAATATTCTAGAACTAGAAAAACCCAATGCTGGCTGGGGTAAAGTTTTAAACCGGACAGAACGGCTAGTCAACTTTATAAGTTAAAGAATGGTCTAAATGTTTCTTACTGTATATTTATTTTTAATATTCTTTAGTAATTACGAATAATAATTATATTTTCTTACGAGATAATTTTGTAACCGGAAATCGGCCTTTCATCTCAATCTCAGTTTAATCAGTATAGTATCAATCTCAGTTTAATCAGTATAGTATGTAGGCGCAGGTACAAGAATCTCGTTACTGAATAAGTAATTACGAAATCAAGTTATTTATATTTAAATCTTAATTTTTGCAGCAGAAAAGGTTCTACTGGGTTTGGTATTTTCTGTCTAAAATCTAAGTTGTTATACGGATGTATTAAATGGTTCGTGTTTAATGTGAGGTCGATTGGTATTAAGTACCTTTATAATAGAATAATGTTTTAGACCTGCCATGTAACTTTGGAGTCTAGACTTTTTATGTGATCGGACTTCTTCTCTATTTTAGAGTACAATTAAATATTACCAGACTTCGCCCGCGGCTCTGCCTGCGTGAATTATTTACGTAAATTTCACTCAAGTATTATCAACTATTAGCGAAAACCGTATAAAAATCCGATTAGTACTTTGTGAGTTTATGGCGTTCGTATATGCACACAGGACGCGGCGGTGACTTCATTTTCCAATATGTAATGATGTTTACTGATAAATTAGTCATTTTCTTAGACTGAGATTACCTGCGCTGGTAAATAAATCAACCAAGTTAGGTAAGTACCTCTATCGTATAGAAGAGCGCTTCCAATCAACTTAAACTGCCTGCGGTGAATAGTTTCCGGATTCTTTAAAGAGGTGGTGTGGGCAGATGACATTTAATCTTTGTCAAGAACCGACTCACCTATTCACTTTTTGGCAGCAAACTCGCAGTCTTGCAAGCAATCTCCGGTAATGGCTTGCAACGTACGGAGCTTGATACAGGAAAAAACTATTTTTATTCAGTGTACTTATAAAAGTGTTAATTATAGCACGCAACACTTAAGTACACAAGACGTAGGGCAAGCGGCTAACACGTGCTCCACAAATCACTCCCCTTCTTTTCTTCACGACTTATACTAGTTTACATCGGGCTCTTTATAATAATTGTCGATGCGCGGTCGGCGGCCGCGATAAGGGATTACGCTCTCCCTCTTCAGGGAGGCAGGGGACTATCCCCACCCCCTTTTTGCCCTGCTGGCTTTTTTCCCGCGTACTTGCACTTTGCCACAGAAAGCGGAGTGAATATTGAATTATGAATTAAGATATGAAGCTAGTTCTGTTTAAGAAGGCGGTTTAACGTCGGTCGCGGATGCTGCGGCGGAAGACTCGCTTACAAAGTTTCTTGTTATGATACTTTGCGTAACACGTTACTCCAGATAAAGTGTTTTATACTTGAAGCTTTAAACTTAAACGATTGTTACCTACGTTTCAGGAAGGCTTTTTACGCACGACGTTCCCACCATATATTTATATCTTTAATACAAGTTAGTTGGACCAATAGCAATAATGATAATAAATTGCGCTTTGAATCGTTTTGAATATCTGAACCGTATTGAATCTCTAGTTCAGTGATACTATGCGCCATGCAGTGATAATATTTTCTAAGACCTATGTCAATAGCTTAAAAATATAGCGTAACATATCTTTTCTTATATCTTATACTAATATATAAAGCTGAAGAGTTTGTTTGTTTGTTTGATTGAACGCGCTAATCTCGGGATCTACTGGTCCGATTTGAAAAATTCTTTCAGAGTTAGATAGGTCATTTATCGAGGAAGGCTATAGGCTATAACATCACGCTATGAGCGACGGGAGCAGAACAGAAGCCTAAAATAACGCGGGTGTAACCGTGGGCTCATCTAGGTAATATATAAAGCTGAAAAGTTTGTTTGTTTGGTTGAACACGCTAATCTCCGGAACTTCTGGTCTGATTTGAAATTTTTTTTCAATGTTACATAGCTTATTTATTGAGGAAGGCTATAGGCTATATATTATCACGCTATGACCAATAGAAGCGGAGCAGTACTGAAAAGTGTTGAAAAAACTGGGGGAATTTTATTTTCAACTTCCACGCGAACGGAGTCGCACGCGACAGCTAGTTATGTATATAGGAAATAAACGGATGTCACAAACACCTTTTACACCTTTGCTGTTTGATAATAAAAATATTTATTGAACAGCTGTTGTTGCTATTCGTGTTATGTTTATTGCTGTGAATTACACCACACGTAGGCAAGGACGAAATATCAAACCAAAATTCGTGTAGTCAATCCTTTCTAGATACATTTTCTGGGCCAATGTTCACACTCGTGCAATATTAAACGCAGCCAGAGGATTCGATAGATAAAAATCCTGTGCGGTTGACCCTTCAATAGTTTAAATATTCCATGAGCCGACAAACTTTGCCATTGTTTTGTACGGTACGGATATTCTTAAGAAAAGTTTCAAGAGTTCGTGACGGGGATTACATTTTTCGGATTAAGGTCTTGCTCTTGACACCCTCCGCCATATTGCAAGATACGCCCTGGAGCCGACAAACTCTGCTCTCAACTTAAATCACTCAGGTCTTATTTATTGCTATATTTTCGTGTTCGAGCGTAATCTTTCATACTGTCAAAGTATCCAAATTTTGTCACAGCCGGCAGCCATTACGTAAATTTGGTAATATTTTGTTGTAGCCTAAAGTGAGATTCTTCAAGATCTACTTCAACGGTTAAGTGAGCAATCTGCAACCTAATTTCATACAACCTAATTTCATAAAACCGAGTAAATATAGAAGCCCGAGGCGTTGACGACAAAGCGCTGTAACTACTCGCAAAAACATAAATCGCCGGCTCGGTCCGTATTCAGCACACCCACTCGCCAATAAAGTAGCGATTCCTCATCAGGCAGCCCTGCGGAGCGAGCGATAGAGCCATAACGAAACACAAAGCGAAGCGGCGCCCGGACAGAAACCAGTCCTGGCAAATTAAATATGTAGGAGGCGAGCTCGCACCCACGCTGACGGCCAGGGCCATGCCGCCGCGCCTGCGACGCGTTTTTAATTTGTGCACGTTTATTACTTATTTATGAGACGAAACTTCTTTTTGAAATGTAATTTCGTTACGTATGTTTGTTACTGCGAGCTGCGACCGCCGGCCGGTTTGCGTTTCTTGGAAATTACACTGAACTTAAAATAACGTTATTTTTTGTATTTTTAACTACCGCAACGTAAACCAAAACAGCCTTGTTACTTGACTTATTTGTTATGCTTCAGAGTTTAGACAACACCTTAACCATACTTACTACTTTTTACTAGTCAAAAAGAACTACAACGAAAACTATTACTACAATAATAAAAGTAAAAAGAAATTGTATCGATTCTTATTGCCTTTAGACGTTCATCACAATATAATGTACGAGATATATTATATCTCGTACATCATGTTAATTTTCTATAAAATTCCAACCGGCATTATATTCGGTCCGCGGCACAGCCCTAGGCACAAAGCGTTCGCCGAGCGCGGCGTCATTAGAGCCGGCGTTAGCGACCCGCGCCGCCAGCCAGACATTTTTTATGCAGCCCACTACGCGCCGACGACCGACGGTTTTCGACACGAACAAACGCTGATGTAGATGTGCACCGCTTAAATTATTGCTCCTAACCGCCTTTGTGCCGTGAGTTTTAGCTCGTAGTTTTACTACGGAATTCAATATTCGATCTATAGATAGATCTGTAGATTTTAGATTCGTTTTTGACATAAGCTCCATACAAATTATGTCAAACACGAATCTCGAATCTCAAAATCCATGTACCTATGGATCGAATATTGAAAATGGCCGTTAGTGATCCAAACCATTAGATTTTAGTTTATTCATAGTGCTGGTGGTTAATATGATTAAGAAATGATTTAGTTTTCCTGGAAGCAGGCGGCAAGTTATAGTTGTATTTAGCTTTCATTTAATAACAAACCGTCCGCGGCTAAAGCCTTTACTGCTACCAAATGTGTCTTGCCAGAAATCTCAATGACACCCTGGAATTTACTACATCGCCAACGAGGCAATCTGAGCGTCTGAGAGGTATGCGCCGCAGTCGTTATTCAACATGGTACGTTACAGAAATGGTAGTTATGTAGGTTATGTTGGAGGTTGGCAGGCACACATTCTTTATGCAGGCGACCACGTCGCCCGAGGAGCAACGGTTCTCAAGTCTCGACACGAGAACACGGCTCATGTAGATATCAGTTTAAATCACAGCAAGACCTCCTTCGAAAGCCCCAAGGCCGATGGTATGTCTACCCCAAATTTAAACGAATAAGTTTTTGATTACAGATACGATTTCTATTAGCGTGTAAGCGAAATGTTTATGTTTTTGTCTCTTATAAACAAACATGGTGTTTTGAATATATTGCAAGAAAATTGTTCGATGCACTAGATGTAGTAGCTCTAAAACACCAGAACTTTTGACTCTTAAACTGTTCTTCCAATTTAAATATGTATGTAATGCGAACAGCAAATTGCGACGGAAACCAAAATTAGCGCCGATGTCTCAAATATACTGCCTTATTAAGAGCCGTGAAAGCGTATTTGGTACGCAAGTTCCTATGGCTTCACATTATATTGTGCGTCGTATGTTTTGTTGCCACTGGGAATGAGTGTACAATCACACAACAAAGACTGTTTTTAAAAAGCGAGGCTCTATAATTACGTTTTAAAGTCGCGGTATTCTGACACTGGCTTAACGTCAATATTGTTTGTATTTTATAACTACAATAGTGACTGGGGAATTTAAAAGATCATGCTCGTTTTGAGCACTTCGTTATCAACTTGCAAGTCACTAAATTTTTACTTGGTTTTATCCCGTAAATTATGCACTTATGCGTAGGTAGCGTGTAAGCGTACCAGTGAATTAAATTAGCCAGACCGTAAAGCCAGACAAGATAATATAGTGATGAAGTATACTGGTAATATACTTAGTAATTGCGTTTTCTTTCTTCTAGTATGGTCTTCTCCTGTGATTTTACTTAGTGGATGAAATTGGCAAGTTTGTCTGAAAATGGCTTTTACAAAATCCTCCCGCATTCCAAGAATGTTCTTGAATAAAGCGATCTGGCACACTTGTCATAGATCTAGAACAGAATACACGTGCTAATGCCTGCCAATGATGAAGTTGCAGAAATACAGGCTCCACTGAGCGGTTAAGAGGTTAGAGAACAATACATATTCGCCACCTTGAGCGCTAATGATGGAATACATTAGTAAGTCATAATGCGAGACGTGACTCATTAGCGAGATGGGTGGTCTAATGCTTCACAACTCGAATAGATAGTACAGCCTGGTCATGTATGAGCAATACGCAGATGAATATCGTTGCTAGGTGAAAAATTGTGTGCGCCTCCTTGATGTACAAAAAAATTATGTTACATATGGTAATTTAACCATTTTATACTGTTCCTATTGCCATACATGTTTAACTAATAAAGCAAATAGTTAAACAAACATTGGGAAGGAAGCTGTACAAAAATCCAAGGATCTTGATTTGTGGCACGTGAAGTTATTTAAGATCCCAACATCTAAAAACAGAAGAATATTATCTTCGCTGACTCTCCAGTAATCTTAGTGAGTCCAGAAGCCGACAAGCATTGTAAAGCGCAAGCCATATGTACTTACCAATCGAGCGGTTTCCTTTATTTAACTCACACTCTCCATATAGAGCTCTCTATAGCGAATACAGTGCGTGTTTTTAGTATTCAAGTAATACTTGCAGGCGTAAGTTATGGTGTTGCGTGGCGCTTGTGGCCTAAAAAAACAAAGAGTGTCCCACACCCCACGTCGCCGTCGGTCGGGCCGGTGGGTGCGGCACCACAGAGCCACTCGTGCCGGCCGCAAGCTTCGCTGTACGTTGCCATGCTACCCACGTACTCTGTACGGAACATGCATTTCACGCTTTCAAGAATTGTATTATTCTAAATGGTTTAAAACGATGTCCTTTCTTCGGTGCACTAATCTATGTTTAATATTTTATTTAAAAAAATATATTTGCATAGAATTTGTGTCTTGTTGTATTTATTTAATACTCGTTATATTACACGCACTTGGATGTAAAACATAAAAGCTTTCTTTCTGTCTTTTTGTAAGTAATCGAAGCTCTGATTTTATCGCTTTGATGGAGATCTTTGCATAACTGGTATGACTTGAAACATCGTAGTACATTTCACTCGTAGTTTTTAATAACGTCTATCCCATTCTCTCCTTTATAATAACATACGCATCTGTTCGAGATTGATTAAATGTATAACAAACATGCTTAGATAATTATTTATTTTCAAGTCTAGCTACTTTAACAGAATCAGAACTTATCATCAATATGACCCAAATTTCAGCTAATGAATAATGACGAACTAATAAACACATTTATCACAGAGCGCACACGTAGGTACCGAGGTGTCATAAATCAAAGAAGCATCAAGCCGAAGCGGGCGGCGTACACGGCAGCCCATTAAACCGGCTCGGTGACAAGGTGACGTGCCCGCCGCGGGGGCGCGATAACGCGGCCCGTATCCTGTGTCGTGCGAACTAGGGCTGTCTTATGCCACTTTCCTTTCCTTACCATTTTTGTCGGCCCGAGGAAACAGTTTTACTGTTATGTTTTATATCAGGCGGTATCCCCAAATATCTTGTTATTATATTAATCCTTAATGATTATATTAAACATTGTAGTTGCCTACGCGTAACACGTCATTAAAATATATCAAAACATAATTCTAGTTAATTAGGTATTCTGAAAATTCAACAATCGTTATAATTCTGTATTGTATTGTTCCTGTCGTGTTAGTTTACGATCAAGATTCCTGGTGTAGAATATTATGGGTGGTAAATTTCAGCAATATCTGGATAAGCTTTATCGTGTTCGCAACCCTAGCCTTGATGCTCGCCCGCCTGCCTCGTTCAATATTTGAGTATCTATACATGTTATGGAAGCCTGGTACTTTCGGTGGATTACCGCACGGCTGGCTACGCTCCTTTATTGTATCTGCGTTTTATATCAACCGTACATTATTATACATCATACGTGTTTATTATACCTGATTATACCTATAATAAAGTCGCAGGGCATATTATATAGGCAAAGGCAGTATATAAACAACAAAAAATCTATAATTCGTATATCCTGTTACTCCTTCTTCTACAGTCCATAGTCTACTGATTTACTTATATGCATTCAATTTTTCATAACGATGCAGACAATAATCCAATTACAAAATGAGCAATATTATGGGCAAAATTCAACGAAATTAAAATGCCCAACAGGAAAATACCCCATTTTGGGCATGTGCTAAAAAGTTTATAGTTACAACTAGCCCCTAGCTAGTTTGCAAACTGTTACAGTACCTACAGGGGCGGGTAATATGCTGGCTCGTTTGATTTTTAAGTTCGCGTGCTAGATTTGAAGCGTAGTTAGGGAACTAGAATGTTTTAATAATGACCTGCTCGACTTCGTAGCACTTCGTTGACGTGAGATACATAAATTATGGTTTGTTGTTTCTGAACGTTTGCTGTACTGGACGTAACGTGGTTTTGAAATTGGAAAAGTAGTTTTTATTTTTATATCGATGGCGGCGATAAAAGACAGTTTGAAGTAATTATTATTACTCACATACTAGCTTTTAAGTATTTTGTTGCATTACAAAAATAACGGTGCTATAAGTTTAACTTTTTTGTGGGTCCGTGTGTTTATCTGTAGCATCGTAAATCGTAACTCATAAACGAATGGGCCGATTATGATGCGGCTTTTGTTTGAAATCTGTCGTGACCGAGATAGTTCTTAGTTACAATTTTATATTATATCTACATAACGAACTGTTTTTAATAAAATATATTCACGCCGAATATAAAAACAATTCATCAGTCAAATCCGCAATATCTAAATTCACAAGAGTTACGGGCCGACGCCACGGTACTGACAAAAGTTAGAATATCTCTGAATTCTGACCTTTGGCTTGCTACCGGTAACATTACTCTAGACAAATATTAATATTTATATAAGGGAACTAGGCTACTTAGTTAACGGTCACTTTGTAAACATGCTACAACTTATTTGCGATGGTTGTTACTATAATATTTATAGCTATGCAAAGTTACATCTCTTACGTTAATTTAAGCAAAGATATATTTCCGTACTCATTAGACTTTTACTGTTCAAATTTTTTTAAAAAGCTTAGTAATTGTAAGTTGAATAGTTTAAACGCTGTGCCTGAACGTATTGTGTAAGACTTTGCGTTAAATTATTGTGTAAACAAGTGATGATTGGGGCCCGGGGAACAATAGGGTTACATGACAAAGACACTAAGTTTATCGTCATATTTATCATAGTACATTTACTGGTCCGTGTGGTGACGGATTAAGAATACGAATTGTCACCACCCCATATCATCCCATGGGTGTCGTAAGAGCCGACAGAGGGAGCATATTATGCAGAGAACAGCACTGTAAGAGATGGCAAACTTGATACAAACCCTATACCAACCCGCTTGGCCAGCGTGGTATAGTAGGCCAATTCCTCCTTGCAAAGGAGAGGCCTAGTCCAGTAGTGGACTATTAAAGGCTGATGATGATGACATTTACTTCCAGTTGCACTGCTGGCTAATAGGTTGCTGACAACGAATTGGCTTTTACAAATTCCATTCATTTCTTTTCATTGTTGCCTATCAAAATCACTCTATGCCGCCTGATCCTAAGCAGTCATGTAGTCCCATAGTAAAGGTCAGCAGACCAATATCATATCAATAATAATGACATGGTCGCCTTCACCTTAATGGCCGAGCCTAGAGAATCGTTTTTTCCAATGTTGAAAGCAGTAAATTCGCAAATGTATCAAGTATCAAGACTGTTAGTTAATGTAGCGGAGCTATAAAGAGGGCAAGTCGTAGCGGCCCGCGTGAGCGCTGTCGTGTCTCGGCAGACGCGACGCTGGCGCGCAGCCAGCGGCCGACACCGCGCCTCGCCACCTGATATATCAGAAACCATCCAACAAACAAAATATCCATACTAAAACGTTATTAATGCGAATGTGCGTCGACAAACGTGCGGCCTTCTTTCACGACGCAACCATATAATATTATGATAAAAGATTTGTGTATGTAGATAGATAAGAGGCTGGAGAGTGATTTAGGCTTTTTAATCGTAGCGATGACCAACCACGTGGATGAAGCTGCGGACGCAGACAAGTAACGTACAAGCGCCACGGCTAATATAAGCGGACCGGTCATCGCAAATGGTTGCCGTACACTGGCAGACCAGTTTAGCTGGACGTAATTAAGGCAGATATTTTTTGCGCTAAATCGAGCGCTACAAACCGAAGCTGAAGCACCATAAGAATATTGTATTCACATTGTTCTGTGAACAAACATAGAACCGTGTTTGGTAAATCTCATTTATCTGATGTTTGAACTTACGAAATTCAAATACACACCCAACGTATATAAAGAAAATCTTCGAAACAACAATTTGTGGAACACACATAGTTTTATTCCAAACTCAAGTCCACCAGGTACAGTGATAAGAACCACTACCCCAATTGTGCTGTAAAAAATAAAGCTAAGATTTTCTCATGTCCGGAAAGAAAATATAAATACATAAAGTAAATTGCACTTGCAAACTCTCTTCTTTTACCCATTATTGATTATGCAGATGTCAGATATCTAGATCTTGCCAAAACCAGCTAGACAAACTTGAGCGCCTTCAACATCTCTGTATACGATTCATATTTGGACTTCGCAAATATGATCATGTTTCACAATTTCGAACACAGCTCAAGTGGTTACCTATACGACATCGCCGGAATGCTCACATTCTTTTTTACTGCACAATATACTTTTTAACCCTTCAACTCCTTCCTATCTTAAAGGACGATTCGAATTCCTTCATGATACGCATAACCGTTACATATAAGACAGGCTCGGACGGTAACCAGGTTCAAATCCTTAGTTAAGGAGTACTATCTATCATTATGATATTTCTTGTTTCTTCCCGTTCTACTAAGTATATATGTATTAAATATTATTTATGTATGTATATGTATATATGTATGTGTATGTAAATTGTCTTAGTATTATATATCTTTATATGTATTTAAATATAATATATATCTACATACATCTTTACTGGTACGCTTACAACTACCATTTCTATCCTACCAATAATATCTCCATACAAAGGTTGCCTGGTAGAAATCGCTTTTAGCGATAAGGCCGCCCATTGTACTGTATATTACATGTAAATTTCTTTAACATATTTGTAAAAGTGTACAATAAAGTGTATAATAAATAAATAAATAAAGTATAAAGAGTAGTGTGTCGCGGTATAGCGCGCGTGTCACCCGGCCGAGACTGGCGCGCCGCCAAGCGAGCGCTCACCGCCCGACCGCACAGCTCCGCAACTCATCGCACCACTGCACAATGTTCACACGAAATTTACTTTAATGGACGTAATATTTGAACAAAAAGAACATGTTATAAATCTTATTCAAAACATGAAATTCATTAAATAAAGAATATTTTTTTATTCGATACGATAAAATAAATATATCAAGTACCAAGAGTAGTGTGCCGCGGTATAGCGCGCGTGTCCCGGGCCGAGAGTGATCGCGCGTCACTCGGCCGAGACTGGCGCGCCGCCAAGCGAGCGCTCGCCGCCCGACCGCACAGCTCCGCTCCGCGCCGCTCCGCTGCATGATGTTCACACGAAACATTTTAGTGGACGTAATATTTTAACAAACTAAACATGTTATAAATATTATTAAAAATACACGTGTATGTATATATGTAATTAATGTTGAAATTCGTCCACAACGGTAGTAAGGTGTTTATATATGTATGTACCTTTGTAATTAAATAAAGTCAGTTTAGTTCCTTAGGTACTTAAGTTATATGTTGGTAGGTTATCTTCTGCCTGCCCTGTTCCCATATCATTTGAGGTCGTCGCAGAATGTCTTTCTCTTCCATTCTCTTCTATCAGATGTCATCTGAACATTCGCTCCCTTTTCATTCATGTCATCTTTAACACAATCCAACCATCTTTTCCTTGGTCTCCCTCTTGCTTTATGTCCCTTAACTCTCAAATTCATCACTTTTCTAGTCACATGATTTTCATCATATTATGTTGTTAGGTTATAAGTTATAACAAGGAACCTGTTATTAGCGGCTTAAGAAGGTCGGCCACTCTGCCTAATTAGGCCCGATATCTCGTAACTACATCTGTAACTGAAAAGAAGGCAGATATTTGATGCTGATGTTATTATGAATGGGCTGGCTCGCCCGGGGAAGTACTACCCTCCCTCCCACAGAATATAGACGGAGAGAAACAATATCTATGTAGGTATATCGCTACGTTTTGTTTCGGCCCGATGCCCAGGTCTTTCTTCCTCATCCCGCTCCTCCTTCTCCTATTCCTTTATCGCAACGCACTTGTTACTCCTCTTGAATTGCGGGTATCCATGGGCGGCGGTAATTGCTTAACACCAGGCTATAGGTACGTAGGCTCGTTTGCCTTTGCCTCTCACTTACTACTAGGAGTAGGTATAGTAGTCGCTCTTAATTGTTAAACTAAGGCGGTCAAAGATGCAGGAATGTATGAAACGCGGATGATAACCTTAGCAATAGGTACCTATTAATATTTCATATTATTACCCTGTGGTAATAATATATTTTACATCTCTCATGTTCGGTAAGTAGGTTCTTATTACCTCCAAATGGGGCTTGTAGGTGATTAGCGCTCTAGGGTAATAATGTAGCTAGAAAAGCCCTAGGGCGGTAAGTAATTAAAAAAAAATCACTTCTTTCTTTCAAAAAGTTCGCGTACATCTAACCATCATACAGGCAATAGACATCATGCATTCAGCCCAATGACCAAAGAGGTCGCTTTGTTATTCAGCCTTGTCTTCGTGTGAGTAAATAGTCATCAATTTTTAAATATCGGCGAAGCTCAATATCGTTCTTAAAAAAAAAAACATTAAAAAGTTCTTTACTTGATTCTTTTTAATGAAAAAAGGCGGGAATAGAAAACTTTTACTTTAAATATTGTTTGTTTTTGATTTTTCTATAATTACGTGCTAATTAGGAAAAAACATGAGTTGTTCAAGTGAAGCTGCACTCCCGATTCAATGAAAATGGAAGCTGAAGCAGCAATTAATAATATTTTGCCTGAAACTTCTAAAGAGAGATATTTCAAAACTTACGACGATGTTTACGATGTTTTATTCTTGTAATGCCGGTTTTTTTCTACTTACCTCACAATCGAGATGTAAAGCAGAATAGTTAGCTCGGGTGTAAGCACCAATTGCACCCTCGAACTATAGGCGCCCTCGCTGGGCTCGTGCGCCTAAATATCTCGGGCTGCAATTGATACCTTACAGCCCTTGGCTACTAATCTACTATTAAAGAGCATCTAATGTCTATATGCTCTTTAAAATATTTTATTCATCTTAAACACGTGGAAATATAAAAAATGTATACAATGTTATAAATATTGTAAGTATTATATTTTACGTTTATCCTACGTGAGCAGTTAACAATGAAACACACAACAAGTCAACAACTTCATCGATACCGCTCACGCTACAATAAATTTCAAGTGTCAACCCTAGCGACAACTGCACGCGACAAAAAATATCCCGCGTCGCTTCGAGTCAATCTTCAGTCGCGTCCTCGCGTCTCGCGCACGATAAATCTCATATTTATCTGTCGCACAGTACCTCCCGCATTCGATTCCGCCGCGGATATTGCTGCGGCAGAACCGCCTATTATCTCATGCTGCCCTGATACTCGTTGTAAATTTGTAGTGTAAAAAGACGTATCTGCAGCCCAATGTGCTCGGCGCTCGTTGTTTGGGGAAATTAAGTGTGGAGTGCATGTTATTTATATTTTTCTGCCTTGTATTTATTGGAGTGTTATGGAAATTGCCTTTGTGCACTTGAAATTACGCGATATTTTTAGGATTGACGTGCATGAAAACTTCAAAACCTTAGTGGGTTTTACACACATATTTTAATGACTTAGTGCAAGTTTTAGACAGTTTATCATTGATTAGTTAATTACATATTAATGTTTAATATTATGGAAATAAATTTAAGGAGATTTTCTCCACAGATATGAGAATTAGAAGAAATTCTCATATCTGTGATTTTCTCAGACAATGCCAATAATGTAAACTCCTTAAGTAACCCACTGGGAGTTATTAAGTACCTATACATATTGCAATGTTTGCTTCATCAGCTATGATAAGCCTAGTATTTATTGTAATTTTTCAATATAAAAAGACTACGAGGCGCAAGGCCAGGCCAGGCTTTGCAAAAAGTCACAATGCCCTTTGCACGTAATCAAATCAATCAAATAAACAAAGTTTAATAAAAATATACTTACCTATTTAAAATATTGTATAAAAGCTATGTGATTATAAAGTAACGTAAAATGTGTCGCGCGTGCTAATTAATTTGTTGTTAGATTTAGAGGGAAAAGAAGCAAATAACTAAAATTCCGCTGACAACAAAATGTGCTGCAACAAGCAAAGTAACCTCCATTCCGAATGTGTCTGAATTACTAGGAGCGCATGAACAAAGAGAGGTGGCCGGTGCGCGCGGCCTGTGTCGCATTAGCAAGGCGGGTGCCGCGGCACCTACATAATTTAGTTATAATGACGGCGCGCTCGTTACCTCCCGGGCCATTAGGTGTCGACTACCTACGTCGACGTCGCGCGTCGTGTGAATCCACACTGTACATAGCGATATAACTTTAGCGCGCTGCTACATACCTAGTAACTATATGTACGTTGTTATATATTTATATCGCGTATATACTATACATATACATTATGCTTATACGCGTTTTCGATGTGTAGTAGTAGTAGTAGTAAATCTGTAGTCGATTTGTTCTTACCAAGTAATAATTACTAATAACAGCATACGTTATAAAATGATGCCGTGTATTTTTTTTAAATTCAAAATGGATGTTACTCTGTAAAGGTACGACAACAAGATTACAACAATAAACCTTTACGGCACTTCAGAGCAGGCTACTGCGCTCTTATCTCGCCCCCGCAATTTGGTAAGAAAAAAGCTTTCGAAATATCCCGGTCTCCTACAGACGTGCTTAAGTAGACATCTGTCAGATGATCACAATACGACAACCGTGACAAAGTCACGGCTTCTTGTAAAAATTTGCGCAGAGCGGAAGGACGCCGCAATATCTGGTAATACCTACATATTTTGTAGTACCTAAGCCTCGGCCAAAACGGCAATCACCCTTTTGTGAATCCAAAAGTTGGTAACCGGAATAATAATTGTTTGACAGCGGGTGAGTTAAATTGATTGATTTGAACGAGTACACTTTGTTGAATTTTTGTTAACAAATAGGCAGAACAATGTACATGATACAATCACGTTTCACAGTGGCGCATTTTTCGCATAGGTACCTATGCTAAATTTGTTATATGAAATAGTGAAGCACCAGCTGATAAAAATGCATGCATACAAACTCGATTAGGGTTTGACTTAACAAAAAATCAAGTAACCGTATCGATTGTTGAGAACTGGGACATAACAAGTGAGGTGGTACTCCTAAACAGTTTAATAGCCGACATCGCTCCGTGATACCTCCCCTCTGTATTTTTCCGGCCACTTGTTCGGTTCCCCCTGTTCATCCCTCGCTGAACGGACGCTTAACATGACTGTAGTTATATGCTTCTGTTTTTGGGTATATGTATTTAGATATTACCGTCATTTGAAAGATAGCAAGTGAATGGAAACGAGTTATGGTGACATTCTTAGCGAGAGGCTACTTGTCTGTCTCCTCTGATGTGCTGTTGTGTATAAAGATCATTAGGACAAGTAAACGTATACTCTATTTAACGATAAATAAGCTCCGCTCCCATAGCTGACGCTGCGCAAATCAGTGTCTGTGGTAAAATCATAACGTGTATATAATAAATTCAAGCCTTGTAGTTTTGTTAAATAATTAATTATTTTTGTAGTTTAATCGCGAATGGAGGCAGGTATAAAGTTTTATACCCATAAACGAATCAGCAAATCATAAATTAGCAAAGTAATGACATTTTGGCCACATCGATATCGGATTCGAAAAAATAAACCGTTATTCTTTTTAAATGTCCTAGCTCCCTGCCTCGATTCCTGTCTTACGAAATGAAACCTTATCGAGACTTCAGATTCGTTGGTCATGTTGAGTCTGCATCGCATCTGCATCGATAATTCGATAGTAAGAAAACACATTTTAAATTTATTCGAACATAAGGCCGGTCTTCAGAGGTTACAGAGTCACAGGGTTTCTTTTTAAAACTTAAAAATGTTTAATCATAAGCTGGCTTGGTATAAAACTTTTGATGATGACTAGACTTAACATTGCAGTAGATTTTTTTATTCGTATTTCAGAAATAACGCAGTAGTAATGAAATACTTATATTAATATAAGGTGGACATTTCATAACCAATTTTTAGATGCCGTCATCGTTTAGAACGTAATAGACTGTCAGTAACGAGCGGAAGTGTAGATGTGCGATGTTTTTTAAAATTATACGCTTTATGTCTCTGTGGAGGTGGGTAGGCAAGGAAATTATAATGGCGAATTGGCGCGACTTGCGGCGATTTGCCGCCATTTCGTCCGTCAGATTGTAGAAACATTCAAAGGAGGGAAAAAGAGACGAAAGCGTAATTTGGGAAGCGTACTTCGCTAAAAAAGAGACGAAAGCGTAATTTGGGAAGCGTACTTCACTAAAAAAAGAGACGAAAGCGTAATTTGGGAAGCGTACTTCGCTAAAAAAGAGATGAATGCGTAATTTGGGAAGCGTACTTCGCTAAAAAAGAGACGAAAGCGTAATTTGGGAAGCGTACTTCGCTAAAAAAGAGACGAAAGCATAATTTGGGAAGCGTACTTCGCTAAAAAAGAGACGAAAGCGTAATTTGGGAAGCGTACTTCGCTAAAAAGTACTAGTATGTCAGTAAGTGGATATATTTAGTGGACGCAGACAGAAACACATTGCCGAAAACTTTAAGTTAATTTTGGAAAATGTAATTATTTTTGAAGAGATAAGTACTTCTAATGTGCATATTTATGTCCTATGTATATTACGAACATAATTAGACAATTCGTATTTTTTTTTACATTTAATATTGGTAAAAGTAGGTACTTAAGAGGAAACGCAGAGTCGTTTTTTCCCTTGATTTCTTAATAAACGTTGGTCGACCTTATACTTAGCGTTATCACCTTGCTGATAACGAGAGTAGCATTCAGAGCGGTAGACAGCTCATCGCGTAATCGCATCGATTTTACCTGACACTACTTTTACGAGCGCTTTGATATGATAAGCGTTGTAATCATGCACGTTGCTATTCTTATAGCTTCTTCTTATGGTTTCTAGCCTGCTTAGAATTCTGTAGTTGACATTTATTTCTGGGAGTACCATCTTTTGAACAGTATTTATGTCCAGAGACAAAGAAACTATGAGTACCTATACTACATTTCGTTGGCTTGGCAAAGAACTTGAATTGGGATTTGACTTTGTCTCATTGACTGCTTAAAAGTAATTTTCAAATAAATAATAAAATATCTAGAAATAGAAAACGTTTTCCTTTACGACTTTTCATGCAAATATACTATCCAAAATCCAGCAGCATAAATGTTTGCTAACAGCTGGAAAGCAAGGTAAAATTATAGTAAACGAATACGTGGCAATGGAAAAGGCAGAAACTGGAACAAAGAATCAGAAATTGACAAATTGACGAAAAATTATTATTTATTTTACATTTTGCTATTCTATGAGTCTGAAATACGACAACACTTTTATTTTACTTCCTGTTCCTCCATGACTCCGTGTATACCTACGTAAAGAACATAACATTATAGTAGGTGTATAAACTATGAAAATCGTTCTAACGTCCGTTTCGATCGCTTGTCAGGCATCGTCTGTGTCGCCTAGCTATCACAGTAATGGGCCTGCGGTCGCCGCCTCGCTTTGAACATTCACCACTCGCTATATCTATCTAATTTTTGTACACGCAGCGACGCCACTTTAACTTAGCTTATCTTTGTATTGGCTTTCCGTATAAAGGTAGTTCAAGTTATACTGGAAACATAGGTTGATGAGGTTGATGTGTTGCGTGTACCTTTGTGTTAAGTATATCTAATTTTGTTATACGTAGGATTACACTGTACTCTGAACATAATTCTGTGATTTATGTATACCTTGCACTTATGTATTTCTGCATACGAAGATTCTTCATACAACTCGTTTTTTTTTTACAAACACACAACCAACGGACACAATGAAGAACACCCAGGTTGCTGATTAACATAAAGTTTGTAAAAATTGATTGTAAAATAGAGTCCTTACTTAGAGTTTAATATGGTCGTCCACAGATTTATAGTCTTAGTGGTCGTCCTACTTCGTCATGTGCCACAGTATTGTAGAATAAAATTGATCCCCGGCCGAAAAAATATTTAGATAGAAATATGCTAAGTTTATCATTATTAGTTTCAATATACGACAATATATACTATTTTAATATATTAAGCAGCGATAGCCGTGTTGGGAGACCGACAGACTGCTACGCAGACGGCCTCGGGTTCGAATCCACGGCACGCACCACGGCACCAATGACTTTTCGAAGTTAAGTGCGTTTTAAATTATTAATTATCGCTTGCTTATCGGTGAAGGAAAACATCGTGAGGAAACCTGCATGTCTGAGAGTTCTCCATAATGATCTCGAAAGACATGTGAAGCCTGCCAACCCGCACTTGGCCAGCGTGGTGGATGGTGGACTATGGCCTTCTATGGACTACGCCACTCATAGTGAGAGGAGCCCCGTGCCCAGCAGTGGGACAGTATAAAGGGCTGATGATGATATACTATTTTCATATTCTTTCATTACCTACGGTACAGTTAAGAAATAAATAAAATATTGTTTTGATAAAAAATGGAACAAGCAAATATACGAAATAGACAAACAATTTTATTTCCCTCTGTAAGTTTTGAAGATACAGCTATAATATACAACTACAAAAGTCTGCGTCATTTTCGCTACACCGCCGGTGCACCTAACTTGAACGCAAGCTACCTCCATAGCAGGGTGCGCTTTTCACTCGTTGCGTGTCTATACTTACTATAATAGACACGGCTGGAGACATGAAGTTACATCGTCATAACTACAGGCGGCATTTGACGCTAAAATAGAATACGAGTATACTACGACGCAAGCTTACGCGACATTAAATTTTGTCAAATAAATTATAGAGTAATCGTGATCTGAGCACGCATGGCACATCACTATAGCCGCCGACTAATGGCGCCAGAGCGCCATCTAGCGGCGCTCCCTGCTCATTACCCGCGCCACTTTCCCTCCGCGCGTTGATTGATTGATTCATTCGCGCGGCCCGCAACGATAAGTGCTCAGTTTAGCTTGTTATCAAGTCTGCGCTCCTAGTAACTTCGCGTCGATTGTATAACGCTACCGGACTTGTTGTTTACTTTACGATAATGTTACGTTTTGGATGTGTAAGTCGCTAGCTACACTATCTACCAATTTATATGTATCGGATACTAAACTTTGTGAAGGTTCTTAGGGTTCTTAGATTTTAAAGTTGCAGTCAAATAATTATTGTCTTCAATTATTGTTTATTAAGTAGGTACATTACTCGCAAGTGTTTTATTTGTAAAATAAAATAAAAACGAACGAGTAATCTATTCACATTTCAATTATTTTAATACAATCCGCTCCCTCCCTATACGATCACAAGCGAATAGGTACTTACTGCATTGTTTGAAAGTGTTATCGAATGACGAATTCTACAATCCTAAACAACAAATACACCAAAATACACGATAAATAGGTAAAGTTGCTTTACTGTGCAACATAAATATAATCTGCGAATTATAAGTATATTTATTTATCTTAATAACAACTTCAAACCTTCAAAGTGTGGCATAGTAGTTGCTGGACTCGAACGGATCGCTGTTTTAAATGCACTAACAAAATAATAACAATCTTACCAAATCAACGCTTCACTCTTAGCTCTTAGTTGATTCGGTAGAATATCTAATTTTCAAGTATTTAACCTATGATTATGGACTTATTTCGTGTTCTACGACATATTCAAAAACTCATGTAGCGCTATCCTGCTACAAAATATGCATTGCAGGCATTAAAAACTATTCGATAAACAAAGTACAAAATGAAGACCAACCACTCCCGTGGGTGTAAAAGTATATGTCACATCGGTGCTCAATGTGACAATTAATGTACGCCCACGTCAAAAACATAATAATAGGCGTAGATATTTATTCCCTGCCCACAACGGACCTACCTGTATTCATGAACTCCTGTTGCGAAATATTTAACAAACAACCAAAATCTGTTGAAAACCGTCTTTTACGGTTGTTATTTATGGGAAACGTTGACGTGGTCGGTTTACGATGGTGAATTGTTACCGGTTTATGGCAGATACGGCCGGTATCTCATGGCGGTAAAGTGCGCTATTATCGGACCCACTGCATACCGAACGGCCATGATAAAGGTGTTTTAGAATTGCCCATTGTCAACTTGTTTATTTACATAGATTTGTTGATAGAATATTTTGTCTTGTTAGAAAATCGTTTGTCTCATAAAATTAGCGTGTTGGCGATAGGACAAAGTTTTTTGGTCAGTCAGCCTTGCTTAATGGGTTACCGAGAGAAGTGGAAATTAGAATAAGGAAGAATCAGTTATGTACATACGTATTACAAAATATTTATAAACATGGACGTAGCGTCCGCGAATTTCCCAATCAATATACCCTAACCACACAGATAAAATTGAGAGGAATTTTACACAATAACTATTCCTAAAATCTGATTATGAGCTTGGTTTCTGAATTCTGATGGTTATTCTTGTTAGACCTACCTAAACCATAGAATATCGCTATCCCTTCGGGTTGCGGAGGTTAAACAGGCAGTCGCTCCGTGGAAAAGCTAATTTCAGCCAAATCCGGTCAGACTAGTAACCGGACTCCAGGTTAAAACTGGGATAACGCTCTAGAAGGATGATGTTGTTAGACCTACATAGTGTTCTATTCTATGTACAGCATATCGGCACTCGTAAATGAAAATAAACCATGAAATGATCATAAATATTGAATTTATCAGACTCGGCAGTACGTATTAAAATTAGTAAACTTATACCAGTTACCGAAGATAGTACGAAAGCCGTAATTTGTGATCACTACTAACAAACGTTTAGTGCACAGATTTCAGCGACAGCGTGTGATACCCTAACCACTCTTATAAGATAATCACGGAAGATATGTGTGTTTAGGGTGGTGAGCGGACTCGCGGGCACGCCGCACGTCGAGACGAGGCACGTCGAGCCAGCCCGAGGCATGGCGAGGCGTGCCGCGCCGAGGCGGGCCGCGCCTTATAATTAGAGGCGCGTTGATAATTACGTTGGGAGCGAATAATTAATCTGTGTGGGCGAGATTGTAGGCGGTGTCTGTCGTAGCATTACGGGTTAGTGCGTTTATTAATTATATGCCATTTGTTACTCACTTATTGGTGCTTAAAGCAAAATAATATCGATATATTTACCTGTGTATAACTCACTTATCACCGCTTAAAAAGAAAGCTTGAACTATTAAAATAATTTTAACCAAATCTATGCAGCTTACCTACAAACAAACTTGAACGCTAAAAACTATCTACAGTAAATTTCCAAAAGGACAATCAAAATCTGATTTGACGTGTTTCAGTTCACTCGATTCCGAAATTCGATCGTGTTTCAGAATCAAACCGCGTTCTAATTACGCGTCATCAGCGTCGCTGCGCCTGCATGCGCCGCCCGAGCCCGGCCCGTGTTCTTTGAAACAACACTTTGCCGTAGCAAACACTCTTAACTCTTTGAAAATAAGGTTCAATTTTACATTTTCGCTTGCAGTACTACGTTTGTAGAATCGTAATTACCGACCGCTAGTGCAATGCCGCTAGCTTGTAATTTATGATAGCCTGGTACCGCCGCGCCGGTAAATGTCGTCACCGGTCGGAGTGGTCAATGTTTTTTACAGTAACGCTTTTCTAGATGAGATTAAGTTTTATGTGAAAAATTGATGGCTTGTGTTTTTACTGCAGTTGTTGGCACTCGCCGGATAGACATTTCACTACTTACCTACGTGTTTCTTGGTGCACATTTTTACATATAATCGCTGCGGCAAAGCTCGCCAAAAGTGACCTTTTAAGTGGCCTTTTTATAAAGTTTACTTTTTACGCATTTATAACAAATAAGTACGTACATAATAACAAAAGTGCTATAACTTCGTCTTCTCAAGCAGTCGCTGTCGCTGTGCGTGTGACGTTGATGTTGTTGGTATTTGATAACGTCTCCGCGCCTCCCCGCTAATGTAGATCCATCAGTTATAGTTATAAATTGTACTATATCTATAGCAACCAAGTAAGTACATTAGAGCCTTCAGGCTAGGAGGGTGAGAGAACAGGGCGGGTGCAAACAACCTTCCAACATAATTTTACTCCAGGACAAGAAATCGAGCAAGAAACGGCACGAGCTTCGTAAGGCGAAACATTCTCAACAAGTTGCAATAAATACGGTAGGAATTAAATAAAACGCGGGGCGAAAATAAATAAAAATGGATGAAGTCGGCGGGTGTTCCGGTGGCGCGAGCGTGCGACGTCGTTCGAGACACATTGTTCTTGTGGCGCCGCGCACTGTAGCTGTGTCACTCGCCGCCCGAGCCGTGACCACGAACCACTGGATGTGGCGCACCTCCTTTTATTTATGTGCGCCTCGTGTTTCGAAACTTGTGAAAATGAATTTGTGTGTTGTGCAACATGCAAAAAAGGTCTGAACGTTTGTAGCTCGCTCACCTCCGCCGCCGTGGGAAATGACGCGGATCTGCAAACGAACATCACTAAAATAAAAATTGAGCTATTCAAGTAGAGCAGGGTTTCTTAATATTTGACCCTGAACTTCCAAATCAAGTAAAGGTTAAGTTTATTTTTGTTATTCAGGTAATTCTAGATAAAAATTACAAGACCTGAATTTAGTCTTCTCAAGTTACAAACAAGTCTTATAAGATGATTTACCGACTTCGGGCAGTTTTTGGACCTTCAATGGTTCTCCCACGGGCGGCGGGCCTTTCCGCGGTCCATAGTGTCTACATTTGTCAACTGTCACATACGGCTGGCAACAATCACTGATCTGCTTCAAAATTATAGATCCCAGAAATCAGCAAACCAATGATACAAGGCGTTTCCACTCGTATGTTACTAGGCCCTACTAGGCAAACGATTGACAAGTTGCAAATATTACAATGCAACCAAGTAGTGTCCGCTTCCACGCTTGAACTAAAAGGTGCTAAGAAAAATTATAGCAATCTACGAAAAATCTTGTGGGACCAAGTGAAGTAAAGCAGCATCCACGTCATAATAGTGCTTTGATTAGCGAGCATAGCAGTAATCGACACTTTCGTCACATGAGTAAATAAACCGTTTACCGTTTATCTACTCTTGTGCTTTCGTTCTAAGCTGTTAAAATAGGTTCAACAATTTTGACGATAATCGAATGCTAAAAATATCGATGGCAATTACTGATTTTCATAGTTCTTTCAGGACTAATATAAGTATAATAAATACTAGTTTAATTAATTGTGACTTGTGCCAAAAATAGGATTGAAAATTGTACTATGCAGTTGGCCAGCCAGCAGAATAGATATTCTAGCATCTTACAATGTTGTTGTTATGATGACTGATGTTTAGAGGTGATGCGATGACCGGTTGGATTTATTCGTACCACATGATCATGTCGAAACAAAACAGTGACGTACTGGAGAGACGCGCTTATAGTATGTGATCTTGGGTATAAATATGACTTTAATAAGTTCAGCATGATGCACAAGTCTGCCTTACCCATAAATGAACCAAACAGCTGGGAAAATATAAGCAAGCACATTCCAGCTTCCTCCCTACAACAACGTTGTCACGCGCCAGAGGGCAATAGCGAGAAAGCGCGAGCAGCGTTGACGAGAACGAGAAGGGGCGAGATGGCGAGATCGCACGGGCGGGAACAAGTGCGTCATTAGCGTCGAGTGATGCTTGTAACGCGACGCCTGCCGGGCGCGCCGATGAAATTTATCGTAGTTATATAGGTAACTCCTGTGTACTTATGTACTCCTAACCTGGTCCAACCGTAATTATCTATTACATTATTTTTAAGTTTATAAATTCAACTGATCGTCAACTCTATTAGTTACTTGGAAAACTTGGACTCATCATCAATAGTAATTTGGAAATCAGTCTTCAGGGTTCATCACTTCATCAGTCACAATGATTTGTCAATAGGTACGAAGGTGAAGTTATGATTATGAACTTCATTTTGTATTTCCTTCCCTTTTTGTAACTTATTAGCGCAATGAAAGAATTAAATAACAAAACTTAAAAACATTTTACGCCTAGAGTAAGCTCAGGCTACACACAAAACAATACGCTTCCTTGTGGTGTCTGTGTCCATGGTCGGGCGGTAATCACTTACCATCAGGCATTTGTAGCGCTTATAGCGAGACTTGGCTTGTCGTTCGTAACAGATCGATAAAGTTAAGCAACACTTGTTTGCACAGGTCGCCACCTGGATGGGTGACCGCGTGTGGCATTTACATCTGAGCGCTACCGTGCTTCGGAGGGCGCGTAAAGCTGTCGGTCCCGATTCTTGTCTCAAAATAAGAATCCTTAGGCAATGTCGGACTGGAGGCCTTTGGGCGGCCGGAAAATGTCCGACACTAGAGTTGGCCACACACACACGAAAAACAAAAGAAAACCATCAGGCAATCTGTCTGTTCATCAGCAGGCTGTAACATGAGAAAAAAATACATCAGTTGATATTCCCAGTAATCCCTATCTGTCCGATTCACGGTAGGTACGTGAGGCAGCATTTTTTAAAACATAGCCAATTATCAAAAGTGTTCCAAGCTACGGGGTAAAGTTTTGACGTTGCTCTTGGCGTGGCACAGGCTGGCGGTTATCCAGCCTAAACAGCTCATATTGCACGTAGATATAGATTATGTAGTTATGTAGCCGGAGTACGCTTTGTCGGCACAGTAGATAGGTAGTCTGGCTCACGCGCGCGCGCCCGTACTTTTATGCCTACCTATACACATTTGTAAGGTAAGTACTATTTGCAAGACTTACTTCGGGTTATGGATGACCAAAATTAAGCGATTGTTTTTTGCAATAGTTACACTTTAATTTAGTTATAGTAGTAACACAACCTGTTGCTTTGGAAGAAACAAGATAGATTTGAAATTCTGTGTTGCTTTATGTTTCGAATGCGATTGGCGCGACCTACCGTTGTCATAAGTGCATCATCCCGGCTCCCTGGTCTAACCTGATTTGACAAAAATAAGCTTCTTCCAAAGCACGACTGCAGTTTAACCTTCGCGACTCACAAGGACAGCGATATTGCAAGACCCTTGTTAATAAATTGAAGGATACTGACTTGAATTCCCTTAACGACTGACCAAGAAATTAATGACAGCCAGTACTGGCTTAACTCACTATCTGGAACCAAGCGATAATTGACCATTTAATCAACCACTAACCATTTACATTTAAACTTTCGCTGCACAAGCACAGATGAGAGAATTATCAGATGGAACGCGCAGCACTGTTGCGTGCGGCCACTAAAGCAAATACAAAATTGAAAAGCGAATACAAACTCGTCTCAGTGCGCTACGAAGCATCGTACAGTTCACGCGTCACGATCACTTCAACTTTTAAATTCTCAAAATGCCGTCTTGTGTTCTTAAACACCGTAAAAGTTGTTCCTAAAAACAAAAACAGGAAAATGGAATAACTTTTCACAGGTAACTATTGATAATTTGACTGTTTCCTAATTTAATTTCGATAAAATTCGTATTTGTGCAAGAAATATGTAAGTGTTGCCAGTTTTTGTCGACGCCGTTCTGCCTGAATTAGGGAAAATGCACTTGTCAATTGATTATGTGATAATGATTGTCATGTTAATGAAAAATACATTACCGTATTATAAAAGTATATTGTAGATATATCTTCTTTCTCATAAATATAGTAATAGAATTTCAATTTCCATAAGTATATACCTTACATAATATTGTTTTGAGTTCGATCCCCAAACGATCCAAATATTCGTGTACACCCTGCTACTCGTCAAGCTTATACACTTTGACCTTTGCACCGTTTTTATTGCGTAAAGAATAAGTATCAAAATCGTACAGCAAATGTTTAGCTTGACTTGGTGCCGTGTGTACATACATACTTATGGCGTAGGGAATAAGTATCAAAATCGTACAGCAACTGTTTAGCTTGACTTGGCGCCGTGTGTACATACATACTTATGGCGTAGGGAATAAGTATCAAAATCGTACAGCAACTGTTTAGCTTGACTTGGTGCCGTGTGTACATACATACTTATGGCGTAGGGAATAAGTATCAAAATCGTACAGCAACTGTTTAGCTTGACTTGGCGCCGTGTGTACATACATACTTATGGCGTAGGGAATAAGTATCAAAATCGTACAGCAACTGTTTAGCTTGACTTGGCGCCGTGTGTACATACATGCTTATGGCGTAGGGAATAAGTATCAAAATCGTACAGCAACTGTTTAGCTTGACTTGGCGCCGTGTGTACATACATACTTATGGCGTAGGGAATAAGTATCAAAATGGTACAGAAACTGTTTAGCTTGACTTGGTGCCGTGTATACATACATACTATTTAGTTCTCAACTAATCGACGCCAGCGGCTTCGCACGCACATATTTTCGTATTTCTCGTTTTGCCCGATCCCGCGGGAATTTCGAGAAATCCCGTCTTAGTGCACCTCTACGGTTCCCAAGAAACATACATGCTAAATTTCAGCTTCATGCGCCGAGTAGTTTCAGCTGTAGCTTGTCTGTCAGTCAGTCAGTAACGCAAGGATTTTATATATACAGATTTACGAAATAGTTAAAACTTAACTCGGTACCTACATTTAAGAAATGTATTTATAAAAGCATTAATTAAATCCATGGTAAATTCTTCAAAACCGCAAATGAATATAAGAATATTACATAACTATATGCAAAATACTGGGAGATTATTCATAATCTGGCAACTTTACACACACATAGCCGCGCGTGTCCGTACAGTGCCAGTCGCCAAAGGTCACGCACACATAGCTGTCAACGTGCCACGCTTAGTTGGACGAATACGCTATATCTGATACTTGTCTCATCTGTGTGCACAAGGATCTGCAAACAGGTGCACCGATACTGAAATATGTGATTACCATAAGCACTAATACAAATATTGTAAGTATATTGAAATTAAATTAATTGAACCAAGCGCAATCATATAGCTACAAGTACTGGCGTATCTACAGTGGTACACTGCCTACTACACTACCGCATCTATCCATATCTAGTGTTAAGGCCTTGCCACACGGCACAATTTTACGTCCAACTTGACTAAATCACTTGATGAAATCGTGACGTGTAGACGCCAGTCGTCCAACTGAAGGTCATCGGGTGGGCGGTACCACCAGATTTTAACCAATCGGGTGGACGGAATGAAAATCAGTGATTTGATTGTGTCGTGTAGACAGGCAAAGCCAATTCGATCGAAAATTTGATCAGTGGTAAAATTGTGCCGTGTTGCAAGGCCTTTAGTGGCCCGTACAGCCGGTGTGGGCCGCGAGTAGGTACATAGTAAAAACAGAATAGTAGGATAGCTTCATACAAATCGGCCGCCGCGCCGCCGCGCCGCCGCGCTGGTTTGAATGTACGCGTGAGTCGCCGGCGCCGTGTACGCACGCACTTTTCACGCACACAATCTCACGAGCGCGGCAAGCTCGGCGCGGATTCAGTACGGGATGCGCCGCGCGTCTGATCGCGCGCATTCATGTAGGTACTACACTGCTCGCCCGCTCGAATTGTTTATGTACATTCGGTTTTGTAATAAACGTTATTAATATTATACAATGTGTTAAACGACAGTAAATTAAACTTGTTACATTTTTCTCGCTATAAAGGGCATTTAGATAGTTATATAACGCTTAGCTAATCAGTAGGTATTTGAAAAAAAATATATGCAAGCTTAAATTCTGTAGTATTCAGCGCAATCACTTAAAAAAACGGCGAAAAAGCGCGCGCGCCGACAAAGCCGGCACCGCGGTGTAAACACGTGACAACCCGTGCGTCAACGCAAGAGTAGGCAATTAACTCGCCGAGCGGCCTTAGCTAGCTTACTATTCTGTTTTTACTATGGTAGGTAGCTATCTGCCACCGGTGCACTACTACCTACGCGGACGGCCCGCGGTAGGTAGCTGCCGACTGCCGATGCCGGCCGGCCGCTCGTACGCGCCGTCTCCTGGTTTGCGCCACTTTGCTTGCGACTTGTCGCGCGCACGTAAATCGCCCGACGCGGGATGCCACGCGATAGTGATGGGGTTATTGATTATCGACATCGATAATAATATAATAAAAATATTATTCTACGACATTAACACAACACCATCTAGTCCTAAACTAAGCAGAAGCTCGTACTATGGATACATATGATTTTTTTTCGTAAATACATACACATTAAACATAGAAACACTTAGACAACTTAAGTGGCAGATAACATCACGCAAAAATACATATAACTATGTATCATTGTCCTAATGTTAAATTTATCTGTAAAATATGTAAAGGCTAGTGGTGATACAGGGCCTAAGTTTTTGATAAAATGGATTCTTTATTATTTCTGTTCCATTTTCGGTTCGATATTGGGAAAGAACCGTAACCTCAGTCGTTTTTGCAATCATTATAGACATTACTATGCATGTTCACGTACGCAAATGTTTGACTTGAGCGGGAATCGAACCCGCGAACTTCGGCGTGGCAGTCGGTTACACTCCCGTTGCGCCACCGGGTATCTATTTATCTTTCGTTTTATAAGTCTGTTTTACAAGCCATGATTAAAACTGTCATTACATTAATCTCATTTGTTACAGCACTTGTTTTATGTGGCAAACAGAAGCTGTGTAGGTAACGGTGGCGACAACCATTCGTTTCTTTTGCCTACGAGTGTGTACGACGAAGAAAATATACGAGTTTACGTTCGACATTAATCTACTTATACCTAGTGCATACCGTAAAGGCACTAAGACATTAAAATCACTAGACGGACCAGAGAGTCGAACTTTTATGTCTGGACTGGACTGAGTTTCGATCGGGTTAACTTCTATTGAGTTTTTGGTCAGCAAATTCTAAGTGACATGGAGTGTCGCATTGTGCTTTATAATAATACTAGATGAGCCCGCGGTTACACCCGCGTTATTTAAGGCTACTGCTCCGCTCCCGTGGCTCATAGCGTGATTTTATATAGCCTATAGCCTTTCTCGATAAATGGGCTGCCTAACGGTTTTGTGGAGCACTACTTTATTAATAATTGTATTGTATGTACTGTAATAAATAAAATAAATAACACTGAAAGAATTTTTGAAATCGGTCCAGTAATTCCCGACATTAGCGCATTCAACCAAACAAACTCTTCAGCTTTATATATTAGTATACGATGTCATAGACAATGTATAGAACCGCCCTCTTTGAATTATGTAATAGTTTCTGAGACTAAATTTAGATAGAGATCAGTGCCAGAGGATTTGTAAATCGTGACCTACTCATAGGTGTAATATCGTACGCTTACAATGTATTCCCGACAACATTAATGCATTCTTTATTTCTGTTGATTGAATGTTTGTGAAGTCGATTAGATTAATATGTTTCCAATCTGGGACTTGTCTCTCTATACAAAATAATGAACGCGTCTTTTTTTCTTTTTCACAAAATTACATCTGCCGCACTTGGAATACATTCAAGTTAAAGATAAAAAATACTACCAGACACGGAAGAACAAGTTGTGCATTACCTGCTCAAAATGTTGTGGGGACCGAACCCACAATACTTTTGCGCTGCAAGGCAGCCGCTTAAGCCACTACGCCATTCATGCTCTCAAGTATTTAAATTCAACTATATTTTTTTTAAAGAAGAGGTACTTAATCTTAAATTTCTCTAACTCATCCCTACCAGCTGAAGGCTGGTTGACCTTATCCCCTTAGCGTATAAAATGTTCGCTGCCTGGCTTCGTTCTCACGTATAACGACACCTTGTTTACGAAACTTGGGACTGCATCGATAATTACAGCAATTTCGCACTTCACACCCTCCTGTAAAGAAGACACACGTGTTTGAGTTTTTTAGTAATTATATTTCATTCCTTGTATAATATAATTGGCTTTAACGATGGCGCCTGTATCCCAATACTTGTTAAGAATGTTTTGCATTTGATGCACGTATATAGGTACAAATGCATAGTACTTTTTTCCGAAACTAATCCTATTATTATTATAGCTACTGTATTGGAACATACAGTGATCAGATCAGAAATATGTTTACCCTATTAGATTTATCGAATTGTAAGGTTTAACACTAACATATAAAACACATATATAATGAGTACCATCACAAACACATTTCAATTTGAATTTTGGTTACCGCTTGAGGAAGCGGAAGAACTAGCAATTATTATGAAGATAATTGACAGATACCATCGCGAAAACCTCATTAAATGAACTCTATACTACTCATGCTCCAATTCGACGTGACCCAATATTATAGTATAGATTTGTAAAGAAATTTTTGGTACATTGAAATTAGGAGTTCTTTGCCTCTGCCTTCTAATCCTTCTAAAACTAGAAAAATAGCTCTAGAATGAGGACCGTTTCATAAAAAACCACAATGAGATTATATGATCGTGTTAACCGGATAATTTATTATAATGGCTGTAATAAAGTTAACCTGGCTGTATTAAAGTCAATGGACAAAGAGTTTTGTTTATACGATTTGCAGATGATATAGCAGCGGTAGCTGAAGATCATATGCAACTAGAGACGCTACTTAACTACATGGACAGAGTTTTCACAGAATACCAATTAAAAATCAACGTCAACAAAACTAAAACGTTAATAACATCAAAAGTAGCACCAATTTATAAGACCATCAAAATTAATAACACAGTAATAGAGCAAGTCCAAAGTTTCAAATATTTAGGAAGTAATATAACATATGATTCTAGGTGTTCCGCTGATATCAGATGCCGAATTGCAATGGCCAAACAAGCCTTTTACAGCAAAAAATATCTATTTAAATCGAATATTAACAGAAACATCCGCAAGAATTTCATAAAAACATACATCTGGAGCATTGCGTTGTACGGTTGCGAAACCTGGACTTTAATTAAGCAGGATATAAACAGATTAGAAGCTTTTGAGATGTGGTGCTGGAGGAGGATGGAGAGAATTAGCTGGAAGGATAAAATTACCAACGAAGAGGTACTAAACAGAGTAGGAACTAAGAGACAACTATTGAATAACATTGAGAACAGGAGAGGGAAAATGATGGGACACCTTATACGTCACGACGAGTACATTAAAAACATCGTGGAAGGGAAGGTTGAAGGAAAGAGGAGGAGGGGTCGTCCGAGGTATAGTTATTTCAGTCAAATTAAAGAGAAGGTGAAGGTTGTGACGTATAAGGAAGTTCAGGAATTGGCACTCGATAGGAAGAAATGGAAGGAGCTGCACCGACAAGAGCTAGGCTCTTAAATTAAAGAAGAAGAAAGTTAACCAGGTGAATCGACGACTAAACTAGTATCCACTGTCATCTTGTCCTCAAACATAACGAACATGTTGTACGTAATCATCCTATTGCCGCATTTTTGTATAAAAAGGTTTTAAATCCTTTGTATTAGCTTTGCTATAGTGTATCCACAAATCATGCATCTCCAGTTCTATTCCTGTAATTCCTGTGACGGCCAAAATATTGAATTTGCTACGCGGTTTCTTCGTACTATCAGATGAAATATTTTATTAAAACTAGCATTTCTTAAAATCATGACATTGAATAAGCTCTTCGAAATTAAGAATTTTAAAATTTCGCATCTTGTATACAGTATTATACGATTTAGTGGCGAATCTTAACCCGTAGAAATAAATAATAATAAAGAAGACTGAGTTTGCAAATCGACCAATGCCGGCTAAAACTTTGATCTAAGAGGCTTATAGACTAGGATAAGCAGTAGGGCTGTTGCAGATCGAGGAGACGTTTCAGCACTTCATCTGCTTATCGGGTCCGTTGAAGTACAAAAGCATAATCTTAGCGTATACGTAACTTGTAGGTCTCATATCGCCATTCCCAGAGTCTCATTCACATCCGACCTTGTAACGTCACACAGGCACACGAACACGTACACATGTATGCACAAGTTGACGTGTAACACAAGTTAGTTCCGTCGCGCACCTACTCTGACACGTAGGTAAGTACAGACAGAGCCGTGTTTACTGATATAGGGTTGCCAAAAAACGTTCGTACAAGTCGCGGATAAATTTATATCTTCGTAACAAGTGAACAACATCCTCGTCTCTAAGGTAAACCATTCATCATAGACATCATCATCATTTAATTATGAAAAATTATGCTTTTAAAACGTTCATTTATCAAAAACTTGTTCAAATTTGTTGCATTCTTAGTATTTTACAGTGGGGTAGTTGTATTTTCTTGGGTTCACGCGAATGTCACACATTGAAATTAAACTAGTTTGCGGATTTTAACGCGATATATTGGTTTCACTAAGTTATTACATTTAAACCGAATGATCTAGAAACTATTTTTTTTATTTATTACTAGCCGACGTTTCGTATTCTTTACAATATTCATGATCACAGCAATCAGTCTGCCGTGACCATGAATCCTGTAGGTAAATGTAATGACTTAGTGAAAGCAATATAACGCGATAAAATCCGTGAACTGTAGTTTATTTTCAATGCGGTCTTTATGTTTGCAGATACATAACTCCATAGGAATAGCAGTGTTTGGAATATTAATAATTCTGAAATCGAAGTTAGGCTTTTCCTATCGGTTCTAGTCAAACGCCCTATATTAGGAACCTATATTATCAATATTATATTATCAACTAAACAATCTAACTTAGTAAGAGGTCAATAAAATATATATTTAAAAAACACGCCAAACATTTAAGCTATTTGTCGAATGAGTTATTCAATTTTTCTTGAAGTAAAAAACTGTTCAAATATACAATCTGATAAATTACTAAGCGGCACGCTAATATGAATAAACAGTTTAAAAACAGTTAACGCCCAGTGTAATAATATAATTGTATATACACTATATAATAATATATTTATTTATTTTATTTATAGACTCACGCCTGTATCCCCGAAGGGGTAGGCAGAGGTGTAATACTAATATATATAATAATAGTAAACTAATAAATTAGTCTAATAGTGTAAAGAAAACGAATATGCATCTGTTAGTAATAAATTAATAATAGCAGTAAATACTTATGAATCTAATCAGTTGAATTGGCTTGCGATTATTTTTTAAGTATACTTTCTAGCCTAACAACTTCGGCACAAGCAATGATTTCTGTATCCCTGAATTTTATAATTATTAGATCAACTTAACATCGGAGTAGCATAGCAGCGAAGTAACTACCTCAACTACCATTTGTTAAAATTCCAACCTAAGCTTGCATGAATGAGAATAAGGCCATACATATACATTTTCTTAAATCCCATTACGTAATATGTTTTATGCAGTACATTTAAAAATATTACTTTTATTTGTATCATGTGAAATTTAATATTCAATAATTTATCGTTGGTGGCAGCCCTGCGCTAAGTACGTAGTGTCTACGGTTGTAGCTACGTGTAGGTGTGCTGTGTAGTGCCGCCGACAGAATCACCTGGTCTCGCAATTTTACGACCAGCCCGCCGCTTCCACCGCCTTTCACGAGCGCAGTGATGTGCCAAGATATCGATAAATTGATATTGATATTAAATTATTTTGAATCAAATGATGCGTGACAAAACCTCTCAACATCTACCTCTTTTATTTCATCTGTGTCTGTGAGCAAGTAATTGAAGTGACATAATTAATAAGTAAGTACATAGGTGTTTTAGAAATGAAAATCAACAATGAATTTATTCACGAATAAGTCTTTTCTGTAATATCTGCAAATTGCTGGTCTGCGAGTCGTTATTTAAATCGTCGTGAATACCTTCTCATTTTGTATGATTAAAATTAGGAAATAAAAAAAGCAGTATGCTGCTCAATTCAAAAGTAGAGACATTGAAGTTGTCGTCATGCCATTAAATAACCACGTGATTCTAAATGATGGTTATTATTTAAAAATATTTAAATAACCTCCGATACACTTGTCGATAAGTTGTATTGAAATAAGTAGAGGTACGTCCCTACTCGTCAAGTGTGCTCGGGCCGTCGTCCCGGGCGCGCCGACGATGGAATTAAATCGCACGCACGACACTTCCGCCCCCTCCCGCCGCCTCGTCCCACCCCTAGCGCTGTTGCTCCCGCCGCGGTTAGGGTTGTACATGCCCACGTTCTTTAATAATTTATTTTGTTTGTTGAGACATTCATTAGCCAATTGAGTAGCGGTGGCGCGCGGCGGCGCGTTTGTTAAGAATAAAGATGAATGGTAGTGATAAATGATCTGGTGTTGTTATTTTATTTAAATTAATTCAAATAAGATATTTTACTTTTTAAACTTAATTTTAGTAATTTAATAATGGAAGAGACGAAAACTCTGTGTAAAGCTATTTTTATATAACAGTTAGCGGTATTAATAATTCTCTAGAAACTGAATACAACTTTCTGTGAACTATCTATCCATTAATCCGACTAATACCAAATATGCAGATAAATAAAAGTGAAATTAATGCATATTTCAAAATATGCATTTAGTAATTTCACTTTTATCAGGACTAAAATAGAACCGAACTAGTCTCATGCTGATAATATGATAAATTACGAGCGTGCAGATTAATCGTAATAATTTATTGCAAGATATGTTTTGATAGCCCTAAACCACATCGCTAGAGGGGCACGCCACGCCGCGCCATGTCGCTCGGGGACGACCGAGGTGACTGATACTCGAGGCACATGTGCTACTGCTACATACAAGGCTACACGGGCACGTCACTTAGCTTACGTCATCTTGTTACATACCTACACAGCGCGCTTAGTTTTTCCAAATTTAATTTACTCCTCTAATTCGCTGCCAGCCTAGTACTCTAACTTAGAAATAGCTCTTATTTTCACCACATAAAGCGTAATTTTTCGTACAGAAGTCCTTTAATAAATAGAATAAAAAAAAAAAAAAAAGCGTAATTTTACAAAGTCGTTTTTTGTTCAACGCGTTTTAGGAAAACACGAACGAGTGTTGATAAACAACCAATAAACACGATTCTGTAGTGGAGTTAGGCAAAGACACCCAATAATCTTGTATGAGTGAAGTCACGATATATTTAAAACCGGTCAACTTACTTTTCCTTTTAACTCAAAAATGATTTAAAAAGGCGACTCCAGTAGTAAAAATACGTATTTTATTATATATTATAATGTAACCGGTTATTTAAAAAAAAAACACTCTCAATCCATATTATGTTCGCCTAGTACATTTTTGAAAATTTTTAGTTCACTCGCTTCGAAGGTACGACCAGATAAAAAAATAAACAAATTCAATTTGTGGCGCGTAGAGCCGCCGCGCGCCGCAGTATTTCCAATATATGGAAGTAGGTATGGCGCCTATGCGGTTAACATACATTCCAGACTGTAATTTTGGCTAGGGGGAACTAAAAAATGATCCTGCCATTCATAAAATATTTACTGCGTATGGTACTGAGTTTTATATCGTAGTAAAAGAGTAGGCATGCGTTATACGACTTTCGCTAAGTTCTGTAATGACCAGCTTTTATATTAATGATTTAAAACTGTTTTCATTATGGTTTTCATTCATAAATCTTAGTCAAACATTTTACAAATAACTAATACTAAAAGTACTTACATAAAACAGAATAGTTGACAAAAATTTGTTTTCACCATTCCGTCCGTACATTTATAGTGCAACCTAACAAATAGAAAACCACAATAATTGCTTATAAATTAAGCTACCTTTTACTAACTTTAAATGCTTATTAATTTTACAATCGTGTATATTTTTGTCTAAAATGTAGTATAAATATTTTGAAAGTAGTCTAGTACCCCATTTTAGATATTGTAATATGATTGATAATTATGAAGACACTTTATATTTAAGAAGGGTGTCAATACAACGTAGGTATAATGTGTTAAGTTCAACATCCCTGGGTAGTGCGGGGCGCGGGCGGTTCGCGCTCAGGGACAGCTAAGTGACTAAGTGACTGATGCCCCGGGCACCATGTGCTATGGGAATGTCGGCAATCGTGTCACACTTACATAATTGTATGTATGTATGAGCTGTGATGTATAGAATAGATACGATGGCTCGTGTAAATTGTACCTAACGTTTAATGATGAACTAAGAATACATAATAATATGTCGTATTTGCGACTAGTAAACTAGTTAAAATTTTAATTATTGTTATGTACAGTAATGAGTAAAGTCTTGACGTCCTTCGATGATGGATCTTTCACAAAACATTAAATTTTGTTATAACAGTTAATTTTACTGTCAGATAGATAGCCGATATTATTATGAAATATTATAAAATCTAAAATGAATAATAGTGCCATACAAATAACTCTCGTCTCGACACAGATTTGATAAACAATAGATTTGTCGCTCTGGGTTGTGGGGGTCAGATGAGAGTAGCACTGTGAAAGAGCCAATTCTGTTTGTACGAGATAACAGTAATCCATTCTCCAAGGCGAAATTCTTAAATGTAACTGACGCTTTTTTCATTCTCGTGAAAAATTTGCTATATATAAAAAATAAACTTGAAAATTTTGATTTTAAAATACCTCATATTTCACAGCTTACAACAAAAACAAAGGTTGGCTAGTATTGTAAGTATATTATTTTTAATTTAATGAAGTACCATTCTGCAAATATCTATATGTATATTATGTATTACATATTAATAATAAATGAAACAGAACAGGCAAGTGCGAGTCGGACTCGCGCACGATGGGTTCCGTACCATCATCTATAAAAGAAAATCACGTTCGTTATATGTATACTTAAATACTTTTTAAGTTTCTACCTGTTTATTAAGATTGAGTAACAAAATGCTTAAAAATAGTGTTTGTTGTATGGGACCCCCCCTTAATATTTTCATTTATTTTATTTTTAGTATTTGTTGTTATAGCGGCAACCGAAATACATAATTTGTGAAAATTTCAGCTTTCTAGCAGTTTATGAGATACAGCCTGGTGACAGACAGACAGACGGACAGACAGACAGCGGAGGGTTAATAATAGGGTCCCGTATTTTACCTTTTAGGTACGAAACCCTTGCAAATCCCCGTTTCCACGAAATATCTGCAATGAAACTGTATCAAAATGTAATCTATTTTAATGACATTGTCAGGCTAACCCACAATATTTCATTATCTGCTGTTATATAATGTTACGAATTGAAAATAACGCCATCTATCAGTGAATGGGAGAACTACATGAGATTAGATGTATCGGTTGTTTTAGGCTGTTTCATCTATCCTCTAATAGATGGCGTAGGTGTAAATAGAACATTTACGCAATTCTAGAAACACCTTACACGTTTCCAGAAATATCGTGAGTCGTCTCGAAAAGCCTAGTGATGTTATCCGGCCAGTATAAATAGAGCGGGAGCGAATGGACCGGACAGTAACAATTGAATACGGAAAGCGATCAACATCAAGCGAAGGAAGTAATTCGGAAGTGTTTAGTGGTGTTTTATTAGTGTTGTTCTAGTGGTGTGAATAGTGTGTTTTACTAGTGAAGTGAAAATTAAGTGTGTGTATCTAGTGTTATACTTAGTGTTTGTGTTAGTGAATAAAGTTCAGTTTAAGTGGCATAGTGTATATAATTTATCACGAACCCCAGCTCGTAACAAATTGGTGTCAGAAGAAAGGGATAAATTATGCCGGTTATGCCGAAGGAAGAAACTGAAGGTGTGCGTACCAGGAACCAGCGCCAGCAAGACCTGGACCAGAGACGCTTCGGAGACGTTCCTTCTCCATCGTCTGGTGGACCAGGCGAACCCGCGGATGCAGTGGAGCCTACAAGCGCACACTCCGTGGCGGTGCCCGACATCGCGGCTCTGATGACGTTCATGCAGGAGCATGCGCGCCGCCTGGAGGAACAGCTACACCGCGACAAGGAGGAGCAGGCCCGCCGTTTGGAGGAACAGCTGGTGGTGATGAAAGACCTCAGCGCCGCTGTAGGGAAGGACCTGAAGGTGGTAAAGGAGGAGCTCCAGCAGCACGAGGCTCGTATCAGCGACGTGGAGAAGCTCGTACACGACCAGCTTGAGACTCGCGTCGCCTCTATAGAGAAGCGTGTACACGACCATCACGAGACCTGTGTCGCTGAAGTGGAGAGGAGATTGCGTGGGCTCGGATCCAACGAAGTGACATCTGCGACTGTAGTGCCCTCACCTCGTGGGTTTAAGGTTCCACCATTTGATGGCTCGTCATCATGGTCTGCATACAAGATCCAGTTTGAGGCTGTGATGCGATCGAATGGGTGGACCAAAGAACAGGCCTTAACCGCCCTAACCTTGGGCCTTCGCGACCGGGCCTTGACAGTGTTGGAGGCACTCGGACAAGACGTCACCTACGAGAAGCTTCTTGAGGCGCTGGAGGCGAGGTACGGAGACGCGCACCTCGAACATGTGTATCGTGCTCAGCTGAAGGACAGGACGCAACGCACCGGAGAAACTCTGCAGCAGTGGGCTCTAGAGGTGGAAAAGCTGGTCAGGAAGGCATACCAGTCGTCTCCTGCGCTTATTGATGGGAACCTCGTACAGGCGTTTACGGATGGGATCCGGGACCTGGAGGTAAGAGCAGCAGTGAGGCTTGGGCACTTCAAGGACCTCAAGGACGCCTTAGCCCACGCTCTGGAGGTGGAAGCAGTGCGACGCGACGACCGAGGTCACCGCATCAGGGAAGTTGTGTCGTCACCTCGGTGCTACAACTGCGGAGAAAGAGGCCATATCCGCTTGAGCTGCCCAAAGCGTAGGCAGCCTGGTGACACCCTGTCTCCACCAAAGGGGTCGCCTGATGTGCCTGCCAGGCAGCGAGAGCAGGGAAACGAGTAGAAGCCAGGACTGTGGGGCGGGTGCTGGCTGGTAATGGAAGAGCCCCAAGTATCGCGATCTCGCAATCATGCGACGGGAACAGCCTGATCATCGAAGGCGAAATTAACAGAACACAATGCAAGCTGACATTGGACACGGGTGCTTCTCGGACAGTCGTCGGTTTCCATCTGGCAAGACGGGTTCTTCGGGGCTGCTTCAGGAACAATGAATGTGTGAATCTGAGAACAGCTACCGGTCAGCACATAACCGTCCGAGGTGAAATGGAGGTGGATCTGAAGCTAGGCAACAAAGTTTACCGTCACAAAGTCATCGTGGCCGATATAGTGGACGACTGCATCTTGGGCCTAGACTTCATGCGGAAGTATCGCTGCGAGATCGATGTTAACCAAGGAGTGTTGAAATGTGGCTCGGAAGAAGTCTTCATGGAAGGCGCAACTTCAGGAAAAGTGTACTGCCTGAAGAATGTCACGCTTCAACCGCGGTCGGAAACGGTTGTACCGGTTTGTTTACCCGGGAGTTCTGGTCGAGGGAACCGCTGCGTACTTATCGAAGGCCTAGAGAAAGAGGCATCGTGGAAGATTGCACGAACCTTGGTAAGGGGTACCAAAGTTTCATCAGTACGCGCACTAAATGCGAGTGACAAGGAAGTGTTGCTCAAGAAAGGGACGGAATTGGGCACCTATGAAGGAGCGGCTTGGATGCGTAGATGTCAAGAGCAACCTACCAGCGACAAGGTTCAGGGTGCACGATTCGACGTGTCTTCACTTTTGGAGGACTGCCAAAGTACCCTGTCAGAAGAAGAGAAGACCAAGGCTAAGAAGATGTTAAACCGGTTCGTGGATATTTTCTCGACCAGTGATGCCGACATAGGGAAGACAGCACTAGTCCAGCACAAAATAAACACGGGAAGTGAAGCACCGATTCGCCAGCGACCAAGACGTGTGCCAGTGGCACGGGAACATGAAGTGGAAGCTATGATCGACGGTATGGTGAAAGAAGGCGTAATCGAGCCTTCGTCCAGCCCGTGGTGCTCTCCGGTTGTCCTAGTTAAGAAGAAGGATGGCAGCATGCGCTTCTGTGTAGACTACCGCCGATTGAATGACATCACGAAGAAGGACAGCTACCCGCTGCCAAGGATCGATGACACACTGGATACGCTGACGGGGATGAAGTGGTTTTCTACCTTAGACCTAAAAAGTGGCTACTGGCAGGTGGAAATAGATCCTCGAGACAAGGAGAAGACGGCATTCTCCACAGGGAAAGGATTATGGCAATTTAACGTCATGCCCTTTGGATTGTGCAACGCTCCGGCTACTTTTGAGAGACTGATGGAGCGAGTGCTTATGGGACTGATTGGAGACGCCTGCCTGGTCTACTTGGATGACATCATCATCGTGGGGCGCACCTTCCAGGATCACCTTCGAAATTTGGAACAAGTGCTGTCAAAGATACGAGGAGCTAATTTGAAGCTGAGTCCGAAGAAATGCGCATTATTCAGACGGCAAGTGAACTTTCTAGGACATGTGGTCTCGGAGAACGGTATTCAAACTGACCCGGATAAGATCATTGCCGTGAAGGAATGGCCAGTTCCAGAGAACAAAACGCAGGTCAGAGCATTCCTCGGATTATGCTCCTACTATCGACGGTTTGTGAAGAACTTTGCTGACATTGCTCGACCTCTTCATAAGCTCACCGAAGACAGAGTGCAGTTCTGTTGGAATGAGAGCTGTGACGTTGCATTCCAGAAGCTTAAGGAACATCTGTGTACTGCACCTATTCTAGGCTACCCTGACAATGAGCATGAATTCATAGTTGACACAGATGCCAGTAACACCGGAATTGGCGGCGTGCTGTCACAGAAGAAGGGTGATCAAGAAGTTGTTATAGCATACTTCAGCAAGACCTTATCCAAACCCGAAAGAAACTACTGCGTCACCAGGCGGGAACTCTTGGCTGTAGTAAAGACGTTGCAGCATTTCAACAAATACTTGTTGGGCCGTAAATTCCACCTGCGAACCGACCATGCAGCGCTGAAATGGCTACTTCAATTTAAGGACCCAGAAGGACAAGTAGCTAGATGGATTGAACTACTGCAAGAGTTTGATTTTGTAATACAACATCGCAGCGGCAAGTCCCATGGTAACGCAGATGCCCTATCGCGTAGGCCGTGTCCCGACCAGTGCAAGCACTGTAGCCGACAGGAAGCAAAGCAGGCAGCGCTAGTGAGGATGTTAAAGACGGATCTTAGCGACGAATGGAGAGAAGCTTTGCAGAGTGCTCAGCAAGATGACAAGGATGTACAGCCGATTCTTGAATGGAAAAAATCAGATGCGCCTAGGCCCGAATGGAGTGATATCGCAGCAATGAGCCCCATCACCAAGAGTTATTGGGCACAGTGGGAAAGCTTGGTCGTCCAGGATGGAGTTCTGTGCCGCAAATGGGAAAACGCTCGCGGTAACCAGTGCCATTTGCAAATGGTAGTGCCCAAAACTAAGGTGCCGGAAGTCTTGCAGCTCTATCACAATGGTGCTTCGGGAGGTCACATGGGAGTTAAGAAGACCCTTACTAAGATCCGGGAGCGGTTTTATTGGCTCCACTGTCGAGATGACGTCGAGGATTGGTGCCGCAAATGCACAAGTTGTGCGGCTGTCAAGGGGCCACATACTCGAAGTAGAGGTGCATTAAAGGTGTACAATGTGGGAGCTCCATGGGAGCGCATAGCGTTGGATGTCGCTGGGCCGTTTCCTGAGAGCCAGGACGGAAACAAATACTTCTTGGTTGTGATGGATTACTTCACGAAGTGGCCTGAAGTGTTTGCAATCCCAAATCAAGAAGCTACCACAGTGGCCGATAAGCTGGTGCATGAAGTCTTTTGTCGGTTCGGGGTGCCCTTGGAAATCCACAGTGATCAAGGCCGGAACTTCGAATCTGAGGTATTCAAGGAGACTTGTCGTGTAATGGGTGCACATAAAACCAGGACCACGGCTTATCATCCGCAATCAGATGGCATGGTTGAACGGTTTAACCAATCACTGGAAAGGTACCTGGCCAAGGTCGTGGAGAGCAATCAAAGAGATTGGGACAAGCACATCCAACCATTTCTCCTGTCATATCGCAGTGCGGTCCACGAAACTACAGGAGTAACACCAGCTTTTGCCAATTTCGGTAGAGAGCTCCGTTTACCTGCAGACCTTATCACCGGTATTCCACCAGAATCTCCACGCAATATAACGGATTACGCAACCGAGCTACGCAACAGGATGAACGACGTATACGAGCACATCAGGGAATCTGGACAACAGATGTCTGAGAAGATGAAGACTCGCTACGACCGGAAGGCAAACAACAAAGGCTTCGATGAGGGATCATTGGTGTGGCTTCATAACCCAGTACGAAGCAAAGGAAAATCGCCTAAGTTACAAGCCAGATGGGACGGGCCATATCGCATAATTACCAGGATGAACGACGTCACCTATCGAATCCAGAAGGGGTCGCGAGGTGCACCGAAGATAGTTCATGTGGACCGGTTGGCTCGTTACTACGGGTCTAACGATGTTCGAGACGAACACGTTTAAGAGGGAGGCCGTGTTACGAATTGAAAATAACGCCATCTATCAGTGAATGGGAGAACTACATGAGATTAGATGTATCGGTTGTTTTAGGCTGTTTCATCTATCCTCTAATAGATGGCGTAGGTGTAAATAGAACATTTACGCAATTCTAGAAACACCTTACACGTTTCCAGAAATATCGTGAGTCGTCTCGAAAAGCCTAGTGATGTTATCCGGCCAGTATAAATAGAGCGGGAGCGAACGGACCGGACAGTAACAATTGAATACGGAAAGCGATCAACATCAAGCGAAGGAAGTAATTCGGAAGTGTTTAGTGGTGTTTTATTAGTGTTGTTCTAGTGGTGTGAATAGTGTGTTTTACTAGTGAAGTGAAAATTAAGTGTGTGTATCTAGTGTTATACTTAGTGTTTGTGTTAGTGAATAAAGTTCAGTTTAAGTGGCATAGTGTATATAATTTATCACGAACCCCAGCTCGTAACAATAATATTAAATGTTAGAATAACTGGCTGTGAACAAAATGCGGAAAGGATCAATGCGGTTATTGTGAATATAAAAATCCGAATCAAACTGAGAGTCATACAAATTAAGCAGTATTTTGTTTAAATATGGCATACTTATAACATAGTGTAATAAAATCTAATAGTGAAGTAACTGGGCCGTCTAGACAGGCCAACGATGAGGTGCGGTGCGGGGCAGAGCGGCGTCCCCCCGCCACTTTTTCGCAGGCGGCCCGTCCGCCCGGCCTATACTGCGCGGCGGTACGTAGATGCAAGTGTGGCTATCGCGCTCTCGCTAATATTATTTTATGCATATGCGACAATTTTTTAATAATGCGTTCTACATGTGCAGTCTACGGTTGTTTGTCGACATCGTACAGCAGCAATAATGTAAACATGAGATTCCATCGATTTCAAATTAAATTTTCAGCACCATGTGTTGCTTTCCATTGCAATTCTTAATCTGTTTGTATGTGAGGATGAGAATCAATTGTATCGAGAAACTAGCGACCCGACCTGGCTCGTCACCGTCGCCAAAGTATATCCCTGCATTTTAAATCTTTCATATCTTTGAAAACATTCATTTCAATTAGGTACATGCAAAGAGCCCTATTGATCTATATTACATTTTTAATGTATTTTAGGTACTTAATCGGATAAGGATAAATAAAATCGCTTCGTAGGTAAATAAGCCATTATTCCTCGTAGAGGGGAAAGGATAAGAAACTACCAGTGTTTCTCTACTATATTATTATGCATGTATTATACATATAAACCTTTCTCTTGTATCATTGTATCTATTAAAAAAAATATCAAATCAGTCAAAATTATCTATTTTTAAAGATTTAGACATACATTGGGACAGACAGAAAACAGACTTTGTTTTAAACTATGTAGTGATAGTGATGGTGATTGTGATGATACTGAATTAACAACCGAAAATTAAAATCGTTGAACAATAAATGTTGCAAATAATTGCCCGTTAAAGCATCTCTAAGTAGATAAATAAACTGTAGATTTTAACCTGCATTTAATTTATTACTAATTATTACATACTTGCCTATCGCGAACAATCAACATTACCTAAATCACGAAAATGCTACCTAATAATAAAAATGCTAGAAATCAATACTACTACAACACGTAGATTAATTTGAACTTACAAACATACATATCATCTGTATGGACGGAAGTAGGTACTTGCAAAATGTTTTTGTGTCAACCCTTAGTTATTTGCAGTGTCTAGTCGGTTGTCGGCATTTAGCGCCCAGACAAAGAAGTGCGCTCACTATTAGATTTTATTACACTATGCTTATAAGTTCCCTTCCTTTCTAATTCAAAACGTAAAATGATTGCAATAGTCAACACGGTTGTACCGAATAAAAAAAAAAATGTATATTTTGATCAGACTTCGGATACGTGGTTATTGTTTAGCTTTGGGCAGCTTACGTTAGCTTACGTGGTTATTGTTTAGCTTTGGGCAGCTTACGTTAGCTTTGCGGTTTGCTTAGGTACTGCATTTGTTCGTATCGCAGCGCTATGCGTAGTGTTTTCTATTTAACAAATTAAGCTTTTCTGAATGTTGCAATATGAAGGTATACACACCAAAATGAGAAATCCGTTTCTTAATCCAGTATTATATTATAAACCTTAAAAATAACAATATCGCACGCTAACACTAGTTTTACTTGGGTGTTAACTAGGAAGCCGTAATAAACGTAGCCAGCAAGATTCACTAATTCTATTATCGATAAGAAGCGCGTGCGCGACGTGACTTATCGACTCATATCGACAACATTAATAATTCAGCGGTGCAGCACTAACACTCATTATTATTAGAGATGGTTCAATTTGCGTAAAGGAAGAAACAGTAATTCCTAGTTATGTTGTATTTAATGATAATTCAAAGCTTCCGTCTGTGGCTTAATTTGGGGTGTAAGTGAAAGATCGTCGAGTTCTAGGGCTCAGGTCAACAGAACTCAATATTAATTCTTATTAAGGAAGCAGATAAGATACGTTTAAGAACAAACTATTCTTCTGAATATTCCCAGATTATGAAGATTATATCTAATTAGGTAGGTACCGAATATTAGAAGAACATCTTGTAAACATTTTCTGTGTACGATTGCAAGTTGCAACACATTAGAAACGTAATCGAATGGTTATTGTGACAGTTTCTACGACCTTGTAGTAACAGGAGATCAGAAAGTAATAGGTGTTTATCAAGTAAGTGTGAAAGTACTAAATGTCTTGAGATAAGGGTTATTATCGTCACTAGCGCAAAGCCAACTGATCAAACGGCAGTCGTGAGTCGGTCAATGTGTAGAACAATATACCTACCTATTAGATTTTACATTTCCCTGTATCGGATCACAAAAACAAACTACAATCGTAGTCACCCATCAATTAGAATTTTTATTTCGTTCTCTTTCACCTCCTTTGTTTGATTTACTCTTAATTTTGCGGTTTTGTCTTAGCTAAAATATTACTGTAAATAGGTACTAAATTGTACTTCAGCCACTCTCTACTGCGACGCCAATTTCATAGCGGATGATATTTATGGAGAAATTTGTTTATTCTTAAAGTTTAGCAAAATTTCTAACATTCGCGCTTTCATGACGTCTGTCTGCGATTTCTTGGTTTGCCACATCACACGGCACCTGCTAGTGCTACTTTTGAACAGCTTGCTCTATGTTTTATGCACATCGATCCAGAGAAAATACTTTAGTTTTCAGTTGCGCTGTAAATATAAAGCGTAAAAACCAGTGGAGTGTGTATATCTGACGTTTTGCCGCACTGTTAAGCGCCCGAGTATCGACACGGGCGGCTATTGTCATTCCCGCGCTACGCTCGCCGGCCCGCTTGTTTACGCCCCGAGGCTCCCCCGACCTCCTCCCCACTGGTACTCCCCTGGTAGTTTTTATGTTCTTTTATTACGTCACGTTCTCGTTTGCTCCCGTTTACCACTTTCTTGTCTTTGTTAATTGCGGCTGTCTTCTAGTTTAGTATATTTCCTGTGGGCTGTGTGAGGAGTAAAATTATGATATATTTTCCCCCCCGTTTAACGGTGTATTTTTTATATGTAGGTATTAATGTAATTATCAAAAAAGCCAGGTGTTTTCTATACATCCGATACGATGGAAACTCCTCCAAGGCGAAAAGTCATCTTAACCTTAAATCATGGATTTTACTTAACGTCGACAATTATCTTTACAGCGAATCTACCTACGATAAATTACATTATACAGTTCCTAATTTAATATAATAATAATGTTTAAATATAAAGAATATTATAGTTGTCAGTTATGAATATATCCGACATCCGGGATACCGGGCCAAAATTTACTACTTGCGAATACAGGATACTCTGCAAGTATCCGGCGGGTACCGGACAGTATAATATATTTGTATGAAAAGCCGTGCGTGCAACAAAAGGTTCGACGAGTTCTTACGAGAGAAGGCAGCTTCTAAAGGATTTAGCTGTATTCACTGCAGCAGCGGCAGCGGGAAAGAAATTAAATTCTTATACATATACCTACTTATTTATTTGCGCTGAATCGTTCTAAACCCAATTTGTGATCAACAGCATGAAAGGACATATCCTTTCAATAGCACTAAAACGCAAATAGGCGATATGTGCTTACTTATTGCCCATCCTTACCTACGGTACTCAGACTTGGTGCTTGACTGAACTTCAGAAGTCAACGTTCAAAGTTTGCCAAAGATATAGAGATAGAGCGCAGCATTCCCTTTAGTTGACCGAGTAAAAAATATCGTTCTGCGATCTTTGATGGGCATCGCTGATGCTTGGCGAAATATGTCAGTATTTCGCCAAGCACCAGCAAAGATCGTGACGGACGGAGGAACAGAGGCAGACCCAGAAAACAATGGCGTGACAATCTCGACGACTTTGAGACAAGAACTGGCCCAAATTGGCACAGGACAGATACACTTGGAAGAGTCTAAGGGAGACCTTTGCGCAGCAGTAAGACAGCATAGGTTAATAACAAAATTACCCAACTACTTTGTTAAGTTCGGTCGTAGTTAAGTAGTCGACAACAGCGAAATGTAAGCTTTAAATTGAGATCAAATTGTTTTGCCTTCAAATAAAAATGATTTTTATTTATGAAATAGCTTTTTTCTAACATTGAGCCACTACTTGCTACTAGTTAAGTCGGGCCATGAGCCATGAACCGCTACGCCAATGGTGTTAGGCAAACAACCGATACCGGATTCCGGACAAATTGCTATCTGTTTCACCTCCAATACACGGATACACCCACTATTTCCTCAGCGTTTTAGCACTCAGCTGGAAAGCTAAGACAATAATTAAGTCATTCGTATCTATTTAAATGATTTATTAAGTCAAAACTGAAAGCACCTTTGACCAAAGCGTACATGATATAATACATAACAGTTAGCTCAGTTTATGCAGGTATTTTGCGGCCTAACAGCCGATCGTGAGGTTTCGATTCCGATTACCGTATCATAGAATTATTTCGTACCTATTTTCTCTTAGGCAATTCTGTGTAGCAACATGGTGTGTTGAATTTTCCTGGAAAACAGCTTTGGGCTTCCTTTCATTCAAAGATTTGCTGAACCGTAATAGATAGCGAAATATGGCTGGAAATGTCACTTTTGTTTGGCCGTCACGGAATAGATCAAATTAAAGATACACACACCACGTATTATGTATAATTTTAGATACCAACAGACTGCCATACAGAGGGTTATCGTTTTCGAATCCACGTCGCACACTACGGCGCATGTAAGTTGCGTTTGTGCCTCGGACAGCACGTTAAGCTGTGGGTCCCAGCTGTCTTATCATCACTACATAGTATAAAACAAAGTCTGTATTCTGTCTGTCTGTCCGTATGTATGCTTAAATCTTAAAAACTACGCAATGGATTTTAATGCGGTTTTTATTAGATAGAATGATTCAAGAGGAAGGTTTATATGTATAATTGACGCGGGTGAAGTTAAGAAATATGTCTCATCTTAACATCTTATATCTGACTAGATGATGCCCGCGGTTACACCCGCGTTATTTAAGGCTACTTATCCACTCCTGTGGCTCATAGCGTGATGTTATATAGCCTATAGCCTTCCCGATAAATGACCTATCTAACACTGAAAGAATTTTTCAAATCGGACCGGTAGTTCCTGAGATCAGCGCGTTCAACCAAACAAACAAACTCTTCAGCTGTGGCTAAACGGCTTCCTTTTCTGTTGGCCAGATAACCAGCCGCTGAGAAGGCCCTTGCGGATTCAACGCTAATAGAAACAGCAGTTCTTAGGCAGACATTCACGAACTGCAAAAGTTTGCCTTTGACCCCCTTGACTCGTATAAATTCATTTCATTTTTTATTAATGCCGATAACGACAGATTGCAACTCCGTCCGTGTCAGTTCGCGCTTCGAATAAGACGTTTTTATGCTCGAGTGCAATCTCGTAAATCTCGCGAGATCTCGCCCTTTTTTCGACCGAGATTAATTTCGCTAAAAAGGCCGAGATCACAGCCGAGATCTCGCGAGAACGAGATTGCATTCCCTAATTATAACATAACCCTTTCTTGATACTGTGCAGAGGGATAGAGCTGCTATGACATTAGTATTATTAATTGTTGCAATAAATTATGATACGTGTGATGAAATGATAAATACAAGTGTTACAAGTTTTATTATCTATGTAAGTAAGAATTTTCTAAGACCTCACAAAACGTGGGCCACCATAAAAAGAATAAACACAACCGCAATATATCCCACAACCCACAATACGTCGGTTATATTTTTACGACTGTGAATGCTGTGAGCCGTTGCCTCCGTGCGGTTACCGAGATGCGGGACTCGGGAGCCGGGCGTGTGTAGGTATTATCCTAAAAACGTCTTGCGTCTGCCTTTGTCTGGGCGCCTAGTACCAGCGTTATATTATTATTAGGGGAGAGGTGAGATTTATAATTAACTAGCCGTTGCCCGCGGTTTCACCCACGTCCTGAGGGAAGTACTTCGCGTACCCGAAAAACCAAAATATCTTACGGACCCTTATTTTTCTAAAATAAAATACAGCCTATGTTATTTGCAGATAATGTAGCTTTCTAATGGTGAAATAATTTTTAAAAGCGGTCCATTAGTTTTTGAGTTTATCCATTACAAACAAACAAACAAATAAAAAAAAATCCTCTTTATAATATTAGTGTAGATGGAAAGTAGCAATTGCCTGTTATGAGCGGCTGGTATAGGAACGGTTTTTATTATGCTACTGTACAATACACCTGCGTTAGCGTGCAATGGCCAACCAGGCGTTAAAAATGCGCGTTGAAAATTAATAATTTACCGCGTTAAAACGTTGGCCACATCTACGTAGCGCCTAAATTTCCAAGTTTTTCCAAGTTTAACTACCTCGACGTGGTGTACGGGCCCAGATTGCAAACAGACAGATGGCGAAAACCTCCAGCCTCATACAAAGAGTGCAGAATGCATGTGCACGGTTCTGTTTTGATATCCCGAGACGTGGTCATGTAACACCATTTTTAAATGCAGGCAATTTATTAAAAATGAAGTGGAGAAGGGGTGTTCACTTGGCCACTCTTATGTTTGGGATTGTCAAATACAAAGTGCCGGAATATTTGTTTGAGAAGTTGGAATGGATGGCTGAAAATAAAGGATATGCTAGCAGAGAACTAGGGCAACCATTGCATATACCTAGGCACAGAACTACTGCATTTAGAGGCGGCTTTCGGTATAATGCTACCAAGTGCTGGAATAATTCACCCCCTCCACTGCGTAAGCTAGGTGGTGTAGGTAGCTTTAGGAGAAACTTGAAGAAGTGGTTTTAATCTGAACAAAAATCCAGCACGTAATTTTCATCCTTATTTATATATTCTATATATTATACTTATTATATCTAAACGACTATAATATTATCTGTTGTTATATTGTTATTTGTGTACTGTTATCCTATATTTCTCTAGCCTAACTTATATAGTATTTATTATATATTGTACCTACCTACTATGGTAATCGTCAAGCTCTTGGGTTTCAGCTGAAAAACAGCGCTGCGGTCATCCGTAGCACAGGCTGAGCTGTGACCTTTTAGACACACTGCACAGTATATTATACCTATTTTTTTTATTCTTGTTTGTTTTTTTTTTTGTATTTTGGTTTTGTTTTGACGTGACAACGTCTTATAAATTGGTTTGCCGGGTGACACTTCAAGAAACTGCGTTACGCTCCGCTCACGTTATGCGCTCACAATGAGAGCGAGTGAGAGGCACGCGTCCCGCCTAAGAGCGAGAGAGAGACATAAAAAGTGAAAGGCACGCGTCTTTCATCCTTCTTCCTACTATACGAATGAATATTCACATTAAAATTATTTTACCACTCAAAGTCGTTGTCACGTAAAACTTTCGCCCGTATACCGACTTTACAGGCAACCAATTTTTTAATGTCAAACTTTGTTATCTTTTTATTGGTGTGTCTAATAAATGTTTTCTTTCTTTTTCTTTCTTTCTTTCTAAATTAACGCGATGATTGACGCGTTAAGCCTCAGGAGCATTAGGGTGACTGAATAACAATTTCAGTAGTTTGAAGACGGTAAATTAATTACCTACCTAATTCAGCCATACTCAAAGTGTGCTTCGTGGAGCCCTGGGGCTCCACGAAGATGTATGTCAGTAAAATAAATCATTTTAAAGTGCACTCGGCTTTGTTTTATTTTAGGGCTCTGCCAAATATTTGGTTACCCAAAAGGGTTCCATCCCTAAAAAGTTTGAGAGCCACTGACCTAATAGATAGTACTTACTACCCACCTAGTTTCGGATGAATCGTACGGCTCTTTTACAACTCTAGCAATGACATGCGGCATGTCCTATAAACATACAATAAAACCTACTTAATCGTAACATCTATCAAAGAACCAACCATAAGGAGTAAAACCATTATAATATGCTCAAACCATTGAATTATTACCAATTCAATGGCTCAAACCCATTGCACTTATTGGCTCAGTAGATATCTGGATGGGTACTGTGTAATAGTAGACAAAGTTTTGTAATGAAAACCTCAGATTCCGTTGATAACAGCTTTAATCTTGCTTTTTTGTCATTAAGTATTACAATGATTCGCAGTTTTTACGTATTGATGCCAGCGTAACAAAATTAGAAATCGAATAACAAAAATATGTGCGGGTGTAAGTAAAATAAATTTAGGAGTCAGGTACAGTATTACTTAAACGAGTAACTTGATGCCATTTAAAATGATCAGGCGTTTATGCAGCGCAGACATCTTCCCCCCCGTTGAAAGACTCCTTTCAACTGCGTTAGTCGTCATCCGGTAAAGATGTAGGCAAGGGGCAGATCCGTGTGAGAGGCCTCCTGAAGCAGCCTCTGGTAGTCTCCACGTCTGCGACTCGTGTGACGCCGTCGGTTCCAGGGAACAGGCGGCTGACTCGTCCCATTCGCCAGCTCAGTGGTGGGACGTTATCCTCCTGGAGAAGAACTAAATCTCCAACTTGCAGGGATGCTGAATTAGTACGCCATTTGGAGCGCTGTTGTAGTTCAGCTATATATTCCTTTTCCCAGCGCTGCCAAAAATGCCGATGAATCTGTTCAAGCTTCAAGTAACGTTGAAGGTTGTTCTGGTTCTCGTGCTCGAGCGATGGACCAGGCAATGCATTTAGGGCACGCCCTATCAGAAAGTGACCGGGAGATAGGAAATGGTAATCGTTAGGGGAAGGGGAGAGTGGGCACAAAGGTCGACTATTAAGCACAGCTTCCACTTGTGTGAAGAGAGTACATATCTCCTCAAACGTTAAATGATGGTTCCCCATAACGCGTTTTAAATGGTATTTCGCGGATTTAACGCCGGCTTCCCAGATGCCGCCGAAATGTGGAGCATACGTGGGAGAAAACACAAACTTTATGCCTTCATTGGTAGCAAAATTAACTACAGGTTCATGATTAGTTTTAAGAAAATTGCCAATCTCTTTAGCTGCCACAACAAAGTTGCGACCGTTATCGCAAAATATCTCCGCTGGCTTACCTCGACGCGATATAAATCTGCGTAACGTCATGATAAACGCGTCCTTGGACAAATCACTGACGGCTTCCAGGTGCACACACTTATAGCGAAAACATACAAACAAACATAAATAGGTTTTAATTAGTCGTGCACCTCGACCCTTTCTATTTAGTGTTAGGAACGGACCAGCGAAGTCAACTCCCACAGTACGGAATGGAAAATCAGGTATGATGCGCTGTGCAGGTAAATTTCCCATCATGGGAGTTAATGTTTTACCTTGTATACGTCTACATCGAACACAAACATGTACTGTGCGGCGGGCCAAATGCCTACCATTTATAGGCCACACAGTCTCTCTTACACAGGCCAGCAACAGCTGAGGCCCAGCATGCATATTGTGTAAGTGTTCATATTTAAAATACAATTTAGTGAGTGGATGAGAAGCGTGTAAAAGTATAGGATGTTTTTTAGTATAATTGTAATTAGATAATTCTATCCTACCACCGACCCTCATCACCTTGTCATCATCCAAAAAGGGTGAAAGTGACAAAAGTGTTGACTTGCTACTTAAAGTTTTATTTTTTAACAAAAGATTGTACTCTAGAGTAAATGAAGTTTGCTGAGCAATTTTACATAAGCTAATAAAAGATAATTCTAATTCGCTAACATTTAATTTACCAAATAATTTATCTTTAGGACATTTATATCTTATGTTATGTATGAATCTATTGACATACGCAAATACACGTCTCAGTTTTAAAAACGATGAAAACTTATCTATTTTTAGAATTTCTGTTGCTGGTTCCAGGACAACAGCGGAAGTGGACTTCATCTCAGGTAAGTCTGATTCATTTATTAATTTCTTTAAATAGGGCCAATCGGATTCAGGCTGTATTAGAAAGCTTGGACCTGACCACCAGAAATTAGAATTGATGATTTGATCTGGGCTCACGCCCCTTGAGATCAGGTCAGCTGGATTCTGATCAGTCGGCACATAGCGCCACGACGAACTATCGGTAAGTTCATTTATTTCGGCTACCCTATTAGCTACAAACGTTTTTAACTTTGCAGAATTACCATTTAACCAGCTGAGGACAACGCTGGAATCGCACCAGTAAATGATGCGATTGACATCACATCGCAGAGAGCTGGTAACTGTCTTACACAATTTTGCAGCTAATAGCGCAGCGCAAAGCTCCAGACGCGGTATTGTTATCGGTTTCAACGGCGCCACCTTAGACTTAGCACACAGTAAATTTACCTTTACCTCGCCAGCTAAGTTGTGTGACCGTAGGTACACACAGGCACCGTAAGCGACTTGAGAAGCATCACTAAAGGTATGTATTTCTATATAATTAGGAGCTTCGCATAGTGTTAAGCGCGGGATCTGTAAATCTGATAAAAAATGTAAATTGCCAATGAACTTGTTCCAGGATTCCAGGATATCGGAACTAACTGGTTCATCCCAACCCTTCTTGTTCAGCCATAAGGACTGAAGTAACATTTTAGGTATAATTACACATGGACTGAGAATTCCAAGAGGATCAAAAATCTTGAATGATGCAGACAGTATCGATCGCTTGGTAACCACATCATTTTTATTGGGAATCTCAATCGATATTTGAAGGGTATCGGTTTTAGGATTCCAATTTAATCCTAAAGTATTATTAGATTCACTTAAACTAACCTTATCATTCTGATCAATGACTGATGATGATAAAATGCTTGGTAAATTCGATCTGAATTTACGTAGTTTAAACCCACCTGACTTTAAAGTGTCCGACACCTTGCGTTGAATGTATAATAGCTTGGACTCGTCGTTTGATCCGGTGACCAGATCGTCGACGTAATGGTCGTGTTTAATAATGTTACCTATAAGCTGGTCATCGCAATTCTCTGCCAATACTGACAAACACTTGGTGCTCAAATATGTAGCACTTGCAAGACCATAAGTTACGGTTTTCAAACGTAAAGTTTTGATAGGATTGGACTCATCACTTCTCCAAAGTATTAATTGTAAATTACGATCCTTTTCATTTAATTCAACCATTCTAAAGAATTTTTCAATATCAGCTGTCAAAATATATTTGTACTGACGAGCTCGAATCAAAATAGAAAAGATTGAGTCTTGAACATTGGGACCGACCATCTGCAGATCGTTCAGAGAGAAACCTGAGGAAGTTCGTGCCGATCCATCAAAGACAACACGAGTCTTTGTCGTTTCACTGTTTTGCTTATATACTGCATGATGGCAAAGATAATAGGATGGAACGGGATTAGTAGTCGGACATTCCTCTAAATGACCTAACTCTAAATATTCTTGAATGAAATTGCAATATTTCAACTTTAATTCTGGATTCTTACGGAAACGTCTTTCTAAATACAACAATCGTTTTTTAGCCATAGCGTAAGAATCTCCTAAACAATCTGGATTATCAATTAGGGGCAGCCTCACACAAAATCTACCCGATTCTAAACGATAAGTATTACGATAAAAATGGTCTTCACATGCCTGCTCAATTTTGCTAAAATATTGCTTATCTGGAACCTGCTCAAGTTCCCAAAACCTTTTCAAATGAGAATCAATATTGGAATTATTGCATTCGTCACTATCACTAATTGAAACATGACACGGAATATTTTTAGGTGACGAACAATTCCTTACATTTGGAGAAATTGGGCCGGCAACGAGCCAACCTAGCTTTGAGCTACGAAGCTGGGGCATATTAGTACCTAATGCAAGCTGATCACATCCGAGTAGGTCCCAAAACAGGTCTGCACCTATCAAGACGTCTATGGCTGAAGGCCGATTAAAGCTAGGATCAGCTAGCTGTAGGTTGGTTGGAATATTTAATTGACTAATGTCTATAGATTGTTTTGGAATAACACTTGTTAATTGGTTTAATACATAAAATGACTGTACAACACTATAGTCATCATTAAGAGAATTTAATCGGGCAATACAACTTTTGTTTACGTATTCCGCTAAGTTGTTGCCTATACCGATAACGTTTATAGTATTAATAGCACATACCTGTAATGATAACTTGTTCATAAGTGACTAGCTAATAAATGAAGACTGACTGCCACAGTCTAACAAAGCACGCACTCGAAATTGTTTGTTTGTTTGTGGATTGATAACATTAACCATAGCTGTTGATAAAAGAATGTGATTTTCTATAAAATTATCACTAATAGAATTATTTACTGATATTTCAGTTGAACCACGATCTGTGTTGGTATTATTGCTGCTGACTGTACTAGCATTACTTGCACTAGTATTGTTTAAATTAGGGGAATGCAAGAGTGAATTGTGCCTACGCTTGCACTCACGACAGGGACCCAACTTGCAGTCACGTGCACGATGCCCAGTTCGTAAACAATTGGAGCATAAGTGCAACTTAAATGCTTCATCTCGTCGTTCCTGAACGCTCTTCGCAAGGAATGTAGGGCAGTCGTATATCCAGTGGTCACCCTTACAGACAACGCACTGCTTAGCGACAGAGCCGGTGTTCTGAACTGTAGATGAAAAGGATTTAGTACTACGAGAATTGTTATTATTGTTTTGGCGTGATTGTGTGACCTTGGGTATATCAGACTTGTTTTGATTCATAGTTTCTAACACATCAGCGCGATCAGTTAGGAATTTTTTGAAATCCTTTAAAGCAGGGAGATTGGACAAATTATTACGATGTTCTTCCCACTTCATGGCAGTACGATTATCTAATTTTGGTATAAGAATTTTAATAATTATCATTTCAAGCAGTTCATCTTTCGTTGCTAAACTTGACAATGCTCGCAAGTTTTTAGTTACGTGGTCAACTAGAAACCTCAGTGATTTGTCCGATTCACGTTTGTGTTGTTGTTGTGTTGATTCGAAATATATCAATGAATTAAGGTGTTGATTTATAAGTTGGCGCTTGTTATCGTAACGATCGCACAAAAGCTGCCATGCAGTTTTATAATTATTTTCAGAAATCTCTAAATTGGAAATAATTCGCGCGGCTTCCTTTTCAAGATACGATACCAAATAATGGAACTTGTGAATAGGTTTAATGCGTTCATTGTTATGAATAAGCGATAAATAGGTATCTCGGAACTCAAGCCAGCGGAAATAAGCGCCATCAAACTTTGCGATTTGTATTTGTGGTAATTTAAAATCAACATGATGACATTGAGATGACAGATCGTTATGACATTGTGATGAATTGTGCAAATCAGATTCGTTTGAAGTATTTTTGTACTTATCAAGTTGCTCTTCAGCAATTGCAAGATGTGAAGTGAAGATCTGCTCAATTTCATCACGTTCGTCGATCTCGGAGTCCATATTATCGCAATTAATGACCTCAATCTGAGCCTGTAGTTCATCAAATTTGCTAGACATAGCTCGTATTTTACCAATACTAATTTCTAACTCTTTAATTTGGGTTTTATTCAATTTTGAAGAGCATACTCCATCTAAATATTTTTTAAACTTTGTTAAACGACCTTTGACCGAGCTACGCTTAGCAAACAGTTCCTTCAATTGTTTTGCATTACAGTCTTTATCTTCGCTTAAAGACATTTTGTTAAATACTAATAGCAACAACAAACGATAAACTAGCACTGAGAACTTTACGAAAAATGCTTATTGTTAATTGAGTTCTAAACAGTAACGCAAAATGAAGGAATAAAGTTATATGTTTAGAATCTTATCTGATACTCCTTCGGCGGCACCTGGCGCAGCAGCGCGGCTGCAGCTCGGCAGCACGACGATGCACCGACGTCACCCAAACGCGGCTAGCGGTAGCTGGCAGCGTCAGGCAGCGATGGAGTTTCTGGAATAGTCGGCCCAAAATATTTGAAATAATGTTAACTACAATAATGGCACGAACTATTGGGAGGGTGTCTATGAGAAAAATTGGCAATATTACTAATTGGTGTTTAGATACTCAAGTATTGTTCATTTATGAACTTATTTTAAGGAATGTACTGGTATTTTAAGAATTTATAATTTTACAAATGATGACGTAGGTAGTTGTCACACTGAACAATGAATTTTAATTACACTATTTTTCTATATTTACTGGTTGTTTACTTGAAATAAGCTTTAAATTAGCTAGATACTTTGTTGAACTAATGAAATACACAAGTGGAATGTACCAAACAGCGACCCTTTTGATAGGAAAAATAGGTTTAGGTGTTAGGGTAAACTATGGGAATGGCACTTAACTGATAGGCGAGACGGCTGCTTCCGGCTGCATTGGTCCTCGCTGATGGCTGTTGGCACTGATAGAAACACGAGCTGTTCTACAAATGTTGACGGAATCCTCGAACTGGCGTGGCAGGCTGACGGTGAACCCCGACGTGGCGTCGTCGTAGAAGCTAAGGCTGGGCGCGGCGCTTTCTGCTGACCGACCTGGCTGGCTTAGTTGTCTTCTTTGATAGTGTTCCTGCGTCTGTAGTCCTCCACAATCAATCTTTGGTAGATTTCCTTTTGACGAGAATTCTTTGTTTTCGTACTTCGATCCGAATTTTGCAAATCCGTCCTGTCACGGTCGCCAATTTTAATGTGTAATAGTAGACAAAGTTTTGTAATGAAAACCTCAGATTCCGTTGATAACAGCTTTAATCTTGCTTTTTTGTCATTAAGTATTACAATGATTCGCAGTTTTTACGTATTGATGCCAGCGTAACAAAATTAGAAATCGAATAACAAAAATATGTGCGGGTGTAAGTAAAATAAATTTAGGAGTCAGGTACAGTATTACTTAAACGAGTAACTTGATGCCATTTAAAATGATCAGGCGTTTATGCAGCGCAGACAGGTACTTATAAAACCGCTTCACTCCGTCCATTTCATAATGGTTTAGAAGTTTATAATTTAAGCGTACCAAGATGTGAAGTTTTCGGTCACAATCCAGGGTGGGTCGTAGTCATTGGACCCTCCAACGCTAATCCGGGTCACGGTGACACTTGACAGGTAAAAATCGTCGCTCAACAATAGAAGGGTCCCGATTCTTTATGAGGGTTACTTATGAGTGCTGCTTGCCGGGTGATTTCGGTGCACGCCCAGATTTTGAACGTGACTTTATTTTGAATTTTTTTATACAACTTGACTTTGTCAGGACGACCAACTATTGCCTATAACTATCATATTTTCACTGGTTGGAAGAACATTTTTGGTTAATGTATGAATGTAGGGACAGTGTCACATAAATTACAGTTATGTTGAGTAGTTGAGTATAAATAATTTCCAACAATTTGTACTTACGTAAATCTTCCCGTGACCATGACTGGTGTTACCCATGCTTTAAACGTCGAGCTAACCGACCATAGAAGCACAGTATAATTATTTGACTGTGATAGAAGGCATTATACTTGCTATTTACATTAGAGCGCGACCATGCTCCGGGCAGAAAAAGTCGTCGGTCTCAGTTCTTGTGTCAGGACAAGAATCGTTAGAATATATCGATGGTTTTCGGGCGGTCTTTAAATTTAGATAGGTACCAGAGGAGGCCAAAACTTTCTCGAAAAGAAAAAAGGAACCACAAGACCATAAGATTTAACCCGGGTATGAATTTGTTCATACCAATTTTCCCGACGTCTCGTGGCGCAAATTTTTCTCCGTAACTTGATATGTCCGCTAATGTCCGAACGGATTTTGTATTTCCCTATTGCATAAACCAAGAAGTATAGAAATATACTTACCTAACAAAAAATTAATCACAACTCTAAGAATTATAATTTATAAGTTTTACGCAAAGAAATTTTAATATTTCAAACCTGACGTCGTATACGTGCGACGTTGTATTAGTACAGGGAGGCAGTAGTGAAATCTCCAATGTACTGCCCACGTATGTCCAAGTACGTGTTACGTGTGTATACCGGAGAGAAGCGCACATACAGGTAATAATCTTATAATAAACAGTCTGCCACAATATAGGGAGAAACCGCCATGAAATTCTGAATGAGATGATTGGGCAGCGGAGTTGCCCGACGTTGGAAGGCTTCCACTGTTTCTAGTCACATCATGACTCATCTGTTGCTCATGTGTGTTACACTGTGTAGACAATACTTTCAATAATAATGTCCTAAACGAAGCCCAAAGAATTGGTTAAGTAATTTAAACATAATCTTCACCATCATCTATAAGTCAACTGTTGGATATAAGCCTCTCCGATGGCACGCCACTCAGCTCGATTTTCGGCTCTTTGAGCTTTGTGTCCAGCCGCTGTCAGCCACTTTGTGTAAGTACCTATATTATATTTCGCTCAGCCAGAGGGCGTCCTACGCTACGTTTTCCAAGGCGTGGTCTCCACTTTAGAACACGGTTACTCCAATAAACATTATTTTAATACTTGATCACCTATTATTGGGTAGATACAACTATCGCTTCGCAACAGCTACATAAGTAGGTGCAGTAAAACAATCCATCCTTTTAGCCGGCCAGCATTTGCTCTGTGTAAACTAATTGTAGAATCAGTTGAACGGAGTGCGCGGCGTCGCCACAAAGTCGTTTGATCGCTCATCGCGCGGTGCGGTGCGATGCGGCACCACAAAACGCTCGTAATTAGTGAAAAGCGCCATTTGATGTGGCGATCTGGATGACCGATGGCTACGTACGAATAATTTGGATACTCGTTCGTTGTGATCGACGAATTATTTACTGTTTTACGACAATATACCTACAATCTACATAACAATGTAAATTAGGTACGACATACGACAATACATAATATGTAGAAATATTTTGTATTCTTAATCCATGCAGCGACGAATACAAAATTATACTACCCGATATAATTTCTTTAGTCGGTCTGCAGCCCACGATTCCCACGTGAAATGTTATAGGTAGTCATCCTCATCATCGTTCTCACGTTCACGTATCACGTTACCTCAGTTGAAGCCAATACTTTTTCGCTTTGAAGCTCGTGATCCTTTTACTGGTCTTACCAGATTTGACAGAATATGAGCACTCTAATACCTGTAGTCCAATGTTCTTTGCTCTAATTTTATATTAATAACTTTCTTTCACGGTATAATTTTCTACCAGCTAACAAGGTTTCAGCAAGTCAATGAAAGTGTAGGTTTGCAAACGAATCAGACAGAGCGGTGAGGCAGTGCTGTGGGTCGGTCACAGTTGATAATTCTTTAGACTACTTTAGACCTTTCTGGTCAAACATACGGGCGGCAGGGCGACTAGACATCATAATAATAAATATACCTACCTCTATACCTATTGCCCACTAATATTTTTAATACAAAAATGTGTATGTAACTATTTTTTATTTGTTCGCTCATTTTAGTTTCAAATCGGTAGCACTGAATTTGGTGAATTTTACTAAAGAAATAGATTTGTATCTTACAACTCTAGAGGCAAAGGGTTGAAGTAAACCTACTTCAGCCCTTCAGAGCATATTTTTCCTTAGTTAGAAAATAGAGTCTATGAAATGTTTTACTTAATGTAGAAGTCTAAAAGTATGAGATTGATTTTCAACTGGTTCATTGACATAAGGTTTATGTTACCTAAGGTAAGGTAAGTTACCTTACATCCGCGTGCGATGCCTCGGGCAAAAGCTCATAACAATACACATAATGCGACCGGTTGGCGCCGCGACGCGACGCCGCGTTAGTGTAAGCGACTGCTACGTCGAAGGTCGCGGGTTCGATTCCCGCACAAGTCAAACATTTGTGTGCGTGAACATGGATGTTTGTCTTGGTCTGGGTGTTTCTATGTATAATATGTATGTATTTACAAAAAAATAGTATATATGTATGTTTATCCATTATCTAGTATTCATAGTAGATACAAGCTTCTGCTTAGTTTGGGACTAGATGGTGTGAATGTGGTAGAATAATATACTTATTATACTAGATGAGCCCGCGGTTACAACCGCTTTATTTAAGGCTACGCTCCCGTGGCTCATATTGTGATGTTATATAGCCTATAGCCTTCCTCGATAAATGGGCTATCTAACACTGAAATAATTTTTCAAATTGGACCAGTAGTTCCTGAGATTAGCGCGTTGAACCAAACAAACAAACTCTTCAGCTTTATATAGTAGTATAAGATTATTATTGTATTAATTACTATCTTAGCAATGTTAATTTAGCTAGACAGTTTAACTAACACTTTGGTCTGATTAAAAGATCACACAAAACGTAAACAAAGTACAAAATCAACAAGTTTAAAGTGTGAGCCATCAATCTACGCACACATACACACTGCGCGGTGTGTGGACACACTGGTCGGTGTGTGTGTATGTGTGTGAGTGCGCTAGTGTGTGTGCACGTTATAATGGCGGGACTTGGCTGTGTCGCGCGAGGGATCGCGGATCAAGTGTCGCGGGGAAGATACGGATCACTAGGGCTGTCTACTACAAGTAAATAGAAATAATATTAAATTGGTAGGTGATTTATTTTAAAATTTCGTTATTAATAAAATTCCTTTTAAGGTGTCTTTCTGGTTTTCTCTAGGTAGTGAAGATATTAACATACTGCTACGTAGAGTCATAGAGGTCCTCGATTTCAAACCCACTACACGCAGCTTGAGCACTGACTTTTCATAGTTAAGTGTGAATGAAATCGTTAATTATCTCTTGGTAAACCGTTGAAGGAAAACATCGTGGAGAAACCTTCATGTCTAAGAGTTCTCCATAATACATATTTTCAAAAGCACTCGGCCAGTATCTATGAGAATCTAACCTTTCTCATAATGAGAAGGGCCAGTCTAAACTCAAGTATCCGGCAAGGGGGAAAATAGACCTTCGCGATTTGTACACACGTACCTACTAATCTTTATCTACTAGGTTTTCGCCGTGGTCAAATGTCACACCAGTCTTTGTCTTTCGAATATTCGGCGCAAGTTGAAAATATTTCACCTATATTTTTAGGGTTCCGTAGTCAACAAGGAACCCTTATAGTTTCGTCATGTCCGTCCGTCTGTCCGTCCGCAGCGTAGCTCAAAGACGCCTGGTGCTAGAAAGCTGATATTTGACATGAATATAGACATAAAATATTGCAACAAAACTGTAGAATAAAATTTAGGAAAATATTTTTTTTAAGCGTATCTCCCCTACATATATAGTGGGGTTGAATTTTTTTTGGTTGAGTACCCCATCATGTGGGATATCATTGGATAGGTTTTAAAAAAATATTATTAGTTTGCTCAAATCATTTTTCGATCAAGTGATTGGTTTGTCAAATATCAAGCTTTGAAGTGAAAAAAATTGTTAGACTCAAGTGTCCCCCCCCTCTGCCGGCTAAACTATTAATTTGGAAGAGGTGAAAAAAATCACAAATATAGTACATATAACGAATTTAAAAGGAAAACTATCACGGCCAAGTAGATATCACTAGTTTACGAGTAATCGTCGGTTAACTTATAAATACCTATTTCTGTGAGTTTACATTGGGCGCGCTGGCTTAGGCCCGTATTAATAAACCGATATCAGCATGAGAGTAGGATCTTAATAGCTGGTTTGAGATCCCGACATAATAATAAACAAATTTTAAGATGCGGTTTAAGAGCCTGTCATCACTTGAGATCGCTTTGATTAATAAACAGTACTCGAGTTTCAAGATCGGTATCAAGGTGGTTCTCAAGATCAGGATAGTTGAGTACAGTCGATCCGGGACTTGAGATCGTGAACTTGTATCGGCGGTAACTATGGACATCGAAAATATTATTTCCGAAATCAGTTATTGCGATGAAGTAGATTATTATGATGATATTCTATGGCCTTTTCAAATTCAACACCTAAAGTTTATATAACGGTTGCGGCAAATCCATTCAAATTACCTCCGCAAAACTTTAAAAACGATTTCGATTTAGCCAAGAATCAGTGCTATATATACATATTGTTTCATTAATAAGAAATAATTTAGTGAAAAGTGATAACAGACGTCTGCCAGTTGCACCGGAAATAGCTGTATTGTTAACTTTAAGGTATTGCGCTACATCATCCTTTCAGGTAAATTTTTGTCACTTGAATTGTAAACACGAAAATATGACTTTGTTGTGTATACTGTGTTCAGTGAAGTAATGGTAAAATGATTTATTAATAATGTTAAAAACCTTTCAGCTTGTCTGTGGAGATCTCATTAATTTATCACAGCCTACAGTGTCAAATATAATAATTACAAAAGTATCGCGACTGCAAGCACTGCTACACACTACCTATATTACAATATCCACAGAGAAAAGTTTTTTTAGAAATACTCTATGCTAGCTTGATCTTAAGCTAGCATAAATATAGTATTTCTAAAAAACTTTTCTCTCCGTCGGGCTAAAAACCTGTTTCCATTTTTATTATTTAGGTTTGTATTCAACTATTGTATTTCTATTCAACTAGAAGTAAACAAACACTTTGCTGATGCTGAGTAGTCAAGCACAAATTGCCACAGATTATAAAATAATGATTAATGAAGTGACGGCGACGCGCATTAGCAACATAGAGATAAGTCTATGATTAGCAAGCGTATGCGTTTTGTTGACTTATAAAATGCAAAACTTCTTAAGTAAATAAATTGTACTTTTTTATAGTTTATATAACTTTAAAGTATAAATGATAAAATTTTAATTACTATAAACTGTAAAATAAATGTTTTTTACACATACAAAGTTGAACATTATTCTTCTGCAAAGCAAGTACTAAACGTACCGAACAAAAGATGAATAGTTCCTTCATTGTGACGTAGCAAGTCTTGAAATCAGGATTTCATTGGGTGTCGAATTACGAATCATAAGACCGTGATCTTAAGCTCGGTATCATCTGAGATGGTGTTGATATAAGTAGGTTTATTAATTAGCGTCGACATTAAGATACTGGTCGCATATAGGGACCGTATCAACTGATACCGCTCTTGAGATCACTATTGAGACTTGTTTATTAATACGGGCCTTAATCTTAAAGATATACGTACTTTGGTATGTAATGTACTAGGGTACTACGTTTGTATAGTAGTAGTATATCTTGGAAAATACATTTTATGTTTACAATACATAACTGGATACATACCTAGTATTTTTCTAAACAAAACTTAGGTTCTTATAATAGTGTTATTAAAATATTTTTTCAGCAAAATAAACAGTCGGATTTGTTGTACATTAATATCCTTTGCAGTAAGTCATTATGGGCAATTACGGAACCCTACATTGCGCGTGGCCCGACACGCACTTGGCCGGTTTTTAGGGTTCCGTACCTCAAAAGGAAAAAACGGAACCCTTATAGGATCACTTTGTTGTCCGTCCGTCTGTCAAGACCCTTTTCCTCAGGAATGCGTGGAGGTATCAAACTGAAATTTATACTAGATACTTAAATCTACGGTTCCATAGAGCTGTAAAAAAATCAAACTTCTAATCTAACGCAATCAAAAGATACAGCCGATTATGCTGCAAATTGCAGCATATTTTCAAACTCGCATTGGAATCAAAACCTATAGGGTACTTCCCGTGAACTCAGAATTATGAAATTTGGTACGAAGCAACGTCTTATATCACATATAAAGGAAAAATTGCGAAAACCGTAAATTTTTAGTTACAGCATATAAAAAAATATTTTTAATAAATTTAAAGTTACTACCCCTTTCTTTTGAACGCGTTGAGGTATTAAATTGAAATTCATATCAAATATTCAAATATATAACACCGTTAGGCTGCAACAAAATCAAACTTCTATGTCAACGCAGTCAAAAGAAAGAGCAATATAAGCATATTTTCAAACTCGCGAATTCTCGCAAGTGAATCAAAACCTACAGGGTACTTCCCGTGAACTCCAAATCTTGAAATTTGGTACGAAGCAACGTCTTATAGCACATATAATGGAAAAATTGCGAAAACCGTAAATTTTTTGTTACAGCATATAAAAAAATATTTTTAATAAATTTAAACTTACTACCCCTTTCTCTTGAACGCGTAAAGGTATTAAATTGAAATTCATATCAAATACTCAAGTATATAACACCGTTAGGCTGCAACAAAATCAAACTTCTATGTCAACGCAATCAAAAGAAAAAGCAATATAAGCATATTTTCAAACTCGCGACTACTCGCAAGTGAATCAAAACCTATAGGGTACTTGCCGTGAACTCAGAATCTTGAAATTTGGTACGAAGCAACGTCTTATAGCACATATAATGGAAAAATTGCGAAAACCGTAATTTTTTTGTTACATCATATAATAAAAATATTTTTAATAAATTTAAGTTATTACCCCTTTCTCTTGAACGCGTAAAGGTATTAAATTGAAATTCATATCAAATACTCAGGTATATAACACCGTTAGGCTGTAACAAAATCAAACTTCTATATCAAAAGAAAGAGCAATATAATCATATTTTCAAACTCGCGACTACTCGCAAGGGAATCAAAACCTACAGGGTACTTCCCGTGAACTCAAAATCTTGAAATTTGGTACGATCTTATAGCACACGTCAACAACGTCTTATAGCACAGATAAATAATAGATTTGCAGTCTTTGGATGCATCGTCCACAGACATATTTAAAAAAACAAAACTGGATCATTATAAAAATCGGCCACATGATCAAACGTTTGATACAATGAGTTTAGCTTATTTTGCTGCGTATTATACTTTTTCAACTAAAAATCTCGGGTACACATGAAGGAGAAAACACTGACCATGAATGTATAGGAAATTCGATTGCGCTGTTAAATATTGATGGATACGTGAGAAAAAGAAGAAAAGCCAGGGTCAAACGTTTCCGGGGATATATGAGGGCTCAAAATCCTGACAATTTCTACAGGGAACAGCTAATGTTATACACAAACTGGAGGGATAAAATTACTGAATTGTTCAATGAAATTATAAACCTCGAACATAAATTTATTGAACTTAGTGATGAAATCTTTACAACAACCTTTAACAAAAAAGTCTTCATTTTAATCAGTTGGAGGGACCAGATGAGTTCGAGGCAATATTGGATGCAATTCGTAATGTAGATATAGTTGAAGAGGATGAGGATGAGGATAGTATAGTGAAAGCAAAAGCTCGTCCATTAGACGATTATGAATTAGAAACACAAGAAGGTGATCCAGATCATTGTCTATATTTACATGGAAATCAATCGGATTTAGTAGGAGGAGAGATTGCCCAACCAGCAGTATTGTGTGAAAATGATATATTGAGTTTAGTTAGAATATTTAATTTTGATCAGACATTTTGTATTACATGTAGGAAATATTTTCACTCAAGAATCACCGCCACCATTTTATTATTTTGTTAGTGGTGGAGCTGGTGTGGGGAAAAGTTTGTTAATTAAGGGTTTGTATCAATATTTAATGCTTATATTTAATAGAGTTCCGGGTATAAATCCTGCCGCTGCTAGAATCTTACTTTGTGCATACACGGGAAAAGCTGCTTTTGGAATCGTTGGTCAAACTGTACACAGTACGTTTGGACTTCCAGTATCCCAGTGTGGCCAAACAATGCCTGAATTATCAGCAAGTACCGCAAATACCTAAGCACGTAAACTTGCAAAAGTAAGATTAATTATTTTGGATGAAATATCTATGCTAAGAAGTAGAACTCTTAACCAAATTATTATTTTATTAATAGGAGATTGCAGCAAGTATTTCACACAGATACCCCATATGCTGGTATATCTATTATAAGCGTCGGGGACTTCAATCAGTTACCTCCGATAGGTGACAATTGGGTTTTTCAGCCAAATAGTAGTTGAAATCCATCGGCACCCCTTGCTGGCGCTCCGTTATGGGAACCATCTGTTCTGTCTCTTTATGATGACTAGAATAATGCGGCAAAGAGATGATCTGGCATTCGCAATAGCTTTAAACAATATGACTGTCGGTCGGATGACTCCTATGGATATAGAGTTAATAAATTCTAGATGTTACAGTATTAATACCTTACCTATTGAGGCACATGGAGCGATACATTTATTTGCGACCAACAATGAATTCTATTTACCTACTTATAATAATTATTACTCATGAATTATACCTCAATAGGTATAATTCATGTTCTCGTCTGATTGTCGTGGGAGACTTCAATATTGATTTTAGAATGAATCCCCAAAATGGAATTTCCACATATTTTTCATCTATAAACATGTTTCCGTTAATTAAACACAAAGATAAAGATATTTTTATGTGTCTTAAACATGTGTACACAAAAGCTGCTGCAATAGTAAATATAGTCTCAACATGCCTTGTCTATTAATTACAGACATATACTAGCTAGTATAGGTATTTAAGTTATAGATATAAAACAAGCGATGTATGTTAATATAAAATAAAGGATGACTGATTACAAACGACAATGAGACCTTTTTCTTTAGTTTATGCTCCTCCAGCTTTTCATACTGTAATGTCATGGTTTTCATTTTGCAATAAAAATACCATAACTATGACTGGTGAACTTTTACTTATATACCTACAGGTTTGTACGGAACCCTCGGTGCGCGAGTCCAACTCGCACTTGACCGGTTTTTTATTTAATAACTAAGCGATTAGCGTACGCGAGATGTTATGTTAGATAAATATAAGTCATTTTATAAAAAACATATAATTTTCTTTTAAACTAATGCATTTAAATTTCGACAGCCCTATGTACGTCACGTTTCGTGCAACGAATGTAAGGGGCCGGGCGTCGGGCGCCGGGCGGGCCTGTCTAACGAGCGCACATCCCGCCGATCCCGCGGCCCGGGCTCACTGATCGCTTCTTAATCATATTGATTGATTATATGTACCGTACACAACTACGCGCGTATACTGACACACACGACCCTTGATTGAACAACGCGCGTAGTTGTGGCATCCTAACTGGTAGTTATTCGTCACACTTTAATCATGACACATTGTTGTTTTCGCTAAATGTCTTGATGGAATCTTCGCCCTGTTGTTACAGTGATAATCAGGGGTGCGCTACCGTGGAATAAATGATACGGAACCCAGAGCTTTAAAAGCTCCGGCCTACTATACTAGAGCATATTTTAACGAGAATCAGTTTGTATCGAAACTGCAGGGCCTTTCTCTAAATCCTGATACTGAGCCCGTCTGATAATAATATACTTTGACTGTCGCGATTCTTCTCATGGGGATATGCTCTAGACTTGTTAATTGGACTAGTCTAACCCTTCTCATAGTGAATGCGGTCTGTATTTAGTGGTGGGACAGTTTATTTGAGGTAATATAACTCCAGTCGCACTAATTACGATGAGAGAAGCCATTAAATTTATACTATGTATTGACCATTTGTGTGTCTGTAACGGTAGCAATTCTATTGTATAGGTACTTATCGGTGTGATCCACACATTCATGTTATTGGTAAACACATGAAATGTGAAAATGTCTTGTAATTGATTTCGCTTTTGAGATGCAGAGTGATGGTCTTTGTGATGTTATTTTAAATTAAAAATGTAAGGATTAAAAGTAAGCTGCCCTTGAAATTAATTTAGGTAGTGCTTTGCACATTAAACTTTTTAGGTAGCGCTTGTTGAGTGGTCTTACCATTTGCCGAATAGCCATCCCCATCGGAAAGCTGACTTATTAGTTGGCATTTACAAAAGACAAATCAGTCGGGACCACGTCCTATCTCAGGACCAGAAGCTTTTCGCCATGGTCTTTACCATGGGCTTATAAACTCGAAACCAAAGCTGTCTTAAGTCAGTACTGAAAGATTAGTGTACACAGAAATTAGTCCTTTAAGTACATCAATTGGAATGTACTTATGCTTACTTCAAACTTAATAAAACACAACCATTTTGTTTCATTGAAGGGAAAAATATACAGTTCAATATTAAAACATCCAACGGAGCGAGTATGTCCGTATAATAATGTCGTCGGCGTCATATCCGCTTATCGGTGTACAAGACCGACCGGATATTCCCCACTGTCTGCTTCTTCCCACATCCGGCGCCCGTCCACCCTACACAAGTACCAGGATAGCATATCGTTGGGGAGGTGAGAGCTGCTCCTGTTTTAAATTGTTCAGAATTATTTTCAATGGCGGTTTAAGATCTTAGCCCGTTTCATTTTCAAGTTTTAGCTCCAGTTGCGAATTTAGTTGATTGGTGATAACAATTATTAGCTTACTAAAATCATTTTCGTATATAGGGTGACATATGTGCACCATGCTCAGTGGGCAAGACCAACAAACTGCTGCGTGAACGCTTCATGGCGAGCACTAACTCTCACTCAAAATCGATACCTACAAACTCCGTAATTCCGTGACAGCCTTGATAGTAGGTACGTACCTAAACGTACCTATTTCTGCTATTGCTCAGTAAGATGATAATGTCCTTTTTCTCGTTTTAATCCTTTAGTCTTCTAAACATTGAGGTATAAGTTTTACCCACGATGTAAATTAAAGATGCTTCCGGAAAAGCGGCAAAAGCTTATTAGCTTCCGTAAAAGCATATTAGCATAGATATTAGCGTGCAAATTATTTTCTTTGTATCACAGTCGCGCGTTTACATGGCATCTGTATCACTTCTGAAACACAGCAGCTTCGCGATTGAAGCGATACAAAATCGTGGGCCCATATCAAACCCCATTCATCATCATCATCATCATCATCATCAGCCTGCCGTAGTCCACTGCTGGATATAGGCCTCTCCAAATTTAATCTTTTTGCAGCGATGCAAACCCCATTGCATCGCTGCAAAAAGTGGTCGTGTGCTACCCCCTAAGATGTGTAATAAAATAAATACCGCAGTTCTTATCTAGCTGATGCACGTCCCTCAGACCCACATTGATGAAATTTAAGTATAAGTACCTACCATAACAAATATAAAAGCTTGGCATTACCATTATAAATCATATTTCAGAAGTCGTAATCAAAAGTATCAAAATCTCGCAAGAAATCCGCGAATCGCAATCTAATGCTATCGAACGCGCAGGTGTGGGAGAATGAAGCATTGCTCACAATTCACATCTCCACCTGTTGCTGTTAGCCCGGCACCGCCGATGTTTATCTCAACATGTACTCCTCTTAAAGTCATTTTATCCTGTTTCTTTACTTATTGGAGACGAACAGTTTTAAGAAGGGGAACTTGGATCGCGACAAGTCATATTTGATTTATTTTCTCGTTGTATTCATTGTAAATTCAAGATCTGGATTGGTTTCAGTTGCGAACGGTATAAATTTGAAATTTACTTCCTGGCAACTAGTAAACCTAATACTTGTAAGTTAGTAACCTTTGACAAAATCTGTAATCATGAACACAAACAGGGTAAATGAACACAGGTTCATTATGTATTCTGTAATATTCTGTATTTTAATATTTGTCAAAAAATTACCCGTGTTGCAGTGGATAGCGTATGCGACTGCTGACCGGAGGCCCCGGGTTCGGATGTTACTGGGTTTTTAGGAATTCTCAGTAGCAGCACGGAGTCTGGTGATGTGCCCGGCAACGGATATAGGCTCGCCTGTTATTACGTGGGACCTAAAAAAAATCATGGCTAAATGTGAGTGTAATTTTACCTCTCAACCTACCCCTTCGGGGATACAGGCGTGAGACTATAATATAATAATGAATAATAAAAAAATGAGTTCCTACTAACTAAACTTTTCAAATAACTCATCTCATCAGCACAGATTACAATTCGGTGCTCATCAACCTATTGTAACAAGTCCACTACTGGACTCAAGCCATCGCCAATCTCCAATTATGACACCTCTTTATTCATAGTATAGATCTCTATATTTCTTTCTAAGTTTTTCGTCAATATTGTCATCAAAGAAATATAACCTAAGGCAACCTAGTCCAACCTCTTTGATTGTCATCTGTAACGCACTGTCTTGGCACTGTGTTAATTTATGTTTGACATTGTCAATTTGAGGACTTTGAATCAACTTTGAATCGTATACCTACAAACGATTTCTTTTATTGAATAATGCATATCTAATTATGTATACTAGTTTATAATTGTTTAAATAACAAAATAAATGCTAGTTTTCTGTACTTTTCATCATCATCATCAGCCTTGTTGGACGTAGGCCTCTGCTATGGTACGCAAATTAGCTCCTGTATTTTTGCCGTATATGTCGCAGGAATTTTGTATGATTCCGCCGTTTACATACGGCGTCGTCAGTTTACAAACGCTCGCGGTTATGTAATATGCCGAAGGCAAAATGACAACTCGTACGATTGTTATAATTTCGACGTTGGTTGAACATCGGTGTGTATGGCACTGCCAAATTCCACATTCTTCACACTAATAATTTCACTAGTTTAATAAACTAAGGTTGACGGAGCCCTGCTTCGCAGGGCTCCTATTTTCGGATTAAGGGTCAAAAGATAACCTAACATAACCTATTTAGTTACTTATTACAGTCGCGTATAACAATCGTAGGAGTTGTCATTTTGCCTTCGGCATATTACATAACCGCGAGCGTTTGTAAACTGACGACGCCGTATGTAAACGGCGGAATCATACAAAATGCCTGCGACATATATAAACTTAAACTGTGTTTTATAATATTATAATGTAGGTAATTATCTTCGTTCTACGCGATGTAAAAGGTACTACCTTTTTTAATTCTTACTTACATAGGTATTTAATGTACAGACATAAAGTAATACGGTACCACACATAATAATGTGGTGCTCCTAAATTTGGCTACAATAAGACATCTACAAGACACCTAATCGAGCACATTCTTGAATCCTAATCGAGTAGGTAAACTTATTATAAACGCATCAGACACACATCAAAGGCATTTTTTATAAATATATTGTACCTGCGCGGCGAACTAAGTCCTCTGTTAGCACATTAACATAATGGGGAGACTAAATAAATCGTGTGAATGAGATTTATGTTGACATTGGTAAACAACTTGCTAACGAATTGTGTTAATTAAGATGTATGAGTGCATCTAGCCTTATTTAGATATTTGTGTTAACTGCTCATAATAAAAATAAAAGTCGAGTTAAACCTACCTGTAGTTATTAAGGCCTATGTACTGCAGTGGACGTCTAGCTAGGCCGTTAGTACTATTAATTATTCTGTGGCTAGGATCAGATGATGATGATGTTTATAGGGTAGTGATAACCTAGTGCAGAGACGAACGGACTGCAGAGGCCCAGTGGTTCTCGGATTCAAGCCGAAGACGCGTGCACCTGGCTTTTCGAAGTTATTGTGCGAATTAAATTGTGGCCTCCTCATGAGGTTGACCCAACAGTGGCTGCTGATGATGATGTAGAACTTTTTAATTATTGCATACAACATACTAGACTATATTTGACATGTTTCGGATTAGAAATTTTACTCAGATAGGTACCTACGCGTTTATGTTTTAATTATGATCTATCTGGTGGTGAGTTAACAAATTAAAGAGGTACGTACCGGTGTATAAAATTCGCATATCTTCGTAGTATCCATTAGATACGGATGCTGAAGTCCTTAGGTGCTAAATAATAGGATGAAATGGCGACTTGGCTACTTTATTTGCAATATGAGATATATAGTGGGAAAAGTACCAATTATGAAATACGTCCCTCATATGGAATACCATTATATTTTCAATTATAAGTGCCCAGAATATTAAAAAAAAAAATGGAATTTGATAATATAAAATTTATTTGAATGTAGTCCATAATTTGTACCTTTACCCTACTAAAACAAATTTTGAAATATTCGTGGCGCTTAGTCTTTGAAATATATCGTATTCCATACTGAGAACGTATTTCATAATTGGTACCTTTCCTCTATGCATAAGACTGTTTAGGTAAGTATGTAATTCTGAACTTAATTAAACGTTTGGAGGCTCACGAAATATTTATCAAAGTGTTTGGTTGCATTATAAAGCCGGTGCGGTACACCAGGCACCAGGGTGGCAGGAGGCGCGAGGCGTTCGGCGATATTTCGTACAATTTATTTTTATTTGGCGCGGGAATTGTCTCGGCGCGCGAATGGCGCGGGCGGGCTCGCTGCTAATTGGCGCGCCAGGCACAATAGGGATGTGAAATACTCGACTCGTCGACTCGTTGAGGTTGAAATGTAAAAATACTTAGTCGAGGCGCTGAGTGTCGCTGCGAATACTCGTTGTATTGAGTACTTTGGTGTCGAATCAAAAAGCTTGTTTCGTATAGCTATGTTTCTCAAAGGGAATATTATTGAATGTTTTGTGGATACAAATAGGTATGTACCTACGTGCTATGAAAGAGTAGAAATGAATATTAGTTTGCTCTTTATCTTTCTCGCTTAAACTTTCGGTGGGCCACAGGATAAATACTAAGTACATACTTGAACTTATTCTCGTATTAACGCGTTAATTAATGAAATGAAATACCTATTTAAATAATTATATGCTACCACATTTACACAACACCATCTAGTCCCAAACTAAGCAGAGCTTGTACTATGGGTACTAGGTAATGGATAAACATACATATTATACATAATGAAATATGAAATTTTTTAATTTTGGTTCGTGGACTGAAAATAGTAAATAACGGTGCCGATTAGTAGACACATGATGGCATCTAACTGGCACGTAGTGTGCCCTTTAGATGCCATATTCAGTTTTGAAACGCAGTGAACTCTGCAAAGCTCAAAATGTGGTAGGTAAGTTAGGTAACCGTAGTTACCTTTAAAAGTATATAGGTACCAAAAAGTTTGAACATTAACGCGTGTTTATCGCGGCAAGTAGACGCACATCACTAGAGTGTGCGGATGGCGCGCTTCGCCCGTGTAATTGGCGGGGCCATTAGTCCTGCCCCGGGCCACTTTCAGACCGCGGGGATAAGGATCTCTGATGATACCGCTGTTTCGTCGCCCGCACCCAACCCACCCGGCTAACTTACCTACTACTTATACATATTTGCACAGATGAGCATATTTGTATCACGAAATAAATTCCAAACGGTTGTTTGGCGAAATAAAAATAGCTGACGGAGGGATTTTTATGTTTTACTTGTTTTTTTCTGTGGTATGGAGGTTATTTTTTTAAATTATGGAGGTAGCAAATTAGCTTAATTGCTCACCATCTGGCAAAACATGCATATCTTTGTAAACAAATGTTCCTAACCACTGATCTAGAAAAAAATGCCGCCGTCCATGCAGGCAACGATAGTAATCGGTAGTTAGGTAGGCACTGACTAGGCCCAAGAAAGGTATCTTACGCCTACCTTTATGCCATATAGTAGTATCCAGTAAAGGATGATGTCTATTATAGAGCTCATACAAGATAAAGGAGATGCCACCTAATAACTTACACCTACTTCATACTTGTAAAAAATGTCAGAGACAAGCTTGACAATTTCTAACTAGAAAGCCCATTATTTTCATCTAGCATGGCAATAAAATCTAATAAAACTATCTTTTCAAATCATTAACAAACATTACAAATTGATTATGTATTTCATTATAAAATAACAAAGTATCTACCCATAAGCCTTACTTCATGCATGATTGATACCTATCTTCGTTGCCAGCTGCGAGTGTCTGCAACTTGTGCACTGCACTCTGCACATTAATTCATTTTTCGTAGGTAGTTTGAATTCCGTAATGTATAGAGCGCCGCTTCGCAACAGATCCCGTAATTACTACGGTCCCGGGACCGGCGCGTCCAGCTAATTACAGCGGTCCCGGGCACCCGGGACGGCCTAATTACGGTCGACCCGCGATCGCGAGCCTAATTGCCCACCGCGAGTAATTTATGAAACAAATTACATGATTCACTTTGGTCATTCACTCAATTCACTGCACTGCCCTTGTCATCTCATTTTGAATTAAGGAGACTCATCTCAATGACGTATTATTTATGGTTGTTATTTTAATTCTATAGTTGGAACCTTTAAAGGAGATATTTTATGATAAACAACATTACGTATTTACACTACTTTTTCTATACTTTGTTCTACAATAATTCTTGATGTTGGCGGCAAATGCACAACGCCCTCTGTACTGTGTATTTGAAGTGAAGGCTCCAATGGCGACTGTAGCGACAATGTGGAATGGTGTGCAACTGTGTACTAAACAAATTCCGTGATGTGCGTTGCCATCTAGTGGACTAAAGTGGAACAACGAAATCATAAATTCACACACGCGCCTCTAGATGGCTCTCTCAACCATTTTGTTTATAATGAAAGTTAGGTATTTTATCTGTGTTTTGTTTGTTACAGAACGCACCAAATCAGGAGCCCGTCTATAGAAAAGTGGCAATAGTAGAAAATTTCTTCGATATCATCTACACTGTTCATGTGGAGCTAGAAGGCCGGCCGGGTAAACATGCTGGACAGAAGCGAACTTATAGAACGGTAAGTTGACTTAACCATTTGATAATAATCTGTTTTAGTAGTTTATTTTTCAATTGTGTATCTACGTATTTTCAAATTGGTTTTCAAGGCGAATTTGTATATTTCTTAAAACGCCATCTAGCGAGGACGCATTGAAACGTTACGACTGGATACATTCACCAAGCTGTTCACCTTAATATTATCTATTGTAGCTAACAGATGGCGCACTATTAAAATTTGATTCTTGCAAAGTTGAAACTAATAAAATGGGTTTAAAGGTAAAATACCTACATAACTACCTATCAATTGTTTCTCATGATTATTCACTGCATGTTTTATTCAGTAACATATTTTGCCTGCATACCTAGTATTTATGAATACTTGTGGGATGTGCTAATGCAACATTTGCAAAGTATAATATCGTACTGATTACAACTGCTTATTTTATCAGTGACAGGCAGAATCACTTTTTTTCATCTTCTACGGAAAAGCTTCCAAAAGAAACATTTTTGTTACCTAGTTACTATTAAGGTACCTAGTCAAGGTATTTTGTAGTAGGTATACAACAATTAGGTAGGTATGTAATAAGTATAAATAAATTATAAATAAAGATTATTTGAAAAAAGCTTTCATTTAAATGCGGTATAGAAGAAAATAAACTTTTCTTTTAAAACTTTACAACCAACCCATAGCGTCACACGGTGAAAGTCTGAAAGATAACTAAGGTGCTAACGTACAATGACATACAAGTTAAATAAAATCCGGTTAGGAATTTGGTGGGAAAGATTATGAACTTCATTTGACTTCATTATTTGTGTCTGGAGTTTGTATTAGTTGCTATTATTACTTAACTATCATGAATACCTTTGTATATGGTCGAATGTTCAGTAAAATTAATTACAATTTCTTACGCACTTTAAGCTAGAAATGCAACTCGCAACCAAGTTCATTATCAATTTAAACGGTCTATCCACGCTGAACTTTACAAATACAACAAAAGAAATACGCTTTCCCTTAATCACGGATGTTTTCGCCAACAGATCACGGAGACTTACGCGTTCCTGCCGCGCGAGGCAGTCACGCGCTTCCTCACCGGATGTGCCGAGTGCGCGCGGCGCCCGCGCAGTGCGTCCCCGCCACCCCTGCCTACACCCTCGCCCTCACCCACCAGACACCCCACCTACCTCCCGTTCTTACCCCACAACGTGCCTGATTACACACGAAACTGGGAATCCGAGATCGACGCCGCACATTCCAACTATTACGAACCAAAGTTCGAATTCACGGATTTGCAACCTCTTAAGAAAGTTGACAGCCCGAAGCCTACTGATATTGAAGACCAGGAACCAACCTACATTGAACTCACCTCGAAGAAAATCAACGGGTTTGAAGTAACGCCGCTCCTGAGTAGAAGTTCACCTGTCGAACCGCCTTTTAGGGAGGAGGAACCCGTCAGAACAGACCCTGAGATAGACAAAGATGATAATAGCCTTATAGATGTAGAAGACGTTAATCCTGAACCAACCCTTTCATCTATCAAGGATGAAGAGACAAAGTCTGAAGGCGAAAGTACTAGGACAATCGAAACGGTAGGAGTTAAAGAAAAGACTGAAACTAAGAAAAAGTACAACCCGCTCGATGTAGCAAATTTAACTTCCAAAGACCCGCCGAAATCAAGGTCACCTCCGAGAAAAAAGCTGTTACCTTCAAGTTCAGAATACAGTACAAGTTCTTTTGGAAGGTTTCCCAAGCCTTGGCGGCCAGACGGCGGAGTGTTCTACGGCGGAGAAGAGATGGACTACAGCGTGCCTATCACAACTGCGTACTTGAAGCATATGAGAAGTATGGCGTATCAGGAACGTATGGACACGGAGAATAAGGTGAGTTTAGATTGTTCTTATAAGACAGCTAGATAAGTCCCGCGGTTTCAACATATAATCATTATTAGTCATCGAGCGTTAAGATACAAATCTTTCTAAATAGGTAATTGAGCCGTCAACTAAAAAAAAATATTTTTTAATAGTCGTAATAGATATTGCCTGAGATTTGCGCGTTGAAACAAACTGTTCAGGATTTTTATAATAACATAGATGATACTTTGTGTATTTATTCCGCATTCCCACTTAAATTCAGATCGAAGTTTTTAACATAGGATTTTTAGAATTTAGCTGTAACACTATGCAAGGCACTATTGCATTTTACATAGAGGTAAAGCGAGTTCTACACGAGTACAGCCATAGCTGTAGCAGCTAAGGTCAAGTAGTAGTAATCAAAATAAAACAGAATATAATTTACAGTTCCAATCAAAAAGTAAAATTATTATCAATATTGGTCATAGTTTAGTAACTAAATACATGTGACGCCCACTTAATTCGGTTTTCACTTTAATGTCACATGGAGTTTATTTGTTATGTGCGACGGAAAAATGGAAATAACAAAATACATTGTGTACTTCGGGAGAGTGTCTTCGAAACCCCTCGTAGAGCTCTAGTTACTGAAAATATTTTTGCGGTACACAACACAAAACTGTTATAAATTCCACAATATAGGTTGGAGTATAACCGCAGCGACCTGATGAAATTATTTTTGTCCAAACAAATTTACAATGTAAAATAAACATATGATTTCGCGGAGCGGACCGCTTAACCCTAGCTTAAACTTTTGGCAACAAACTGGCAGAAAGCTGCGGCGGTCGGTACGACCCCAAGCGCGCCTTTGTACTACCACTTTATACCCTCCCTTGTTATGATTTTGAAGACCCGCCATGTTAACGTAAAAATTATTGGAGATCGGTATTATGTTCGAGAGTCTCGGTGATCTGAGGATGACATTGTTGGACTCAATAGGTTGTTTATTAACTTGAGCTACCCGGCATTCATAGTTTGTAGGAGCTACGCCGGAATAGACATGAAAAGATGGCTATCGAATATTCGCAATGCGTTTTAAATAAAATAGATAATTTGGAGTTTACGACCGTCACGTGTAAGCTGCGTTAAACCAACGAAGCTTACGGTACGGTATGGTTCATTGTTAGGGTGTCGTTGTAAGTAGTTATTAAATTCTTACTTTAAATGTTAATATATTTAGATCATAATTTTTACCTGACATTACCGTCGATGTAATAATTAAATAAGATAACCAATTCGCCAATGTGCTTAGTGTTTTTCAAAACATCTAATAACTAAGTTAAGGTGCATCGATGCATTGTAAAAATCAGACATTGTTAAGAAGTGTCACCATCGAGTCTTTCAATATTTAATCTGATTATTTATAAACTTATCAACAGTATTTTACAATATTTCGTATTATGATAAGTAATTGTTTCATTACTACCAATATGTCTAAAAACCGTAGTAATAGTTAACAATTCGTAATCTGTATTTGTTTTAGGTGACGGAGTACTATTTTAACTTCGTAGAAAACTTTAAAAGTAATGCCCACGCTGTTGAAAAAAACGAATGTAACATTATTTTTCTTGAAAGAAAAGATATAATAACTTAAGTGCTCGGTTCTCGAAATCGGTAGGCGTTAGCGTGTACCTATAACCGTGCAACGCTCGGTGTCCCTTCGACCCGATTGATTCAGACGAATGTCCCTTACAAAGGACTACAGGGCGTCACGCCATAATCGGGCGCCGCATCTTTTCTAACTCATTTTTCTCGCTTGGGGCGAGCGGGCGAGGGTGGTGGGTGGAAGGTTTCATCAGCCTGAGGGGGCGTCACGGTATTAGACAAGACACAAAAACGATGCCCGACGGAGAAGTGGGCAAGTAAGTTTTCTGATGACGGTTATATTTGCTATATCTCCTATATAATAGGTTTTTCACTGTTAAATTATGTTACACGCGCTTGGGAGTATGGAGTATTTTTGGTGTTGTCCTAGAATGTGTGTTGGAACAAAATTGTTGCGTATAAGTTTGTTTATAGGGTGAACAAAGGTACTTGCGGCGGGTTTTGTATATAATTTTGAATCAAATGTTCATATATTTTATTTTAGTATATGTCACATATGTACGGTGCGGTGCGGTTGGGACTTGAAATTTAGGCTGAACTTTGCATTTCGCCTCCCAATTCTTTTCATTCATTTCGCTAAAAGTATTTTGGCCAGTAATAGAGGGCACATTAATTGCTATAAGCACATAAAGCTCATATTATGATGCGTCCTAACGCACAAAATATCCTACTAACAAAAAGTTTATGTTTGACCTTTTTCGTGTGGAGTCTCCCGAAGGGTCAGTCGGGCCGGTCCATAAGAGGGTATCGTCCCTTCGACCTCCCAAAAGTGCCTTATCCCCCCCCTGTGCCCCCGCATCGCACTGCGACTTGTAAGATTGATTGGGGCTCCTTCAGTCCATTGCCGACCACCCTTGCGGGATATTCGACCCTCCCCCCTTTTTTCTCGGGTACTTGCCACCGAGATATAGATTAGATGGAACGGTTTTCTTTTACACGCCCGTTAGGCTCTTTTAAGATAATTATTCTTTTTTCTGGGATTGCTGAGTTTATTTTATTTTTGATCGCACAATATATTTGCTTTTACGTGTAATATCGTCAGAGCGTGGCCCTAAAGTTAACTAAAGCTGGTTAATATAAGAATTAATTCGCATTAATTTTATAATGTTTCTATGCTTTTAAAACTCTGATATTTCATCTATTGAAAAATTAAGTATTCCAGCAACCAAAGATGGTTGAAAGATTCGGTTTGACAAAAGTTTATGGTCTTTTAATTTAAGAATACCTACGGCCAAAAAATGTGGAACGCTTCACGATTTTGCGTGTCATCCTTGCGCAGGGGCCATGCTAATCTTCTCTGTATCGTTCCAATTTTAGTATATGTACTGCCGAAGCAAGTACAATTGTACTGGAAAATTTCTTGTATATATACTTACAAACGACGAACATTCTAATAGCGCGGTTCAGACTCCCATACAATTCTATAGAATTGTGCCATATTTTACTACAGCGCCATCTGTTGGATGGATAATGATTCTCTAATTTAGTAATGATCTTTTGATACAAGTACTGTCCTTCGAGTATTAAAGTATTGACAAGAGAATTTGAATGAAATCCCGAAAATTAAATTAAGTACATAATATCTTCACATCGGTATCAATTACAGAAGTTCAAACAAAATGTTAACTTAAGCAATGAGGATTTTGTCGCAAAGCATAATTCATAATATTTTTAACTCTTTATTATTTCATTATTTTCTTACCTATACTTTATAATATTAGCTGTATATTTAGTATGTTCAATCATTTTATTTATCAGCCCTGTACGTATAACATCAGCCAAATTGCCAGCAAGCCTAATATTAAAACAGTGTCTCATCCAGCATGGTTCTACACCGCCACCCCCTTTTTTCGGCGGGCGCTGTTAATAACACAACAGGCTATTTTATTCGTGGACCGCCACTTGCGGGCCGTGTGCGAGCTTTGATGTCAGAGATTAGAAGTCGGTTTAGTTATGCAGTGTTGTGCCAAATCTGTATGTTTCGTGCGCGCGATTTGAATAACAAACGTGATAAGTAACTGATATGGGAGTAAGGCGTTTTAATTGGAATGTGTGAAAAGACTGAAACGATGGATGCTTCACATTTTTCAACTTAGTCTTGGTCATTTCATAGATATTTAATTTTTATGACTATTGACAAACTATGCATTATACCAGGGTATTATGTTGTCTGTGATTGTACTTATGGTAGGATCAACGCCAAAAGGGTTTTTTTAAATTTTAATAATAATAATTGAACAAATGGTAAAATCGTAAAATTGATCTGTATGAACTATGAAATTGTGAATGGATAGGACTGATACCTACTATCATATAGGTCTTTATTTACATGTGTAGAAATTGGTTACAGATCATCATGTCTTAGGTACCTTTTTAGGTATTTGGCTTGTATCGCAGTATAAGCTTTCAGTATCAAAAGGTCGTGCTTATTTGTTTTAGCGTGATACCTTTATCATACGTTCGTAAGATCTCTGATCAGCTCTTATAAGTGCCTTATATTTCTAATGCAGCATCTAGGTACTTTTCACTTGACTGAAGATTCCAGATATAACATTTATAAAACCTTACAACATTTCACGTCGAATTCTAACAGTTTGCCACAAAAACAATCTATTTACGAAAATCACTTTCCCTAAATTAGCGTGTAAAGCTTTTTATAGTAAAGTATGGCGGTAAAGTTGTTGTATCAAGTTGTATTTACGTCTATAGATCGCTCGGGACCAATGTTTGCGTCCAAATTGTTAATTTACTTTAGCTTCTGTGGCATAACAATCTACTTCACTCTGGCAACACTTTGATACAACCTCTTGGCATATCTTGTAGGACCTTAGGCATACTTGCCCAAATTAATTATAACTGATTCATTATTTGGCTGTGATCATTTAGTAGTTACAGTTTTGTTCTTTATTTATGTAGCTTTTTAAAGTGGAAAGTTTTCTATCCGTTGAATTAAAACTATTATTAAAAAAGATCTTGAGAATAAATGTCAATATTATTTGAACTCAGTACTCTTAGGGTACTGGAAGCCCTAAGCTTCTGATGATAATAATAAAGACAGTGCTACTGCAGAGCATGGGCGTCTTCTCAATAAGAAACGATTGTGCGGTTATGCCTTAAACCACGAGCGAAGTGTGAGACGGCAGACTTCACATGTCTTTTGTGTACCTACATTTCTATATTACGTAGATTGTTTTTGTTATATATGTAGATTTCGATGTTTTCTTCATCGTTTAGCAAGACATAATTAACTATCTCCCCAAATCCACTGCGTAGCAATCTGTAAACCTCTCGGCTAAGCTATCGTGTCGTATTTGTTATCGTCAACGCTTAGCATAGTCAGTCGGAGTCATAACAAAATAATTAAGATTAGTGATGCTCGAAATACGTACCAAAAGTGCTCATCTTTTTATCTTCTTTTTAAGAGAGTTTATATATTTTGATCTTTTTGAATATGTTGTTTGGTTGAATCTTCTGTAATACAATAAACATCGCACTTTCGTAAAAGTATGTAGTATATTTTATACAGAAGCGCAACATGTCATTGTTTTGGAAGTATATTGACATGACTTATCAATATCATATCATCCTTTGACTCAACAATAATATTGCGGATTGATGAATTTTAAGAGCAAGTAAATCAGAACCCACTTTCTTACTCGTTTATTGCGTACCAACACCTCTGCAAAAGTACGTGGAACACATCCCGAAAGATTTTAAATTACGTACGAAAGTAGTAAATTCAGATAAACGAACTCAAAACATAAAACATGAATTAAACAGACACACCCACAAACAAATACTCGGCAATATTATTACTTACTTCGAAAATTCCAATTCGTCGAGATAGCAATTACAACGTTATTGAAAAGCTTTTCGTCTAAAGTGAATTTATGTGCGAAACGAATGCGTTTGCATCGCGACCTTGAGCGGTGACATAATTAAGTTTGGTCCCCCAGCGATCGATTCTGCGTTTCATTACCATGAGGGTCCGCGAGACACGCGTGCATTTATAGGGTTAACTTTCCAAACGACAAATGACGTATAAACCTGACACGTGCAAAAGATTTTAATATCTATTGTTATGTTGATGAAGTTCATTTTTGGTTATATATTGAGAGAGTGTTCGATTTTTTTTACTGTAATATAATGTTTTGTACACGTGTTTTGACTTTAGTTGGTTACGATGACGTATAGGTATGTTTGTTAGTAGGTCAGTTGTAGAAGATGTCAAATGTGTAATTTATTTATCAGCTGATAATGACTAGGTTCGTTCGATTACTAGGTATGTCGCAAAGGTAGGTAAAAAAGCTTATGAAAACTAAAATACTTATAGCCAGTTTCAGCGTTGTCTACCTGTTAAGTTACACAAGTTTCGTTCCATTTGAATTTATCTGGAGGTTCTATCCGGAGGTGGTGAATTTGGGCTTCGATTAAACAGAATTTAACAGATAATTATGGGCAAAACCATCATGCTCTGAATAAATCTACAAATAGCAGTTGTTCCCTGTGGTTTTATCCGCGCTTTTCACGGCAACAGCACTAACTACCAGGTCCAATTCATCTCTATCGCAAAATCCGTTGTTAGCTGACGTTCTCTCTGTTCTAAATGCAGTTTCTCTCGTTTAGCCGGTGTACGAATGATCTTTTCCTTTAATAGTTATAGGTATAGGTATTAAAAGTACCTATATTACAGGTCTCAAAAAAGATTTTAGAACAGAATTAATTATAAATGTTAATTCTACTTTGTAACAATGTAAATTGACAGAAAATTCTTTTTCAAATCAAACATGTGAAGCATATCTTAATATATAAAATCCTTGCGTTACTGACTGACTGACAGACAAGCTACAGCCTAAACTATTGGGCGTAGGAAGCTGAAATTTGGCATGTATGTTCCTTGGGGACCGTAGGGGTGCACTAAGAAGGGATTTCCCGAAATACCCACGGGATCGGGCAAAACAGATAAATAAAAAAAATGTGCAGGCGTAGCTGCTGGCGTCCTCTAGTTTTGTATACGAAGACATTATCATACTTTATTAGAATCGGCTCTACGATCTGATTATTATTTTTTTTCCTAACAGAGCGGGATAATTTGATTTTGAATGTGATTCTTTCATTTTTGGGTGATTATGAGATAAATTCCATACAAATGTGTTCAAACACGCAGTTGTACAGACACAACAGAACTGTAATAAGCAAAGCGCAGAAATGTGGTAAAGTATAGAGATTGTACCAGCGTGCATTTTTTACTTACTCAGAGATACGCTGTGTGCTAAAAGTAGGTACGTAAAAAGCAGGATCTAAGTGTTATTCTGGCGGCACGTTTAAATCAACCAAGTTGAATTTACCCCTCGCGCCGTGCCAAGTCGGGTTGAAGAGCTAGTCGCAAATAAACGCGAGCTTAAAGCCCTTGCGCCACGGGGGCGGGTGCCAGCCAACTGGCAACCACCCCCGTTGTCATTTACCCTACTTACCGTCGCCGTCGCTACCAGGGAAGCATAACAGCAGAGAATTTTAACGGAATTAGTCGCGAGGCTGCTTGCCGCCTGCAGGGCGCCGTAGTAAATTCACACATGTACCTAGAAACGTAAGGCGAAGGGTAGGAGCGCCTGCCACCCACCTCCACGCCTAGTTTTAGCGCCTAGTAACTCGTGCATGAGGTGTCTACACGCAATGCCGCAAAAACAATATTAACTGAAGGAAAAAATATTTTTAACTACGTTTATTACGAACCACAACACAACGGCGCACTGATTGATGCTTATGAAGGTACAGTTTCTACCCTCTCCTCAATTCTTGTAAACATTTTCTTTTTCAAAGCTCCAAGTTTTCTATGTTTGTGTCGACTTGAATCTTTATTTCGTTCAGTTGTAGACCGCAGTGGTACAGTGCCAGTTATGGTTTAAGAACATTGTAGGGTTATTCGAGAACTCGGCACCATTCTAAGTGGTTTTGCTGCACCAGTTTAGTGGAAATTTGCCGCCCAGGCAAACTTATGCTTCGCATTGATACTGGCAGCAGCACCTTTTAATGTATTGTGAATAGCTCAGCGCCTATATATTGGAACTACTTGTTAAATCTAACCAAATAAAAGGAGGCAAGCCTACATAGACTTCGTAATTCTTCCACAGATTTTTTTTACTTTAAATAGAGAATTTACAGAACAGTCTAAAAAGTTAGTTCAAGGTTTTCAAATTCACGACGCAAACCTCGGCATTCATGCTAAGCTTGTGACAAACGAAGCGTAGGTCAATTAGCAGCCACAATAATATATGAGCTTTCAAAATGTTTTTCTAATGGAAAAATTGCATGTGTAATTTTTACATGTATAATGAAATCCACTAGGAACACAGAAGCGCGAATAAGTACCCAATCTATTCTTACATTGTATGTAACGCTACATTCTCATAGTGCTGTTAACTTAGTGCTACCATTTACGTTTTATGGTAAAACCTCCTTAGCTGATATGAGCTCCTTGTACTATGCGCTTACGAGTACTATGACGTCTTATCGACATGGTTGGGGGTTTTTTTATGGTTAAGTTCAATGATACTGTGCCTATCCAGTCTAATTAATAAAAGTATTGTAAATAACGTGACATTTCTAAAGACTAAAAAAATACAATATTATTATGCTCTATATTTTTTCTTCTTTGTTTCAATTGGCAGTGCAGTTACCCTTACCCCTTTATTTAAATAATATGATTGAACCTTTATGTTACGTACACCACATGTAGAAAATTAAGGAATACTAAATAACATCTACATAATCATATCTTCATATCTATAACATATAATTTAAAATATAAAATGAATGCCATGCTATGACAAGAGCTCTTATAAATCATGTAGATATACAGACTTAATATAGTCTATAAAAAGAGCGCATAATTTAAATAATTCCCAAAATCAATGCAGTGGTATCGAGGGTAGTCGATCCATTTTATATATTTACGGAGATTTTATATAGACTAAAAAAACAGCCTTGCATAAGTTATCTGGAGGTCCCAATAAATGTTTTAAGGGTGCGTAAATCATTACTGAACCCGCTACCCTGGAATGGGCAAAGGACGGGACCGAGAGGGTCGAAATAATGGATGCGCCGGCATATTTTTAGTTATGAGAGAACTTACATATTTATTTACTTTCGTGAGTAATATGTAGGCAAAACCAATATAGGACTACTGTCTGGCTCTTTAAATAAATTAAAACAGTATTTGTTCTTCTAAAGTCTATTTATTGTGTGTTACGCCGTCGAACATTTTTATCCAATGCTTTCCAGGCGAAACATTTTTATTAAAAGTAAAATAATCCTCGCTTCTCAAACTTTTTATCAACTAAATACACCATAATAATATTCAACAATAAGTAATAGGTAGGTATAACACTTTTACCAACTTGTGTTAGGGCTCGGATGAAGTTTTTCTACATACTAGACAGTAGACGTATGCCTTCGAAGCAACTTGCAATTAACATATTATAATGTGTATTTAATTTATTACATCCTGGTAGCAAGGCGCGTCGGGCTCAGGGTATCACCCGCGGGAGTCCTTGCGACGCACAACCCTATATAATCTGCACTGACAGCCGAACCCTCCGCTATGTACTACTATCTTCATATATATCATTATTCCCTGGTATTTCAATAATGATATTGTTAAATCGTTATGTTTATCAAAATTAGAACTAGTAGGTATGATCTCCAAATCAAGCTCATTTTTTTTGGTCCTGCTTTTTTGTATAAAGCATACTTTCAACTTATTAATTTTTCTCAATCGAAACTTTATCCTTTGCACGTTTTTGTGAATTTAGTATGACAAATTATAAAAAAATTTGTACGTGACTTCGTGAAAGTCCTAGAACAAAAGTTGTTCTTAATAACGTACACCCTTTAGAAGTTTTCAGTTTCACTATTCTGAGAAAAACTATGTATAACGCGACTAAAAAACCCTTTGTAATCGCGATAAAACTACTTTTTTAGATAATGTAGGTAGTTGAACTTGAACCAAACATGAATACGTACATAGTGTAACTATACTAACCGCACCAGTCGTGCGTACAACTCTTAACGGTTGTAAACGATTCTGGTCCTTAAGGTAAATGTTAAGTGACGCTGACCACTGTGCTAAAGAATGGAGCCAATAAGTTTACTTAAATCCCCCGTCAAAAAAATCATGTAAAATGTTGCTAAGACGAGTTTAAGATCACATGTAGAGCTTAGCTTCTACCTCGACACGCACGAACTCTACAAACTCTATACCGTAACCGGAATATATGGCTCGGCCAATCAAACACTTATAAACAGTTTAAAAGGGCACAATGGCAGGCAAAAGGCCATCTGAGCTTTAGTATTTACATGTGTTACAAATTATCAGACTGAGTCTTAGTAATATGTGTGCCCTTGTTTTTTCAAGAGGTACCTCGGTACTTCATGCCTATCTATGTATAAGAAAATATAAATAAGTACATGTACTATGTAGTAAAGTATTTTCAAATCAGGAAACGAGTCATAGATATAGAATGTTTTCACAAATTTCTTCACCTTTTTGTCTGCTATCCGTCCTTTTGAAATGCCTTTCCAAACCCTTTCTTTCTATGTCGTATGGCAACTAAAATTCTTAAGCCATGGGTCAAACGAAACCCTCCAAGAGTACTTCTTAACAATCTTGCTCCCAAACTATTATGTAGTCTTGGTATTTTGTGTTGTGACGCAACTTCATATATCTACCGTATAGTAGTTATAGCACGTTTACCTGAATTTCACATAATAATCGTTTGTTCTAACTTGTTATTATAAACAGCATACGACTCGTTTTCATTTTGGGTTCATAGAAAATTTTGGACAGCGACATTCTATGAGACGACATTAGGACACATTTTATAAAGAACACTAGCATGTGACTCACTATAATTATTATACGGTGATATAAGGGTAGTGTCGTGTTTTGTACAAATAATATTTTAATTCTTGTTGTTGAGAATAAAGACCCAAAAGTTGAACGAAGTTAGTTATAGGATAGTTCTACAATTTGACTGTTTTTCAACAAAAAGTCCCTATCATTATAGTAACTAACGTCTTTCTCTGAGTGCAAGTTCTTGGTGAAAGCAGTTTTGGCAACCCGCGTTTAAGTTCCTGAACAAGTGTGAATTTTGCGCCTTGGACAGTACATTAAACTGTCGTGCGTCCATTTGATAGTATCGTAGTTTAGGAGCTTTGCTGTTATTTTGTAAATGAGCAAGAGCGATATGATAGGATCGTTGCAAATGGCAGTCCGTATTCTCTGCCCACTCCTACGGGAAACAGGCAAAAACGAAACGAAAATCAAACTATGTATCAGATGGTCGGCTACGAACTATGCCAAACATTCCATCAACTCTAGTCTATTATCCTTTTCCTTTATTAAATTATTTCTTTATGTTATTAGCCAGGCTAAAAAGGGAATACTCTTATCAATATTCATTATCATTTCTCGTATTTTGTATACACGCGTCGGAATATTACTCGACTCCACAACTTTCTCTGTCCAGTCCCTTAGTTTGATAGACGTGGCAGCAAAACTTTTTCTAGGGTCTCATACCCCACAGTCCGTGGGGAGGTTTTATATTAAATAATCATTTCGGAACCGTCGTAGGTGCGCCGCCACTATAACCGTGCCAATTAGTACTCCTGTTTTATGTCAGGCCTGTGTATTTTGTGTACGGTATTATGTTGTGTACATCGTTGTATGGTATGTGAGTTATAATGTAAAATATAAAAAAGATCGCCGAAAATACAGCGGGTTATTCATGCGTTTACGCTGACGAGTCGTTTTTTATCAACTTTGATTACTGAACAAGAATATAAAATGGGGCTAAGGTACTGTCTAAAGATCAGTATCTACGTAGAGCCAAATACTCAGCAGCGCCCGCAACACCTTCAACCACTGCGCTATGCGTCCATAGAATAAAGAGAATATGCAATATACTTTCGTGCTTTATATGAAATATCTTTGGCGAAAATCTGTGCAGTGTATGCGAACTTATTCGTGTTCATTGGTTATTGTTACGGATAAAATTAAAACGAGCTGAAATCATTTCGCTTGAACAGATTGTTACAATAAACAGGGGAGTACTTTTAAACGAGAATTTACTAAAAATAATCTTAAATACGGAATCCAATCCACCTACTTCAGTTGCCGGGTAGGGTCGGGTACCTATCGAGTCATACGGGGTTTCGCCCCCTTCGCCTTTGCCCCCCTCTCTTGCCCCAGGGGGCGCGTGGGAGGGACGAAACCTCTTAATTATTGTCACATATGAATTATTTTGATATTGACGCGCGTCTCGACCTCCTCTCGTTAGCGTCCCTTTGGGTTTCTTTTGAAAGCTCTACGAATGCTGTGCTCTCCTGGTATTCCAGTGGAAGCATCTCGTTTCGTTAATGATTTTTGTTTGAGGATTTCCTTTATCTGTGAGTGAATGTTTTTTAACTGCGAAAATGCTATCCGTATCAGGCCGTAGCGTGTTTGTTTTCAGGTGTCTTATTTTATTTTGTGCCTCTTAACAACATCCCACGGAATTCTTATTTAATAATAGAGCTACTACGTAGATAACGAGTGTTAATAATTAAGTTTTTTACTTATTATTTAGTTACAGTTGTTACAAACGATCTTTCATAAAAAAAAACATATGAACTCAAAGTTGAAAACAAAGTTAAACTTACGCTTAGCATATATGCACACAGTGCAGCTTTAATTTTTTTTAATTTATGTTGGCTTATAGACGATTTCCTTTTATCTTGTTCAGGAAAAACTAGCGTTCAAATTCGTTCCTGAAGTGTTTTCTTATGATACACAGTGGGAATAGTGCATATTGTCATTGGAATAGTATGTTCGGTAATAATTTCAAAGAACGATAGTATGAAATCATGTTTCTCTGTGACACGTAACAATTTGGGTTAATTTGTAGCATTAATGTCCCCAATATTCATTTGTAGCCGTACCACATTTACGGTAGCTTCGGCCGTATCTAAATTTTATTCATAAGTAGTTGTCGTGTCGCATCCACAATTAAGCCGAGCCTTGGTCCGCCAACTACCTACGTAATGGCAACTTTAATTTTCCAAATTCACCTGGCGTTTATGTAATTCACCCCATACATGCGGCCCCCTGGCCGCGGGGTGTCTAATGTAAGGCCAGGGGTGGCAAGCGACGCTCACGAAAAGGAAAGGGTGGTTCTAGCAATTTTTTTCTGATTTTCCCCCCACCCTTTTTGCCCGATAATACCCTAATGGTCGCTTGCTTCCTTTTCGGCGGATTTTTTTTTCGCCACCGAAGATCGAGACGTATTTTTTACTCGCCTGTAATTTCCTCGTTTCCCCCCGAATGAAAAATAAACGGTCAGAATTTTTGTTCTATTGACGTATGATTTTTTTGAGGTCGCTTGGTCGCCGGCTGATGCCGCCATAATATTACGAGTGTGTGACTATGTGACAGAGTTGATATTCTTACCACATAAAAAAATTAAAAAGGCAGTTAAACTAAAGTAATTATTAAAACCATAGTAACTAGGCATGGCACTAGGTATTTTTCATTGCTCTATCCCACGTTGCCTTTTTGTTCGTAGTTAAATATGTAAAAGTTTAGTTTCATTAGTTACCTACTTTTAAATTTTGTAATGTAAAGTTAAAGTAAAAATATTTAGTTATGTTCCATTGAAAATCATGCGTTCGAGATACATTTTTAATAAAAATCGGTCCCCTTGACCTTTGACGCTCGATTATTTTTTATTGGCGAACTTCAAATTGAATAAATAGCATCCTAGAGAAATTATATTATGACTATTTAAAATATGCTTGGAACTTCCCACAATTGTAAAAGTATAGATGACTAGCGCCTGAAATGAATTGTAGAGTGAGAAAGACACTTCATGACAGGCAAAGTGTGGCTGTGAGACGAGAGTAGAGTCCATTTAAACGTCCCGGACGGTCTACGCTTTACAAAATAAGATGTGTCGCAGGTATTTACCCAAAAACGTGATATTATAATTTCGCTAGTGAAATGATAATAACAAAGATTATACTCAATAACGACCGGTTCGTATAATTTCCCGGGCTTTTTTCGGTGATATTGTAATTTCACTAAGCCGAAATAGTGATGTTATAAGAAACCTAGGTTTATTATAAGTTAAGTTTGTGGTGGGAGCCCCGCGTGTTCTGATTGGTCAATTGACTTAATCAGTCCCACAGACTTACGAATGTACTACAGTGACCAATCTTATAAAACGAAAAATCTGAACTTTGGCGATGTTTATGAGGCTAAGTTGACGGAGCCCTGCTACACAGGGCTCCTACATTTATGTTCAGGGTCACAAGAAAACCTAACATATAAGGTAGCTGGTTTTCAAAAACCTGTCTCTTATTTCTTAACTCTGTGTTTAATACAGCTGGTAACGAAAACAGACTAATCAGCGATCGGTCTGATAATCAAAGGCTTTGTTAAACCAGTGTTATTGTCAAAATATCACTTAGCCTTACAATGTCACTGTATCGGTCTAATGAAATTATAATGGCACTGAAATTAGTCCGTTAAATTGTAAGTAATTCAAACAATTGACTATAACCTGTGTTATTATAATGTCACTAGTGAAATTATAATATCACGTTTTTTACTAAATACCTGTGAGAGATGCATATTTTATAATAGCGTTTTAAGAAGAACTAAATCCTATTATATGATAATAATACATAATACCTACTGTTTAAAATCTTTATGATTCTATGGCAACATGTGTTCATCTTCACAAAATATGTTCATTTTGTGTTTATTTTTCTGCTCTCACGTGGTTTTAAAACTCGATAAAAATCATACTTAGTAATTTTGACCAAGATACCTACTACGAAATTAATTTCAATTTTTGAAAGAAAATCCCTCTTACAGATGTTATACATCTAAATTCGGCTAAAATATACATGTAAGATAAAAAATAAGTATATTTTCTAATACATAACTAGGCAACTTCTTTAACTCTTCTTTGCATTATTATTTAAAGGGGTGTGATGATTATTTTATTGAATCTTAATAATCAAAGAATATTTTGGTAATAAAACTTGTTTTCAGAAATAAATAAGTTATCCTTTAATTAATAATTTGATTTTATTGTTCATGATCAATATGAAAATAATATAATAACTCATAATAAAGTATAATGCAACAAACAGATAATATGTGCATACAAAAAATAAATATATGTACAATGTGCATTGTTAATAGATTTCAATACAACTACATAATTTCACGCCTGTATCCCTGGAGAGGTAGCCAGATGCACCTACATAATATTATAATGATTACACACCTACACTTCGCCAGTTATGTTTCGGTCCCAATGTAATAGGGGGCGAGCCTATTGCCATCTACCAAGGTAGGTACATTACCAAGCGAGCGATAATTAACATTTTTAATGCACCTATAACTTCGAATAGTCAGAATTGGTGACCGGGGTACTTGAGGATCGAACCTGAGACCATCGTCTCGGCAGTTCGGTACATACACCACTCGGCTATCGCCGCTTTAATACTTACAACTAACAACTTACAACATAATTATGACAATTTGTCTCCTGATCGTTTAATCTAATTTAATGAGCTTTAATACGGTGGACAGTCTTTGCGGATTATATTATCGAATGCCGGAGGAAATTCTCAGCAAGCTTCGTATGCGGACGCAAGCACATTACTTTTATTTTGGCATCGATAAATTTTCGTACCCGGGTACCACCCTGCATAATGCATGCAGCGAAAAAGTAGGGAAAATAGAGAAAAATCGGGGAAAATTTCGCCCCCTCGACGGGGTTCCTTGGGCACCACCTACCAGGAAAGCAGGGGCGCGTAGGAGGTAACCGTCCGCCAAGATTAATACGGTACAGTACGACCGCTCGACGCCGCAGCTTTCATTAAAAATACTGGGACCCTGATGGGTTAGCTGGCAACGTTGCAGACTAGTGCCGCTCGAGGGCGCCGTCTGCGGTTTTACACAGAACACGCTCTGCTAAAATGAATTCCGGAATCTTTCTCTTTGTTTTGTGAATTGGCGAAACTTCGTACTGAGACAAAGAACAAACTACTAAGTGAACCTTTAATGTTAAAACATGCGTAGAACATACAGTCTTGCAGAGTTATTTCTTATTGTTCCATAGTGCCCTAGTGGGCAAGGGGAGATTTGTATTAAGAATCGCATGACTGTAAACTATGTTTGTGCGTTTTCCAACTTTCTTTTGTGCTGCCACGACTCAGATGATTGGTTGATTGTTGCTACGGCACGCGTAGCAAGTTCTACGTATTTGTAAGAAGGGTGCGCTACGCAGTAATATCTACGAGGTGCCACTGATATATTATACATTGATTATGTATGAAATTAACGTAGATACGATTCTTATTATAAGTAACTATTAAATAACTTTGTTTAGATAAAATTATTTCAGCAAAGAGTTAGTATAACTACACTATAGTTCGGGATAAATTGTCTATTGTTGATAAAAAATAAAGTCCTTGTTCCAAAGTTTCTACATTATTTATTTTCTCAGTAGAAGAGCACAATATTTTTCCTTTACTACTTAAATATTCTTATTAACCTAATTTATTTCAATACATTTTGTCATTCAAAATAAACGAAATTATTTATTTACACGGCAACCTAAATACGAAACCAATCTAAAATATAAATATACTACTGCTACCAAGCGACCAGTCATTAGGATTCCATCACTCACAAAAAGTATGTCCAGTCGCCCCTACCTCTTGCATGCTCCACAGTTATTATTTCTTAGCTCTTGCACCCAATGTCCCCCTAGTCGTGCTAAGTACTAAGCGGACTGTTTGTAGGCAAAAAGTAGAGTTACCCTCTACTCCCCTCACCACCCCGCTCACGCTTTTAAACCTCAAGCGTCCAAGTGCGGGGAATATGAAATTTTCGAAATGATAAAGCCGGTAAATAATAACTAGTAGTACGCCGGGCACGGCCGTCTAATGTACTCACTGCAAAACAACTCGCCGCACGCACTATTTAATATTTTCTATTTATTTTGATGTTATATTTTGGCTAGTGATGATTATTATGTAATAAACTAATGAGTCTTATGTAATAGACTGATGAGTCTGATAAGTTTATGCGATCCATTACATTATGAATAAAAATATACTGGTTAGGATAAAGAGAAAACATTACATCAGAAATGAAGATTTCTCGATACCTTCTAGGTGTGCTATCCTAAAATTCTGGATTTCGGTATTCTACATAAGATATATAATATATATAAAATAGAGCTGGAAATCAAAATTTTAAGATAATTGATCATGCTTTCATTATTGGATTTGCATTGATAATTCGAAAGCTGAAGACCGAGCTCATTGGTGTGCCATAGACGGAGGCCTCCGTCCGGCAGTGGACTAATACAGGCTGATAATGATGATCGTGCTTTATTAGACTGAGATATTCTATATATGAGATATATTAACGAGTCTAAAAATATAAGACAGTGGGAAATCATTTTCTGCATTACGTCTTGTAATAGCGCCTTTTTCTATTAAATTTTAAGTTATACTTAAAGATTTATTCTTTGGCAACTGATCCTTGTAAATGTCGACCTTAGCGTCCTTAGCTAAAATAGTACTTCCTCTTACTTTTGTTTCAGATTTGGTAATGACCCTAAATTGTTGAAGGGTTTAAACTCCATCCACATTATTTAATTTTATTTATATATTATGTGAACTATGTTAAAAATATAGTCATAGTAATTCAAACGTTTAACAAGATTTCTTACAAGTACATTACCTGCCTCAAGTACTAGGCTAACCAGATTTGGCAGAATATTAGCTTTTCCGCAGAGCGACTGCTGTCTGACCTTGGTAAAGCTACATAATTATATAATATGGCTTAGACCAGTGCCTGTTTATTCAGGGGTAACTGACTCCCAATAACGACTGTCAAAGATATTCATGACAGCTGAGACCGACGGTTTCTAACGCACACTCTGAGGCACAGGTTGTCGCTGCCCACCTTCTATAGAATTACCACAATTACCAGTAATTATTTTGTCGATGTGCATTATCTGCGTGTTGAGATAGTAGACCGTTAAAACTAGATAAGTCCTCGCCAAAACTACAAAGAAATTAGATCGATATCAATATAATTAATATCAATATTAATGTCTTCTGATACCATTTGTTTTCCAAACAAAATCAACTATTACATAAAAAGCAACTTAATTATGTCTTAAAATTAAAATAAGCCTATAATTAATAATTTTTTAAATAACTAGGTGATTTCCATGCTGACGGTGCCGGGGCAGCAGCGGGGTTCGTGTGTCTGCTTTCACATTTCCCACTCGCAACGTAAGGCGGGGTACGGTACACCCCCACCGCCTGCTGTGCTCCTGGTGCCTACACCCGCTTTTTATACCTTCCTGCCCGTCGAAAGTAATCAATTTGCGACTTAATTAATTAAGAAAAAAGCTTTGTCCGACGTTTAGTAACTTCAAATGACTTGTGTTATTTTCTCTTTGTTTTTTGTTTATTTATAAGCAGATCATCGCTGTGCCGATTCTCATTATATTATTATCGCTAAATTCTTAACTGCTACTAAATGAAATCGTTCAGCGATTTGATTTACAAAGTTGATGAATCAAAAATATTGAGGGACAAGAAAAGGGTTTTCTTCGTAGGCATTTTAATGTCAACGGTATTTGACTTTTATTTGAAGTTGTATGCATGCAGATAAAGAAACTGCTGTTTGTTTGATGTGCGCATCACCGAAGAACAAAAGAAAGAAAAGTCAGTAAAAAAATAACAAACGAATTTAAGTAATCATGCCTATGTATCTACCACTGTGTTTTTGCTAGCAAGTCTCTCGGTCTCGCAATATTATATTATTGCGTTAGTAAATAACAACAAAAAAATATTAAGGGACTTACTTAAAACATTCCGAGCGAGTTTGTCGTCAATTTCGTGATTATCAAACAAACCGCTGAACTAAAATGCTTATAAAGCTCACTATAAGTTTGAAAGGGCCGATTCAGCGCGCAAACATGTTAATTTACCACGCGACCCAATTCCCCCATCCTAATTCCGTACAGTTTCCACACTAGCAGAGCTACAAATACTTTTCCTTTAGTTTCGTTTCACCCGATATCGTCGTTATCTAGTTAGCCCGGGTCGACGAGGGTCCGAAGGGTCCGGACTAAGTACCAGGACCGCATAGGTAGGTAGGAGGCTCGCGTGATGCCTGCCCCACACCCGCTAAGACTATTTATAAACGCTCGCGCTACGCAATGCCAGTGAGGGATTGTGTTCGCGCACGCTGAAACCAATTAGAGCTTATATGATCCTGGTAATAGTATTTTTTCATGTATTTTTCTCTTTAATTAATATTTTCCTTTGTTGCCTATTTGGGGATATCTGTTGTTTTTCCAACGATAAAGCTCGCTTACGGCTAATTATTGTGGGTAGAAAATTATAATAAATATGTACACAGACAAGTTCATCTCACAGTTGACATGGCAAGCATACGTATGCATATACGAATAGTTTACTATTACTAGGTAACTTCAATTTCAAATGACGCAGCCGCTTTGAAGTAACGAAGCGTATTTTCCAGTATCTTTATATTTTCCAATATGTGCATTTTTAATTTCCAATTTATTTTGTTGATGAAGATGTTAAATATACCAAACCCTCCTCCCGATATGCCAAACTTATGAAAGTTCTTTTAGTCCTATAAATAGTAATACTATGCGAAGCTGTTAAGGTTCTCTACTTCTTTAGCACTCCTCTTGAGTCATTAGTAAAGTCACAATCTCGTGGTTTGCACACTGTGGCTAACATTCAACGTCACAATGAAAAATAACATGATATATTTGAAATGTTCTTCTCAGTGTATTATTTTTTAAACGTCTCACGTTAAACACGCTTGCGTAGGCTACTTGTCAAACTATAACTCAAGCATTGCCAGTCATTGTCTGTACTAGTTGACGAATGCTCGATGAAAATAAGAACATCGCAAACTGATCGATCGTCCGCTTCAACTTAAAAATATAATGCTTCCATCCGCAACATTTCATATAGCTCGGCCCTATATAAATTTTACCTTAAAAATCCGCAAATTCGGGGCTCCGGCACGGTCGCTAGACCTTTCGGAAAAGGGTCCACCGAAAGGGATTTGCCTTGGGATCGGGGCATTGGGCCCTACACTTATACAAAATGTCCAATATGGGCCCGCCCTGCGAACCCTCGGGGGTCCGTCGGAGGTAGGTAGCCCTGTGGACGTAAACACACAAGTTTGTTGCCTAACCAATGGTCTATTATGTAAGTGGTTGTCTGTGCGACCGCAATCACAGTGACCACGCTAGCTGTATTACATACTCTATGGTGACAGCTCACTTTATCTCCATAACAATCTTGAAAACCGAATGAATACAGGACCATGGCAGTAGCCAAATAAGTCAATGCAAACATAACTATCTAAATCTAGGATATTCTTGTGTACACACTAGAAAACTGGTTCAACCATTACTATTGTTATATTTTTTACATTGTTATTATTACATTTTCTACAGCAAATCCTTTTGCCAAACCCATAATAAAATTGACGCTTTGCAGTTTTAACATTGTATCAATCACTAATATAAATTAATTTTTAAAATTTCTGTTTATTCAGTCAATTGAATATCAAAATAGAATAAAACATCCGAATTCGTAAGGCGATATGCGTCTAGCAAATAAATGCAGGGTCTACAAAATGTACTTGAGAAACTTCTGCGGGACTTTATGCACTTATGTGACATAAACCTTGAATAATTAATCCTTTGCTATATTATTTCAAGTAACTTAACATGCTTTGACAAAGTGCAAAGAAACGAGCGGTTGGTAAATTTTTAAAAACGAATCACGATTATCTCAGGCAATACTGACCGGATTTATTAATAACTTTTTTCTTGTATAGCCTACGTATCTAAAAAGGCTATAAGCTATATAATAACACTGTGAGCCACGGCTGTGCAGCAGAAGCTCTAAAAAACGCGGGTGTAACCGCGGGATCAACTAGACTAGTTTCTATAAGCAGATTCAGGGTTCGCATATTGTAAGTACGCGCCGATGTACTGAAAGACATTTTACTGGCGAACCCACTCAGCCTAAGGCGTTCTATAGACTATAGAATAAAATGTAGAGCCTTATGGGTATAGTATATTTTTCTAGATTTAGCAGCTTGTCTAAGTGGGTTAATAGCAGCGATAGCCTAGTGCCGACCTAACAGATTGCCACGAAATGTTCTTATTTTGATTCGACATTTCTTCCATAATATTTTAGAGACAGATGCTACAATTAAATGTTCTATTAGACTTAAATTCGACGACCGGTTGGCGCAGCGGGTGTGTAAGCGACTGCTACGCCGAAGGTTGCGGGTTCGATTCCCGCTCAAGTCAAACATTTGTGTGCATGAACATGGATGTTTGTCTTGGTCTGGGTGTTTCTATGTATAATATGTATGTATATACAACAAAAAAAGTATATATGTATGTTTATCCATTGTTTAGTACCCATAACACAAGCTCTGCTTAACATGGGACTAGATGGTGATTTGTGTATGTCGTAGAAAATATTATAAAAAAAAAACTTTTATACAGATTAGGTTATACTTTTTAACTAATCGGTTTATCTACTGTCAATGTATGTCCGTACCTTCTACGATAGCTATAATTATTGTGAGTCATCCAGTCACATGGTGGCTGTCATACTTTACCTTTGTCTATTCGTAATTATTTTCATTCTGAGACTTCAACTGTCAACCAGTCGAATCCAACGGTTACTGCCTCTATTCCACACATAATAGTAAAACAGTCACTATATAATATTACAGGACTTTTGCATATTTTTTGTAATTTAATGGTTATTTTTTTGTTTCAGGTAAGACATCTTTGGCGTTTCCTCATATTAAGGTCGAATATTATTATTATAATATTAACACAATTATAACGTGAACACGCGTATTCAATATGTAAATAAGTCACGATATGACAAAAAACCTAAGAACAAAAAAAAGTGAAAACGATTGATATGGACGAAGGGTTATGAATTAATTTATGCAAGTACAGGTACAGTAGGCGGTAGTCATTACAAATCTTTAGAAAGTGAAAGGAACATTGAAACTGACGAATAAAGACTAAAATATCCATCTCAGACAAAATAATACTTTTCCAAAGCTCCCTGTCGCCAGCTATTTCTGTCCATGTTTTTGAGAATGCATCCAGCTCATCTCGCCAACGCTTCCTGGGTCTACCCCGACCACGACGTCCCTGTGTCCACCACGTAGCGATATGTGCCCATTTCTCGGGATGCATTCTGCAAACATGACCTGCCTAATCCCATTTTAATTTTGCGGCCTTCTTGCCAATATCTCTAATGCCAGTTTTAATGCGTATGGCTAAAAATCCCAGTAGAGTAAAATTCCAGAGCCGCCAGACCTTATTTTCTCAAAAACTAAATGTATAGAATAATGTATCCTCCGTCCTACAAAAATCCTTTTGGTAGGACGCGGCGAGAACTTCATCGTGAGGTGGATATAATGATCACAGTAATAACCACGTCTTTAATCTGTATCTATCAAATACTTGCTTCAGCATTATAAAAGCTTCTCAAAATTTCTGAGAATCATATAAAAACGTAATATCGAAAAAAAATACGAAAAGAGCAGCGAGTCTGTTAAAATACGTATAAATAATTATACGCATAAATAATTTCAACACTTGACGCGACGGCGACGCGCGACGGTCTAAAGTTAGCGAAGTGACTACAGGGACCGACGATATCATAAGTTAATAATTTATATGATTTTTGGTGCAAATGTTATTTCGTCTCTAGAATCGGTTACTAACTAGGCCCATATATCTTCTTAATATATAAAAACCTTGCGTTACTTACTGACTGACAGACATGCTACAGCCGAAACTATTGAGCGCAGGAAGCTGAAATTTGGCATGTATGTCCCCTGGGGACCGTAGAGGTGCACTAAGAAGGGATTTCCCGAAATCCCCACGGGATCGGCCAAAACGGGTAAATTAAAAAAAAATGCAGGCGTAGCTGCTGGCGTCCTCTAGTGTAGGTATTAAAACCTATACATAACTACATATAAATATTTAAAGTTTCATATTATAAACGAATTAATTATTGAAACACATATATTAAGAAACGAAATACCAATAATTATATTGTCTAGCCTAGTCTGTAAGAATTAAATGGGTATTTTATTTTGGAGATTCTAATAAATAAATAATTATTATATTAAACAATAGAGTACACTTCGGTCGCTATTTTTATGTAACTTCATGGTTTTCCATGTTTATACTTCGTCTAAGCAACTTTCTTTATCAAATTATATGAGTGTGTCGAGGTCGTAGCTTATATTTAGAAAAATCTTTTTATATTCATACAAGTGTATCGGCGTTCAAAAAGCTCCAAAACTTTCCCTTAGAACTTCCACAATACACCACACAGCGCCTGCCGTTATTATGATGATCATTGACTTTTTTAATTGTTATTCTTCCAAAGATATGATATTCAAAATCCGTTTTATATTCAAATATAACTCGTCCCAACGTTTACCGCCATTCAAAATATAAAGACACGACCAAAAAATCTTGTTCAAAATATATTTCTTGTGTGAAAAGGTGCACGCTTTAAGTGCAAATTCTGACTAGTACTCCAGTGCTCTCCACGGCGAATACAGGATGTGCTAAAAGTACATATAGGGGTGTCAGGGAAAAAGTTATAATAACATTAATGTAGGTTCTTTTGACAGCTCGCCGGGCGTCGTTAGCAGCCCTGCGCTCTGTATCTTGTCATAATCTTTTAGTGATGTACCAAGATGTGGATAGTTTTTCGGTGTGTCGATAAAAAGCTTGCTACGGTAAAGATGTGTGTAGTTTGTGTGAAAATTGAAATATCTGTTTTTGCTTTGTTTGAATGTTTTGTTTTGATAATTACGTATTGTTTGAATGTTTTTCTTTTATGATAATAAACTTAAAATAATATCAATATGTGAATTAAGAGTTGTTATTTGGTTTATATTGCCGAACTTTATATAATGTTAGAAATTTCACCATACTTTCTTGATTTTTTTTATTAATAAGTTAAACAAACTCGTCCTTATTATATTTGTTTGGAAATGGTTATAAAAAGTGGCTTGTTGATCATACTTTCTAATACTTCACTGCAAATCGTCACCGTCCAAATAATTCTTACAATTCGCAATTCCTTTACAAAACGAGTACAAATATCGAGTGTAGCATTATCGACAGAGCAGCAGCCCGCCTCAGGCCGCATCACTAATTACGGGCGCAGACGGCGGCGCCGGGTCGAGCCAAGGGTACACGGTCCTCTCGACTGAATTTTTTCCCCAACACCCTACACCCCACCGGATGGGGTGGGGGCTTCCTGTCCCTCCCGGACCCTTCTTAACATTTCCCTGGCTCGGAGGCACAGAAGGAAGACGCCTCGCTTATATGAAACCCTGGTACCTACCGCTCGGGTTATATACTTTTTTAGGGTCGGTCAGACCCTTTGAGGCCTTTCTCTCGAGTTAGGGACCTACATATTCCCTTTTCAGGCCCTTTTTGACCTTTGTAGGTTTAGGCCGCGTTGTTTCGTCGTTATATTATATAAAAGTTTCAGATTTCTCTTAGTAAGGGACGCTGTTGACACGGCCGCCGTGTGAATTTTTGCTATTTACTATTGCAGCTATGGTTTAATTAAGTTTGTTAGCTCACATAAAAACATATTACTTACACGCGCTTACCACATATTCTCAAGTTCGTACTGAACTTTCTTACGTAAGAAAAGTTGTTGTCTGAAGTGTTGAATGTGGACTTTTTTGAAGTGCGCTATTGTTACAATTTACAATGTACAATATTACAAACCCAATTTCTAATAAGTTGCTAGATGTGAATTTTTTTTTCATCTTACGGAGTCAGGAGTCATACCTTACAAGGGTAAAGAAGATAATCTTGCCGTGTTGTTCATAGCTTATTCAAATCATCAGTGGCGGCTATGACAGTCACATCATTGTGATAATTAAATAGAATCAGGTTAACTTTTAGTTTGTGTTTGATTATTACTTATTATGATTAATTCCATATAATTTTAGCTGTCAACTGCATAAATTTAGTGCCTACATATTTGCATAAATTACACAAATTGCAACGCAGACGTTCCTTGTACTTCAATCACATTTAGAAGTTCCACGGAATCTCCTAGTGCGTTTTACAACAGAGAAACATTACGTAACATTTTTCAAAAGGCGCTTGGTACCTACTTTCATAAAATCTATCAATGCCCATTGAAATTATGTAATTTGAACTTTCGGGGCAGATTTTCTTAAGACACTTTTATTGTAGTTGTAACTGATTAGGTACAAGCAGCACAGTAGCTGTATTTCAAAAATATCTTCTTGTGAACATTATTGTTTCTGAATCATGCCAAAATTTCCGGATACACATCAGTAGGGAGTATTGAAAGTTTTAACTTTTCCAACAAGAATTATCTATACCTATTTTTTTTATTTTTTCCATATCGGTTCCGTATCATTTACCGAATATTTTCACCTGTATCTACCAGGCGAGTAGCGCGGCGAGGAGACGTATGGGACACTGTTTAGTAATCGCGACGGACGCGGCGATACTTCGACAAGGTACGTACTAGGCGCTGGTTCTCACTTTATCGGCGATGTGCGTTGAATGTTTTATTTCTACTTTTGCATAGCGAAGCGTAGGATTTGGTGGCATTATTTTATTCAATCATAGGTGGTTTTGGAGTCAAATAAGTAATTCGTGAACATTGCGAACGGGGAATAATAACTGTTACGAGTTCAAAGTGTGGTTTTGTGAGTTATCCACTGGACACCTTACTATTCGAATGACGCTTGCAAGTTTATGATATCCTATTATATTATAAATGCTATGTTAGGATAAATGGATGTTTGTTTTTAACACCTTCACGCAAAAAATAGGTACTTACTGAACTGTTTTGATGACACTTTGCAGGACGACATCACATCAGAATAGCACGCAGAATAGGTACATTTTGTCGTGACAACTGATACCCTTGCGGGCAGTGTCGCGGGCATAAAGTAACTAATCATAATATTACGCAGCAAATATCATTAAAATTTTCATGTAAATTGCGAAAGAATCTGTCATATAAATATATTTCATCAGTGCTTTATTAACATAGACTGTCACATCCAAAAAACACATAAAACAATTTCTATTTTATTCTATCAACATATTTTTATCGTTTAGCCGGTCCCACGGTGGCTACGCAATCGTATAAAAAAAACATGCGCACGTCATCAAATCGCGTAACAATATTAAAATAAATTAAAATATCGTCATCGATACACATAATTTTATCGAGTAATTACATCATTGGCTGTAATATAGAGGGTCCACTCGATATACAGAGGTGAAACTAATATATGATGTCATCTACATCAGGGTTATATTTCGTAGGCATTTGATATATTCGTGATATGTACATTAATTACATACATACATACATAGACTCACGCCTGTTTCCCCGAAGGGGTAGGCAGAGGCATATTAAACGCCCACTTTTCGCCAGTGTTTTGATCCCACGTAATAGGTGGCGAGCCTATTGCCGCTTATCGGGATATTTTGTTTGCCAGAGCCTCGTCCGTTGATCGGCAGGTGCACCACTTGCAGGTGAGGTTGGCTTGGGACCCTAAGTTCTTGGTGGGAACCCTATGTACATTAATTAATAATTAATTATTCGTCAAATTCTGTTTGTATAAATATAAACGTCAAAAATGTAAATAATTTATTCATCTAGGAATGTCAAATTGCCTACTAGAGCCGTGAAAAGGAACGAGCAATAAAAATTTAACTCTGGTAAATTATGATGCACAGTCCATTAGATAAGAGTTTACGAATACGATCGATAGGTTGTAGATTCGAATCCAATGCATTGTTAGCTACACACTTCGACACACCATTACGTATTTAAAGAAATTAAAAAGACGTTGCACAATAACCAATATTCAGGTTAGTTTTCAGTGGAATTATAATTCAATACCCCGAGAGTAGAGTCAAGTGAAAAACTTAATAGAACTTACGTATGTTTATTTTACTTTAAACAACTTTGAGACAATGGATATACGTGCAAATTCCTAACGATTTCTTATCTACACTAATATTATAAAGAGGAAAAATTTTTATTTTTGTTTGTAATGGATAAACTAAAAAACTACTGGACCGATTTTAAAAATTCTTTCACCATTAGAAAGCTACATTATCTGCGAGTAACATAGGCTATATTTTATCTTAGAAAAATAGGGGTCCTTAAGATATTTGGGTTTTTCGTGTACGCGAATTAGATCTCTCAGGACGCGGGTGAAACCGCGGGAAACGGCTAGTAAGAGGTAAAATAGGCAAGTGCAAGCATTTAGTTAATTTTTGTGGTAGAGTCTGGAAATGTTCTGAGAAGATGAAGATGCTGGTTGTACCGATGACATAGTCACGGTAATATAATCTAACAGTATTGTAACTCGGCCGCCTTCGTGAGTTATATACCTACCAGACGCGCCGCATGCGAGCTGCGGCACGATGGCGGCTGTGGGTACTCTTGGTACAGTCCGCACAGTCTAGTGGGTACTCTGCTTGAGGCGCGTAGGTATAACTCGAGTTTCGTGCGTTTGTATGGAGTTACAATACTGTTAGATATTATTACCGTGACATAGTGGTTCAAACGGTCACACGCCAAGCGTTAGGTTCCCATACGTAATAATACTATCTTTTCTTTTTTTTTCGTGTGAGTGTGTGGCCCACTCTGGTGTCGTAGTTTTCAGAGCGCCCTAAGGCCTCCGTTATGGCATAACGATCCTTATCCTTAGACAAGAACCGGGACCGACAGCTTAACGTGCTCTCCGAAGCACGGTAGCGCTCAGATGTAAATGCCACTCACGTTCACCCATCCAAATGGTGACCTGTACAAGCGTTGCTTAACTCTGCCGATCTGTTACGAATGGCATGCCAAGTCTCGCTATGAGCGCTACAATAATACTATGTGTGACCGACAAATTGTTGTGTCGCGAGCTACTCTTTGTGTTGTTCAAATGTTTGTAAGGAAAATAAATTTCTCCGTCGCAGATTTCTTTAAGAAAATTAGAAGTTTTAGTGTTTTTAATATCATAATTATGTAACAATAGTTTTCTTAGCCTATGTAACGGTGCGCAAGTTTATTGCCGTAATTTGAGACTGGTGGTTATTTCTATTACTAACTGTAGCAGTTTGACTTAATTTGATTGCCTAACGGATCTCGAGATTTTATCCGGAATATAACGCCATGGTCGATCCCGACATCAAACTTGGAACGTCAACAATATCTGAACAGGCGACACGTACCTACTTAACTAAATGTGTCATTAAATATGTTGTTAATAATGTACAAGTACATGTGAAACGTATACAACGTTATTAGAGAGTGAGTTATAGGTATAGCCCTTTTTATATTTGTACGAGTACATACGTATGTAAAATATATTCAGAATGTGATTCCTCTAGAGTGCTATTCCGTTATCGATGGATCGGTTCCATTATACGTAATAGATGTGAATGATATCGTGTCGTCAAAATTATTGAGCGAATCTGTTAATAAACATTGCTAATTGTAAAAAAGATATTGGATTGGCGTATTGGTCGAAATAATCAAATCAGCTGCTGTGGATACTGTAGAAAACGTAGTGGGGAGCCCAACGGACTACTACGCAGAGGGTCTCGGGTTTGAAGTTATGTGCGGTAAATTTTTAATTATCGCTTGCTAAGTAATTAAGAAAATAAGTCGTGAGGAGACCTAGGTGTCTTATAGTTTTTTGTTATGTTCTGAAAGACGTGAAGTCTGCCGATTCGCACACTTGGCTAGTGTGGTGGACTATGGCCTGAACCACTCTCATAATGTAAAGTCTGTGCCCAGCAGGGGACAGATTATAAAGAAAGCTGATCATGACCACTAGAATACATAAAACGCAATTTGTATTAGAAAATCAAGAAACATCTTATTTAAGTACTGTCAGTACGATACACTTCTATTTTGCAGAGATATAATACAAAATTGCAATATGATCTAATAATCAAATTAAAGACTATATTCATAAAACCTGTTACCCATTAGTAATTTTGTAAGACACCACTTTCGAAACGTGCAAACGTGTTATAATTTAGACGAGAGATAATGCTATGTACATACACAATTAAAATGACTTTAACAATCAAACCGACAACAGTTAACAAAACAAAATACTTGATGAATATCACTTATCTGTTAAGGAAAAAAAACACTAAAAATATGCATAAAAGGATTTTAATTTAAGCACACCTTTCTAACGACACGAACTTTCACTATACAAAGCCACGGATTATGATTGTTTTTGTTATACCTATGCAAATACAATTAGGAAACAAGACTCACTTTAAATATAAATTAAGACTAGTTAGAACAACTGCGTTTACGTAAGGCATTCTTAGCGACTTCACTTAACATCAGTAATGTAGTTTACTAAAAATACCGTCACGTATGGCGTTAGCGTGACTTTAATTCGCAGTCCGCAAGATATTATCGTATATTTGACATTTCGACTGTGAGATTACAAACGAACTTTGCCAAGTCAGTCGTAAGCGCCCGCCAACTTACTAAGGATTATACTACTTTAATATAGCGCTGCGACTGTGTGTACCTCCCTTAAGTGCCACTGTCACGAGCCAAAAGGCGAACAAAGTAGCAGAGGCTGTACCCTCCTACACGAAGTATAGCCTCCGCGCGCCACGGGGGTAAACTTTGATACCCCGAAACCTCCACCCGCGTCATGCCACCCTGGTACCCGGCCCACCCACTGCGGGGCTTTGAGGACGTCTTTGAGCCCAACTTTAGCGGGGAAAACCCCAAAATTCAAGTTGGCCTACGTCCCGATTACGAGTTGGCGATATCTTTGAAATTTTCTGGTCTCGTGGTAGTGTCGGCGAGGTTCTTTAACTATTTTTCCAACATAGGTTAAGTTTGTACGTAACAAAGAAAACTATGTATAACGCATAGGTATATAAATAAGTGATATACAATTTTCTCTATCTAATAAAATAAATACCTAATTACTTAGGTACATGTGCATTTTATGTGTATTTTATGCTCGATTGGCGGTACGATTGATTTGATTTACTACATGAAATAATTATAATCATTTGAATATAATTATTTCAATAAAATAAGTGTAGCAAAGTGAATCACAGCCAAATAAAACAAACCATTTTTGATATTAAACAAAGAGCTCACAGAGTTCTCTCAAGAGCAGTGTCAAATAAAAGACATCAACGTGCGACTTAAAGATTATTTAAAATTTTACTTTGCTCTAATTTTAGATTAGAAAACGTTTGATAGTTGTATAAAACGTTGTATTCATTTTTGATATCTATTATAGGAATAACTTGATATTTCGGCGTTAAAGTTAAAAACTTTGTAAACCAAGATGTTCACTTGCACTTTAGTTGAAACTGATTTTATTCGAAGATACATATTACAGCATTATGGTCATTAGGTATCAAAATCTGTTTATCACTACATCGTATAAAACAAAGTCTGTCCTCTGTCTGTCTGTTCCTATGTATGCTTAAATCTTAAAAACTACACAACGATTTTAATGCGATTTTTTTATACTCGTAGATAAAATGATTCAAGAGGAAGGTTTATATGTATAAAGGACGCGGGCGAAGCCGCTGGCGACGTCTAGTTGTATATAAGAAGTTTAATGTACGTTGTACAAAGCAGCACAAAATGCAACATACTACATAAATGTTGCTAGTGATATAAGAGGATGGTTCCGGTCAGTATTATAAAAATATTTGACCTCATACACACAACACCATCTACTTAGTCCCAAACTAAGCAGAGCTTCTACTATAAGTATAGGCAAGGTAAACATACGATAATTATTTTGTAAATACATACATGTACAAACATCCATGTGCACGCAAACAAATGTTTGACTAGAGCGGGAATAGAACCCGCGACCTTCGGCGTAGCAAACGGTTACACTCTCGCTACGCCACCGTGTCCTAGTTGCACCTACTATGGGTTAATTAAAACTTTACAATCTTTAGATTACCAAACCAATACTGAAAATATAATCTAATGTAGTTTATTTATAAGTGCACATTCATTATGTCCGTTTGACGTAATATAATTCTACTATATTAACTAAAATGGATCACTCCATAAATAAAAGGAAGCTAGGGATGACATGACTATGATGAAACCAAAATCAGACATTGCAATGTCGAGTTTCGTTGTTGCTCTTAAAAGTAAGTTTTAATTATTTTTTTAATACTGCCACTGTTTTAATTAATTAATTAATAATACAGCGGTCGACTGCCTAAGTGTCCGTGGAGAGCGTTTGCGTCTGCTGATTGAGGTGTCCCGGGTTATTATAGTATAGTATAGTGTAGTAGTTTATACCCAGGCGGGGCAAAAGCGTTACTGAGTTTTCCGAATTCACAGTAGCAGTCCAAGTATGGCAATGCGCCCGATAACGTTGATAGGCTCGCCTCCTATTATGTGCGACCTGAAATTCATAACATGGCGAAATGTGGTTAATATTACACCTCTGGTTATCCCCTTCGGGGATACAAGCGTGAGACAACAAATAATAAAAATATATATATAGAGTGTTTATTTATTATTTAGAATTATTGGGACAGGTTTTCATCGATCGGTTCAGTCGCCTACAATTATTTTTTTGTGTCTATGGTGTCCAAGTGACAGCCAAAGGATATGGTTAAACTATGGGTAGAAGGTGCAGTCAAATTACAGCCGGTCGCACGAGTCTAGACTGCGAACCACCGGTAATGTTTTTTTAACATACGTACTCGTCGTCACAAGGTTCTGTTACTGCTGCGCAGTCTGACGCCAATCGTAACATTTAAAGCTATGGAGAGTTTCGCCCATGTTGCGCCTCTCTCGTAGGCGTAGTTAATTTATCAACTTGCTGTTCCCCGCGGTTTCACTCGCGTTATTTTCGGTATCGACAACGGCGCCAACTACTTGTTCAAATTACGGTTTATAATAAATTATAAAGTCCTACAAAGTCATTTTCCAGCGTCAGGTCGCATTAAATCGGTTAAGGGATTCCAGAGACTGTCCCGGGCAAAGAGAAAGACAGAGACTGCCAAAAAGGTTGTTTATGACTTGGTATCGAGTAACTAACTAATTAATTTTAAAACATATTTATTTTGAAACACACAGTTAAATTTGATTTATGTATATGTATAGATGAGACGCTAGTACTCTATAAGACCGCAAAGAACAACAACGATCATAAAACGCAAATGAATTCAGTATTCATTCACATTTAAATTACTTAACAATAGCAGTGCTCCAAGTATCACAACTATCTGGGCAACACCGTAATTAATAAGTTGACAACATTTATAGTACGGTACCAGGAAGCACAGTCTCTCGAAATTTCACTACACCAATAGTGCAGATCCGCAAGGAGGTATCAAACAGAAATTATAGGCGAAATCCACAGAAATGACCAGGCGTAAAGGACGACGATAACACCAGGATAGCAAGAGCCGTAGGAGGTATAAACAAGGATAGCATTGCGTGATCGTATAGTAGGTACTAGGCGTAATGTTTATTTCGGGACTGCGGGCGTGATTTCAGTAGGTGTGGTGTGAAAGCATGTTTTATTTTAATGGTTCCAATAATAAGTAGCTTATCAGTTTTACAGTGTTAAATATAACTTGAATAAATTATAGTATGTCCTGTTCCAATTGATAGCGAAATGAAATAATCTTGATATATAAAATCCTTGCGTTACTGACTGACTGACAGACACGCTACAGCCGAAACTATTGGGCGCAGGAAGCTGAAATTTGGCATGTATGTTCCTTGGGGACCGTAGGGGTGCGCTAAGAAGGGATTTCCCGAAATTCCCACGGAATCGGCCAAAATGGGTAAATTGAAAAAAAATGCAGGCGTAGCTGCTGGCGTCCTCTAGTTAGTTTATATAGCCAAACATTCCTCTACTCACCCTTGTTGTTTTTCTATTTTATTCGGTAGGGAGTTAGTTGTGAAAGCTTGAAAACGGTCTTCGGCGACTGAAAATAGCGATTTATGTTTTATGTAAACAACCCTAGATCTAGGAATAGGATAAAATAAACTACAGTTACTTAGTAGATTTTTGCCACGGCAATATAATATTTCTTTTTTAAATATATGTAGCCAAAATTTCTTTATCAGATATCTGCAACTGAAAGTCCAGCCAAAATCAGTCCAGCCGAGAACGTTTAAGCTGGCTTCCCATGGTACGTAGTTTTGTGGACAGACGCGCACCGCACCTTTGAAGTTACACTGGTAAGCAGGCGTTAGAGATTAGAAGAGACGGACAAAGAAAACTTAAATCAATTATACACATTTTGTATTATGTTATAGGTAGGCATAGTGGATCATTATTTTGAGAATCGTAAACAGTTACTTCAACAGTATATTATGCTAGATATGCCTCGCGGTTTCGCTCGCGGATAAAAATTACATGATATCGTAACTTTCATACAAACTTGCGGGAGGTCTTAGACCATCTTAATCCAGCCCTTTCGAAAAATCCATTCTTAGGCTGCCTATTATGTGTACTACTTCCCTTTCCCTGCCAAATTTAGTCTATAACTCTATACCGTTATATCGTCCAGCTATGATGAGTGACCTTTTGCTTTTATATAAACAGATTTGTTTATATGTATATGTAGAATGTATAAGAGCAATAGAATAGACTAACACATGGCAATTAGCACAAGTGCAACCTTTCACACTTTTTGCTTATCTTCTGCAACCCACATACTAACATAACAACTAGCAGCTTATTGAATGTATAAATATGTAAGTATAATATCATTCCATAACCATAGTGCATTATGCTTCGACATTCAGTAAAGTTAGTTACCACTTTTCATAAATTATAATAAGATATCAAATGAGTTTTATGATAGAATATAAACTGCGCCTAAAAGGGAAAAGGGTTTTTTATTATTTTCGAAATGCCTACAGCCTGGGGCGGGGGAAAGCAAAGCTATCTCGCGTTTACGATCGCCCAAGTTAAGATTGGGTTAGGTACCCTTAATGTATATTTGGTAATAATCGTTCTCGGCTTTAAAACAATAGAATAATAATGCTTACCTACTTTGGTTCATAAGTTTGTATATTGGGAAATGTGCCAACCAGTTTAACATCAAATAATTAGTTTATGTTCGCTCTTCTGTAGGGTTTATAGTAGGTACATTTGATGTAAATTAAACGAAAAAACACAGTTTCATTGACATGCTTTATTTAATTAAGATGAGAACACCTTACGTTCGTTGTACTAGGGCGGCAGCGACCCGCGGGAGGTGCGATTAACTACTTCGTAAATAAGCAAAGTAATACTGGAAGAAGAATTACCGGCTGCTCGCCACTGGCCGGGTAAGGCAACCGGATATTTCTTTTAGCTGTCCAAAGAACCCCCCGGTCATAATGCCCTAGTGGGGGCCACAGGGGGGCAGATATAAAGATACAGGCCCCCACTTATCCCGGGACCATACCCGGTCCTTTTGCTTTTATAGGGGGTGTGTATAAAACCGAATCGCCCGGTTTTAGCTGTGCTAGAGTGTTACGATCGGGGCCGGCGGCGGCGGTCGCATTATGCCGACGGAACGAGACTATATCTGATGTGGCTATGGTGCTCTGGTACTTATATACAATGTTTAGACGATGGCTTCGCTCATTTATTAGTCTGGCGTTTCAAACGGTCAATAAAATGTTGAAGGCTCTGTAATAAACGGAAATTAGCCGAGAAAAATGCGGTACGCAATGTCCTAGTTCTTTTTTTGCAAGTGTTTATTACTTTTGTTCCCTTATTTATTATCAATGGTTATAACAATTTTGTGTTCTTTTATACTAAATGGAATACCTTTTACTTACTTATAACAGTTATAACTTATAAGTAAGTTTTCTGCCTAACAGACATAATATTACACTTTTGCCTTAACTGACATAAAATATTTTTGAAGAAAAAATATGGGGTGGATTTGTATCATCCTGTACCGAGCGCGGTGCAGGGAAAGCATTAGGAGTTATTCTTTTGTACATTGAAATAAAACGTCGAGAACGGGATTTACATCATTCGTACGTAGTACTTGATAATTAACTCTACGTAGTAGCTAGAGCCGATGAATTAAAAACATAATTATAAGAGTACACACGGCTAAATAGTCATATGTGTGTAAACTAATAAAGGGATCCTAAAAGATCTTTGTATAAATTATGTTATAAGTTAAGTAACTCTGTTGTATAATGAGATGCGTGCTACAAGTAATTAATGTAATTACCGTTTGTTCTTTATCAAAGAGTGAAAAAAATTGCAATATTTTTCTTGGTTAAGGCTTGAAACGTTTAATATTTTGTGCTTTCTAATTTTGACGTATACAGACAGCAGTCGTAGCCAAACCAACCTTTGTCCGGCCTTGGCTTACGGGCGCTTACCGGGAGGCGATTGTAACCTCAAGATATTAATTTCTCTTTATTACAAGGGCGACATGTGCGTATAGGAGTCATAAGATGAAGGTAACTATGTTGTTTCATTATTCGAATGTCGGAGGGTTCGGGTGGCGGGGGCAGGGTGGAAACCGTATATAAAAACGACAATTTCCTCTAAACGCGCGCCGCGCCCGCGCCCGCGCCTGTCTCGCCGCGCCCTCCGGTACTAATTAACTGCCACGCGGTTATGTCACCCTGGTACCCCTGTTTGTAGGGCGGTGTTCAATTTTTTGTCTGGAGGTTGACAGCTTGACCTTTTCAAATTAAATGTCGGGATAAATAATAATAATTACGTATGTGAGGTGAGGTTTCCACGCAAAATAGGGTTGATAGTTCAATTCCATAAAATATATACTTAGATTATTTAGAAATACGCCACATAATCTATCTATGTCTAAATGGCATATTTTTTGTTTAGCCGTTGATTAATTATTTACTTCCGTTGCAATTAGATTAGTCCATGCAAAAGACCACCGATGATTTCGAAAAAGTTTACGACATTGTTACAGAAAATCGAAGCAGCCTATTATTTTTTCTAAATAGCAATTTAATCTCTTTTGTATCTAATTTCTTAATCCAATCAACGAAGTTTAAAATATCATTAACATTATTATTATGGTAATAAACTTTTCATTAAATAATACCTTATACTAATAATGAAACCAATGAGTATAATAATTGACTGACCGCTTATTTATCAAGCAATTTTGATATGAAAAGCAATAGATTGGATATAACCAATTGCGATGGTAAATCGAATAATGAGTCATAATTTGAAGAAACTTTTCATAGAACTGTACATATTCAATCAGATCGACTGTCCCGACTTCAACTGTCCCGGGTGTAGGTACCTAAAACCGATGAGAGAGATATACTGCTCATGGGAATGAATGAAGTAAGAGATATGCCAGTGTAGCAGGAAATGAAAATCCGTTGTCTCAACCATCCTCTTTAAACAACAGACAAAACTCCACGTAAGGTTTTATATTACAGCAAGTAACGAAGTAGCTTAGCTGTTACTGTAACTTTGTGCTATTTTGAAATTAATATTTTTTTATATACTTATTGGTATTTTATACATTTATTTTATATTTTTATAGTAGCAGTTTTATTCATTATGTTTATGTTTTATTTAAACACAACTTCTGCACTAGTACCTAATGCATTAAGTGCCGCGAGGGACTTTACAAACCCAAGGACACAACGTACACCCAGATTTGAACCGTGTTTGTCTCAACGTCATTGATGTTTTGGCCATTGTAAATTTCCTTTTCGAGAACACGTACAAGTCTCTAATTTTGTGTCACCAAGACTCTACATGTAAGAAAGGTTTCTAACAGAGCTATGTATATGTTTCAGTAATCATACAGTAGTAAAATGTGGTTAAAGCAAATTTTTTGATGACGCTTTAGCTTTGAACGGGCTAGTCACTGCGTTAAACAAATTACATGTCGACGTACAGTACAGATATTTGAAACACCTTCATCTTCATTCACCACTCGTATGCATGCACTTGTATTGTATGTTTTCTATATGGCTCTTACTTATTTATTGTCTATAGACCGTTTTAAGCGAACATGTATTTAATACCACGCGCACATCGCCATAAACACAACACACAATATCGAAGAGCTTGTGAATCTAAAGGAGCTAACTTCGCATATGGGGTAAAGCAATTTAACGATAATGCTCTATGACCAATATAAGGCTGCGAACACAAGTTCGGTAAACGACTCAAGACCTTCGCACATTGGCATGTCTGCGACCCACTAGGCTACTGCCTAATCGACAGTCGAACATTATAATAAACGCCGACCATTATATATTAGACCTTGTGATCTCCTATTTAAGGTAGATAATGGGATAATAGGTCGTTTCTTATATGTACCTGTTTAGTAGTTAATTATTATGATCGGTTTGTTGTTTGTGTTGCGGGTGAAATGCGAATTAAGGTGGATTGAGAAAAGGCTGTTGGTGCAACTTAAGTTTTAGTGAAAGATATTGTAAACGTTAAAATGTTTATGATACATTAAATAAATTGATTTAAGAAATTACCTCAGTCTCTACCCGATGTAACAATAGATAGAAGAAAGAGGTGTATGCTTCATATCATAAGTGTCAATTATCGTAAAGCATCAGTACATATTTCGCTCCATCTTGTGTGACCTGAGTAGGAACAAATGCCTTCATTGAAGACGATAGAAAGTAGAGCTAAATACTCATGTAATTTCTAACGTTCTTGAAAAATTTTGTGTACCACTGTAGTATAGTAGTAGCTACTCTTGTCTCATTAACAGACAACGCGAGCACCACTAACTCGTATTTTCGAGAGTTCTCAAACTTACTAAAGTGTGTAAGACTTGGTGCTCCAATTGTCTTTGAATTCCTGTATTAGCCTCTATGGATATAATGATAGGTTACTACTTACGTTGTAAAGAGAACAGTTGTCACAGTTGCAGTCTCATAATTATTGCCAACTGATGTTCATAACTTTTTTCACACGACAAAAGTACGGTTTGCTTGAAAGTTTTGCATTTAGGTTACATGTTCAAGTACATGGGTATTTGTTTTGAATCAATGTTAAACTCAAATTTGAGCAAACACAAAAAAACCACCAAAATATCCAATAAAAATCAGTTAGAGATCTATGATGGTATTTCTAGGCTACGATTTATTATTACCTCACATTCGTAAGTAAAGACAAGTGCATCTGTATGCCGCAAATACCATAGTTCAATGATCATGTACGTCTGGGCAGGTTAGAGGAAACTTACGAAGGACCAATATGATCAATTCAGAACTTTGATTTTCACTCTTTCGTCCAAAATCTGGGGCCAATTTTCCTAAATAAATATAGTTTCGATATCATGTCAGTGTCATACTTACGTCACAAAAAGCGTATTATTCTTAATTATCTGATAATTAAACGAAGTTGTAATGAGATCGTAAATTGAAACAAGTGTCCAAATATGTGTCAACGACGAACTGTTTATTTCAAATTATACGATTTTATAATTATACGTTAGGTTATCAGAATACCGCTTCTGAGTCAATTCAAAATATAATATCAATGTCATATAAAATATAATGTCATATAGAAATTATCATCTTGTGAGTCAACAGTATTTTCATTGAACAAGGACACAATACAATCTGTACATTAACAGAATTCCAAATCATATAGCGCTGACGGCGTGTTGTAGGCATGGGCGTTTTCGAATTTCCCCGCAAACCGATACAAATTCGATTTCAGATACTGAAATCGATTTCAAAAACCGATTTTAGAAATCGATTTCTGTAGCGGATCTCGGAGCGACGAGCGTAGTTACTAGTTGCGTAGACAAACGCAAACAATCGAATTCTTATTGTATTATCATGTCATGCGTCCATATTTCGCTTGGTTTGCGTGACATATTGAAAAAGAAAACGTAGGTTTTGAAAACCTACTAACTACCTAAAACTAAGTGTTAAAAAACTCAGTCGCCAAACAAACTAAAATTACACAACACGAATTGTTTCTATTTATTTACACTTTACAATCCTTAACTAATACTACCTAAAACTAATTGTTAAAAAACTTAGTCGCCAAACAAACTAAAATTATACAATACGATTTTTTTCTATTTATTTACACTTTACAATCCTAACCTACTAACTACCTACCTAAAACTAATTGTTAAAAAACTCAGTCGCCAAACAAACTAAAATTACACAACACGAATTGTTTCTATTTATTTACACATTACAATCCTAACAACGTACCTAACAATAAAACTCACGAAAACCAAATATAGGTACCTACTTAATTATTATTACGCGCGCACCGCACTGCACGTGTCACCTAGATCAAGTGAACAAATAATCATCGATCAAGTCAAAACTCTCCAAACATAGGTATATCCCTAATAACTATTAAAACTATTTGCAATTTTCAAAACAAACATTAAATATTTGCAATCTGAATTAGATCTTATCGCCTCGATGTTTAGTTTTATTTTTTCTATTCTATCTTCAATTCATAAAACCGCCAAAATCCATAACGTACGACTACGAGTACTACGACTAGCTTGCTTGGCAACGATCGATTCGCTTCATCTCTTTTGCTCTTTAAACGGATCACTAAGTAAGAAAGAAAAGGATATGAAATTCGCTCTCTCTCATTCTAACTAAGTAGTCGTTGGGTAGAGTGAAAGAGAACGAATGAATATGAAAACTATCGATATCGAAAACGTAAGCTTTAGATTTAGTTTGTAGTTTGGTTGCGCGTGCACCGTTTCCGTTTGGTTCGGATTAGATTGTTTGCGTTATCGTGGTATTGTTTTGCGTTTTCTAAAATCGGTTTTCTCATATTGGAATATCGATACGATACGATTTCTGACTGCAATCGGATTTCAGTTTCGTTTTGATATATCGGTCTCATGCCTAGCGTGTTGGCTTTTAACCGTCTCGCTATGCAGGTAATAATTTCAAAAGCGAATATGTGTAGTGGACGATCTCCTTTATATTTAGTGTATTTGGATAGGGAGGGTAGCAGGCCCAAGTTTTACGACCTCTAAGGCTATGAATGAATTACAGGATTTAGCAAATATTAAAATACTTTGTTTTGGACGTAAACGTGCAGAATCACTATGTTTAAACTTGGGTTTTGTAATGAAATTCTGTTCGCTTTTCTTTAGTTCGTCATGATAGATTGAAACGTGATGGCCAATGGCCATTTTTAGGGTTCCGTAGCCAAAAATGACAAAAAGTGGAACTATTATAGATTCACCATGTCTGTACGTTTGTTCCCCTTTTTTACTTTTTAAGAAATATATTATGATCATATTTTATATAGCGACTTGGCCCGGGCATATTGGTGAATTGATTGAACAGTAGTAGATGTGTGAAGGAATACGTTTAATCGCAACTCATTGACAATTGAATAATACTCTGCACATCCAAGTCCTTGATTCTGCAACCTATTAAAGTGTAAAATGAGACGTTTTTTAAATCTGTTTTCATACCTGGCTGGCCTCGAAATTTCTAAGAGTTTGTAATGTTTACGGGTCTGATAATGGATGATTGGGGACTGGATGATTTAATGTGAATAACTTAAAAAAAATAAGCTGACACCAAAATTGATATTCCTTTAGTGTTTATTAATATGTTCTATTATTTGGACCGTCGCTGCATATAGCTTAATGTTGTGATATTTGAGGAGTGATTAGCGTTTTTTCCTTCATTCACGATAAGAAGGCTGGAGTCGACGTATGTATGAATTGTGATCATCATCATCATCGTCCTAGGGTTATGCCAGACATGCCAGTTGCATTCATGACTTTTGCCTTGGAGACCGGCGATAAATTGTGTCCTTTTAATGATTTTACCGTTCTCGTGATGAACGGTAAAACCACAAAGACTATATAAAATCATCAACATAAATTCATTCTAAATTTTTTATTCTTTCATCAACAACACCACCACCACCTTTTATATATCTTTCAATAATGACCTTAAACCATACCAATAGGCGCCATTCAAATGGCGGTATAACATTTTATCAAATTCGATCCAAGAAAAGTGCAGCGGAAAAGAAATACCATTTAGAAAGATCTATAATTTAGGAGCAAGTACCACCCATGTTAGTGATATTAGCCATTTCTTAAATCGTCTCAATAGCTCTTACGGCCTGCAACATAGTACAGCTGTGCAAAATACACGTACACCTACATACGCACACAGACGTGCATACGTATGAGATGCGGCGTCTTACCCGACACACGTCTTGCACGGGTCATGCTATCGCGATATTACGAGAATAGGTGAGCACACTCGAGTGCTGAATAGTTTTGGCTAACTTCTTATATAGTTATGGTTGCCTAGTCCCTGATTGGGAAGTAATCGACATTTGGCAAGCAGTAATTGGGAGATAGCAGAGGAAGAATTTAGGCACTTGGTTATTAAATGATAAACGCCAAAATGATTAAGTTATGCTAAATTTTAACAAATCCGTTCCTAGTTAGGATTATTATTCAGGGTGTCTGTAGGTATTATCTTCCTTTTTTAGCGACAGTCAGCTTTTATGTAGAGCTTTTGGACATTGCCTAAGTTATTTCAAAGGACCTATTCTTAATAAGCAATGGTCGTACTATTTAAATTAATACAAAACATTACTATCGTATTGAGAATCTCTGTAAAATTTAAATATTATCATAATACGATCATCTCACAAAGGCATTTTAAAGGGAAATGCCCACTTCCCATAGTGACTTTGGCCGTAAGTTGCCCATGTTAAACATGGGCAACTTATACCATATTTAAAAGATAGTATGTGATGTCAGTAAATGATCAATCAAGGAAGTTATTAAATAAAAGAAAATAAATAATTGATATAAAATACTTTTTATTTTTTACTTCATTTTACTAATACTTTCTACAGAGATGACGTTACACGTAATATTTTATAAATTACGATAAAAAATACTTGTATTTAGGTACCTCTTGTTGTCGAAGCCACGTTGTACAATATGTCGCACTTCTGCAATTTCCAAAATGTGTCGTCGAATTCTTGTAACATTTAAACCGCAATTTACGCAGCGTAAATGTCCTCTTGAGACAGCAGATGAATCTTGAGAAGAACTCGGTCCAGAGTGAATGTCGGTGTCATCAGAAACTGCAGATATCGAGTCCATGTTCGCGCTGGGGTTATCGTGAAAAGCGGGTTCGGAATTCATGTTCTGGCGGTGGTCGTAAGGGTAAGAAGAATCTTCGGAGTTCATTATCAAGCTTGTTCGTAAATAAAATAGCAAAGTCGCAAAAGAAACGATCACGCAAACCGAGTTTATAAACAAGATAGGTAGGTAGTCGACTTGTGTCATGAGTCATGACAGTCAAATATGGGGTTGCAAATAAAAAAAGCATAGACCTTTATCGAATCGTTATGATTATTTTACTTATTATTGGCTTAACTATATAAAATAATACGTTTTCTTTATAATTATTCACTTAATTAACATTTAAAACACCACTTTCTTATTTATTTTTCACTTCTTACATTTTTATTTAATTTTAAAATCTCTTGTTCCGTTGAAGTTATAACGTGGCAACACTGGAATTACAACATGACGATTATCTCCGTTAAGATACTTTTTTATTAAAAAGATTTTACTATCTTCTTTCGTTAAATGAATAACATGAAGAATTATTAGAAATTACTATATATTTTTTCGTCATACGCACAATCTTGGGCGGCTGATAGCCAAATATAAACATTTGCCTTTGGTAGTTGAATTCTAGATCATTTAATCAACCATTGTTTGGATATTATTTGGTAGAGTCACTTGTCAGCCAATTGGCACAAGTTTTATTTTCAGGTTTGGCAAAACGTAATTGTATCGAGTGTTTCGAGAGAAATAAACATTGGTAGAGTCTAGAAACACTTCTAAAATGCTGAATGGATACTCCATATGATACCTAGAAAAAGGATAGCGATAATTGAGCGTGGAACACCGTTGTCTACACTTTCATGTAGTGCGTTCCAGGGTAAAGCAATGGAAAAAAATTGGGCAAGTGCGAGTCGGACTCGCGCACGAAGGGTTCCGTACCATCATCTATAAAAGAAAATCACGTTTGTTGTATATATACTTAAATATTTTTTAAGTTTCTACTTGTTTATTAAGATCGAGTAACAAATTGCTTAAAAATTACGTTTGTTGTATGGGAGCCCCCCTTTATTATTTACTTTTTTTAATTTAATTATTTATTTATTAAAGGTAATATACAACTACATATTCCGTGAAAATTTTAAGCGTCTAACTGTTACCGTTAGTAATTTTGAGCAAAAATAGGAAAAAAATCACGTTTATTGTATGGGACCCCCCCCTTAATATTTTCATTTTTTTTATTTTTAGTATTTGTTGTTATAGTGGCAACCGAAATACATAATTTGTGAAAATTTCAGCTTTCTAGCTATCACGGTTTATGAGATACAGCCTGGTGACAGACAGACAGACAGACAGACAGACAGACAGCGGAGGCTTAGTAATAGGGTTCCGATTTTTACCTTTTAGGTACGGAACCCTAAAAAGAAGAAGGGTAGGTCTCACACTGTTTACAGTCGCTAGCAAGTTATAATGTTTCGAATTTAATACTCAGCCGAGCTGATTACGCTAGCCAAGAATGGCATTCTCTACACATCCTTAGAATGTATTAACCATATTTCGGCCAGACTGATGATCAGCAGTTACGATAGACAGTATGAATACAAGCGAGAATAGAAAATTTAGGAGTGGATAAGGTAGAACTTTAGCATTATGCTTCTTATCGAACGCGTCAGTAACAATACTTAGATTGGTACTTTCTAGATACTGATGCAATTGCACAAAGGAAGTTTAATTCAAAATATGTAGCTGAAGTTTTGTCTTTGTCCGGCAAGCCTATCATTTCAAAAAGAGCATGCAAGCTTATTTAGGTCGTTTTTAGTGTCACGTTTTTCGTATTCCACGCATTACAATAAATACTTGTATGAAAATGACATTTGCGGGGTTTACGCAGGCGGGCCAAACCCGCGTGCGTGAGCAAATCCGCATGACACTAAAAACGCCCTTAGGAATGTATGTGTTTGTGAATGTATTAGGTCAACAAGCCAAATCAGTTTTTTTTTTAATAATAATAGGCGGCAAACGAGCAGACGGATTGCCTGATGGTAAGCAATTACCGCCGCCCATGGACACAAGCAACACCACAGGAGTCACAAGTGCGTTGCCGCCCCTTGGGGTTGGGAAAAGGGATAGGATAAGGAGTGGGATGAGGGAGAAGGAATAGGGGATAGGGCCTCCGGCACTCTCACTCACGGAACGAAACGCAACAGTTTAGGTACTGTTGCTTTACGTCGATTTTCTGTGAGAGGGTAGTACTTCCCCGGTCGAGCCGGCCCATTCATGCTGAAATCAGCAAGGCTCTACTACCGTGAGTCGTGATTATTTGTTGAAACCTAATTGTTTTACATTATTTTTCATAAAACCCTTTAGAACTAAGGCGCGCGTAATCCCGTATGCAACGGGCTGTATTCTTCATTGTATTCTTCTGCAAATATTTTCCAACTTTGACAAGGTAGAGTTACCTCTTAATGTCATTCATCAGCAGTAACGCTCTGTAGTGACTTTTATTTATTAATATTGTAGTAACTATCGTTGTTTAAACGTTGTGTACTAAGGTAAATCTTATAACCTTAGGCTTATAATAGCAATGAATTATAACTTTATTGAACAATACAGCTATTCAACGAAAAGAAATCAAAAGCTAAAATAACTTTGCGTTCATTTGCTTAGATTACACTTTTGATATTTTATACTTTTCACTTTTAAATAAAATAAATATAGTTTGCAAGGCACATGCATCTGTTATGGACATAGTTTTTTTTATCGAAAGACCATAAAATGTTATAATATATTCCCCACAAGTCATGCGGGAAACCTCAAACAATAGTTACAAGAAATAGACATTTGTTGAACTCGGGATCGTTTGATCCATCCAAGGCATTTACAACTGGCTAGAAAGATGGCTCTACTAAAGTACTACCTGTTTCACTATGAAACCAAAGAAGAACCTAAGTCTATTAAATAAACTACTACTGTAATATAATTTCAAAACTGAACCTATTCCTCCTAAATCCTATTTCTCATAACTTGCAAAATGCACATATTTTTTATTTATTTAATTAAATGTTTTCGTTTGACACAAGGACTTTTTGCAGTGGAAATTGAATTAGGCCAGTGGCCATTTATCTTCTATGGGCGATGTTTTTGGAATACATCCAGATTTCTAAGTGTACAAGGAAAACTCGTGTATGTGCTTGGATTTGGGTTTCTGGTTTTTACCGAATTTTCGTTATCGATAAACTTACAAGCAAATTTTTTTGCAACAGAAGTGTTTATACAGTGGCAGTGTTGGTATACGAAATTTGTTTAGGTTCGATTAAATATCAGGTATGATTGTCTTTTCGTAGCAATAACAATGGTCGCAATTAGAATCTCGCAATAAGCAAAGTAGATGTTTATGCAATACCTATAGTTCAGCCAATATAAAATGCTTATTTATTCAACGCTGTGGGTCAAAACTATCCTGCAATTTTTCCGCCATATAAACGCCCGCATTATATATACAGCTACCGCTACGTATTTCGTGAAAGCCTGGTACCTCGGTCCTGTATATATGCACGTATTAACACAAACATACAACCTTTATTGGCATGTATGTATGTAATCAATAAAGAGTTTATACATGTATTGTAACTATTCGTGTGTGCGTATTGATTGTATAATTACATCATCATTATCAGTTTATAGTCATGCAACATTGGTTAAATTGATTTTCCTAATTAAGATGAAGCTAGGCATCTGGAGGCTAGAGTCAAGTACGGTACTGTCGTGTGGTGACACTGACAATTTAAACCGTATTATTATCTGCATTGTGCTCTAGATTCGACTGAATTGTTTTTTGTGATATCAAATGCAGTGGTCACTTGATTAATCAGTAGGTTTAGGTTTGGCTCATAATTTGTCAATCGATATCAACACACTTAGTTAATATTAGATTATTCGACACAGTTTCCATAATTATAATTGAAGATTCTTGACTCTCTAGCAATGCTTTGTAATAAATTGTGTGTTAATAAAAAAGCCTATGTTCCTCATTGAAAAGACTAAAGAAGCTAAAAACAGATGAAGCAGTTGAGTTTGAAAAGCAAACTTGTGTGAGAGCTAGCGTCGACGGGCAAGCACGCCTTAGGGCACCTAATGAATTGACAAACATTTTTTACCTATCGATTGTCCCCACTGTTCAGAATGTGCGTGTGTTTCGAGTGTCATTGATGCATTTCGGTATGGGGACAGGGGGCGATGGGGGCAGGCGGCCGGACAGAGCGTACCGAACGCACCTCGACCACGACTCCGTGCCAGTGTGCGTTGAAACTCTGAGGGGCGAACACGCGCGTCGCGCCCATCCACAACTTCCTCGCGAAACACGAACGATTTGAGATCATCACAAATTTTAAACCCTTAAAATTAACTTCTGTGTCTGAAATAGGTTGGTTACACTTTGCTTTTATTATGTTCCTGTATTTCCATGAAAAAAGTTGCAATTAGGCGTCTACGCGCGAAGTTTTATCATCTTGACATACTAGTTTTTGCACGAATGCAGGTTTGCATAGACCGTCAGGAATGGACATAGGAACTCGATGAGTAAGTAAGCCTTGGCATTAGTACATGGTGACAGCAAAAAATGCAATTAGTTCATCATTGGTTCGTGTCGCTAAGTTTCCTTTGTCACGCCAGTTTGAGTAAGACAGGGCATTGTTTTAGTGAATTTATTAGCCTAACTGACACTTATGTACCGATGCAATCTTAGATTGTTCTAAGTAATTTCCTAGTAAGGTTTTTCTTGGCTCCACGCAATTCGTTTTTATCACTTGTTTCCATTCTAGCACTATGATGACTACTCACTACCAATATAGTTTTAAAGTTTTTTTGTAGATTGTTGCTTCTTTCACTAAGTACTACTTTACACTATTTTGGCAATCGACATAAACTTATTTATGTTTCATACTAAAATGTTAACATCAAAATTATTATTTAATTAATTAGAGACTACAGACAAAGTTTGATCCAAGTTGCCAGTTTTACCAGGGCTATCTGATCTCATACAATTTTAGCTAACGATACCAGGCTCGCAGACATGCATAGAAGTTCCAATGTTAGAACGCAGCGAAGTTTGAAAGTAATTTTGGAGTGCAAGCGCGCGTCGAACTAATCAAATCGTTCACGGTCCTTACTTCGCTGATAACACTACCCACACTGTTATGTTGCTCTAGTAACTGTTCAACTTTTTTATTGCTTTTTGTACATATTTTTCAAGAAAAAATTGCATTTTCTGGAAAACCGTTATCAGGGTTAATTATTGTTTTACTGTTGTAGATTTGAACTATTTATAAATAATATTCTGTACCAATGTCGCGTTTACGAAATACTTATAGCCAATCAATTCTTGTTCTTTCAAACTAACCCCAGCATGTATACCCAACCTACTTTTTGTATTGATAACCTTTATCGCAGGCATCTCGGTACGTTTAATTAGTATATTCATGAAAAAGGAACAAACCACGAGTACGGGTGGGGACAATAAGAGTGGAGGACCGTTACTCGGGTAATGAGCCCCTCACATTCGACTAGCTGGGAATAACGTGCAAGGGCCGGTTGGCCGTCGCTCACACCGACGCGTACCACAACGGCCTTTCGATATTGATTGTCATCGTTGATTAATAACGGGTTTTAAAGGCATATTTTAATAAACCATAAACGGTCGCCGCTTATCGAATGCAGTGTTTAATTGGTAGATAATATAACAATATTAGAAGGTAAAAAATACTGCTATATTCATACGACACGTATGATCAGTTAAATTTAATGTTTGTAAAGTACCCCACGATACACGGTTTTTTTAGAATAGTGAAGGACTATGAAATGTATAAGTTTACTTTAAATATTGTACTGCACATTTTATAAACATAAGAGTTTAGCTATAAGTCCAGAAAGGTATAAGAGTAAAATTTATTTATACAGAATAACGTTGTCTCCCCCAAAAACAAATACTTTACTCAGAAAATTTATCTTGCCACTTAGTTACGCAGCGTTGTGAAGGTGGAAGCTAATTCGCAAACTAGGCAGTTAATAAAAAAACGTTACGGACCACCGTACCCAAAGCTATTAAAGTGGCCTTGTTGTTATCGCTAAAAAGAAAATAGCTAGCAGTACAGTGACCGAGCTACTGAGCGTTTTCCATCTACCGTTTTGTGTCGCGCCGAGTCAGTACATATTCTCCAACTCGAGAGCACGACGGACTGCGGAATATAGGCCATAATAATTACTAACATAGATGGATAATTATGACAAAAGAATAGAATATGATTAAGTACAATTAAAATTGAAATAAAGTCATCGGGTACATCGTTCGAATAAGTATTTGCGATAGTGATAGATTTTTGTAGCGTGGTTATAGCCCAAGTAGAAATTGCATCATTTATGGTTATTAGGTAGCATGCTCGTTTAGTTTTGACAATTGTTAACCTGCACTGTGATATCGGTGATACAATTGTTATCTTTCTGATCAGGCTGTTTTCACCCGACTGTTGAGTAAAAGGCGCATGGTAAAAATTGGTTGAACCGTTGAACTTTTGTAATTTCTGCAGCTCTGGTTAAAACAAGTCGAACTTATTTTGCTCTGATGCGAAAAAGATACTTGGTAATGATGCGTGACGGTGTGATTTCAGTAATTTTGCTTTGAGTTCTTTTATTCATAATTATTGCCTGATTACGCAAATGATACTTTTCCGTTGGAATGTAGAGCTACTTTTTATTATTGTAATTGTTAAGTATGCAAAAAGATTTCTTATAATTAACTTTTAACTTTCGAACTCTAAAATCTAATAATAATTATCTATTTTTTTATAGACTCACGCTTGTATCCCCGAAGGGGTAGGCAGAGGTGTAATATTACACCCACACTTCGCCATGAATTTTTAGGTCCTACGTAATTGGGGCGAGCCTATTGCCGTTACCGGGCACATTACCCGACTCCGTGCTGACTGCTGCTACTGAGAATTCGGAAAAACCCAGTGACACTTTTGCCCGACCCGGGAATCGAACCCGGGACCTCCGATCAGCAGTCGCATACGCTATCCACTGGACCACGGAGGCAGTCAATAATTATCTCCTGCATTTTATTAAGAGGACGTTAATAATAACATTAATAACATAGAAATTGTATTTCTTCATTACAATTTAGCAAGAACCGATATTAAGAGGATACATGTTTTCCTCTTTGTCATAAAATGCCTGATGTATTAGAATACTGAGAACGCTCATAAGAGATTGAATTGAAATTGATAATTAAATGTATCCAGGATTTCATTACCATGTCGGATTCAACTCTACTACTCTGTACCTATAAAGTTATTGTGTAAAGACAGACAGATTATTTTAAAGGAATACTAGTATAATAATGTAAAACAACGTGGGCGACACTTTTGTAGAAGATTGCCCATCTTATTATATTGACCGGTTTTATATATGGCTTGATACAAATAACAGATAATTTAAGCTTTTATTTCGTAATAATTGCTTTTTAATTGGTGGACCCTACCCATCAGAAGACGCACCTTAAAATTAAGACACGCAAATTTGTCAGGCGTTTGATTAGTTTATATTCAAGAGCACCAGGGCACTATAAGAATAGCAGAGATAAACTAGCAGAATTTAATCCCGTGATACAGATCACATAAGGCACGTAAGCTCGGTGCTTGCAGTTGGAAAATGGCCTATGTTGTTATCGCGCGCAGCATGAGAATGAGAGCCTTTGCGATTTAATCTGCTCCATCATACCTCTGCTCTACTAGTTCCCTTTTTCGCTGGATATTTGTTTGTCTGCTTACTTTTCGAGGAATTTATTTTTACCAGCAAAATTTTGTCTGGACCAAGTGGCGCCGCGTATTAATTTCCAAAATGTTTTTAGGCAAAGATTTGGTAATATTTGTTTCCAAAATCGAAGGAGGGTATTTAGATATTTTAAAAACAATGGCATCCACTGCAGTCCCGTCGAATTTGTTATGTATAAAGAACTCTATAAATGCATAATAACGTATCTAAAACTTATATAAAGGAATATCCGATATAATTCTTGGAAATAGCTCGGCGCGCAGTGCAATCTTTGCCCGTTGTTAATTCAGATCCTATTAAACCTTCTAGCTAGCCTAGCTTCATTTCACACATAGATTTTGTAGTTTATCGGATAAAAAGTAATGGGTTCATACGAGTAATTTCATTTGTATAGGTTTATTATTCTTCTCTGTAAGTTTTTATAATGATTTGTCTCTTTAATGTGACTTAAAACATGTTTTAGCATTTTCCGCTTTAGCTAATGAAAATAGTCGTCAACGTCCGTTTGTCAACAGATTTTGTTAAGTAAGTAGATATAGAAGAGCTTTAGTAATATAAAAATGCAATTTAATTTAGAGTTAATAGTTATGTTAACACTCTAACTATATAACGTATCATTAATATCTTGAATGCTACGTAGGCGTATAGTAGATATACGCCATATTAAATTCAAATATTACCAGACTTGGATAAGTCCATAAATTCCACTAAAGTCCAAAATGGTTCAAAGGTAGCACCACTTTTTCGCTGCAATTCGTCCAACCAACATCTTGTAAATGTTCTCTGCAATTAAAAGTGTTTCTAGATTTTTTAAATAAACATCTCATTAAAGACGTTAGAAGGATGCAAGGGTGTAAATGGGCGATCTGTTTAACTTAGCCGGGGTTTTTTATAAATAAATAATATTCTATTGATTTAGCAGACGCAACTACGTCCTCAGTTCCTGCTAGCCTGGTGGTGATGGATTAATAAATAATAGCATAGCAACGAAAGAAACTTTATCATTCTTGGATGATAAAGTTTCTTTCATTGTCTGTGATTTGCAAACAACCTGCCAGGCGGGCAGGTTGTTTGCAAATCACAGACAGAGCTTAGGCGTAGGCTAGCAATTTGCTCAAGGGGTACCCTGGTCTAGTCATGCTAATAAAATACTTTCGTCTCTTAAATTAAGTTTAATACATACAGGGTGTCACAAGACCCATCACCAAGCCGAAGTCTACTCGTTGTGGACATCATGCCAAGTCATACTAACCAAAAATAATACCTGGGAAATGTTATATTTTTAAGTTTTTCCATTTTACACCCTGTATATTTTAAGCTATGGTATTATAAAATATCAATGGTAATGGTACTTTTCCAAAAGCATGAAGGTGCTTTTCTTAACCGATAATCAGTTTTTATTTAGATATCTTTATAAAGATAATTCGATAGCGAGGAAATTGCTTAAAGCACTAGTTAGCACAATAAAAAATTCCCTTTCCATAAAAGTATGTTAAAATATAATAGAACTATGTGAAACTCATAGACCTTATCATCGAGGGCAAAGTCAAAGATTCTGTATCTTTGACTTTGCCCTAAAAGTTATTAGATGTGAGATTGCTGGATATTTCGAAGGGTTACAAGTTTATTTACGTGAGCACCAGTACCTAATAGATGAACGAATTTTAATGAGATATATTGATATCTCTTTAAAAATGAAGAAGAAAGAAAGAAAAAAATGTCATGGAGGAAATTAAGATTTTTCCGACTAAATGCAATTTCCTACAAACGTTAATTTTATTATGCTAAGGCTATGAAGCCTCGCTATTTTTGGTATCTCTTCTTAAAATAAATTGCAACTTCACCTTAACCTAACTCTTTTGTCTGTTATTCAATATTGTAAATAAATAATTCAGAACTAAACAGGAATACTAGTTTTTTAGGATTGCATTTTGATTTTGTACCATACGCTTTATTTTCTACCATATCGGTTACAAAGAAATGTGGAAATAGGTTAATAAATGACAGGGTCTTGGGGTAACAAACATAATGAAGTCAGTTACAAAAATACAAGCGAATTCAGAACCTCCTTTTTTGAAGCCATAATAAATTAATATTTTCTGTTTTGAATAAAAATAAAAACTATCCTGTTCTATTACTCAGTAGGGGTGTAACTTATAGTTACAGAGCAATAGGGTAGCAAACAAACTGGTTTCACAACAGTAATGGTCATTTCAAAGCCGTAATTTGCGCGTATTCACCCTATTCCTATCCCAACAAAATACTGACAGCCAAGAGTTGCAAACAATGGGCTGAGTTCATTGAAAAGTATTGTGCAAATAGGGGAGTGAGCTACGCGCCGTAAAAAGTAGCCTCTTTTCGAAAATAGCTGTTTCACATGCATTTTGTACTAGCACTGACCTTACTCAACTCGGTGTGCAAGCTCCTTTACCCCTAATGCACTCTTTTTAAGTTTGTTTGCAATGAACACGGCTGTTTAATTTTTAATTTGATTTTTTGCTGCTACGGCAAAGTGGAAGTACTGCTAGTTACAAGTGTATACTTTAGAGATAATATGCTACGAATAAATAAGTGCTCACATTTGTACAGCTTTTGAAAAAGTTTTACCGTATTCGATGGTAAGGATAATGCGTAAAACTTTGGTCTTTGATTGTATGTGATTGATCATAATTTGTTAGTTATTTGGGACTCCATATACCTATACCTACTCCTTTATATGAAGGAATGATAATGTCTTTTAGTCATTTTAACATATTCCATCTTCAGTAAAATATAACGACAAATTATATGTAATAAAGCAGCCATTTTTAAACAAGGTGTTTACTTCTTTAATGGCGATAGTTATTATTATAATCAATTATTTTTATAATTTATTCACTTAGTGTCTTAGTTATCAATTCATAGGTAATGTGGATCCATTATGAATTATTTTATCGATTTTAACGAAGCGCACTGTTCTTAGTCGAACGACAGCTGACGGTAATTGCAACTTTAAAATAATTACATATAGACGTCTTAGAATATTATTTTACTTAATCTGTATTGTAGTAAAGAAGCTTTTCTAGCACAGCTGATTTGGCTCGTTGCAAATTTAAAAACTAGTAGGTACCTACAAAAGAAACATTTATGTCAAGTTTAAGTTAGAATTCAGACATAAAAGGAATTAAAGGAACGTAATCGAAGCACCGAGTTATTTTGTGTCCAGTCTATGCTACTCTGAGATGGGTTCCATGAACTGATTACTACTGAAGATATAATTAAACGAAACCAAAGACAAAAGTGCTGTGTGTGAACCACCAAAAAGTCCAAGATGGCCGCCAAAAGGAAAGCCGGCGCCCTTCTACAACATGTCCTGCCAAAGGTAACATTTTAATTATTTTCTTTTTATGCTCCAATTCAAAGATTCATCCTGATGTAATATAATGTATGTAATAGGAACGACGCGCATTTCAAACGGTCAAGATAAACATGCCAAGGCTGAGAACAGCGCGATGGCACTTATAAACTGCGAGTTCCCGCCATGACTTTGCAGGCTACTATAAAGCGCAGTAAAAATGGTATAATTAAAGGAATTTATAATGACACCCGTGGCTATGTTAGCCGGCTAAATTGCGGTGTTTGCAACTAAGGAATGGTGTACAAGTAGAGTCTGGTCATCAGGATGCGGACGGCTAGCATGGCCGCATCGAAATTGGCGCCAAAGTCAGTTTTCCCGCCGCGGGCGGTTCGCCTTGCAAAATGGCGGAGTCTCAAGTGACACGCGGCTAGCGTTAACGACGTTAGAATGGACATGCCTGTTACTAACCAACGTTTATATTTACATTAATTGTCCATGACATGGAAATGAAATTTTCCTTTGTTGCATTTGTTTTCAAATCGAACGCATTCTAGCTTGATCTTAAAATGCGTATTAATAATTTGTAGCCGCAGTCAGTGCTAGTATAAAATTTTACTTTTCTATTATGTATCATATTTGTTTTAGGCAATGACCAGTGACGCACTAGTAAGTATAATTTATAATTAGTTAGTTACCTTTCTCGTAAATATACTTAGCAAAAAATGTATTATTAATGCCCATAAACATTGACTATGTATGATGGCTAAAATCTCAAAGTGATTTTCTGCAGCTACTAATTAAAAGGTAAGACTAACTAAAATTACATAAGCCTACCAACTAAAAAAAATATGAAAATGCATTATAAATGTCTTGTGGGTTTTATTAGGCATATTACGGATTACAGTAATGTTTATCAATATCAGATATTATTGTAAATCATAAATATCCGTCATGGATTATTCAAATGCTTTGGAGTTAGTAGCATGCGTCTGTAAGCGCGTAAAGCCGTTTAGCCGCCAGGAACTTTTATGACATTATGTGCGGACTGTACTTTACAAATAACATAGTTTAATCTTATAATATTGTTATTTGTACGGTTTTAACTGGATAGGAGGGTATATGAAAATCATGAACGCGCTAAATGATTTCCATTTTAATGTCGAGATATGTCGACATATGTCGACTCGAGTCATGACATGATTAAACCTATCTTGTATAATAATTAGAAACAATAAAAATTGAAAGTACCGTTTTTCATAACTCATTTCATAAAATATGACTACTAATAAAAGGCCATTAAATTATCATCTGTTTAATTATTATTGACTTTTTTATTGTCCTGATTTTGGACTGTATTTGTCAACATTTATCTTAACCTGAAATTCAGCGATTGTATCTAAGATGTAAAATGTATATTCTAAGACTTAAAATAAACTGATGCGATATTAATGTACTAAGTATATTTTGTCCTACTATAATAAATATTATTTATTGTAACTTGAAAATATCGTCGTGTATATTTAGTAAGTGCTTAGTCAGGTCCACTCTAAGACGCCGGCGAGCAATGAGGCGCCGGTCGACCTTGCATGCTCGCCGTATCTACTGCCTGTGCCCACCCTACATCTAAACATAGTACTGGCCGCAACCTACCTACCCAATGTTACTAATAACACACGATTGATCATTTACTTTTGGGATACGTTTTGTTTTCGTTCTGCTTCTATGATTTCTGTTGTTCGTAGTTTCATGCTACTTAATCAAGACATTTTTTAACAACGACTTTGATAAAAAAGCTTCCAAATTAAGTGGTATAAAATTTTGTAATGGACATTTATGGAAATAAGACGAGTTATATCAAGTTTCCTCAAGATGTTACAAAGGTTACGATTGCAAATCTTCGCTGCATTTCAAACAAGTTTATTTTTACGGAAGGTTAAGTAATCTGTTTAGTTCAATATAGGGAAAATGGATTCACAAGATTGCGCCTATTATTTTAAAGAAATTATTAGCAGCTTGTTTTAGTTTAGTGTAGATTATTTTAAATATAAGCATTTGTAATACTGGGTTTGGAACACTATGATAATATGACTTTTAAAATAATATAATGCTAGCTAAAATCTCATTCAATCAAACTTGTAATTAATTGTATTTTTAGTTATACAATGTTGTTTCGTTCTTCTGTTCTTCTGCCACTTCAATTTATTTAATAGTTAATTTTCACTTTACCTAGATATGCGGCTAGCAATCTTCTTAAATGATAGAAATAAAAAATCAATAGGACTTGGCAAGTCCTCAGGGACAAGCTACCAGGCAGTCAGATGCGGCCAAGAGATCGGGGTAGGATTTAGACTATTAGCTGTCAAGATGTTTCGCAGACGATATATTATCACTGTTACCGTAGGACGTGTTTACTTACGAGCACTATACACATTGCTCTATGAAGTCTATAGGTTACTACTATTTTAAAGAAGTTCATTCCGATATCTTCTTTCTCTTAGCGTTATCCCAGTTTCAATCTGGGGTCCGCTTACTAGTCTAACCGGCTTTGGCTGAATATTAGCTTTTCCACGGAGCGACTGCCTGTCTGACCTCCGCAACCCGAAGGGATAGCGATATTCCATGGTTTAGACTAGTGTCAGTTTAATAAGAAGGTACTGACGCCCTGTAACGACTGTCAAAGATCTTCATGACAACTGGGACCGACGGCTTAACGTGCTCTCTGAGGCACGGGACAAGCGATAATTAACAATACAATACGCACATAACTCCGAAAAGTCATTGGTGCGCGCCGTGGATTCGAACCCGATACCCTCTGCATGGCAGTCTGTTGGTATATCCACTCGGCTATCGCTGCCTCAAGTTCATTCCGATATATTAAATTTAAATAATAGTTAATGTTACTCATAAAGACTTTAGATTTGTCGACGCAATATATTATTATTATTATAGGTATTTGGTATTCCTACGATACTGTACTAAATCTGTACTATAATATGTTAAAACTGAAGAGTTTGTTTGGTTGAACGCGCTAAACTCAGGAGGGGCTGGTTCGATCTCAATAATTATTTTCTGTTGGATAGCCTATTTATCGAGGAAGGCTTTAGCCGCTATAGGATTGAAGATCATACTATGAGCCACGGGTGTGGAGCAGTAGCCCAAATTAACGCGAGTGTAACCGCGGGGTCAGCTAATTGTTTAATATATCGTGCCGTCGACAATGTTAAAAGGTGATCTTAAGATGTAACATTCCTCAACATCACACAGACATACAAACACTCATTGTGAGTATACGAATAAAACTAAAATGTAGATAGACGATGTAGGCTCTGACTCTACTCATTTCCTAGGCATCGCACATGTAACCGACCGATTTAAGTGGCTGTGAAGTGTCCAGCGTGTTGCTTGAAAGTGAATTTCCTGCTTGTGTATTCGAAAGTAAACACAAGGCTTTAAAAGCAAAACCTACTTCTGCAAAGTCGCTTTAAAGAACAAGGTAATTTCTAAATTTAATACCAAACTGTTATAAAATTCAGGGATCCATCTTATTTTATAGGATAGGAGCGCCACAAAACCAATTAAAATGTGCCCTTCTTAATATTTAAAACTCCTTAAAACCTCTTCGAGTACCAGGGTATTATAACACCGAGGCAGTGTCCGCTGAGACGGCGCGTACATTATTCAACGCGCGCGCTCCCGTGCTCGCCTGCATTCCGTATACCTACCCGCATTGTTTGCATGTCCACCTGATATCCATGCAAGACTTGCTGCCTAAACTTTGCACATGAATTCAAGAATAACCGGACACAGCGATCTACACTACCTGTAGCACCTATAATGGCGCATAATTTAATCGTGATATCTATTACAACTATAGGAAGTACACTTTGCTTGCTTTTGCTTTGGAGAACTCAGATAAATAAGTAATTGTTTAAAGCCTATAACGTAGGCAAATTGTTATACAAAAACGTTTATTGTATGCATGTGCTTATCGCAAATGCATCAAACATAAAACCTGTTTATCTGTATGAACATAGTAAATGATGATTTAGTCTTAGAACCTTCAAACAATGAGCTGGTCGGATCATTATGTTTATGTTTATTTAAAAGACAACTCCCGCATTAGGACTAAATCCTGTGTCGCGGGGGACTTTACAAACATACAACTAACGGACACAATGAACACCCAGACTCGAAACAACAATTAGTGAATTACACAAAGTGTTGCCTCGTGTGGGGATCGAACCCACAACACTCGGCGCAGTGTCAAGCGGCGAGGCAACCGCTTAAACCACTACGCCAACCGTGCAGTTGTGTCATCGTAATATACTTCAGATTAAGTCTGCTCGCTTCTTTTAAAAGTGTCCTCTGCCTGACGCCGCAATTTAGAAATATATCTCAGTTCTAAAACCATAAACTTTATTTTTGCAAGGCACCAAGAAATTGAAATCATTACTTAAAAGGTCTTAGTGCTACACTGCATTTGATTTTGCCTCGTTAGCACAAATTATGCCAATTCTGAATCTGGTATAAATCAAAAGCGAAAGTAAAGGTGCATACGATATTATTATAGGTAAGTTTTAGTCGGCATTGTAGTGCCAACGGGCCGGACACAAGCCGGGACGGGATACAGTAGCGAAGCTCTACGAATGCTAAGTACAGAGCACATTACGTTACGTGATCGTGCCGGCCCGTCCCCGGTCCGCTGTTATGTAAATAACTCTTTGTTCACTTCACCCAATTTGATATTTGCTGATTATCAACCTACTTAGGTACAAAACAATATTTTCGTTATTGAACTGAGTGTCAAGTCAGCGTCTCTACTTCGCCAACAGTATGTTGCACGTGTTTGTAGCATCAGTTTTCTTGTTATTTTATAAACGGTATTTATAAACCTACTGAGAAAATAAATCTAAAAACAATTGTTACATAATAGGAAAAAGATGTACGCAGTAACTAGGATAAGTTCATTAAAATCTTAACGCTGAAATACTGAATGGGCTAAGGAGCGCTTGTGAGCGCGACACAGTGCAGATGTCGCAGCGAGGAGAAAGTCACTACAGATATCAGGGATGCCGTCACTAATTCCATTTTCACCCCCAATTTATATCTGTCACTTTTGGTGTCGTGGACGTTGCGCGTAAAAATATTGTTTTTACTTATCCCCGCTGGGTGGGGGTATTACGCCCCCTGGCGGGGACAAGGGGGCGTAATTACTTGAGCAGCCAGACGCTGCGAGACGCTCTGTGGGGGTTGAAATTACTAACGGAGGTCTGCCCGCAAGCAGCCTTCGCTTTTTGTGACGCTAGAGAATTTTTCTTAATCCGCTGTGTGTACGCCGTACGGCTGAGTAGGGGATCTTTGTGCCACGTTTTTTTTTTGCCTTTAGATCGGCTTATTTAGTTAGCCGTAAAACTATGTGAAAACTTCATGAGGCATCTTTGATGGTTTTGGAAAGAATGTGGGTTATTTTGGTTCGCAATGTGCCGGATAATATAGATTACTCACTAAGTTATGTTGGATGTTAGCATTGTTATGTAAGTCTTCGCTGGGTCATTGTACTTCGATAATTTTGGAAATCATTCATCAGCATCAAAATCCTTTAGTGCAGTAATAAATAAAACAGAAATAAATATCAGTGTCGAAACTGAGGAGAAAATCTACCTATCTTTATAATAAACAAACAAGATTTGTCTTCTTTCTTTAAGACTTAAATTAATTTGAATAAAAAAATCATTTGCTCTTATTTTAATCAGCCTATTGCAGGCCACTTGCTAGCTGCCACATGCTGGAGATTATGATGCTGTGGCACCAACGAGCAGCTGCCCTACTAGTTTCGACTCTTAACTAACTTTTTTTATTTATTTACCAGTTTATCTGACAAGTAATTAATTGATAATATGAATATATGAACTTTAATTTATGTCTGCGGTGCCGCCCACCGGGTGTCGGTTATCGGGAAGAAGTTACAAAGTTAGTTACAAATTTTTATCAAAATTTAATATGTAGTTTTCGAGTGAAAAGTGACAAATATACATCCATTTTCACAAATTTTCGCATTAATATTAGTAATATACTTCGCCCGCGTTTGCACCTAAATCATAATCACTGCCTCATTGTAAAACCATGCAAAGCCGGTCTGTAGTTTTTGAGATAATCGCGCTCATACAGACAGACGGGAAGAAAAGAGGACTTCATTGTATAATACCTATAGATAGTAGTATAATAATACATACGAGTATAAATCTGTATATTTAGTAGTCCTAACTGTTTAGTCAATATATTACATGAAGAAATAGTGCCAACGTATCCTTGATACCTTGTGGTAAATAGCCGAGGTTACCTGGCGCTTGCGAGTCAAAACGGCTAGCCTAAGATGTAGATCGTTCGTTAATTCAGCGTTTATATGCTGTCAACGCGCGCCATTTCCTTGACATGACCTATGCTAATTTATGAGCTCCTAGTATCTTATAAATCGCAACAAGTCTAAGCTAGGTTTCAAGAAGTTGTATTCGGATTTAAGTTATTTAACTTGTAAAAGTTAGGCAATTCTAGAAGTAGAATTGATATCTATTAAGAATGTGCATCAAGTTATTTTTAATGAAAATGCATGCAAGCAGTTTACAACTAGATTTGTTCCTGTAGAAGTAAGTGTAGATCATTATACTAGCTGTGTCATCCGACTTCATCCGTTTTCTACTCTTATCTTATTCCTTTGTAGATGCCAACCTTATAAAAGGTATCCAATGCTCAAACTTCATGTTTCTAGTTTTAGTAGATGTCCATGATCCTCCAACGACATAAAGGTAGGTGTCATGGGTTTACCCTCTAGTATTTCGCTTCGGCTTGCTAAAACACGTCCAAGTCGTCATCACGTCGCATTTACTCGACTGTATCTTATCATGTCGTATTTTGGCCGTGCGCCATGTTTCTTGCGTTGTCAATTATCCCGTGCTAGGTCTAATGCAGTAGAGGCTTAACTGACGTATATAGTATCGTAAAGTCTCATAGAGGTCACTGGTAACTGTGTTAACATAGTGTTGTATGTGCACTCAAGAGGCCCCTATATATATTTGTAAGTATATATGCTTGATAGAAATCCATACTCATCATCATCATCATCAACCTTCTGGGAACAGGCCTCTTCTCGCTATGAGAAGACTAAAAGCCTACCACGCTGTGCAAGTGGCTTGGTAGACTTCACATGTCTTTCGGAGAACATTTGAACTTGCAGGTTTGCCAGTCAATGGTGCGCACTGTGGATTTGAAGTTTTTTCTTTCTTGGTGCTTTTGCTTGAATGTTTGTGACGTCACTTGTAACAATTTTGGATGAAGATAAGATTTTAAAACGAGGATATATTTTCTAAGAAAAATATTCTTTTACCAGAAAATTACTGCTACAAAAATCTATAGAAGAGTAAAAATGAAAAAAAAAATATTTTAAAATTTCCTCTCTGCTCTTCTAATTTGTCTTACGCGAGAAAAGGTGCGTTGCTATTGGGCAGAAAAAGTACCGTGACAAGTAAATTTTAATGCTTAGAACTATTTTCGTACCATAACATTCGCATGATGCCGTGCTAACGGGAACATCGATATTCAAATTAGGACAGGTTCAAAAATAAGCGTCTGCAATGGTAGACCGGTTGCGATAACCAGCGATCGATCCCTTGAAAATACCAACCAAGCTTTAATTTCTGTGCGATGTGACAATTACCCTTTAGGTACGGAATAGGCCTTCAGAAATAAGGGGAATATAGTTCCATACAACTTGTGTAGCTACTTATTTTTTGTTCCTTTATTTGTTTGTTTGTGGTTGGTGGTCTCAGCATAGCTTTGTTTCGAAGTTAGAAAGTAAATTCAGCCGATCTTGGGCTCCAAGGTGTCTCTTGGATCGCGATTGGGTGACAGAGCGTTGTATGCCGTCGATGATGATTAAATTCACTGAATTAATGAGTAATTCGTATTACATTGTAATTCGTCGGCGGTTGTACATCGCCAATGCATTTATTTACAAGAACGTCATGTTTGTGTAAGTGTTTAATTGATTTAGACATCGCCGGATTTTATATATGTTAGTTAGTTGGTCGTGGGTTTTCCACACTTAGCCACTTATTTGGGCCATTGTGCGTAAGGTATGGTATGTAAGATTTATATGTGTTATTACGACTTTTATTCTTTTTGACTTGCTGGGTTGTACCTGCATGTAAAACAAATTAGTTGCCTCAATTTTCTGTCATCATGGAGTTAAAAAGCATAATATTCGTTTTAGATAATGTCAATGGATTTTTATTAGTATTAATATTTGTGCGACCGTCTTCTCATGTAATAAGGTAGACCATACATTAATTATCTTTACGATTTATAGCTTTTAATAAGATCGTCGTCATGTGTTACGAAATACACGTGTTTGTGGCGTAGAAAATAACTGTGTAGGTACGTATTATCAGAGTGTAAAGTTACTATCGGAACATGCGTTCTGACGTAACAACCACCGCTATTTACATTACAGCGAGATATAACAGTAAATTTAACCGCGTTTATAAATCTCAGTGACTAGGGGAGCAGGCGGAGGCAGGAGACTCCAGGCGAGACGCGGCACGCACTCCTACGTACCTATCCATATTTAGTGGCTCCGCTCGCTCAGTTTATCACACTTCAAAGCGCACGAGTAAGCGCCGACTTGTAACCGCGTCTCCCCAGCGATACCCCTGTAACTAGGAAGCCGCTTTGTGAAATTCGCGATGCTTTTCGACGTAGACGCGACCCCCATTCGGTTTTTCGAGGTCGGCCCGCTTCCCCCTCACATAATGCGAATATCTACCTCTGCGTCGGTTCTTCTACTCTGGTACTTAACACGCGGTAACAACGCGGTTTCTGCACCTAGTTTCTCACTAAACTCGTCGTAGTGAGTGAATGTGGGTGTTTAATTATTTATTCAACCTGTCGGAGGATTTTTCACAGCGAGTTCCCCATGTTTTAGTTTTAATCGCATTAGCGAACAACAATGGTGTCACGCGTTGAACACTTATTATTTAGTGCGGCGCCTTCAGAGTCGTGGCGCGGTGATGAAATGATTCATCGACCAAGTTGTTTGACACGCGCAACGAAGCATATTTTATTATCAACGAACTTTATTTATATCGGAATTCGGAGCAGTTTTAATCAACATTCACTTGTTATACATTTTTGGTATTGTTTCGATTCAAATATGAATGTAATCTCTTTTGTTTCACTAAAACTAGACCTCTACATTCTAGCATTATCAAACAGAACAAGTGAACCTTAATAAGCGATCATATTATTTATTAACTGCCTGACAGAAAAGTTTATTTATAAAGAAACACAACATATAATGGGTATAATAACATAATAAATACTACAGAGGTGTTTGTTTAACATTTTATAAAACTCGTAGGAATGTAGAGTTCCTCCCATAAATAGCTACTTCACAACTGCTTGTCAGTCTTGTTGCATGTATTTGGGAGCCTCAGTTTCTCATCCCGGATTGTAAATACTCAGTAGCAGTGCGATGTTTCGTCAGAGGTTTGCATCGTAGAACTTCTCTAGTTTAAAAGCCTTTATTAACGGCTTATAAGTATTTTTAAGTTTTATAAAAGGATTTATGTAAAACTTACAACTTTTCTTACTGATTGGATGTTGATGAGATGATAAACAAACGTGAGTCACTGTATGTGTCTTAATATAACAACACTAGACTTCGCCAACGGCTCCGCCCGCGTTGGACCAAATATGTTACGCCCTTAGGGTGGGAATTGCCAAAAATCCTTTCTTTAGTGCTCCTACTCCCCCCTACACTCCAAACAACTTACCCCAAATGTTAGCATTTTCGAGCTATAGCTCCGGCTATGCGTCGTCGGTCAGTCAGTCAGTAAAGAAAGAATGTTATAGGTTACAGATTGATTAAAAGTTATTTTTAAACACAGCGAATCGAACCCAACGTGCGGAAATATATGTAGCAAGTATTTAGGAACCTACTCGTACATGTGTGTGAAACTAATGTTGTTCGGTGCGGGTGTCTAACCCACAACGCTGGCCGCTTTGTTAGTGGCCCCGTGACCACCTTAACCGCTGCGGCACCCGTACAGTGATTGATTTTGCGACTGGTCCCAACACTCTCCCTTCTCGTGTGTTTCATTTGATATGAATAAATTTTATTTCTGACGCATTTCTTTGGAATTCCTACTATTTAGAATAAAAGTCTGTATTATTTCGAAAGGATCAAGACACATCTGATATTTTGTGGTTACTGTAATACTTCCTTAATTTGCTTAGCGATATTGTCCTTCGCCGAAAAAAATATTATTGTTTTTCGCGGCAGAATGTTATTGCTGATGAACTCATTGATTTATATATTTCGATTTTGATGATATTTATTTACTTAATTACTTCTCGCACATGTCAAAATAATGAACTACGCCGTACTTAATGCCAAATGCATTCTCTGCTAGTCAACTATTAGGTGACGCAGAGACAATTCAAGCTAGGTGCATTTAACGCTGTGAGCTTGAAACTACCCTCAATAACTTGTAACAAAATTAGGACAATTAGCAAAACTTCAAAAAGTATATAGATGAACTAATAAAGCAATAACAAGAATTATAAATACATACATTTCAAAAGACATTTCATATGTGTCTTTTGCAATTTAAGAACAAACAGTTTCTGACTCTATGGACACAATTATATACTTACGCCCGTTTCCAATATTCTATGCAAGCTCCATACAAACATATGTCAAACATACATATAATATATCTCTAGTAGCCCAATCCATCGAGAGATAGAATATAAGAAACAGCCGTAAGGGCCTAGTCACGAGATCGGTCTAAACGGCGAGCGGCGCGGCAGGGGCGATGTACATGGCGCGTTTATTCTGAGGCGGCCGCGCACCGCGTCACAGTAAACGCGCCATGTACATTGAAAACGCTCGCCGCTGCCGCCCGTCGCTGTAGGCGTGACCGGGCCACATGAGTAGATAAACGGAACAGAGACACAGCTTCATACAACAGCGCGAATCGGTTGCACTACTACAAGCACGCGGCTTATATGTGTGTGACCACTGGCCGCTTATCGTGTACGCGGCGAGACTGGAAAAAACAGGTTTACGTAGGCACAAGCAGTTGACAATCTTAGGGTTATTACGACGCACGTTGTTTGTTTTGTACGTTACAAGTTTTAATATTTTAATGTAAAACGTGGTGTTTTATTATTAATAATGGTTGTTTATTGTACTGTGTGTATGAATAATACTAGATGAAATAATTCAGTCATTATAAAGATTTTAACTATGGTAACGTACAATTGGGTTTTTTAATTAGGTATACCTCCTGATAATTTTGTCGCATTTGTTGAATTGCTCGAGCAAAAGTTTCGCGAATATTTCGATCTTGAAATAAATATTGTCAATGTTGGCAACGAAATACTTAACATGTTTGCATGTTGTCCACCAGGATCTCCTAGCCCGATCCCCCAGAGGATCCTCATGAACTCATTAGTTGTGAAATTGTGTAAAAGCAATTAATGTTACAAAACCAATGACTATCATAAAGTGATCAGCCATCGATAGGGATTACAAAAAACAGGTGCATGCGATTTTCGACCTTATTGACGTAACTCAGAATTTATAATTTTATTAACGTATCAATGTCAGAAAGCAAGAAAATGCCAAAAAAAGTCTGTCACGAATTGTCAATAAGGTCGAAAATCGCATGCACCTGTTTTTTGTAAGCCCTATCGATGGTTGATCATCTTATAGTCATTTGTTTTGTAGACGTTCATTTGTCTTACACAATTTCTTTTTAAACTTATTTTAGGTACCTATCCCCGTGGTAAAACTAGTGGCACATAATAGCTAAAGGAGATTCCTATGTTTATTAGCAAAATAGATCATATTACCAGAAAATATTAAACACTATTAGTGGTATCGTTGGGAATGTCAAATAAATCACGTCGTCACGTCGTGTCTTTGGTAACAAATGTATATTTTTATTCCGTGCTTTTTGAAAGTTTCAGGTGCATGCCTTTTTTGGTTCCACTCGCTATTTTATATACAACTGTACTTCTGCCGTATAGCGAATCAGTCGAGTCCAAGAATCTGCCCAATCCACGAATCTGTCGAGTTGGGAATCTGCCAAATCACGAATCTGTCCAATCCAGAATCTGTCGTATACTGAACAAGCGAATTGTCTTAACCTATTGTGACAACCCTACCAAAATAGGTAACAAATTTACAAGCTCTTAAGAAGCTGTCTCTCTGTTCGGTTTATTTACTCATGTGACCGGGCCGTAATGGGTTGATTACACCTAACGAGTACAGTGGCGAGTCAGTAAATGCGCTCTCAGCCGAGAGAGTCGCCGAACCGAGTGGGTGGTCACACGTATTTACTATAGTGGCGAGACAGTTTAGTTTTGATCACGCTTACGTCTGCAATGGATCGCAAAAAAAAAAAAAATTAAAATAGTTTTTAACCAGCTGTTACCAGACATTATAATAAACGAAATGTGGGATTTATTAGAAGATGAAGACTGAAGAATTTGGACTAGAACATGGATGTTAAGGCGAAATGCCCTTGGAGCAACAAATTGCCTTTTTAATGAATTGCAGTCAGAAGATCCCAAAGAATTCAAGGCACTTTTGAGAATGACTGTAGAAAAATTCCACAAACATTCATGTATTTTGTAACACTGAATGAATTTTATTGATGTTTCCATGCTCCATTTGTTATTAACGGACATTTTAATTGAGATTAGGATAATTTGAAAACAAAAACATAAACAAACATAACGAACGAACGAGTGGCGAGTGGCCGAGTGACAATCGAGAGCGTGTTCATACGTGCCGAGCGGTATACCGAGTCGCTGCGGGGGTAGACAAATGATGCGGGGAGGTGGGTACTCGGCCTAGTAAACAGATTGGGATTCTAGTGACTCTCTCGCCTCTTTGCTCGGCCGAGCACTCGGCCGAGCACTCGTTAAACTGTTTATACCAACCGAGTACTCGGCCGAGGGCACTGACTCGCCACTGTACTCGTTAGGTGTAATCAACCCATATGTGATGCAGAGATCGTAGCGATTGCATGCAAGCTTTAGACGTCAGTGAGTAAGACGTAAGTTTAACTTTAGGATAGCGAGATGGTAGCGTTGCCTAAAAAGTAGCCTAACACAGGCCATTGAGGCAATAGATAAGGACTAGCTACAAATAATGTTCTGTTTCGATATACTCGTACTTTATTGAATCTTCTCAATATTTAGTAACCTTTTGAGAGTCTCCGTCGTGTACTTAGATGACAATTGTGACAAAGTAAAATATAGCCTGCACATTGTTTGCTAGGTTCATTTCGACTATTTTGAGCAGGCCTCTTATAATCAAGAAATCGTCCTAGATTTGTATGAATTTCAGTGAGTCCTGGCGCATTGATATCACGATTGGGGATTGACTAGCTTAGCCCCTAGGCTTTTGCCGTCGGTCAACCAATTAGGAAAGCTCTTATACGGTAAAAGTCTGAGAACTTTCCATGTTTATTTTTAACCAAATTGAGAATATATTGTTACTATGAATTTTCTCGGTGAGTTGTAATGCACATATATATTATGACCCAAACAATTTCAGAACTTAAGGAACACAATTGAACTACAAGAAGCAGCAATTATATTATAAGTTGGTAGAATTTCATCAATAGTATGACGAGACGGTTGGTATTAATGATTAAACAGCAGCCTGGCAGCCATGGCAGTCATGAGAAAGCGCAAGTCAATTACTTGTTATAGAAATGACTGCCCACTTCGGGGAGCGTAGTTGTTACGATAGCTATATATATATTATGTATATTATGTTTTTTATATTATTAAATGTCGTGTGGTTGACGGCATAGAATACAAGTGTCACCACCCCCTATCTTCCCGTGGGTGTCGTAAGAGGCGACTAAGGGATAACACGATGCAAATACCATCTTTGCGTAGAGACGGAAAACTCGACATCAAACCCTATACGACTGCCTCGTTGGTCTCGCGGCATAAATGTGCGCGTGGGATCGGGAGGTCCCGGGTTCGATTCCTGGGTCGGGCAGTGTTATTGGGTTTTTCTGTCACGAAATTCCCAGTAGCAGCACGGAGTCTGGAAATGTACCCGGTACGGCTAAGGGGCGTAATAAGGTATATCTGGCGAAAAGTGGGTGTAGAAATACACCTCTGCCTACCCCTTCGGGGATAAAAGGCGTGACGTTGTGTATGTGTGTGTGTTTGATACGAAACGGATTTTGATTCAATTTAATAAAAAAAATCGGGCATTTCTGCCCGATATTTTAGTTGTATAACACACGCAATCATATTGATATAGAAAACCCTCTATCTAGGAAACTCACTAATTACAGTAACGAATAAAAAGATCTGGTAAAAAGGCAATCGAATCATACATGAATAATTCGTGATAATTCAACATTCGGATGCACGATAGTACAATACAATTTTCGAATAGTACGATATTGTTCAGTAATGATTCGTCGCTCGTATTAACATTCAATGGGATGTTACAATTCGCGGTGTCGCACGTTTTGGGTTCGGTTGGTGTTGTGCTGTTGATTATGTCTCTAGTTTCACCCTCTTATGCGAAGTGTCATATGAAGCTAGATGAACGAGCGATATATAATTATATAGCCTCAGCATATAGCTATCTACCACTAGATACATTCGACCTCAATCATGCAGGCTTATAACAGTAAGAGGGATTAAATAAAATTAATTATATTTATTTATCTTCACTCTTAAGAAATTAAACATTAAATAAATGATAAAAACTTAGCTTTGTGAAAGTGCCTTAAGATAGTTTTTATTAAAACCAGCATTTAGAGGTCACCAGAGTGCCTGTGTTAAACCGTTTGTAAGGTGAGGAATAGAGAGATTTAAATCATAAGATAGCATTTGGTCACTTGAAGAAAACAAGACGTGTAGTCAGTGATAAGGACATCATTCTTTTGGTAGTCGGTATATGACGGTTAGGATCTTTGCTTGAAAGATTGATCAAGGAAAAAATGGCAAGGTAATGCAGCAGTTGGAAGAGTAAGAGTAAAGAGATGTTCTGTGACTAGTTCTGAGTTATTCTGGAGAAGGGCCAAGTGACGAGGGCCCTAATCTAGTAATATTGAATGAAGCACAGAACATGATCGCAATATGTATCTATAAGATATTCGTAGGCTCTACTCGAGAAGTACATGTGTGTGTGTGTGACATTATTGTGTGATTGCGTTGGTGATGTTATTTTCATTATTGCACCTCTCAAATCTAAAGGTTCTATGGTATGGGTCATCATCATCATTCTCCATTAATTATTCATTCATCCAACCATCCAACATTATAGATACTTACTCAATATACTTTTAAGAGCTTTCAATGAGATTACTGAGTTAGCATTATGAAATCGTAGTTTATGAAAAACAGGAACTGTAAGCCTCTAGTGTTTATGGCGTTGTTTTTTTTGCCGTGAACTCAATCGACACGCAGCGTTGAGGGAGGCAAGTCCATAAAAAGTCTTCGTAGTTCATGATTGTGCAGGGTAGTTCAGTCTAGTGAATCCGTTATTCGAGTGAATTTTTGCCAACGCCCATGTAATCGTCATTGTGTCCGATGACAGGTAGCGTCCGGCCCGGTAAATCAATGCCTGTTATGTACAACAGTCATCGCTTATGTGCCTATGTATTCCTAGTACATAGGCGTCGTATGTATTGGTATAGTGGATACGCGTGTACGTAGATAATCTCGTCATAGCTCGCACCCGTTATGGTATTACTGTGTGTGGGCGAGGGGGGGTGTGTGGGGCTCAAGGGGGAGCGCGGGCCCCGCGAGTGCCGCAGGGGGGCGCTGTCCGCTTTAAAAATACTGGGGCGCCAGCGGCGGGCGAAACTACCGAGCAAGCAGAATGCTAAAGGAAGCCGTTTATTTTGAAAGACCGAAGACTTTCAACTCGCCTCTACGCTCCTGGTTGAGACGGGTAAAAAGTTGTAAAATGGCGAATAAAAAAACCCGAACCCGTTGTAGCTATTAGCTGCGCGCTTGCAAAAATGTTTTTGGCTCATGAAACCGGCAGTTTTAAAGGAGTGCCTGACGCATAAAAGTTTTAAATCTTTCGTTTAAGTTAACAATCGCCGAGACTGTGTACGGTTGTACTCATACTCTATTTAAAAAATAACTATTTGCCATAAGGTATTTCTAACTGTCCGTTTGGGTTAATGTGTTAAACATACAAAGAAAACATCGGTAATTTTCTTCTGTTTCTTCTGAGAAATCGTATTTTTGAAGTGGTCACTACGCCAGTGACTACCCGAAAAGTCAATCAATACATGTCACATCTCGGTTAGTATAAATATGTAAGAAAGCGACCACAGCAAGGATGTGGCCGCTCCCGCGCTCATTATCGATAATCACGGCGACATCGTGTTTAATGTCCTTTGACGTTCGAAAAGCGTTCCAAATTTGTATTTTGTTCGTATTTTCATAATTGGGCGCGGGTGGGCAGGGGCGCAGGGTGGCGCCGCGGGCGTCATCGCACCCCTTCGCGTGGGTATTTAATGATTATACGCTGACTGCCACCTGATTGCTGGTACTCCGACGCGCTATCGATGATTACTTGTTATCGATGAATTGATTGATATAGCATTGATATTTTTTGTTTTCCTTTTGATGTTTGGCGCGGAAGATAACCTGTGTGTGATGAGGTCCCATAAAGTGCCTTATTTTTTAATACTTGTTGCTCATAAGCGCTGAGCTTCTATTATGTAGCCCTTGAAATATTTTCATAAAGGATGCTTTAGAACCACTTGAGGTAGAAGTTATTTATTAAAGGATCACACTTTTGTTGGCCGTAAGCCCTACAAACCTAAAATAATACATTACGCCATACACATACATAGCATAATTTCGCTATTGAATAACTGTCTTAATAAGATACTTTTTCTTGTCCCAGTTTACACCTAGGTACAAATAATGAAAGTATTCGGGCTTATCGAAATAATGGATCCGAAAGAGTCGGCTCAAACTATCGGATAACTATTCACCCCACATTATTTTACCGACTATCGATAAACGGGATCGCGTCACGGCAGTGTCGCAGCGCGATCACTCGCGGGGTGGCAAGCACTACACGGGTAACACGCGGAGTGTGCTGGCGCGGGCGCCGGGCGGGGGCGCGGGGGGCACACCGCAGTACATAGCCCATGTATCAGTACATACCAGGCCCTCAGCACATAACCGGTGGTGGATTCCCGAAATTTTGCAGTTATTTTGTATGGAAAACTAGGTTATTCCGCGATTTATTCGTCTATCGGCAGATGACCGGGCGGCCGATGTCGTTTCAACGCAGTTTATTTGATACTATAGAGCCCGGCCAGTCAGCTGGCTGCGTCATTAAAACAAATGTTCTCAAAGACAAAGGCTTTAAATTAGTTTAATTTCAGGTTTAATATGTTCATATTTTTGTCGACATAAAATGAGAATAGACAATAAATAGTAAAAGGCACGCAGGTTGTTTCAACGCATAATAAACAATTATAGTTTGATTTATTGCACCAACTGCAAAATGTACATATATTATATGTCTGAGCATATTTAATTAACGTAAAAGAATAAATATGAATCAATAGGGATGTTCGTTAAGTGCTCTAACTAGACAGGTAACCTTTAGCTAAATTATACGTTTGCGCTATTATATATTGGTAGATATATAGATATTCGTGACTCGTGAGTAGATAGATAGCTCTATGTATATGCACGCACCTTATCTGTCATTGAGGTGTAATTAATTACCAACTAAATTGCAATGGTATCAACCTAACTATACTAGGTGCACATGACCGACGAAGGGTCAACGGATATTTAGTGTCCGCATAGCAGATGCGGTCCTTGGCCACCGCCCTGAAGACGGTCGATATCTAGCTTGTCACCCCACCAAACTCCTAACTGGCTATGTACACCTGGTACTTAGACGACTTAAGTACTAGTTAAAGTGCTCCACATTTCAGTCGGAATAATAATAATTTGAAACTTGAAAAATGTTAAGTGAGGTTCAAGATACAATTATGCGAAATTATTCTTAGGTCACTTTAAATTATTAAATCAAAGTATGCGGGTCAAGAGTTTGTGGACTAAATAAACAACATTTATAGCTTAAAGTGTTCACTCAGCACTTACTAGTAATTGCAATAACGACTGATTGTACATATTCATTTATAAATAAATCATTTAAACAAATATACTACCTACTAAATACGGGCTGTAAGCAAAACAAGGTTTGGCTTACTCATGTTATGTTCAATAAATACATAATAAACTGAACGCAGCAGCTCTTTTAAGTAATGTACTAGTATTACAAAATCTCTGCATAGATACTTAAAACAGCATTTTTTTGAGAATTATTTAAATTATTTACTTACAATATTTGGGCAATTCTATTAACAAACAACTACAATAACTTATCGTTACATAGATTTAGAATGCAACCTCAAGTGATAGTTACAAGTCATAACTTATCATAAGTTCAATACCATAATTAAAATGGTACTTTGGCTATAAACTGTTATAGAAATCACAGTTAACGTCAACCGTTAACCAGCACCTGACATGGCTAACCAAAACCAGCACAAGCTTTCCTATGCCAAAAGTCCCACTGAAATCAAATTTTAGAACCATACCTGTGCAACATTGTAATAAAAAAGAAAACAGCCAGTCAAAACGTACTCCGTTAAAAAATAGAGCAAGTCACGCGCGAACTTCAAATAAAGTTCAATATTTCTCCACTTTTCCGTGTTCCGAAACTTAGTGTAAGTGTAGTGGTGGATTGATGACGCTTTGCATGGGATAGCGGCCACTTGTTGAATGAAAATCTTCGTATGTTTTCGTAAGTCTACGCCAACGTCAGCTGTTCAAAAGCGGGAAAATGCCGCTGCAATTTTTGTAAACTTTTTGCCAATTTCCTGACACGGTTTTAAACGAATTGTGGATAGTTGTTTGCTGTTGTGCGACGTCTACTTTATTTTATACAATGTATTTTTATTAAAGAGCTTTATTATGAATCTGCAACATTGTCTTATTATTTGAACGCAAGTAAACGCCGCAAACTAATTATAAGAGTATTTGGAGTACATACAACATAATTATGATATGGTGAAGTGCTCAGTGGTCGAAATATGTATAAAATGTATTAATTTTAATAACGTCACTAATGCTGAAGCATTCATATTATATACTAGATAGTTGATATCGATACGCACTAATACAGTTGTGATTGAAACGTGAATAATTTAGATACACTTCTAACGGACCTTTAATATTTCCCCGTGGCATCTAATCGTAACAACATTTTAGCGCTCGCATTCAAACGTGAGAGTGTGCGCGTGTGTTGTGATTCATAATACGAACGTTAGAATTCGCCTCCTCTCTTCATTCATGCTGCCCCTTTGTTGAATTACTTTTACATTTCATTATTCGACTTCCTATCGTATTATGATGCTCTGGTACAATCTTACCTACTTCCTGTGTAAGTTTAGTAATCATATTTGTTCTTATCAATAAATAAATGTTATTTTATTTGTATGTAATGAAGGCAGACTAAAATTAACCAATTCAATCTATAGCATTAGACTGTGAAGAAAAACAACAGGGTTTTTCGTTAGATTCTAGCGATCTATAGTCAGGTTCGGTTCCGCTACGTAGTAGTAGTAATGAGCCTGCTTGTTACGGACGTATTTAGCTTATTTGGATGATGTTAATAGGAAAACTATGTAAATACATACAAGTCGTCCGTAAGTTTAATTTTTTACCACCGCCGTTTACAAATGAATGGAGGAAACCTATAATTAACTTTGCCACCTGTACATTACTATGTTGAATGCCTAGTAAGATTAAAGTGACAAACGCATGTGTGTTGTATCATACAGCTTATATGTACATATTTTATTTTTGTGTTAAAAATGTAAGATGCGCAAAAAGTATTTTATGTCGCAATTAAATTCGTTTTTGTTGTGTGTATTCTTTACAAGTATTGCTGCAATGTAATTAAGAAAAATTTAATGACTCAAGTGTTGGGCAATTAATTGTCTGTCTCGTCTGTGTCTATTTGGATGGCTGCCTCAATATCCAATGCATTTAATGCCGTGCTTAACTCTTGAAAAATATTGTGATTGACTTGGTTTTTGGATGTCTTATGATCACTATGAATTGCAGATGTAGAGTTTACCAAAAGTAGGATTAATTTCAATAATTATTTTTGTTACTAACGTCTTAATACCCCCGAGACCTTAGCCGAATATATTAAGACACAGAAAGCTTCGAAAACTTTCATTTTAAAGTAGTCTAGAACATGTCGTGCAGTTTATATTTGCTCGTTCCGGCCACAACTCGGCAGTGGGAATACCTACTTTAGGAAACAAGCTGCCCGCATAGCCAAGGTACCAGGGCAGCACACATGCTGGGTACATCCAGCTATATTTAGTGGCTTGTCCATTTGAAGCACTATCGATTTGTGTCCGCGGGTCGGTGCGTTGACCCGCCCAGCACAGCCCGTCGGCCGTTTCGCTAATTTATTAATTATTTAAACATACGAACGCATATGATGCTCTGGTAGCGGGGGCATGCGTATTCCTGCTTCATTCGCAAAAACTGGGAAAAGCCTGTCTCTACTTTATTTGTGCTCTGGTCGTTTTTATTCAACCTTTTAATATTTAATGCATCGAGAAGTTAAACTGCACAAATATCTGGATTTTATTTTTACGTAAGTATTTTGTGCTGGTATGACGAACAAAAGCTATGCATAATGGAAGGGTCTGACATTTTATAAATTGGTGTCATGTCATCATTACTATGTATAATCTCCGGAGTAAGATATTTAATCAACGAAAAATTAGTCAGTTCATTATTATTTATGTATTATTCTTTGTTACAGGATAACTTAACACCTGAACCGGCAGACATGAACGACGATGACAATTTCTCTAGTAAGTTCCACAACAAGAAACTCCTAGTATTTAATGCACTTTCTTAAAACATCAACCACTTGCATCAAATCAATTTATAAGTAACGAGTATTTATGCGGACAACGGTCCAAAAACATGCATAAATTACTCACCAATTGGCATTTTTTTATGAAAATAAAAATGTGTAAACAAACAAAATTTTTGGATTGATTGGCGAATGTGATCTGATGCAGGTCAAGGCCTCGCGAAAGATGCTGAGAAGTTGAAAATGATGTTGCTTGCATGGAATTACCACAGTCAGCCACAAGGTAATAAAGTATTTCGTTTATAAATATCAAAAACAAAAAAGTTACTCGAAATTTTTATTCAATCTAAGGACAGTAATTTCGTCTTCCAATTGATATAAAATTATCAAAATCCTCTATTAGTTTGGACTATCTATGGAGACATTAGAAAATATTCACTACACAATAAATTAATAACTTAAACTTGAATTTAAATTTCGAGCGATTTTTTGAAATCTAGGATAAGACAGCTGTGAGCATCATTCTATCATATAAGTAAGTACATTTATGACCAGGAATTTGGAAACTACCAGCGCTAATATTTTAGTAACATGCCGAAAATCGGACTCAATGACGTGCTATTGGAGAGGCCTATAACCAGCTGTGGACTATGGCATGCTGATGATGATGATAACCACATAGAAACGTTTAAAGTTATTTATTACAAGTTTAAAGTTATTTAGGTATTTCATATACGTTACAGAGTACTAACGAAGTTCAGCTACTCTGTAACGTAACATATTAAAGTCACAATTTTACATCCTGACACAAATTGATATGTAGCTAACTTATGATACTCTTTTATTTCCTAAAAGTTATGAAGCTGACAAGTTTTCGTATATCCCCGGTTAAAGCTTTCAACTTCGTATATTAATTTTTTTCATGCATGGTGTACTCAATTTGACAGTTAAAAACAGAATGAACATTTATAATTTTACTTTAAACTTTTGCCCAATAGTTCTAACCTGTAGAAGATCATATTATTTACAAACATTAAAGAGCTACTGATGATGTCAGTTCGAAATAACACTATAGGAAAATATAGTCATAGTAAGTTTCTCGAAGGCCTCGTTCTTTGAATTCGCTCATTAAGTAAAATGTCTAGTTTAATCCTAGTCACATCCTAGTATATATAGTCCTAGTCATGCAATCCTGGTACCACAAGGTCCTGGTTTTGTCAAAAAAAATTACAATATTCATGTACCTGGAGTGGCTGGTGTCGTGTATCACTTTAATTTCATACCTACTATAGTTAACTATCAGTTGAAATCGTGAAATAAATGAGTGGGTGATAGAACTATCAAAATGTTTAAGTAAGTATATTATTTCATTTAATTGTCCTATAACTCCATCATTATCTTACGGCCACTGCCGTAGTTAACACGTTATGGTGGCTTGGAAGATATAGGTCTTAGCGATAAGCCGTGGATAGTATATTAAATACTTCCTGTTATTTTCGGTATCTCGTCAAGAGCACCACCCACCGGATCGAAGTACAAGCCTATATGTAGCCCTACAAAGTCCTATATCGTGAGTCCCAAAATCTACTATGACTTGGTATCCTGTCAATTAGATTTTTTGAAATATCAGACAGACCTTCAATTTTATTTATTTGTATAGATAAATCACAAACAAACTATATTTATTTTTTATTCATTAAGTATTTTGAGTATTTAGCAATGTAGAGTTTTAGTTTAGACTTTATTTTGCTGCTTTAAAATACTGCGGCGGTGTTGGTGCATTTTCAGAGGTTTGAGTCAAGTCATTAAGTGCGGGTTTGTAGAGAAAATATACTGGATTTACGTACTTTTGTTCGGATTTGACCCTCGTAACATACCAATAGTGATCAAATATCTGAAAGGATATAAAGCCTACCTTCTTCACACCTCTGATACTTATAAACTCTTAAGTCTCTAAACGATTTTCTTTTCTACAATAATGTTCATTAAATACTATCTAATTCTAAACATACAAAGAAAATTCACTTGCCAGCAAGTCGTAGCTCTCGAGTTGATATTACCTCCGCTCTTAATAATGAAATCTCAACATCAAAGAGTCTTTCGATGAGAATTTTATTCGAAAAAAACGTTTGTCGTCGGTATTTTTATATTATCTGTGCTAATTGGCGGTGTGACATCCAGGAAAATATGGCGATAAGCTATTGAGACACGATTATTATTATTTTTTTAAATTGGAATGCTTTGACTTGCGTATTAAAGTTCTAATTAGTTCTAATATTAGAATAGCGTTCTCTGTGTGGTGACGGTAACAATACGGAATGTCACCACCCCATATCATCCCATGGGTGTCGTAAGAGCCCACAGAGGGAGCATATTATGCAGAGAACAGCACTGTAAGAGAAGGAAAACTTGATACAAACCCTATACCAACCCGTTTGGCCAGCGTGGTATAGTAGGCCGATTCCTCTTTTCAAAGGAGAGGCCTAGACCAGCAGTGGACTGTTAAAGGCTGATGATGATGATTAGAATAGTGGAGAGACTAACAGATTGCTACCCAGAGGGTCTCAGGTTAACACACCCCTGATTTTTCGAAGTTATGTGCGTATAAAATTGTTAATTATAGCTTGTTAAACGGTAAAGGTAGACATAGCGAGGAAAGCTGCATGTTTGAGGTTCTCAGAATGTCCATAAAAGACATGTGATGTTATCCAACCCGCGCTTCGCCAGCGTGGTGGACTGTAGAATGACTCTCTCAGATCTTTGACGATTGCATCTACGCACAGAATAGGTACCTACATTATTTTATGTATGAATGCTTGCGACATTTGATAATATCGCTTTTTTGTCATTAGTGTTGCAAGTATTCATAATAAGGTCCGTGTCTGTTATCAGCTGGCTGACGTTTGCCAAATACTTGTTCGCCAAAACATAAACCACAGAAACGGTGTACCTGAGTAGCTTTCGTTGATGGAATATAACAAAAATAATCTTAGATTCTTCATTAATAAAATAAGCTTTCTTCTCAGTGTATTCATCGTTTCACTGAGTTATATCGCTTAATGCTATTACAAATAATTGTAGTACACCCATAGTCGCCCTTTCTTCAACATGTAGGTATTCATGTGCTGGCTTGACCGGCCGATATTCTCAGCAGAGTTAGAAAATATATGACGATTTTACATTTTTGTTATTCTTGTGCGACATTTCACTGGGCTCAATATTGTAGATATTGTATTTGTGAGACTACTATTTTTGCTGAACTGTTAGGAAAAAACTCTACAATTTTGTTACTATTTCTGATAACACAGGGATTTTTCTTATGTAGGACTTTAGGCGGCTTGTGATTGGCAAATGCTTAGTTATAATGAATATCATTACGAGGCTACAGTTTGTGGAATCTCATAATCAATAACAACCGAAGTGCACTGCTGGACATAAGACTTGGTTTTCAACGCATAGCAATTTTGAACCACCCGCTTCTAGCAAATCCCCGCGATCCTTGCCAGATCATTGGGCTACCTTTATTAATAGCCAACAGCTTTTAGGCAAAGTATACAACGTCTTGCACTTATACATATGTAACCCAGTAGTACAAAAATAAAATCAAGGTTTCTGTAAGAGGTTTGACTTTCTATTGTTGCTACACACTTTCTTTGTACACTACTTCAAAATGGCGTATGCACTAGGGACACAAACACCTAGGTACCTACATGTGTTTACACGTATATAATGTAAGTAGGCAGTAATAGATGTACATATGCACACAACGCTTGATTAATAGTGACAGATCAGATGCGTGTTACCTATATTAGTTATATTAAGTGCTATACATAGGTAAGTGCGTGCCTTATTGATTATCTCAGAGTGTTCGACCATTGTTGGCCGTTGCGTCAGCAGCTCTTGTCGATTCTTCAAATTTTGTTATAGAGGTCAATCGGTATTACATGTATATTTAAATATTTATATGTAGACTCATATCTGGTTATACTACAAAACGGAACTCAGACTTCAAAATGAAACGCTTGGAAGCAACGGGGATATTGCTAGGACTATGATGATTTTCTATTAAATAGAATCGTACTGTTCATTCCCTATGGGCTAGGCTATTGCGTAATGTACTTGTCCACAGAAAGTGTTTCTAAATTCTTCGTAATACGTGAAAAATGTATGGTTGTCTACCTAATACCTTGCTAGAGACCGTGCTTAGAAGCCGTCCTCGTTTTCGAACAAAATGTGTTATGTTCCCTTTCAGTATTTTAAACTCTGGATTGTGTTTATAGTTCCTTTTGTTTGCTATGTATTATTCTGTTATGGTAGACAAATTATTTCTTCGTATGTAGGTATGTGTGCCTTTTATCTGTTGTTTGAAGTGTTGAGAAAGCCTTCGCGACATAGGTAATAACCTAGTCGCTCTAGCAAATGGTGAGCTTTTGTGAACGCCAGACAATATCTAAAGCAATGTTGTATTGTAATGTAATTATTGTTATAAATGCACATACTCTGATTTTTATAAAACTGTAATAATACTAACTAAAAGTTCTAAAATTCTAGATAAATTATTTAGTAAGTAGGTACATCTTGCTTAAAAGTAAAACCGTGAGAAAATCTTTATCATCTAAATGCCACTTCAAGAGAATAATTACGTTACTTATATCTCGACTCGATCAATACGTTTCAGGTATTTCTATGCCAAAACAGAAAAAATAAGCAGCCTGATGAATAGGGTAACTACTAGATCTTATCAAAATGATAAATTATTATTAAATTCTCGATAAAAGACATACCTATATTAATTTGCTCTATGAAATAAAGGGTCAAAAGTATACACGTATAGCAGCAGTAATACTAGTAGTGCCGTGTAATATCCGAATCAGACCCATGTAACCATAATTATGCTATGGACAGGGTTCATCGAATGTCAGGGTTCATTAAATTAGATGGGCAGCTCTACATACACTGTCATTACATATTAATTCATCATCATCATATCAGCCGAAAGACGTCCACTGCTGGACATAGGCCTCCCCCAAGGCTCTCCACACAGACCGATCCTGAGCCACCCGCATCCATCCGCTGCCCGCGACCCCAACAAGATCGTCAGTCCACCTTGCGGGAGGCCTACCTCTGCTACGACGTCCTGTGCGTGGCCGCCACTCCAGAACCTTTCTGCTCCAACGCCCATCGGTTCATCTGGTTATGTGCCCTGCCCACTGCCACTTCAGCCTGACTATCCGGAGAGCTATGTCGGTGACTTTGGTTCGCCTGCGGATCTCCTCTTCTCATTTCTAATTCCGAGCATAGCTCTCTCCATCGCCCTCTGAGTGACCCTGAGCTTCCGGATAAGGCCCATAGTTAGCGACCACGTTCACGGCTCCGTAGATCATCACTCACGCAACACACACTTTCGTCTTGAGACACATAATAATTACGAAGTTTCAAATCGATACGTTACCTAGAAGGCAAGCTGATAAATATATAAGGCTTCGTTAGGGCAGTCGCATACATTTTTGTTTTTACAACTGGTACTATTTTTATGCGAGATCTGTTTTACGTGAATAAAATGAATGGTTTCTGGGCCGTATAACTACAAACCTACCATTAATAGTAGCTATTGGCAACTGTTACTGTCAAAAATGTATGTGAGTCAGTTATGTCGCTCGATAAAAAACCTTTCGGTACCTTAACATCTATCCTTCAAACCCACTTTTCTTGTCAACCGAAGGAACGGTTTAAAGGCTGCATAATTTTCATGTCGAGTGGAACGCATCGGCTATTTTTATTACAGAAGCCATATCGAGAGTACCGGGGGCGCAGACGACGCAAGCACCTTCTCAAATTATTTATAACCAAGGGGGCTTGTTCGAGTTGACATTTAGAGGCAGATGCACCGGTCCCTTGCGTTCTGTAGGCCCTCATTAATTTCTGCCGCCTTGGTAACTAAATGTGCGAACACTAAATAATATTGCAGAATTATCCGTTTGCAAGCAACATAGGGTGTGTTATTTGCCACAAAACATTTTTTACAGCAAATACTTACATGGTAGGGAATGATAGTGAGTCGTAAGAAATGTAAGTTTCGTAATGAAATGGTTACGATTATTTTAGTCTGTACCTATGAGATGTCAACGTCGCGGCGTCGCTATAAATATTGTTAACGGGGGGCATATTAATGGCGGTATATTGCTGATAAATATAAATTAATATTTTCTTAGGATTTATAGTCGCCACCTTAAACCCTTGATGTTGTAGCTTCATGCCATCATGGCTAAAATGACAAAAACTCGTTGAGTAAAAATAGCAAAATCAATCGCGAACGCGATAAAAATATATAAATCATGGTAAAGGAATTTGAACTCCAATAGATGTAGCTGTATTACTAATTTGGAAAATGTATGTAAGTTATGTGGCATTATATGTTTGAAAAGTGTTTAAGAAAACACTTCACGATCATTGACGCAAACATTAAAAAGTACATTCGAACTATTAGTAGGCTACGCAATGTACATCCATAATTGCATACGTCCTGTGTGAGCAAAGAAGCTAGAACACTTAATTTAATGACGTATCCGGAATAGAACCTACACACTACATTGTAATCACTTTTGATAATAATTTATTTATTTATTTTATTTATTTATAGACTCACGCCTGTATCCCTGAAGGGGTAGGCAGAGGTGTAATATTACACCCACATTTCGCCATGAATTTTTAGGTCCCACGTAATGGGGGCGAGCCTATTGCCGTTACCGGGCACATTACCAGAATCCGTGCTGTTACTGAGGATTTCCTAACGGAAAAACCCAATAACACTTTGCCGGGAATCGAACCCGAGACCTCACAATCTCACGCGCACATTTATGCCGCGAGACCAACGAGGCAGTATCTTCTATACATATAAATAAAATTGAAGTGTCTGTCTGTGATTTCAAAATAACTATGGATTTTCAAGTGCATATAGTTAGTTACACGATTCTAAGTCCAAAACAACCCTTTTTAACATTTTTGTCTGTCTGTCTGTCTGTCTGTCTGTCTGTCTGTCTGTCTGTCTTTCTGTCTTTCTGTTTGTCCGGGGTAATCTCTGGAACGGCTGAACCGATTCAAATGAGACTTTCACTACCAGGTAGATGACTTTATAGCGCTACATATAGGCTACAATTTGACCCGGTAGTTGGCGCTGTTATCGCGATAACAAGTCTTAACTTATTCAACTCATCTATACATATAAATAAAATTGAAGTGTCTGTCTGTGATTTCAAAATAACTATGGATTTTCAAGTGCATATAGTTAGTTACACGATTCTAAGTCCAAAACAACCCTTTTTAACATTTTTGTCTGTCTGTCTGTCTGTCTTTCTGTTTGTCCGGGGTAATCTCTGGAACAGCTGAACCGATTCAAATGAGACTTTCACTACCAGGTAGAGGACTTTATAGCGCTACATATAGGCTACAATTTGACCCGGTAGTTGGCGCTGTTATCGCGATAACAAGTCTTTACTTATTCAACTCATCTATACATATAAATAAAATTGAAGTGTCTGTCTGTGGTTTCAAAATAACTATGGATTTTCAAGTGCATATAGTTAGTTACACGATTCTAAGTCCAAAACAACCGTTTTTAACATTTTTGTCTGTCTGTCTGTCTGTCTTTCTGTTTGTCCGGGGTAATCTCTGGAACGGCTGAACCGATTCAAATGAGACTTTCACTACCAGGTAGCGGACTTTATAGCGCTACATATAGGCTACAATTTGACCCGGTAGTTGGCGCTGTTATCGCGATAACAAGTCTTTACTTATTCAACTCATCTATACATATAAATATCATTGAAGTGTCTGTCTGTGATTTCAAAATAACTATGGATTTTCAAGTGCATAAGTTAGTTACATGATTCTAAGTCCAATACAACCTTTTTTAACATTTTTGTCTGTCTGTCTGTCTTTTTGTTTGTCCGGAGTAATCTCTGGAACGGCTGAACCGATTCAAATGAGACTTTCACTACCAGGTAGAGGACTTTATAGCGCTACATATAGGCTACAATTTGACCCGGTAGTTAGCGCTGTTATCGCGATAACAAGTCTTTACTTATTCAACTCATCTATACATATAAATAAAATTGAAGCGTCCTTCTGTGATTTCAAAATAACTATGGATTTTCAAGTGCATATAGTTAGTTACATGTTTCTAAGTCCAAAACAACCCTTTTTAACATTTTTGTCTGTCTGTCTGTCTTTCTGTTTGTCCGGGGTAATCTCTGGAACGGCTGAACCGATTCAAATGAGACTTTCACTACCAGGTAGAGGACTTTATAGCGCTACATATAGGCTACAATTTGACCCGGTAGTTGGCGCTGTTATCGCGTTAACAAGTCTTTACTTATTCAACTCATCTATACATATAAATAAAATTGAAGTGTCTGTCTGTGATTTCAAAATAACTATGGATTTTCAAGTGCATATAGTTAGTTACACGATTCTAAGTCCAAAACAACCCTTTTAAACATTTTTGTCTGTCTGTCTGTCTGTCTTTCTGTTTGTCCGGGGTAATCTCTGGAACGGCTGAACCGATTCAAATTAGACTTTCACTACCAGGCAGAGGACATTATCGCGCTACATATAGGCTACAATTTGACCCGGTAGTTGGCGCTGTTATCGCGATAACAAGTATTTACTTATTCAACTCATCTATATATCTATACATATAAATAACATTGAAGTGTCTGTCTGTGATTTCAAAATAACTATGGATTTTCAAGTGCATAAGTTAGTTACATGATTCTAAGTCCAATACAACCTTTTTTAACATTTTTGTCTGTCTGTCTGTCTTTCTGTTTGTCCGGAGTAATCTCTGGAACGGCTGAACCGATTCAAATGAGACTTTCACTACCAGGTAGAGGACTTTATAGCGCTACATAAAGACTACAATTTGACCCGGTAGTTGGCGCTGTTATCGCGATAACAAGTCTTTACTTATTCAACTCTTCTATACATATAAATAAAATTGAAGTGTCTGTCTGTGATTTCAAAATAACTATGGATTTTCAAGTGCATATAGTTAGTTACACGATTCTAAGTCCAAAACAACCCTTTTTAACATTTTTGTCTGTCTGTCTGTCTGTCTTTCTGTTTGTCCGGGGTAATCTCTGGAACGGCTGAACCGATTCAAATGAGACTTTCACTACCAGGTAGCGGACTTTATAGCGCTACATATAGGCTACAATTTGACCCGGTAGTTGGCGCTGTTATCGCGATAACAAGTCTTTACTTATTCAACTCATCTATACATATAAATATCATTGAAGTGTCTGTCTGTGATTTCAAAATAACTATGGATTTTCAAGTGCATAAGTTAGTTACATGATTCTAAGTCCAATACAACCATTTTTAACATTTTTGTCTGTCTGTCTGTCTTTTTGTTTGTCCGGAGTAATCTCTGGAACGGCTGAACCGATTCAAATGAGACTTTCACTACCAGGTAGAGGACTTTATAGCGCTACATATAGGCTACAATTTGACCCGGTAGTTAGCGCTGTTATCGCGATAACAAGTCTTTACTTATTCAACTCATCTATACATATAAATAAAATTGAAGCGTCCTTCTGTGATTTCAAAATAACTATGGATTTTCAAGTGCATATAGTTAGTTACATGTTTCTAAGTCCAAAACAACCCTTTTTAACATTTTTGTCTGTCTGTCTGTCTTTCTGTTTGTCCGGGGTAATCTCTGGAACGGCTGAACCGATTCAAATGAGACTTTCACTACCAGGTAGAGGACTTTATAGCGCTACATATAGGCTACAATTTGACCCGGTAGTTGGCGCTGTTATCGCGTTAACAAGTCTTTACTTATTCAACTCATCTATACATATAAATAAAATTGAAGTGTCTGTCTGTGATTTCAAAATAACTATGGATTTTCAAGTGCATATAGTTAGTTACACGATTCTAAGTCCAAAACAACCCTTTTTAACATTTTTGTCTGTCTGTCTGTCTGTCTTTCTGTTTGTCCGGGGTAATCTCTGGAACGGCTGAACCGATTCAAATTAGACTTTCACTACCAGGCAGAGGACATTATCGCGCTACATATAGGCTACAATTTGACCCGGTAGTTGGCGCTGTTATCGCGATAACAAGTATTTACTTATTCAACTCATCTATATATCTATACATATAAATAACATTGAAGTGTCTGTCTGTGATTTCAAAATAACTATGGATTTTCAAGTGCATAAGTTAGTTACATGATTCTAAGTCCAATACAACCTTTTTTAACATTTTTGTCTGTCTGTCTGTCTTTCTGTTTGTCCGGAGTAATCTCTGGAACGGCTGAACCGATTCAAATGAGACTTTCACTACCAGGTAGAGGACTTTATAGCGCTACATAAAGGCTACAATTTGACCCGGTAGTTGGCGCTGTTATCGCGATAACAAGTCTTTACTTATTCAACTCTTCTATACATATAAATAAAATTGAAGTGTCTGTCTGTGATTTCAAAATAACTATGGATTTTCAAGTGCATATAGTTAGTTACACGATTCTAAGTCCAAAACAACCCTTTTTAACATTTTTGTCTGTCTGTCTGTCTTTCTGTTTGTCCGGGGTAATCTCTGGAACGGCTGAACCGATTCAAATGAGACTTTCACTACCAGGTAGAGGACTTTATAGCGCTACATATAGGCTACAATTTGACCCGGTAGTTGGCGCTGTTATCGCGTTAACAAGTCTTTACTTATTCAACTCATCTATACATATAAATAAAATTGAAGTGTCTGTCTGTGATTTCAAAATAACTATGGATTTTCAAGTGCATATAGTTAGTTACACGATTCTAAGTCCAAAACAACCCTTTTAAACATTTTTGTCTGTCTGTCTGTCTGTCTTTCTGTTTGTCCGGGGTAATCTCTGGAACGGCTGAACCGATTCAAATTAGACTTTCACTACCAGGCAGAGGACATTATCGCGCTACATATAGGCTACAATTTGACCCGGTAGTTGGCGCTGTTATCGCGATAACAAGTATTTACTTATTCAACTCATCTATATATCTATACATATAAATAACATTGAAGTGTCTGTCTGTGATTTCAAAATAACTATGGATTTTCAAGTGCATAAGTTAGTTACATGATTCTAAGTCCAATACAACCTTTTTTAACATTTTTGTCTGTCTGTCTGTCTTTCTGTTTGTCCGGAGTAATCTCTGGAACGGCTGAACCGATTCAAATGAGACTTTCACTACCAGGTAGAGGACTTTATAGCGCTACATAAAGGCTACAATTTGACCCGGTAGTTGGCGCTGTTATCGCGATAACAAGTCTTTACTTATTCAACTCTTCTATACATATAAATAAAATTGAAGTGTCTGTCTGTGATTTCAAAATAACTATGGATTTTCAAGTGCATATAGTTAGTTACACGATTCTAAGTCCAAAACAACCCTTTTTAACATTTTTGTCTGTCTGTCTGTCTGTCTGTCTTTCTGTTTGTCCGGGGTAATCTCTGGAACGGCTGAACCGATTCAAATGAGACTTTCACTACCAGGTAGAGGACTTTATAGCGCTACATATAGGCTACAATTTGACCCGGTAGTTGGCGCTGTTATCGTGATAACAAGTCTTTACTTATTCAACTCATCTATACATATAAATAAAATTGAAGTGTCTGTCTGTGATTTCAAAATAACTATGGATTTTCAAGTGCATATAGTTAGTTACACGATTCTAAGTCCAAAACAACCCTTTTTAACATTTTTGTCTGTCTGTCTGTCTGTCTGTCTGTCTGTCTTTCTGTTTGTCCGGGGTAATCTCTGGAACGGCTGAACCGATTCAAATGAGACTTTCACTACCAGGTAGAGGACATTATCGCGCTACATATAGGCTACAATTTGACCCGGTAGTTGGCGCTGTTATCGCGATAACAAGTATTTACTTATTCAACTCATATATATATCTATACATATAAATAACATTGAAGTGTCTGTCTGTGATTTCAAAATAACTATGGATTTTCAAGTGCATATAGTTAGTTACACGATTCTAAGTCCAAAACAACCCTTTTTAACATTTTTGTCTGTCTGTCTGTCTGTCTGTCTGTCTGTCTTTCTGTTTGTCCGGGGTAATCTCTGGAACGGCTGAACCGATTCAAATGAGACTTTCACTACCAGGTAGAGGACATTATCGCGCTACATATAGGCTACAATTTGACCCGGTAGTTGGCGCTGTTATCGTGATAACAAGTCTTTACTTATTCAACTCATCTATACATATAAATAAAATTGAAGTGTCTGTCTGTGATTTCAAAATAACTATGGATTTTCAAGTGCATATAGTTAGTTACACGATTCTAAGTCCAAAACAACCCTTTTTAACATTTTTGTCTGTCTGTCTGTCTGTCTTTCTGTTTGTCCGGGGTAATCTCTGGAACGGCTGAACCGATTCAAATGAGACTTTCACTACCAGGTAGAGGACTTTATAGCGCTACATATAGGCTACAATTTGACCCGGTAGTTGGCGCTGTTATCGCGATAACAAGTCTTTACTTATTCAACTCATCTATACATATAAATAAAATTGAAGTGTCTGTCTGTGATTTCAAAATAACTATGGATTTTCAAGTGCATATAGTTAGTTACATGTTTCTAAGTCCAAAACAACCCTTTTTAACATTTTTGTCTGTCTGTCTGTCTGTCTGTCTGTCTGTCTGTCTGTCTGTCTGTCTTTCTGTTTGTCCGGGGTAATCTCTGGAACGGCTGAACCGATTCAAATGAGACTTTCACTACCAGGTAGAGGACTTTATAGCGCTACATATAGGCTACAATTTGACCCGGTAGTTGGCGCTTTTATCGCGATAACAAGTCTTTACTTATTCAACTCATCTATACATATAAATAAAATTGAAGTGTCTGTCTGCGATTTCAAAATAACTATGGATTTTCAAGTGCATATAGTTAGTTACACGATTCGAAGTCCAAAACAACCCTTTTTAACATTTTTGTCTGTCCGTCTGTCTGTTGGTCCGGGGTAATCTTTGGAATAGCTGAACCGATTCAAATGAGACTTTAACTTGAAGGTAGAGCACTTTATAGCGCTACATATAGGCTCCAATTTGACCCGGTAGGTTGCGCTGTTGTCATGACACTTATTTTTGTATAATTATATATAAATATAATAGCAAAGAGTCATTCATCTTGAAATCTGGAAAGTCACCGGCTGTATAAAGATTAGATTTGGCAGAGAACTTTTTAAAACGTAACTTTTTTCCGCGTGCGAAGCCGCGGGTACCAGCTAGTAATATATAAAATCCTTGCGTTACTGACTGACTGACAGACACGCTACAGCCGAAACCATTGGGCGCAGGAAGCTGAAATTTGGCATGTATGTTCCTTGGGGACCGTAGGGGTGCACTAAGAAGGGGTTTCCCGAAATTCCCACGGGATCGGCCAAAACGGGTAAATTTAATAAACTGCAGGCGTAGCTGCTGGCGTCCTCTAGTAAATAATAATTCATAACCTAGAAACTCATTAAAGCTCTACTACACTGAACTGAGCGCGCAAAATCGTTGTCTGTTCACCATTAAAGAAAGCTATTGTTCAAAAACTCTGTAAACTTAACAATAGTGAGCACAATGATTGAAATATTGACGACAAGTTTGACAGCGTTCCAAGCTCAGGAACCGGCCACAAAGAAAATTATTTACGGAAACTTACAACTCGCACCCACAAGGTACTAGGATACCATATACATTTAGGATACCATAAATTGTAAGCAGTAATGGCTCCTCACATAGTTTTAATGAGCCGGCAAATGAGTTGTAGGCACTGAAAATGTTCATAAACACATGGGTTTATAACTGGTCACTAGAGATGGGCAAAACGTACTCGTACTTATGTACAAGTATTTTTACTCGTATATTGCTAAAGGCCAAATAACATACATACATATCGTCACGCCTTTTATCCCCGAAGGGGTAGGCAGAGGTGTATTTCTACACCCACTTTTCGCCAGATATACTTTAGTCCCACGTAATAAGGGGCGAGCCTATTGCCGTACCGGGCAAGGCCAAATAAATATTGTTGATTCATATCCACTAGGCTTTCTTTCGAGACTGGGTGTGTTTGTGTTCGTTTGTGGCATGTTTGTGAATTCCAATTACAGCTTATGGCTAGTGTGGGCCTTGCTTTCTGCATGTGACCACGAGAATGACAGTACTATATTCCATCTACCCTCACAAAAATTGCATTTGTAATAGTAGTAAAAAAAAATAAATTGCTGCTATTTTTCAATATGAGTATGTAAAATAATTAAATTTGTCTATTATTATAAGTTAGTATATCCGATGTGATGATATAGATATTTGTGTCGATTCTCGATAGTTACCGTAAACTTGTAGCTAGCTCTCGTCGAATAAATATGAGAGAACAAGTTCTCAAGGCACGTTTTACGACTTGTCTACAGAGGTAATGTAATTATGAACAGCTGACAGCTTTACGCGGTTTGCTTATGTCTTTATTGACGAATTCAAAACAAAATTATACATATACGAGTGTGTATAATTAATGCAAGCTTATTAACGAGAATTTAATTTAAAATTATTTTATAGTTTTAGTGCGTCTAGATAATGTTCTAGTTATTTCAAACCGAAATGGTGTAGTTTAGTGATAAAAAATAATTTCGTTATCGTTCGTAATCCGACCAAGCTACTACAATTGTAATATAACATCAGGCTCCAAAAATCTGTAGGCAAAGCTAAATATTATCAGCTAGGTAATTATTAGATACTATTAGGTTTGATCATAAGATATTAAGAAAATTTACAAATAAAACTTGCGTATTATCATGGTGATTGTCATGACAACTCGAGTAAGACATTACAAGTCCCATCACTATCAACTAATCTGAGTCCTGTTAATATAGAGCGTGCAAATGAGTACTCGCCAGTTATTATGTCTTTCAAATGCGCTACGATGTTATGATGCGACATTGACATACTAATACATTTTGTTTTAATTTTATTTATTAACAGAATAATTATAAGTTTTATAGTTTAAGAATTTAGAATTTAGTTTAAGATTAATTTCGTCTATGCAATGCATTATACTGTGTTTCTTACTTATCTTTATGTAATGGTCTAACTTATACGTGGCTAGGCGTTGACTTTTTCCACATTTTGCCATCATCACCTGCATGTTCCATATCTTAACGTTAATGTTTTCCTGGTATTTTGCAGGCCGTAACGGCGACATAACCGAGACCGGAGGAGATAGCATGGCTGACCTCTGGGCCTCGTACCACAGTGCGCTAGGCCTTGGCAGCAAGCCTCCGAAACCACCCACTCCACTGGCCACTGGCCACTCGGTGAGTTTTAAGGTTGAGCAGCGTTTCATTATTATTAGTTTGTATTTAATCTTTCCGAGTTTCATACTCGCCTGGTATGAGCATAACTAACAAAAAAAATCTGGTATCATTCAAACTATAAAACGACAGCTTGACACAAATTATATCGTCAGGACACGTAAGAGAAGTACAACCATTGTATTTGTACGACTAGGAATACTTTTCAAAATGTAATACGTAACACATTTCCACTTACAGTACAGTCACTATTTACACTCAGATATCAATAGCCAAAACGAGCACGTGCCAAAACATTTATGCATCTAATGAGATAGCAGCATTTACCATCTCATCCGGTAACGTGAAGTCAATTTGTCAAAATTGAATGCCAAATAGTAACACTAGATATTTGCGAACAGAGCCCCATCCACGTGGGCTCAGCGACGCCTGGCGTGGAGCCCGCGTCCACACATGACGAGACGTCATCATCAGACCGGACCAAGGACGACGACGACGGCGGCGCGTCTGACGATGACTCTGATGATCGCGTCGACCCGCAGCACCATGACCCGGAGAGGCTCAAGGCTTTCAATGTAAGTGTTTCTACAATTTGATGAGAGTGAATGAGGCAAGCAATAAGGCAGGTTCGTTGTAAATGGCGGTCCGCAGTCTCTCCCTTTAGGGAAACAGGCGTGTGTGTGTTTGTATGTACCTACTCGTATATTTCTACTGCCTCGCAACAGTACCGTATGTATACTGTTGCGGAGTGTTGTATTCGGTAAGTGAGCGTGGCACCCCGTCTCCTTTTTTCTTCGACGCACTTGTAACTCCTCGGGATTACGAGTTTCCATGGCCGACGGTAATCGCTTACCATCAGGTGATCCGTATCCTCGTTTGCCTTAACTATGCTATAAAAAATAATTGATGTATGTACATACCTATGTAGGTACCTATTGATCATCCAATGCATTCAGCATGAAACAGAACGTCGAAAGAATCAGATTACTCCGATTTGAAGAAAATATTCTGAAATCACAGGAATTTCTGATGGCAATTTTCAGTAGATATTTTACCTACATACATGCATCGAAATTGTCGCCTGATATTTAGGTATATATTATTACATACAAATTACAAACATATACGCTTACAGTGCACCTCAACAATATATTTACATTCATGAAGGTGTATTTGCATTCTCATTTTTATATTTCTATAATCCATTGCAGATGTTCGTCCGTTTGTTCGTCGACGAAAACTTAGACAGGATAGTTCCTATATCGAAGCAGCCAAAGGAGAAGATACAGGCCATCATCGATTCTTGCACCCGACAGTTTCCGGAGTTCGCCGAACGCGCCCGAAAGCGGATCAGGACATACTTGAAGAGTTGCAGACGAAATAAGAAAGTTCGGGGAGATGGACCAACTACTGGCAACGGAGGCAGCACTCCTGGGACTGGCAATGCCTGGGATACTGCGGTGAGGGTCTGATCTACACTTGATTCATATTAAAGGATGTGTCTAACCTAATCGCCGATAGCAATCGATGAGGTATTTTGGCTGTGATCGAGAGTTCGTGGTCAAATACTATCTAAAGTTTAATACAAAATCTGAAGGACTTATTAGAAATGCTAGTCATTCATGAATCGAATTCCTTGTACAAGGTTGATCAATACTGATATTGTTAATCTCAAAGACATTGTAATATGGGCTTTAACACAAGAAAGTACATTATAAGCTTTTTTAATTAATATTCAATGTTTAATGAACGAATAACTCATTAGGACGCAGTCGATTCGTATCTTAGTTCAACTGTGATTTAAATTTTACTCCCCCACAATGTATCATTCTATCTTCATTACAGCACAGCGAGTCCACTGCTAAGTATTCATAGGCTCTCTACACAGATAGATCTTAAGCTGCCCGCATTCTTTACCTTACTTTATTTATGTTCACCAAAATGGCAGCAAAGTCTAAAACATGAAATAAAGTGTAAGTGCTCCCATTGGCCGCAGGTCCGGCCGACCCCGGCGCACCTGACGTCGGTGCAAGCGGAGCACATCCTCGCGCAGGCCTGCGAGAACGAGAGCCTCAACGCCAAGCGCATGCGCCTGGGACTGGACCCCGTCAGCCAACCCATGCCCACGGTACCCACGCCTATGGTACGTATACTGTTCTTGTCTTGTCCGCCAATGTCGGTCCATGTCTCCGATTTTATATTTCTTGCCAGAATGCGAGAAGTTCTTCTGTCTTATACATGGTGCAGGTTAGCAGCACCGAAACGAATAGAAAACTCAATTAGTTACAGTATCAACTAGAGAACTATAGATTTCCAGTTCAAATATTTACCCTCCTTATCCTTTTTCCAGGCCATCGACAGCACAGCTACATCAGCCGTAGCCTCATCATTCCTGGGCCTGTACAGTGGAGCCATCAGCAGCCCAGCATCCACCCCGGCTACCACCACGTCCACCACGTCTTTGGCAACCGCTGGGCATAGCAAGGCAGCTGCTGACACTACCAGGCCGTCAGCTAGCCCCACCATGGATAACCCACTGCTCAACAATAATAATCTGAAGCTTGATAATGCTAATGGCAACGCTGGTAGTAAGACTGCTAGGTAAGTTATGTTCCTTTCTTGCTAGCGCCCTTATGAACTAACTACACATTGACTGACATCCAAGCTGAGCATAAAGTATACGTGAAGGCTTAGGCGAGAAATGCAAAGTAGAAAATTGTCGTGCTTTGTCGTTGTCGGGACACGTCTCAAAACGTACATCTCGCAAACTAAGTAGAAAAAGAAAATCGCATTGATTCTAGTTACATTTTGAGATGTTCAACTATTCATTTTCGACACGTTTTGAGAATGAAACCTCTCTTCTGCTAAGAAAATATTGAGAAGTGTAATTTTGGCACTGAGTCGACATTTCCCGTCACTTATATTGCAAATATTTTATATGTTTTCATTAAATTAACGACTAGTTAATAACGCATATAATCCATTCCTAGCCCAGCGTCATCGCCGGCGCCGCTGTTCAGACCCTCGTTCCCCAACACGTTTGGAACGCCGCAGACTTTCGGACGGCAGAGGTAACATTCAATATCCTCTTGGTTTTTAATTTTAATAATCTCTGGTTACATCATTCACCAAAAATGACCACCTACAAACCGTGCAAGTTTCGAAACAACTGACTACTGGATTAGTATGTCATATCATCTGTATATATACAAAATTCCTGCATTACTGACTGACAGACTACGCACAGCTCAAACTATGATAGCAAAAAGCTGTACTTTGGCATAAATTACCGTAGTGCACTAATATGGAAATGGTGCAGAAAAGTTTAAATAAGAGGAACGGGCATGGCTGCGAGTAACCTCTAGTCATTTATTAGCTTAATAACAACGAAATAATTACTCTTCTACATTATAACACACAGTCTTTTGGTGTCGAAAGAATTTGCCACAAAAAGGTAGTAGTTTAATTTTTATACAACTACATAAAACTAAGCTCAGCAATTTGAAATAAAAAGGGGTAGCTTTCCTTCATTCGTTTATAAACTTTAGAAAATTGTTTATAGTTACTAGGATATCATAAGTCGTGTGTAACTTGCAGCACGAGCACGAACCCCGCCGCGTCAGCGCTGTCGAGCAGCGCCCTGCTGTCCACTCTCACCGCACTGCCACCTACCGGTGAGTACATTACTACTACAACCTATGGGATACATTGCTGCTCTATGAAACCATATTTGTAATAATTCCTCAAGTAGCCACGAAAATATCTACAATAAATAAAATTAATATAGGTATGCTTCACGGCAGTTTTTTAATTCAAGCAAAGTCCTAAAACAAACAATTTCTAGGTAGACCTAAACAAATATAAAGCTACATACAAAATAAACAGCTACATCTTTATTCATAGGTATTTTTGAATGTTATTTCAATACAATTTTATCTAAATAAATTGGACACTGCCGGGGTGTCACACGCCAGTCAAGATATCCATGACACCCCTGAGGTGCCATCCGCACGGAATTGATAAAAAGTAATAGTTGCTAGAGATAAGTATAAGGACGTTGTATTGTCTAGGTGTAGGCGTGAACGCGGCGATGGCTGCCTACCAGAGCGCTCTGCTGTCGGCCATGGCCGCGCACACACACACTTTCCCCACCAGCCTCAGTGGTAAGTTAACATATTTCTAACTAGGTTTTTTGAGCATTCAGTAACTTGGCAGGGTAAATTCTTCAAGACTTCTAAAGATCACAGATAAAAAAAGTATATATTTGGTTTGGCTCCTAGGCTAATCTCACCTGTAAGTGGTGCACCTGCCAATCGAGGCTCTGGCAAACAAACCATCCCGCTTAGCGGCATTAGGCTAGCCATCTATTACTTGGGGCAAAAACACTGGCGAGAAATGGGTGGTTACTATGCCTGTGGCTGCTGAAACAGACGTAATTTTAAGTATGTTATTATTAAATAAGTTTATTTTGTAAATCATCACTCCAATTGTACCTCGCCAGCTCCAACCGACTTATCTCTGAAGACCACGCCGCCGACATCGATGCACGTGACGTCCCCGGCGCCGAGCCTGCCATCTAGCGGCGCGAGCCAGTCGAAGCCGCTACTCTCACACAAGCTATCAGGCGCCGAAGTCGGGGCCGTCCGTCAACTCATCACCGGCTACCGTGAGTCCGCCGCCTTCCTCCTCCGATCCGCCGACGAACTAGAGGCACTCCTCCTCAACCAACCCTAGGACACGGCCAAACCCCTCGCAGATGTGTTCGGATTCAAATTCGGATACTTTTAAAACGTCTGTGCTGTGCGGTACTACATCTACAGTGACAGTTTGAGTGGTTTCAGGTCTTTAGTGTGGCGCTCTGCGTGGACCAACAACTTTATGTTGATATATCAACTTTTTAAATTGGAAATTACTAACGTACCTCGTTTGTTATCTCAAAAAGTTGCCCAACACAAAGTTGCCGGTCTACGTAGATTCTAAATGTCAATGTCAAATTAAGATTACAAAGATTAAAAATTCAGAATTATTATGGACTCAAAAATATATTTGCTAAATTGCAAATGTCAAAAGTTTAAACGATTTGTGACTGAATTATGCCAATTTTACCTACAACGTTTTAATATTGATTTTACGTGTTATTAAATAGATATCCGAATGTTTTGTCAGATTAGTATTATTAGGGTGACACAACCAATTTATGTAACATGCTCTGGAAAATGGCAGCGCCATTGATTGGTTTTATGACCTTACAATAGATTAATTAAAGTTTTTCAATAGATATTTCACACATCGCTTACATATACCCGAAATAAGTAGTAATACACAAGAAATAGTTTATTTTACAGGCTCGTTTGGTATGTTGATAGCACTATTGACCGCAACTGGCTCAGAGCACACGAATAGACTTAAATCTGTCAAATCTGTTACGATGAAGAAATCTTAGTAAAAGTCAGTTAAAACATCGCAGTGTGGTATATGGTGTGGTCGGAGTTTCGTACAGTGCTCGTTATACCAGTTGTCAGTGCTGGCATCATAACTAATTTGTCCAGAATATTAAGTAGTCATACAATTTTATCCACTGGTCATACATTCATCTAAGAATACGCGCACACTTTGCGACTTAGGACGACAATCGTGGTGTTTATTTATTAAGTTTACCTTGCGTTCATACTCTTAGGAGTGTTCCGAGTGTGCGCGGATCCTTATACAAGTTCACCGACTTTCACAAAATAAGATTAATAAACATAAAAAAATGTTTTATTTTGTCAATGTTTAAGGAGTTGAGAAAAATCTAGAAATCTATTTCGGCGATCGTACAAAGCTGCCATAATTATTGTAAAAAAATCTAAATGTTGCCATTTGAAACTCGTTGGGAGAGTACAAAATTATTTTTGTGTATATTTAGATTATAAGAGAAAAAAATCAGGGAGTCTTTAGAGTTAGGTTATTTAAAAAAATCGATTTCTTGCCTGGTGCGTTTTATAGAATAGAATATTGATTATTTCATCGAAAATTGCTTATTAAGGCGGCTGAAATTTGGAGACGGAAAACATCTTTACTTAAATGTGTTGGATTCGAAACGGAGGCGCCTCGCGTCGATAACGAATAGTCTCGAATGTTTCGGTACTTTTTAGTTTTTGTTGAGGCACTTTTGGAAGTGGCACTTACGGAAATGGTACTTTTGTTGAGGCACTTTTGTGTCGCACGTCATCGTTTCGAAGTCAGCGCAGTGTTCTAATATTTAGGTTTAAAGTGGCATTCTAGTAATAAGAGGCACGAATTTATTTGTTGTTTTGTAAAATAGCGCTCTAGCTGTACATTGAGTAATATATTTATAATTTAAACAGTTTATTATTTTAAAAGAAAATATAGCTGTTTATATATCATGATCGGCTCCATCCAAAATCTATTCGCTAGTTTATTTTTTCTAATTTTAGTTAATTTTTAATAATTAATCGCTTTGCTCAGTACAATGGATCGATGTTCGACTGTATCTATTTGTTACCATAGATTTATGGCCAAGTACTGTAGGTAAGGTGTAAAATAAGTTATTTGCTTATGGTGTACAAAATAAGGTTCCACTCTAAACAAACAATTTCGAATTAAACCTATTTATATTAAAGTTTTTCATCTTTGGCCTAAAATAATTTCATTATGCAAAAAGTGGATTTGGGTATACCTCGTATCTAATGTTATTTCTGTTGTTTATTATAATTTAGTTTTACATTTTGGCCAGTTTTAGTCGATTTTTGTAATCTATATTGTAATTTCGTTAGTAAGGCTTAAACAGAATAAATACAATAGAATAATTCAAGTCAAATAAACGCTTATTATGTTGCTACTGATTTCATCACTTCAAATATTGCACCAATGCAGAACAAACTTTATTTGTTTTAGAATGTTCTAGAAACAGTTTAGGTGCGGTGAAGTCTTCTACTCGTATATTGTGGTTGTGCTACAATGGTGTAATTATTTGATTTCTGCAAATAAATGTATAATAGTTTCTCAACTTTGCCAGTTTATCTCAATAGTGTTAAACGCTTTATGCCAGTTTTAAATAAAATTGTAAATTCACTTTTGAATACTAAAATTGCCAAAGAAACGAATTGATATTTCGTAATTGAATTGTGTATGTACGTGGAATTGCTGATTAAGTTTAATATTATAATTATATTAATTTCGGATTTAAGTAAAATTTTAGATTTAGGTTTTGTTTTCGAAAAAGTCATTCCAATATTTTTCTAAAATTATCGGTGCGAAGACGGTCACGCTGTAGTCATTGTATATGGAAAATGTAAAAAGTATGTTTAGAATTATAAAAAAAGTTGATTAGATTACGAGAAAGTTGATGTTGGGATAACGATAAAAAACGAAAATGGTGGTAAAACGTTGAGAAAATGAATTTGTTAGACATTAAAATATATTATTATTAGAGATGTATAAATGGTTTACAATTATTATTATTAGTTCGAGAGAAATACAAAATGGTGAAAAAAAACTACAAATGGCGATTGTTACTATTAACGATATGAGAATTTAGTTATAATTTTGCAATTTCAAAATGTGAGTTTTACAATTTTGAAAAAGAAAATATTAAATATGCTCATATACTGAATAACTTGTTTTATTTCTGGTCAAGAGTGTAGATCTAATACCCTAGTGCCTGAAATATTCGAGGCAAGAGGGCATTTGATTGTAAGTAGTTAGATAAAAAGGTACTCTTGGGAAAAGATTACAGAGGCCAGACTAAGAAAACAATCCAATAATATTTTTTTTATAGTCTCACGCCTGTATCCCCGAAGGGGTAGGCAGAGGTGTAATATTACACCCACATTTCGCCATGAACTTTTAGGTCCCACGTAATATGGGGCGAGCCTATTGCCGTACCGGGCACATTACCAGACTCCGTGCTGCTACTGAGAATTTCCTAACGGAAAAACCCAATAACACTTTGCACGACCCGGTAATCGAACCCGAGACTTCCCAATCCCACGCGCACATTTATGACGCGAGACCAACGAGGCAGTCGTCCAATAATTTTATCGCGAGATATAAAAGATTTTACGAAGACGACACTAAAAAGCAGAGATTTAAATTGTTAGATGTTCCCATACCATACACAAGGCGCAAAAAATCAGATCATCGCTGAGAACGGCGCACGCATTGCAGATTGATTTAAAACGTGTTACACCGTAATGGTTAAATTCTCCTTGATCTAACGATTTAAATATCTGCTAAAAAGTATTTGTCAGAGTTCTCGTTAGATATGCCCCTGAAAGTTGACGTCGATATGCCGTGATAACTGGTTCTACAAGGTACACCTAGGCATCAAACTGTCCTAACCAGCAAGGTTAGTTTAGCGTTTTTGCTTTGTTATATAAATATTCTGTAATTTGTAGCAATTGGTTTCACTATTCTATAGATACATTGTAGTTTATATATGATAAAAGTTGTTTAAGTATCCAGTTTGTTAACACGCTTTTATTAGGTCGTCGTGTATGTAACTAACTATGTAATGGAATCTAAGGTAACTAATTTAACCATCTTCCAAGTGTCGTAGCGTACTGAAAATTTGCAGCCGTATGTAGTTCTGATAATATGGTACTGTCAAACTGATCTGATGATGGAGCCGGAAGATATGAACTGGAACTTCATGATGGCAAATCGTATCATAGCTGTTTTGGATTACTTAGAAAAGTCTTGTAATGAACTTTGGCCACGATTAGGTTTCAAGGTCTGATGATGAAGCCGGAAGATAGGCACTGGCATTCCATGATGGAATATCAAATCAAATCAAATCAAATTTTATTTGTTAAACATAGGTTTACACACTTTATCACTCTTGCAGAAATAGATACAAATAAAAATAATTGGTTGTCAAGGGGCCTGCGAAAGAGTTTACAAGAGAAAGTTACGCTTTAAATACTATTATTCAAAATGTAAAAAGGATAAATATAAATACATAAAATATGATAAATTGTTTAAAAAATGCATACTCACAGCTAAAAAGCTCAGTAATTCCAGATATGTACTAAATAGTGAAAATACATGTAAGGCGACATGGTCAGTCATTAAGAGTGAGACTAACGGTACAATAAATAAAGATTATGTAAATAAGCTTGTTCATAATAACACAGTTATAACCAGCCCCTTGTCCATAGCTAATGCGTTTAACGACTACTTCATTTCTAGTACAAACCAAATAAACCATGAAATTAACAATACAAATTCAAAAAATCAACACTCTAACACCATTTTTTTGTCACCTGTGAATGAGTTTTATATACACAAGCTGATAATGTCTCTAACAAACACAAAATCTGAGGGTTATGATTTTGTATGTACCAAAATCATAAAATCTTGTAGTAGTCAATTGGCTCCCATAATCACTTTTTTTGTAAATCTGTCCCTACAGACAGGCACGTTTCCAAACAAACTAAAATACTCCGTAATTAAACCATTACACAAAAAAGGAGAAAAGACTGATATAAGAAATTATAGACCAGTTACTATCTTGCCAATATTTTCGAAAATATTTGAAAAAGTCATGCATGATAAATTAACATCTTTCTTCGGCAGGCATGAGATAATAGACAAGAATCAGTTTGGCTTTCAATAAAATAAATCCACTAGGGACGCTATGTTTTTCTTAGTTAATGATATTCTCCAGAAAGTCAATGATAAAGTATACACAACAGTTATGTTCCTTGATATGACAAAAGCATTCGATTTTGTCTCACATAAACTGCTTTTGAAAAAATTTGAACAATATGGTATTAGGGGACCAGCACATAACTGGCTAAAAACCTACCTAGAGGATAGGCTTCAAAGCGTTGATATATCTCAGTTGAACGGTAAGGATTATATACAAACATATAGATCAGATTACAAAAAAAATTAATTCGGAGTTCCCCAGGGAAGCGTATTGGGACCTCTGCTTTTCCTGGTCTATATAAACGACTAACCTGATGTTATAGAACATAAAACTATACTGTTTGCAGATGATGTATCGATTATGGTGACTACAGATAAAAATATGTCAATCAAACAACACGAAACTGACATTTACAATACTCTGACATTAGTTATTAATTGGTTAAATAATAATAATCTAAAAAAAAATTTATCTAAGACAAATATCATTAATTTTAATAATAATAATATAATAATTAATTATCATGGACATACCTTATCGAATGCAAATTGTGTGACATTTCTGGGAATTATAATAAATTCAAAATTCAATTGGATCGAACAAGTAGAAAAAATTACGAACAAATTAAATAGTTTTTCATATGCTCTTTACAAATTGGCAAAAGTAACTAACCAAAATACTGCACGAACAGCCTATTTTGCTTATGTTGAATCAGTCCTCAGGTATGGGTTACTTATATGGGGCAACAGCTCACACATACAAAAAGTGTTTTTAGCCCAAAAACGATGCATCAGATCGATTTGCGATATCGCTCCGGATTTATCATGTCGACCTTTCTTCAAAGTGTTGCGAATACTCCCGTTAGCATGTCTTTACATACTTGAAATAGGTAAATTTTTAAAACAACATCCAGATTCATTTAAACACGCAAAAGATGTCACTCGGCGGGATAATATAAGAAATCCGGATAGGCTTGTTCTAAACATGATACCCAGAACGAGTCGGCTTCAAAACAACTCATACGCCATGTGTGTAAAATTTATAATAAATTACCAAACTTTATAAAAATCCTGCCGATAAATAAGTTTATACCAGCTTTACGTACTTAGTTGGCTCATGCAAAAAAGCTTTTACTCTATTAAAGAATTTTTATCAAGTAACTAAATGATGAATTATCGGTGTAATGAGTACCTAATTGACCTATTGATGAATAAATATATGACATTGTTAACATAAAATATGATCAATGAAATAGATTTAACTTGTTCAATTTATACTGTATGTTCCTACATTTGCATGCTATTTTAAATGGCTAAATGGGCTTGTACTTTATATTATTATCATACTATGACATCAACATCTGTAAAGTACCCTGTTTACAGTAAATAAAGATATTCTATTCTATTCTATTCTATTCTATTCTATTCTACAATAGTTGGAGACACATATAATAGTACGCTATGTTTTGTCATTTAGACATAACAAATATTAGGCAGATACCAATTTAATTAACAAGAAAATAATTAATATAAGATGTCAGATTAAATACATATTATGATAATTTAAATTGTCAAATTCGTAAATCAATAGCAACACAATAGTAATCGACATTATTTAACATTTAAGTATAAAAAATTAATTTATCGTAAAGAACTCGTCAATAATGCGAAATGCCAAATGTATTCAATAGGGAAATAATAAATTGTCAAATTAGATAGATTTTACAATTATTATGATTGTGAAACTTAGTAGCAATAGTACAAAAATGTAATTAAACTTAATAATTATAATGTATCATTTAAAAATTCGTTAACAGTATAATAACATTTGTCAATCAACATTTTTTGAAGTACAGGTTTTAGTTTATTTATTGGCATTGTTTTTATTGAATTAGGGATTTTATTATATATTCGAGGAGCTATGCCAAAGAAGCTCTTGTACAACAGAGAAGTTTTACATTTTTGATGACATAATTGATTGACATATTGAGCACGCATAGTTCTTTTAACAGTCGCTAACATGGTGAACAAATGTAAGTTCTTTATTACAAACAATGTAGTTTCAAGAATGTATAGCGCAGGTAGTGTCAACAAGTTTAGTGACTTAAAATAAGGTACACAACTATCTGTAGTTTTAAGTCCGCACATTGATCTAATGCAACGCTTTTGCATCCTAAATAATGTTTCTCTATTGGTCGATTGTCCCCAGAAAAGAACACCATATATCACCATAATATCGTATCATACCCAGTGGCGTAGCGTGGGGGGGGGCCGGGGGGGCATGGCCCCGGGCGGCACATTTAAGGGGGCGGCAAAAGACGCCGTAAAAAAAAAATATTATTTTCAAATAGGTACTTACTTGGCGCGCGCACTGACACGATCCCAGTAGGATCGTGCGGCGGCGCGGGCGCAGTAGAAAGAACAATCGAATCAATCAACAAAACAATCGAAAACAGAATCATCATGATTTTCATTACGTGAAGACTTGCTTGTGTCCGTTTATTAATTCTTGAATAGGTTGCAATATTCCGGTGATCTGCGAGCCTGTTAATCCTGTTATGAGTAATTAATAAATCCATATATCAGGGCCGAGCCGCCCCTGTGTGCGATGTGTGCCGTCCCTATTGCCATGGCGCAACTGGCGCACACAGGCGCCAGGGCAATAGGGGCGACGCGCGCCAGATAAAATAATACAACATAATCTTTATAGTTGAATAGGGAAGAAAGCAGGTACAGGTCTTCTAAGGCAATAGTCACACCTTAGGTTTAACTATACGCTATTTGAACTTTCACTCCAATATTTATGATATTTGCGTTAAAATCAAAGCTGATTATTTCACATACTACAAACGCCTTCTGCTACTTTTTGGACGCAACAGACCCAATTCCCGGCAGGTTCGTTATTCTCAGCCAAGGATGCGGTGGCGGGTACGGCGGTGCATGTGTTCTGTAAGACTATCGGGCTACGGCAGGCTACCAAAATCAATTATGCAGCATACCTTGCGTCTTACAACGAACATAATCTACGGCAAAAGAACACCTCGCCGAGCTCAAGATGGAATTAAGTCACATAACGTGGCACATACTGGGGTTATCAGAAGTCCGATGACAGGGAGAGGACATGGTAACTCTAGAGTCAGGTGACTTTTGCTACCAACGAGAAGGCGACCTACTCTTGAAGTGGCGTCGGTTGCCTGGTCAGGAGGAACAGTTTGTGGAAGTAGGTAGTGTGTCGACCCGGGTAGCGTACCTCGCAGTTAAACTTACCAATAAGGGCGGTCTAAAGGTGATGATTCAAGTATATGCGTGCAACTCAACTCACCCTTACGAGATGACTGAGACCATGTACCTGTTAAGGCAATACCTAGTAAGACCAAAGCTCAGTACTTCAAAGCGAAAATGGAAATACAAGAACGCGGCGAAACGAAAATTGGAGACCACGGCGCGGCGTGGGACACGAGAATCATATGGCCGAATGCTAGTTAACTATCTCGTAGCAGAGGGCCTTTTCTTAATGAACTCCTTTTGTAAGAAGAAGCCTCACAGGCAGTGGACGCCAAGGTGAAAGACTACATCAAGACGGACCGAAACCACATATTTAAAGACGGCGATCAATACGATAAACCCCAGATCAAAAACTGGGATAACGCTAAGAGGATGATGATCAATACGATAAACACCTGAAGCGATCACCGACGAGTACGAGGCGCTCTTAATATAAACATCAGAACTGAAAGGGCCCAGTTAATGAAGCCTTCTCTCAGACTTACATTGCTCCTCCCACCGACAGCATTAAGCAGAAGACGGCCACAGTGATCACGGTAATAGGAGATTCCTCTCGAAAGATCTGCTCCACATAGAAAAAAAAAACAAGTAGTCTAAACTGCCAGCCGAGACTCTCGAACTGTTGAGGAAAAGACGCGAAATGCCATACTGGCGGCTGTCTTCGCCGGAAGGACAGGCCGTAAAATGACAAATACGAAATCTTACGCAACGAGAACTACGACGCATTAACACTCGGACCATCGATGCTGCGATCGAGAAAACCCCGGAGATCATAAGTCTTCGCTCTGCAGTTGAGGCGACACAATCAAACGACACTACAATCGCGGATTGCCGCATCGTGAACTCAAAGTTCGAGATTCTCGAAGACGTTGAAAGGTTTTATCGACACTTGTTTACCTCGCGGGCAGACCGACGACCACAGTGCCCTACTGACGCACCAGTACACCGAAGCCGTCCCGAATGTCGAACAAAGTGAGGTGTGGTCGGCTCTTAAAAACAACAAAGCATCTAGTGATGATGGAAATTCATCGACATTTAACTTATTAAAATCCTTTAAACCATCTAGACCTAGACTAAGGTATACATGTATATATTGCAGCAGAGAAACGGCCGCTGCCGTGCGCGACCCATTAACACCGCTGAGAGCTGCCACGCTTTACCGTAAAGTTATCATACCGTATGCTCTATGGTATTCGAGTAAATGAGACGAATCAAATGACAAGATTTCTTTTTTAATCCTTTATACCGTTCAGCGTGTAAAGCCAAATTAAAGGACATACTAATAAACATACAAACATACCAAAACTCGAAAAACGTTATACTTTTGCAGAAACATTGGGGTAAAAAGGGGGCGGCGAATTGCCGAACGGCCCCGGGCGGCAGAAACCCACGCTACGCCACTGATCATACCTAGTCGTATTTGCACTTGTGAGAAAGGCCATGTAATGAACTTTGAACACGATCAGGTTTCAAGGTTATAACAACCCAATTATATATTGTAGACCACGCAGTGGTGTAGTTAGGGTCCCGTACTTTTGCGCCTGGACAGGCGTATGTGGCCCTGAGTAGAGTAAAATCACTTTTCACCACAGCAGCTCAAACATGCCGCTTTTGCTGCAAGACAACAGTGAACAAAACGCGATTTTGATTCGAGCGTGAGGCAAAGTAGCTTTTTAATTTTTCAATCTTCAGTGCCACGAATTGACATTGTTCAGCCACAAATTTGAAACATTCGAATTTTACTGTGCTCTGTCTCTTTCACATGCATATAAAAAGTGAGTGAAAAAACAAACCCCTTCGAATTCGAAATTCGATTTTGGAATTCGACCTTAAAGAAAACACCTACGGCAACGCAAAAAAAATATATTTGTAACAAAGAAATTACTTTTTTTGTATGTTATTGTTTACATGTTTAATTTATTATTGGATTTTAATAAAAATAAGTCTAATTAATAGTATAAAATTAGTATTTAACCATTACATTTTTGTTTAGAATTACAACAATGATACATTTGAAAAATAAACATCAGGGACGCGGTATTAAAACGCGATTTAAAAAAGTAGCGGGAATAAAAAATTCGCTGATGCTGATACAATAGGTACCTATAGCTTAACGTGTTAAATTATATTAATATATAAAATAATCTAAAAAGATGAGTGAAACTAGCGATGATGACTGTACTTTAACACCAGAAGAGTTAAATCAACAAGTGATTATGCAGAATTCAATCTATTCCTGTTCATTTCTATGTCTCCTTCCTAAGTAATATGTGTTCTCACTGCTGTGGTGAAAAGTCATGTGTGCTACACGAGAGCAAAGTTTTTTGTATCTCGTGCTGTTGAGTCCCTCACCACGCTCAGGATTCTAACTTTGATTCACTCGCTACGCTCGTGAATCAATCATAGAATCCTTCGCTTGCTCGGGACTCAAAATCAGCACTCGAAACAAAAAACAACTTTGCTCTCTTGTTGCACAAATAACTATTGTGATCTCCTGATTGAAGAGCTAGATTGTTATAAGCTGACAGATAAAACACCATGTACTACAGACGCACAGGCGGAGATGGAGAGGATGCGGGCTCATTCGCCTATTTAAAATAAATGAATAATTTTTTAAAATATTTCGTTATCAAAGACCAAAAAGTATAGAATAAATTAATAGTTTAAAAAACACTAGAAAAACACGCTTTTATACATTTACGTAAAAAACAAAAAATAAATTATGGATCGTTCAAGTTGTCTCTATTTCTGGGCTGAAGTGTAGGTAAACTATGTGCTTTTAATTATAATATTTGATTGTAAAAGCGTGGGGTAGCTTCCGCCAGGATATATTAGTAGATACTACCTACCATTATTAGTATTTGTTAACAATAAAGTCTTTCCTGTTCCAGCGCCCCACGCTTTTACAATCAAATATTATAATTAAAAGCACATAGTTTACTCTTCAGCCCAGAAATAGAGACAACTTGAACGATCCATAATTTATTTTTTGTTTTTACGTGCATTTATAAAAGCGTGCTTTTCTAGTGTTTTTTAAACTATTAATTTTTTTTAGGTTGGAGTTTTGAAAATACACCCCACCTTTAAGCAGTAGGTACTTACAGGATTTCCAGCAGTCGTGACGCCTGATGGTAAGCGATTACCTCCGCCCATGGACATAAGCAACACCAGAGGAGTCACAAATGATTTGACGACCTTCAGAAAAGGGATAGAAGGTGGAGTGGGATTAAGGAGAATGAATAGTGGATAGGACCTCACTCTTACTCTCAAAGTCAAAGTCAAGTCAAAATCATTTATTCATCTAGGTCACAAGGTGACGCTTATGAACTAAATTACTTAATGCTTCTACATTTACATTTACTGCCTCGTTCGCAAAGCAATAGGTAGAGCCACGAGAAAGAACGGGCAATAAAACTCGAGGCCACTCTTTTAAATCGCCAATATTATGGTACATATTTTTATTTTTGTAAGGAGCTGCAACTGTTACACATTGTACTAAATTACTTGTAAACAGTCTCTCTGAGCGAAACGCAACAGTTTAGGTACTATTAGGTACTTTACGTCGATTTTCTGTGAAAAGGTAGTAGGTAGGTACATACTTCCCTGGTCGAGCCGGCCCATTCATGCTGAAATCACCATAACTCTACTAACTACCTATAAGAAGTCATATAATACACCTACTGATGTAATTTTTGGAGGCTTTTAGGATCACAGCAGTAAATAAAAGGTCGGTATACCCAACAAAATAATTTATTCAATCAGATACAGTACACTAGTCTACGCTTGGTTTGGCGACGCGCGCGACCGGCGGCCGGTCCACGAACGGATAGAACCTCTCGTCTGACATCATGTAGGTCGTCATGTTCGCTATGAAGTCCATGTTAGAGTGAGACGCCGTATACGAGAACATCGCTGGAAAACGCTCCGTACCGCAACTGAAATGGTGATGGGCATCTTTCAAGACCAGTTTAAATAAGACTGACCAGTGTAATTTACACTTAAAATAAATTAGAGTGACCAATGTAACATACACTTGTAAGTCTTGTCCTGTCTTGTATTCTTTAAAAACATATTGGTTTATATAGCTAGATCAAACAAAAGGTCCGATGTAAGTATAGCTTTGAATTACTTATTATAGTAGGTGTTGTTACTTACAGTTTCCTGATGCCCCAAGACGCGAGGCCCCACAGCACACCATCGCTCACTGCTGGTGCCCCAGTATCTCGCTGAAATTATTTGTATTGTTTTATTTATTGTATACATTTAAAATAGCAGAGTACTGTGGAATAAAATCGCGTTTTATCTTCTCGTGGAATTGTTACGAGGGTCAAACTGAAAGTTCTTAGAAAATCAAAAACTGATTACATTAGCCAGTTATTAGTTTTATTATATCTTTTCAAAATATTGTCCATTGACGTCAATACACCGCTGCATGCGATGGAACCACTGGGAAAAGCACTTTGCCCACTCGTCCTTAGGGGTCTCTTCAATGGCATCGCGATACGCAGCCACCGCTTCTTCAGCATTCATAAACCGCTTTCCTTTAAGTTTTTCTTTAATTTTTGGAAATAAATAAAAATCACAAGGCGCGAGGTCGGGGCTATACGGCGGGTGACCCAGTAATTCAACGTTTGATGTCGCCAAATAGTCGATCGTTCGCTTGGCGGTGTGCGACGAGGCGTTGTCGTGGTGAAGGAGGATCCTACTGCGAGGTCGTTTCTCTCGAACTTTTTCCAAGACAAGTGGCAAACAATTGGTTGTGTACCATTCTGCAGAAACTGTTTTTTGATCCTCTAACACAATTGTTGCGAAATGACCTATCCTTCCAAAGAACGAGGCCACCATTTTTTTTCCCGCACTTCGATCTCTCTTCACTTTAGTTGGCAACTCCTCGAAAGGAAACACCCACTGAGCAGATTGTCTTTTGGTTTCAGGATCATAACAGTAAATCCAGCTTTCGTCACCTGTTAGTATGTCGAACACAGCATTTGAGTCACCTCCGTTAAATCTTTCAATCATTTTACGGCACCAATCCACACGATGGAGTTTTTGAGCCTTAGTCAAATTATGAGGTATCCACCGGGCGCAAAGCTTCCTGACCGCTAAATGTTCGTGGAGGATTTTGTGCACTTGACTCATACCGATCCCTAAGCTTGTCCGAATCTGCTGATAGGTCACTCTTTTGTCAGTCTCTATCATACGCCGCACAACACAGATGTTATTTTCAGTCGTCGCCGTAGAAGGCCGTCCCTCACGTACATCATCAGTGAGATTAGTGCGACCACGTTTAAACTCATTAAACCAGTTGTAAACAGTCGCACGAGATGGGGCTTCATCGTGAAAGGCCAATCGTAGTCTATCATAACTTTCTTGTTGACTTAAATGACATCGAAAGTCATAAAAAATCATTGCACGAAAATTTTCTCGTGTTAAATTCATGTTGACGTGACTCAGACAATTTTCAATTTGCCGCCAAATCGTAAAACAAATGACAAATGAATGAAATATATACTCAGTAATATTGGCAAAGAGTTCTATTTTCAAATTTTAGAATATTTTTTTTATTATATTGTTTATAAGTGGCCAGTTCTAAGAACTTTCAGTTTGACCCTCGTACTTGAGTTGAGATATCCTGTTGAATTTTATTTTTACTATCGTAGCCATATATTACAATGAATTGTTTAAAAAACTATAAGGATCCTCTTATTTCTTAATTTTGTCCGATGGCATTGCCTCCCCTTATAAAGTATTTGCCAGTTTCAATTAAAAGTACCATGATACTAACAGTGCAAGGAGCTGTCTTGCCGGACTGCGAGAAGCATATGAAGTTCTCTGAGACGGAGATGCCGAAGCGCCGGGTGACGTTGTTGCACGACTCGTTGCTCATCAGGTGGCTGTGGTACACTTGCAGCGCGTTCTCATTGTAGTCAAAGATACCGTCACGCTGTAACGGAACAAGGAATTAACATTACGAAGAATAAAATCTATGAATGGGCCTGGTATCTGGTGGAAACCTAAAAGAAAGAAAGTTATCTAAGCAAGGGATGTTGGGTGGGTATGACTTCTAGCCGCCATGGCACAGTTTCACCGCTTTCGTACCTATTATATATGTGGCTGTTAAATTCATTTGTCAGATATCTCATACGAACATTCTTATTTTGAACTTATCTGAAATGTAATACTTATTATCCATAGGCGGTGAAGTGATACGGGGCTTGAGTCTTATTTATGCCGAGATCTTTACTAAAATTATCTGGCGCTAATAACACCCAGCCTCAAAACCCTATTTCAGGTTTATATCTGATTTGAGGATCGAAGTCGAGGCGAAACAACGAGGCGTGCGCCACTACACCGTACACGAATACTTATCAAAACTCCTAAATGTGAAAAACAAATTCATCATTGCTTTTAATAATCAAATAACTGAATGCTTTTAATTAATAATTTAACTGTCCTCTGCCACCGTCCATCACCACATCACATATGAACACTCACTCTCTCGGAGCCCCAGCTGACGACCCACGCGTCTTCGAAGGCAGGCATCATCACACGGTTCGGCAGGTCTACACCGTGGACTGTATGCGAAAATCTGCAAAAAGAACAGAAGTCAATACAAATAACATACATAGGTGATGATAGGTGTAAAGGTATTCTCATCATTATCTTTACCATCGAGTATAGTCTGACCCACTATCTGGCCAATGATGAGGCACAGACATCTTCTCATTATGAGTAGAGTTAGGCCCAAGTCCACCAAGCTGGTCAAGTACGGGTTGGCAGACTTCACGCTTTTTGACAATATTGTGGAGAACTCTAAGATATGCGGGTTTTCTTACGATGTTTTCCATCACCGTTAAGCAAGCGAAAATTTAATACGAAAAGTCATTGATACGCTGAGTAGGTTGGAACATGGTAACCCATGCGTAGCATGATGACGATGATAATATACTGATTCACTAGGGCTGATTGACCACTAAAACGGAGAAAAGTGGAACTGTGTTAACACAACCTAATACACATTACATAAAGCAGTAAAATTGATGCAACAGTGTTTTGACAGAACTGGTTTTCGTTATATATGCATCGCAACTTGATAACCAGGGGCGTAACCTCACCCAAAACCCGCACGGCATGATGGGCAAAGAGCCATGGCTGAAAGGTATTCCCACTAGAAAGCACGTGTCCACCGCCCACGACACTACCAAGAACATTACCCTTTCTTTTGGCTTGGCCGTAGTCAGGTAAAAATATCTACGTACCACTGTATGACATCTCCGGCAGGTCCATGAAACTGTGAAACAGTTCATTGAAAGTAAAAGTAAACTGTGTTTTTTATGCCGGAGAATGGTGAGTGATACGTCTGGTATTGGTAGCGATATAAATATTTATTTGGTATTCGAAATGCCATTACAATAGTGAAACGTCAAGAAAACTTCTGGAACTACTTTTGGAGTATGAGTTTTTACTGACAGTTGTATAAAAACCATATAATTGTTGTTGTCAATGGGCTAACGTACGACCGCGATTATCATCATCACGCTTGGATGATATATCCATTCACTCTCGACTTGAAAACACCCAGGAAATTTTACCATCAAGAAATACAAACTTAGGCAAAGAGTTTTGCACCAAAGAACATAAAGAAGCAGCAAAGCACACGCGTATCAAAAGATGAAAGGCGGACCATTATAAAGGGATGACCGTTGACCACCATAAAATTGATACCGCATATATTGTCAGGATATCAGAAGTTTAACCTTCGGATATCCAGACAACAGGGAACGGCGGCAACAGAAAATTATGTAGCACCTCTGCACGTCCCCCGACATGTCACCTATAAAATACCACCACCGTCAACTTACCGAATGTTCCTATCAAGCAGTAGAAGCGCCAGGTCGTTGTCAGGGTTCTTGCGCAGCCCCCAGCGCGGGTGCTTGGCTACCTCCTGGATCCTGGCTAGCTGGCCGCCATGGTCCGTGAACGAGGAACCCGCACGGACCTCCATGCGACTTACCTGATTCGACCTGTGAAATTGCTAGCTCATTAAAAACAGAAGCGGCCTTAAATTGCTCCCTTGAGACTCCATGTTAAGAGTTAAATTGGATTTAAAGGCTGTTTCTTGGTCATTTACATGTGTCAATTTTTCGTCAATCTGTAAGATAACTCTTAAGCCATTTATTTGCTCTGCCTCGAATACTATAAAATTCTCATTTTTAGGGTTCCGTACCTCACAAGGTAAAAAAAGGAACCCTTATAAGATCACTTTCTTGTCCGTCTGTCTGTCTGTCTGTCTGTCCGTGTGTCACCACCGATTTTCTCAGGAACGGGTGGACCTAGCAAATTGAAATTTATACCAGATACTGAGGTCTGTGGTTCCTATTAGGTGTATAAAAATTAGGGTCCTGGGTCAACCTGATAAAAAGATATGGTCAAAATTAGATTTTTGCGAAAACTTGTAAGTACCAAAATTAACCTTAATTTTCAACTTTTTTTAATTTTCGGAATTTTTCCTTTACTTGTGCTGTAAGACCTTGGTTTTGACCAAAATTGACAATTCTAGGTCAACCGTAAGTACCCTATAGGTTTTGGGTCGAAAACCTATATGGTAGTTCCCGTTGAACTAGAATCACGAAATTTGGCCAAAAGCAGGGTCTTACAGCACAAATAAAGGAAAAATTACAAAAATTTCAAAAAGTTGAAAATTAAGGTTAATTTTGGTACAAGTTTTCGCAAAAACCTAATTTTGACCATATCTCCTATGTACCTCTACAAAAAAAAAAGTGGAAAATTTAAGGGTGTCCCTATACATACATAGTAGACTCCATTTAAGATAGTAGGTACTCTTTGTAAGGGCGCTCGTACAGAGAGAGTTATGGAGAGAAGCGATCGATAGAGACCGCTAGGGGGCGCATTTAGAAAATGTATGGAAATTGTTCCTGTCATCTAGGCTATCGTCCACCGTGACGATCGAGTGCAAACTGGTACTAGACCCTCAGATTTGGAGGACTAGCGTAATTAGCAACAACCTCAAATAAGGTAAAATGCGTACGGAACCCTCGGTGCGCGAGTCAGACTCGCACTTGCCCGATTTTTTTTAGTAATATATCATGGCTTACAAAGTCAAATACTTTGCTCATGACAAAGAATATTGCGAAGTTAAACTTCTGATAACTTACTAATAAAATTTTGGCCAAAACTGGAGTTACGGCCCGGCTACAGCCTACAGCGGTGAGTGTTTTCGATGTACATGGCGCGCTTTGCTACGCCGCGGCGACCGATGTCGCGTCAAAGTAAACGCGCCATGCACATCGAAATTCCTCGCCGCTGCCGCCGCTGTAGACTGTGGCCGGGCCGTTAGAGGTATTGGTATGTCATTGTTTGGTTCTGTGTCACTACCTTTTATATAAATAGGTTTGCCTACGGATATTTGCCACCTATCGCATAAAAAATTACATGTTTCAGGCTTTACCTGCACCTGATACTCGTAATACACACTAATAAAACTATCATATACTTAATATGGGTGGGTGTAATATTGTTATGAATGGCGATATTTAAAAATAACGCCATCTATCAATATTGGTAGTTTAAAAGTGTTTCATCTATTGTCTAATTGATGGCGTTGCTATTGATACTAGAACAATACTAGAACGCTCGTTTCTGTTACGAGAACATTCTCGTAAAGACTAGAATGGCCTAGTTTGTTATCCGGCCGGTATAATTACCGCTTGGACGTGCCAATTCAGACAGTTCAGCCGGCTTAGCCAAAACTCAAACGTATCGTTTCCATCGCCTTTCTCCGATTTTAAACGCAAACGCGTTTGCAATCGAAGAAAACGCAAAATTGTTAGCCAACACCACGCGTTAGTGTCACACGCACATTCTGCGACACAACATGGTTATTAGTACATGCCTTGCGTTGTTTGAAGCGTCAAGCGCGTCAAATATCAAGGTAATGTAAATATTTATGCGAGTGAAACAAACGTTCGAACCAGAAGATTTGTTTATACGTTTAAAGTTTTATATAATCATATAATATAATCTTAAACATTTAGAGTTTTTTAAAGCTTAAATAATATTTATTACTTAAAAACTTTGACCCTCTAAGGAATTTGAAACATAAACAATGACATGAATCGCGATAATCAACTTACTTGGAGAACATTTAAGTGGCCCCTTGCTGTATTAAATGGGCCCTTTGCGTCTGAAATAGCTAAACAATGTTTTAGGCATAGTGATTTAGCGAGGCCCTAACAAGGAGCTCTAGGCCGAGTACAGCCTGACCATCTATGGGATTCTTTTTTGCGTTTTCTGCAGGGTTCTATCATTCGATTGTTATCCGTACGCAATCGACGCTAATAGCGTTAGTTTTGGCTGAAATTGGCAACTTGGCTACCATTTTGCGGTTGACATCGCAGAAACGATGAGTTTAATCTATCGATGCGAATGCTTTTTATGCGTTGTGTATTTGGCTACGACTTTTCTATTTGTTTGATTATATCACGTGACTTTGCGTTCACTCTATACATTTTTTTGCGTTAGCGTTTGCAGAAAGACGTCTTGGCTAAGCCTGCAGTTCTAATAACGTAACGAAGCGATCAAGATCAGCGAAGGAGTGCGAAGATTAAGTGAGTCCGGAAGTGTTTAGTGGTGTGAAATAGAGTTTTTATTAGTGTCTAATTAAGTTGTTTGTGATGAAATAAAGTACAGTTTGAGTGGCATAGTGCATTTAATTTATCGCCGAACCCCAGCTCGTAACAATATTATTAAGTCTATAAAAGAACTCATCATCATCAGCCTATAGCAGACCACAGCTGGACTAGGCCTCTCCTTTGAAAGGAGGAATTGGCATACTATACAACGCTGTCCGAACGGGTTGGTATGGGGTTTTGTATCAAGTTTTCTTTCTCTTACAGTGCTGTTCTCTGCATTATATGCTCCCTCTGGCGGCTCTTACGACACCCATGGGATGATATGGGGTGGTGACATTCCGTATTCTTAATCCGCCACCACACGGACAAAAAAAAACTATCATATAAAATTTCCTCGTAATCTCTCGGGGACATAGAGACATAATATGCTAAGCGTGATTCGCGTGGACCCGGGGATACCGAAAGTTGACGAACATCGCTGTGGTTCAGTGAGTAGTTTTAGATTCTTATTGTCGAAACGAAAATTCCTCAATAGAAGAAATGCATGGGTGTCAAAACAAATTATTTCCTTCATTTATATTCTTAGTCGCCAGGAAAACAAATGAACGAAATAATTTGTTTGTGAAGAGAGTAGAGACAGACCCTCGACATCTAAAATTAAACCAATCAGTCTGGCCAGCGTGGTGTAGTAGGTCAAATCCTCTTATCGAGTCACAATGTCATTGTGACTCAAATCAGAAAAGCTTACATGTAGCAGTGAACTGTTTTGTAATTTTGATTTTACATACCTACAAGACTAACAACAAGTGCATATTAAAGTAAGAACCACTAGATATGTTTTTACACAGATAATATAATACTATAGTTTTTAGTTCTATCGAGACTCTCAAAAGGTCCACGAAAATCTAAGCTAGGAGTTTGGCGCTGGAAGCAAGAGATCTAATTCTATAGAACCAACTACCATAGGAAACCGAATAATATGGAACCATATTATAAATTATTATATCCTTTTAAGGTAATTTAATTGTTGTTGTAGGTATAGTTTTCTAGACTCTTTTGTACTTCTGAATACAGATGAAACCGAAGTGCATGATATTTTAAAGAGTTTAAAGTCTGATAGCGCACCGGGCTGGGATAATACACATTTTCTGAAACTTGCCAAATTTGAAGTAATTCCCATCATTGTACATCTGGCAAACCTGTGTTTTGACAAAGGCATATTTCCTACTACTCTAAGGAAATCTATTATAACACCAGTTTATAATAATGGATCGCAAGAAGAAATTAATAATTATAGACCTATCTCCGTACTGCCCGCTATATCAAAAATATTAGAAAAATTACTAAATAAACGATTAATAAAATATTTAAATAAAAATCAGACAATTTCAAACTCACAGTACGGTTTTCAACCAAATAAATCAACTGAAGATGCGGTAATAGCCTTAACTTCAGTTATTGTTAAACAGCTAGATCAAGGTAAGAAATCTCTCACGGTTTTTCTCGATTTAAGAAAGGCATTTGATACAGTTTATATTCCCATCCTTGTACAGAAATTAGAGCAAGTAGGTATTAGGGGCGCTCCTTTAAAACTATTTGCAGATTATTTATCAGATCGTACACAACTGGTTAAGATTGGTCAATTCACTAGCAATTCTTCTAATGTCTCTTACGGAGTACCGCAAGGTAGCGTACTCGGCCCTACCTTGTTTCTCATTTATATAAATAACCTATGTAAACTGAAACCAAATGGGGCTCAAATATTTTCATCGCCGATGACACTGCTATCGTTTTTACGGGTGAGAATTGGGATGAGGTTCGCAATAGCACGGAGCTTGGTATGTCTAAAATTGCTTCCTGGTTGAGATATAACTTACTAACACTCAATACTGAAAAAACAAATTACATGTGTTTTTCTCTAAGAAGTCAAACTGAACCAAATACTAACTTTAATATCAAAATTCACCAATGTGACAGGACTGATTTTGAAAATTGTATGTGCCTGGTAATACAAAATGTAACTAAAACTAAATATCTAGGAGTTATTTTAGATCACCGACTAACATGGCATTAGGTACCACATAGATTTAGTTAATCAACGTACCAGAAAATTAATTTGGATATTCAAACAATTATTATTTTTATTATTATTAGCTAATAATAATTTACTCCAACAAATATTATACTGCTCTTGCTCAATCCTTCTTAACCTACTGTATTTCCGTATGGGGTGCAGCCAATAAAACAAAAATTTTAGAAATTAAACGATCTCAGCGTGCCCTTCTTAAAACTATGTTCTTCAAGCCATACAGATTTCCCACTGATGAACTTTATAAACTATGTGACCTTTTAACGGTAAGGATTTTTTTTAAATTCAATTTAAAAAATGCATAAAACTACTACATTTGATCCCAACATCTTAACAAAAAGGAGATTTGCTGCAGTAATGATCAATAGAGTGAAAACTTCATTTGCGAGACATCAATTTATTGCACAAGCTACATTTCTTTATAACGCAGTGAACACAAACCTTAAAGTTTACACAAAAACCTATTATGATCAAAAGTACCGTTACTTCCTGGCTTAAAAACCTCACATACACAGAGTCACTTCTTTAACCCATAAATTAGAATACCCAACCCATCATGTCGATACAGCTAAGATGCACACCACGCATACACACACATACACACACACACACACATACAGACACATACACATACGAACACAGACACATACACAAATACGTACTTTTTCGTTTATAAATTCATTACATAACTTTTCTTTTTGTATAATTTTGTATTTTGATATTTTTTATTACTTTCCACTTCTTTTACTTTTATTGTATTTTGATGAAACATACAAGGCTTCTATGTTTATTACATACTTGAGGAAGAGTGTGGTCTTCTGACACAAGTATTTCGATACTTAAAAGAAGGTCTCCGAAACGTTTTTTGTAAGAATTGTTGATGGAAATAAAAGTATTATTTAAAAAAAGTATTTGCTTAAAAATATCGCTTTACAAACTTCATTGCAATCCATCATCATATTCATCATAGATAGCTGTAACCGAAAAAAAGTTAACATCTTAAGTAGTTATGCATAAGAATAATATAAATAATGGGTCCTATCTGAAAGAACAATATAAATCGTACAATAGTAGTGAAAGAGTCAGCATACACATAACTTCACGCCCTTATCCCCGAAAGGGTTGGCAGAGGTGTATCACACACCTACACTTCGCCAGTTATGTTTCAGTCCCAATGTAATAGGGGGCGAGCCTATTGCCATCTACCGAGCACATTGTTGAGCGAGCGATAATTAACATTTTTAATACACACATAACTTTGAAAAGTCAGAGGTGTGTGCCCGGGGTTACTGGGGTCGAACCCTAGACCATCGTCTCGGCAGTCCGTTACGTACTCCACTGGGCTATCGCCGCTTTTACTTTTTAAGAAAAAGTCAGCTTTAAAGAAAAAAAACTGAAAACAGTTATGAATATCGCGTATAAAACCACAAGTTAATAAGTATAATGTCCAAAATAATTACGACAAGTAATTGATTAATTATTTTTAGCCACTCAAGCGTTTTATACTTTTAATTGAATTTTGCTTAAAACGTAGATCAATTTATTTTCAGTGGACTTCAGAATTTTGGAACGATTGGTAAAATGGAAAGTCGGTGACGCTAGACACTATTCTGAATTATTTCTTGTATCTAGTAGGATCTACTGTTTATTAAATTAATTCAGTGAAAATGTTTGTTTCAGCGAAGAAGTTTATGTTATGCTAGTATTGAAGCTCTGTGATGTGCAATTGGAAAGACCTATATCCAGCGGTGGACTACAGTAAGGTGATGGTCATAATGATGACGATGAATTGGAGAAGTTTATCAGATCAAATACAATTGGATAGGCTCATTGAATCCAACTTCTAACGGAGTTGATAGTATTTCTATTTTGTTATTTGGTAAGTGGATCAAAGCAAATAGATATTTGGGATTCTTTTTTCCCAGCTGCTTTACTGGAGCTAGGTACGATAATTTATATGGAATATTGTGCTCGAGAAACAAGCAGTGTATGTACTGAATAAATTATATTTCTATTCTCATGCCTACAGATGGAGATTCAACCTCGGCTGTTCACGAGTAGCTGGGGGAGACACAGGATCGCTTCACAAAAATAAAGACTTGATAACCATAAGCTTTTTATTACATACCATATTTCTATTCTACTATTACCTTAGACTAGATATAAAAGTATAAACAGTAGTAATGAATACTCACTTCCAAAAGCAGTTCGCCGTGGTAATGACGAGTCGAGGGTTGAGCAGAGCTCCCGTGCACCAGTGCTCTGAGTCCTTCTGGATGGATACTACGTAAGGGTAGTCTTCTATCAGGGCTTCTCTGGCAGCTGTTAGCCTTCTCGTCTCTAAGACAACGGGAAAGGAGACAAATAAAAAATAAATATCTATTCAATATTTTATTCAAACTTTCTTAACTCTACTAGCTTGTTTACCTGGCAGTTTCTTTACGTTTGTAGAGTTTCCCTTCCTGGCCGCGTCTTTCTTCGGCGCCTTTATAGCCTTTGTCTTTTTCTGCAACTGTCCTGACTTCGGCTGCCTCAGTGGCTGTCCTTTCTTGTTTTGTTTATTTTTGGACTTCGATCTGCTCTGCCTCTTGCCTTTGGCTTTTGCTTTTCTTGCAACAGTGCCGTTTCTCCCTTTGCCTCTCGATCTATTTTTTGCCCCCTTACGCGCCTTGTCTTTTTTCGAATTATTTCTGGCTGAAGTCTTATTCTTTCCTTTCCTAACGACTTTTTTAGTAGTCACGTTATCAGATTTTGCGACTTCTTTGTCTGATTTGGTAACCTTATTAGATTCCGTTTTTGTGTTTGGTTTCGATTCTCCTTTTTTCTCTACGTTTGTATCTTCTTTCTTAGTGTTTGTCGAGGTATTATTATCATTGCTTGATCTGAAGTTTGCCTTATCGTTCGTTGTTTCATTGTTATTGGAACTCGATTCTGTTTTTGGCTTCTCTGTTACTGTTTCTGTAGTTAATTTAGTATCTGTTTTATCACTGTTTGTTTCTGACGTATTTTCTGTCTTGCCTTCTTCGGTGGCCTCTCTTTTGTGTCTTGCACCCAAAGAAGACCACACATAGTCAGGCAGAACTTTCTTTACTCTCGGCTTCTGGTCCATTGTCTGGTCGACTGGAAAGTACGGACTATCAGGTACACCACGGACGGCCTTCGAAACGCCGACCACTTGAAACACGGTGTACTTCCCATTCTTATCGCTCACTTTTGATGTTGTTTTCTGTGATTTAGGCTTAATAACATATTTGCCCGAGTGAATCAGTATCTTGCCATTCCCATAAGGCTTCACTTTTTTCGGGAAGCTTTTGACTGCATACTTGTCACTTGCACTAATGACGTAGTGGATATAAAAAACGAATAATATCAGAAGCACCTTCATCGCTGTCGCGACGCGAAGTAAATATATTGATTTCAATTTTACGATATTTTTATGTTTTCTTAGATGGATTTAATTTTATTGTGCGATAAGTTTTCGATTCTAGTTTTATAGTTTATCCGAATAGTGGATTTTTGAATTAATGAATTAAAAGGTAGTGCGTTTCATTTTTGTTTTGGTTAGAGACGTTTTTAAATTGATGATGAATGAATGAATGATGCGTAGATTTGACTGAAATGAAACAACATATGTGTTTATATATTTATTTGATGTTCTAGTCCTTAGGTGCTATTTTCTTGTAGGTGGCGAGTTGCACGGCGAGTTGGTGTAGGATAGCCTTGCCGGCGAGGCCTTCGTCAGTTGGTAAAGCTCTCGTGAGTCGCACCACTCTGCCGCACTCACGGACAAAATACTCCAGCTCGTTTTCTAGTTGACGACCGTCGCCTAAGGAAATAAATATAACATATTATAGGTTATTTATAGGGTGGTGTTATAGCAGTTGTTTACTGAAATGTATTATATGAGAAATACAACATCCACCATGAATTAATTGTAGCACTATAAATATTATATATTTTTTTACATTAAATAGCCCGCAGCAACAAAGTTGTGACACATATACCTAATATTTTTTAAATGACGTTTGTCGTTTAAAGTTTGTTTGAAAGTCTGATGATTTTGAAGCTCGCACTATAAAATGCGGCCAACGGATAGTAAAGATATAGTGCCAATACTACCAATATTGCCAATGCCGTATTTAATCGAAGGTAAAAGTGTAAAATATTATTTTTACGCCCGATGTTTGTGACCAGGGCAGATCACAGCTGATGGTCATGTAGATGGCTGACTCATCAGGTTAACGGGCTGGCGACTATGTGATTGATATTTTTTTATAAAAGCGCAAGATATTCTTTGTCTTTAGCTGGAAGCGGACGCTTTTGGAGCGAGAGTGAGTCTCCAAGTGCCCCAACACACTAGCGTTTCCGCGGCGACTTGTCTGCAGAAAAAAATTACGCTGTGTTAGCGCGGCGTCTGAGCTGCGCTGAGCCAGGCCTCTGTCACTGGCTCAAATTCGCGCGTTAAATGCCTACCACTTCGTGTATCGTCGACGATACAAACGACAGAGGGCCGCCGCACGCCCGCCAGCGTGTACGCACGGCACGTTTCTCACGCTTTCTTATAGAATTGCCGAAACCACCAAACTATTGTGCAGTGGATGGGTGTTAAAGGCAAAAACAGATGAAAACTTGTCGAAAAGGTAAGAAAGGAAAAATTGGCTATGTAAATGTGCGTAAATTGATAAGTTCAGGTACCTATTAGAAATAAATGTAAGTGTTGTTTTTATAAAATAATTTCTGCTTAATGTCAGAATATTATGTACTTACTGTATTGTCTGGCATTGTGCCCGATAAAAGGAAATAGGCAATAGGCCCCGGCAATACTACGTGGGATTATTATATTTTTTTATTATGAATTAAATATGTTAAGCATATGTATTTACTAGCTGTCTCTAGTAGCTCGTGTATATACATATAGGTATTTAACAAATAAAAATATGGTTATTTCGCAACATTCGTTTTATTATATCATAGGAACAACCCTAGCGCCTTCGTTCGATGATGCACTTGTACGCAAGTCACACAATTTGTAACTCTTTTCGTGTGTACTTAGGTTACATTTCTCTTCACTGCTAACAACAGCTATTATTATTAAGATTTTGTAGATGATTATAGCGTAGGTATTTTCGCTTTTGTATGGGAGTGACGTATCTGTTACAAAGTAACTATTTAGTAATCTGTTGCTGAGCAAACGTTCATTGAACGCCTATAATGACGGACAAACCCTATTGTGCATGGACTCTTAGCCTTTATATCCTCCCCTGTCTTAGCCAAGAAGCTGTTAAACTCATGTCACCTTGTCCCAACCGCGAGGAGGGTGGTTGCAGACACTTGTTAGCGAGGCGGGCGAGCTGGGACTTCTCTGAGCTGAATGCCTCGTCCAGGTCGAACAGCTCCAGCGGAGGGGGCGGCGGTTCCCGAAAAGTTGGCGGGAACACCTGGAATGTATACATTTTCATATGTATATTATGTATTTATTTCATAGAGGATGTATTTTGGTAAAGTCAGCAAAAAAATGAAGATTTTGAATCCTGTCGTTCCAAATAATTAATATTTCCAATATCTTGTGTGATTTATATACAAAGAAGGTGTGCAGCGACTTTTGTTGCTGACTATACGTTACTCATGCTTAGGTAGAATATAAGAGCTAAGTAGGTATTATAAAACATTTCTTTATGGGCCTTTATTACCTAACAGGCTTCAACGCTATACCCGATATATACCTACGGGGTTTAAAAAGACCCTTAACGAAAACTGAATTCCCATACTAAACCAATCACTACGAACATTTTTTACTTCGGCACCATACCTGGGAATTTACTGGTTCAGGAGATATTGAGGTTAAGTCACCATCAATTTTTCTAATTAGGTACAAAAACTATGTATTCACCCCGCCAATTTGTTCTATAGATGTCCTATGCACCCGTGGATAAGAAGGTATTTCGAGAATGTCGCGGTTCAAAAAATGAGTCTACTTACTTAAAAAAAGAATCCTTTCCCAGGCATTATTTTTGCTTAGTATGACTTGGCATACAGGCAGTCGCTCCGTGGAAAAGCTAATATTCAGCCAAATCCGGTTAGACTAGTCAGCGGACCCCAGATTGAAACTGGGATAACGCTAAGAGGATAATGAGTATGACTTGGCATAGAGTAGATAGGAGTAGACTTCGGCTATGTCGTCTATCGTGATCGGTCTTGTGACACCCTGTATATCACTCATTAATACTTTAAATTAGTTTCCTAACGCGATTAAGAACCGGTAAATAATCTTGTAAGGTTTATGCAAATATCGAAAGTTCAAAATCGATTATATGGGCATATGATTGGTAGCCTGGTAGGTAATAAGTGTAAGTATTTTTAGTTGTATTTTGTATTATCGAGCCCTAAGCTGCGAGGAAATGAAAAATATTGAAATTACTTTAAACGTGAAATTTCTAGATATTCTCGAGGTAAGGTGAAAACAATCTGTGTTATTGGGATTTTTTGCACCTATAAATAGTACAATTTTGACAAGACCACGCCCTAAGAACCTGCATCTAAGAACAAAAAAATAATATTACATAACTGAGAAGGCAATTCGACAATAGCTCATAGGCGTACCTATATAGCAGGGGCGCCGGGTGGCCCCCACGTTGTCGTGGTGGCGGCTCAGTAACCGTGGTTAGGGCACCCACGGTGAAGCTAAACGAGATCCCGGGAGTGGATGCTCCGGGTGGGCTTGATAGAGGCCTGCGCAGGATGCGTCCAAAGGTGCGAGTGCGGGGGACAGTTCTGCCTGTCCCTCGCAGTCGGGTGCGGTCGCTGGAGGAGAGGCATGTCAGTGTTGCGTTGCCGCGCGCCTTGTCTCCCGCGACCAAATGGGGGCGCACCATTCGATGCGTTGCGGTGGGGCGGCAGAGGAAGAGGAAATGCGGTGTTGTCAGGTTGCCGTCCTCCCTATCCTCTGCGGCCGTTTTAGTGCCTTCGCCTGCGGACGGCAAGCGCTGAGGCTGCTCCCCGTCCGCCAAAAGGCAAGGAGGCGGCGTAGTGTCCGCACCGCCTTCCAAGTCATAAAGAGACGGGGCGCGCCAAAACCAACGGCGGGCCAATCCCGGGCGTGACCCCGCAACTACACGGGACCCGTAGGGACACCGCGGTGGTTTTACTGGGTATGCACCGTTATAGGGGAGAGCCTCCACACACATCCTCCGCCAGTCCTAAGCCCGGTCGAACACACTCTGGCCGGATTGGCGTCGATTTGAGATGGCTCATAAGGAGAGTTTCCACCGTGGTTAATAAAAAAAGGGGGGTCCGGGTGGGCCGTGTCCACCCCAGTATGGTCTAATGTCCATCCTAGAATTTTTCGTTATCCATTCGAAATTCTAGGCTAGACAACACCTAATAAACTTCACACCATTGTTATACATATAAAGACCCAGGCCCACAATGAAAAACAACCGCCAATTAAATATCAAAATAGATACGCCAATGTAATATCTAGAAGGTAGACATGTACTTAAGGATATTCAGCTAACATTTTACTTACAGCTAACTGTAGTGGCGGGAACGGAGTCTCGAACTGTGGCGCGATGAGCCGCAGTGGCTCATGTTTGATTCCCAGAGCTTCGTACAGTCCTAGTACTTCGGGCACTGAGAACGAAAACATGAATTCCATTAGGAGGTGTATTTTCTTGTCAAATTTTGACGGTTTCTATGAATATAATAATCTTACTGTCATATTCGTTACTGAAACTGGAAAATAGATGCAGCTGTTTGATACTGAAGCAGAGAAAAAGGTTGAATGTATTTAGATGAACTTGAGTTGAGTTGAAAATATAACATAGTACCTACTTCTTCTCATCGAACTTATGACCACAGACAGCGACTGGGCTATCGGCTAACTTTTGATGATAGAAGATACCTAATATAATGTACTTAACGCTTGTTTCGTCGTCTCACTTTCCCTGTGCAGGTAATAGCTTTAAAAGAGCAATTATTGTATATATACAGAATGATTTGAAATTGCTCGAATTCCCTTCGGGAGGTAATTCTAGGGCCATAATGGATTATTCTTACCCCAACATATGGGGGTCCAAAATGCATCGTTTTGGAATAAAATGTTTTAAAGACTTTTTGAGCAAATTCCAAATCTTTGTGATAAATAGCTTCTTAAAAAATATTTTGGCTATTAGTAGTAGCAAATTTGGGCTTATTTAATAGAGAAATAAATGGCCCAACTTTTAAAATAAAAAGTTACAAACACAACGTGGAATTCGAAAACAGAGCCAAAAACACAGAAAAATTTTGAACCAAAATAAAATGACGTATGAAAAATCCAATTATTTGGCAAAAGATATGTCGATTCGTGTGTAAAGTGATGGAAGAAGCCTGATATTATCTGATATCCAAAAATGTATAATAGACTTAGCCAGGTGGTGTAAAGTAAGTACTGGATGACTCGCTCGGCAGAACATTGTTGCCAGTGTTTATTCTTAAGCTTTTCGATCAGCAGTGATTTACTAGTAGAGAGACCAACCAACCGAAATTCACTAAGTCTTGGGTTCGAATTCTTAGCATAAATCTCTGTCTTTTGTCCGTTAAATGCATATTAAGGTATTAATTCTCGCTTGTCTCGGGAGTCTGCCGTTTCAGCCGTTGGTACCGAATGTCATGTTTATCTTTGGTATTCGTTTAGAGGAGTCAAGGCCCTCAAAGAAATAAATAATTGAAAGAGAAAAGCCCTGACACTTAAGTAAGTGTGTATGAATGTAGGGGGATATTTTGTGGTTTAGGTAAGTACCTAAACCACAAAATATCCCACTACATTCATGTAACGGATGTCAGATGGGGTCGCTCTGTCTGGGTAGAAGGAAATTTGAGCAATTACAAATCAACCTGTATAAATATGTTACCGGCAAATAACAAAAACAACAAATTTGTAAATTACCTAGGAAATTTAAAAATTTTCGTTGGGCGTCTAAACGAGATATAAATAGTATTATACTAAGCAATAACCAAAAGCCATGTGCGCTCTGATTGGTTGAATAAGTCAAGTGTTCTTTTTCCTTCCTATCCACTGCCATTGTTCGCCACTTTAATGAATTAACCGGAACTCTGAAGAGAGAGCCCTGCTTCGCAAGGCTCCTATTTTTGTGATCACAAGAAAACTTAACATAACCTATTAAGTTGAACTGCTGCCGACGTTTATTATCACCAACCGACCAATTAGAGAGCAGTGTGTTATTTGCCGTATTTTAAAGAAGCATAAAATTAAAATCTTTTCAGTGATTAGTCGAACCGTTTAGAATCTTACGAATGGATATCCGTTAGTTTATAAATTTACCACGAGACGTCGCAAATTGATAAATTTGCGAAAATGTGGGCGTTAGATAAAAGGTACAATTTATCTCCCTTTTAGAATCCTACGAAAGTTAATAATTTTCCTAGAAATTTATAAACTTGCAGATCTTAATTTCTTCCGGTGACATATACACACACACACAGACCATAATCTGAATCTCGGATACGGCCTTAACAATTTTCTTGAAACTTAATATACAGGGGGCGACAAATCGACGTAGCTGAGATTTATTTTTAGAAAATACGATTTACCAAAAAAGTACCGGTCATCGAGGTATAAATAAGTGTAGCAGTACATACACTGCGCCAAGTTGAGTGAGAACAGACGCCAGGTGAACAGTGCGTGCGGGTGCAGCGGCGCGAGGCGGGGGGGCGGCGGCGTGGCAGGCTCGGGCAGCGGCAGCGTGCTCAGCCACATCATGTCGCCCAGCGTGCGGTACTCGTTGATCTACACATAAAAGATACACATGAAAATGAAAAGATAGAAAAAAAGCAAAGTCAAAGTAGGTATCTATTTAGTTGTAAACATAGCTAGGAAGACATTAAGATGTTGTAGATTGATCTGGTGGGCTCGAAGGTCCAAAGGAGAGAAACGTATTTTGACATCATCCGAGACATGTACGTATGTACTTAAATTCCAATTCAGTACTACGGACCGATGTTGGCAACACAGAAACCTTCCTGTTTATCGTCGAGGTCCACTAGGATTCCGTCCTCAATCCGTGCCAGTTCAGCGTCATGTTAGTCGTATTGTCAGACAGCATCAGAGACTTACATGAGCAACCCCCGTGGCTGCATATATGTACGCTGATGATACGCGGTGGCGGATGCGGACAGGGCTTGGTAGATTGGACGGTGGGGCGAGTAAATGCGTGGAAAAGGTCGCTTTAGAGCGGCGTGCTGAAAATAAATGTAGCGAAGACCGATGACCTACTTGGCCTGCATCGCTACAGATCCTGCGTCATCCGGGGACATTGCCGAGCGAAAGAACCTTGTCAAGTACCTGGGTTCTATAATCCTTGCGTCTGGTGACATCGATACTGACGTCAAGGCACGCATTTCGGCAGCTTAGGACAAGTGGCGTGAGGTTAGTGGTGTCATTAGTGACCCCAAAATCACAAAATCATTTTGAGTGAAGCTGAAGAGACCGGTCTATAAATCCATCATTAGACCTGTCACGCGGCAAGACCGCATTAGGAACTCCCTCATCTGTGGCAGCCTTTATATCCATGACAAAGCAGATAAATAGCAAGATTGTCGCCAAGCTGGTGCAGCCACGTTTTACGATAACCGGCATGATACATAGGCAACAAGTGTATTGCCATGCCACCTCCACGGAGTCTCGGAAAATGGGAAAGAAATGCTGGCTTGGCGTCGCAAAGGTTGTTATGCTTGCTAATAGACTAACCACCAGGGATGCCATAGATCGTGTGAAGTGGAGGAGGTACATAGCGAAGGCTTTGGATCGCAAGCGGGACGGCGTTAGGATGATGATGATGATCATGATCCGTGGCAACAGGTTCTCAGCGGCACAAAAATAACATACGTCTGGATCCTCAACATCGACAGGGTTGAGATGCAGGTCGCTGGCGCCACCGAGGTAGCTGAACACCATCTCCCTGATTAGGTCGTTGCACTCGCACTCCAAATACTGGTCCGCGAAGAAGTGCCCCGAGCCTATCACGAACAGTTTACCTGTAAAGGAAACCTAATCTTGGTAAAGGTGCATCTACATCGCAAGTATTACATATACGCATGCCTTTTCCCATCAGGTCAGTCAGAGGTAACAGAACGCCACTTGCTTCTATCCTCACAAACCTCATACGCTTCCTCTCCATTTGAGAAGAAGAAGCACAGTAAGATATTATTTGTTGAGTAAATTTTTGTTGTGTTGATATTCAATAACTTTTAGCAGCAATCTATGAAGATAACTCGACTGCTTTGTTTTAGAATGATGTGCTCTAATATTCAGAACTTTTGGTCAAATCGCTTGCTAAACAACGAAAGAAGACATCGTGAGGAATAATGTCTGAGAGTGCTTTCTAATATTCCCGAAATACTGCCTCCATGGTCCAGTGGATAGCGTATGCGTCTACTGATTGGAGGTTCCGGTTTCGGTTCCCGGACCGAGCAAAAGTGTTACTGGGTTTTTCCGAATTCTCAGTAGCAACACGGAGTCTGGTGATGTGCCCGGTAACGGCAATAGGCTCGCCCCCTATTGCGTGGGACCTAAAAAAATGCATAGCGAAAAGTAAACAAAAATACATGATGTTTGCGAACCCGCAAACCGTCAGCGTGATACAAACTGCTCTGCAGTTTGGCAGTAAAAATTATGTAAAACGTCTGATTGTAATGGGAATTTTTTATTTTTCATTTTGTGGTAGACTCAAAAGTAGACTCTGGTGCTCAGCAGTGGGACAGTTTTTATATTGAACCAATGACGATGATTTACAAAATAATTAACTTTCTATCGGCATTGCCCGTGGGTAAAGCAGCAGACAAAGCTAGCTAGTAGTTGAGTAGATAGCTAGTTACCACCACTCTTGTCAGACGTGTACATGGCAGCGACAGGTCTCTTGACAGGGTAGCACACGTCACTGCTGGACAGCACCGCGGCCGCGGGTCTCTTCACCGTCAGCGTCGCGCCGTATGGGTACACGAAGTTAGGAGTCGCTGGCTCTTCGCTGGGATATGGTAAAAGAGATACATTATGCAAAGCTATTTCTGATTTTACAAAATTAATTTTTGCACTTATTTAATGCTCTTTGTTTCCAACGTTTCGATCGTCTTGCACCTATCGTGGTCGTGGAGTCTCTCCGCGACCACGATCGTAGTATACAAATCGCGAAAGTATAAAATCTATTATTTCTGATTTAAAAGGGGACTTATGACAATTTTTTGCAATCTAGGGCAGTGCAAATACTTTAATTTTGATAAATCAGATAATGTTACCGCAAGTTCTTCTTTAAATACGTACCGAGTAGTCAGTGTAAGAAATGTTGATGGAGGTTCTTTGACTACTTTCGGTGTGTACCTAATTGCATTGATATTCACATATTTAGTTACAAAACCACTCACAGGAAATCATCAGATTCGCTGGAGTAATTGGGCATCTTCATGAGGTACTTGGTGATCGCTCTGTTCAAGATGCCGTTCGATATGTGGCACTCTTTCGGGTGATAGAACTTGTGATATTTCGCACGGACCACGCAGTCTGTAACCACAGTACAAGTTCTCATATTAACTACTACCTGTGTAAGAATATTTTGGTCGTGGGTCTGGTTCATGCAGTTTCTAGACAATTTGTTCAAAGAAAGTAGATTAGAATTGGTTACAGAATAAACAATCAGGAAACAGAGAACGGGCGATCAGTGTACTCATTCATTATGTTGGTAACCAGTTCTACCAGAGTCCAGAGACTAACGCGCTTACTTCGCTAGACAAGTAAGAAACTCTAATGGTCCAATCAAACTCTACTTTGCAGTGATTGTCCAGTTACTCCTCTCAGAAAACAGCAGCTTGAATATATCGGCTGTCCCAATCCCAAAAATAAACACAGTAAGGAACATAGTGCTCAACATTTTGATTTTAACATTTACTACTACACCACTAACAAAGCAATTCCCTACAAAATGCAAAGATCCTTTTTTAAAAATAGATCGTAGTTTTCAAGATACGAAATAACAAAACACAGTAAGGGTACCATCTAACACGTGGTTTCCAAAAGGAAAGCCCAACAAGGAACAGTTACCAATATGAAACACAGCAAGTCCCATGTACTTAGGGCGGTTTCAGATTAGCGTTTTATACGCGCGTATAAGCTGGTTTTTGGAAGCACATGTAGGCGCGTATAGGCGCGCCCTTTGGCACACGCGCAACTCGTACGAGTGTTGACGCGCTTCTTAGCTCGTTTATGCGCGAGCCGTCTAAATCCATGTTGACACTGACACGATGTCACTGCCGTTTCGAGCGAACACGCCGAAACATGCCCGTTTACGCGAGTCCGGTTTTTAACAGCGCGTAATGTAGCGCGCGTGTAAGCGCGTATGCTGAAACGTCCGTATACGCGCAGAAAAATACGCTAATCTGAAAACGCTTTCCTTGTTTTTTGTTAACTGGAACTTGCTAGGTTTTTCATTTGGAGGTTATAGTTTCCAACGAACCACTATAATCATATAATTTACAGTATAGCACATGAGCGTCAACGTTGCACATGTCCTTAGTACTTAACATTAGGCAAGAAACCCGGAATACTGTGTGATTTTTAGATAATGGTACAGGGACGTCAGGAGACGAGGTAGCCACAGTGTCAGCCACATCGGCGGGAGAGCGAGTTAAAGCGTGGCGTTTAATTTTAATTTGTCTTTTTTGTGATTGAGGGGCGCGCGTTCCTATTGTTTTAATCAAATTTAAATATTTTTATTACATCTTGAAGTAGGAAAAGGAAGATTTTAAACGCTGCGTTGGGCGTAGAAGGTGCTCAAAGTGCAGAGATTGGAGATAATTTTTACGTTTCGCTGCAACCTTACAGGCACATACATTCAGTGAGAGGCCATCTGTAATTTTCATCCTCTTATAGCTAGGTACGTTACCAGATAACTGTGCAGCGCAAAGCTAAAGCGGGTGCTTATTTTTACACCAATATGGTAATGATACTAAATAGACTCAAAATATCGTCTAGAGCATACCTATCAGCTATCTGACATAATGAGGCACCCACAAGACTACAGATTCCGTACGTGGTAGCATAGACCGGGTAATGATTCGGAAACAATCTCTCTACAACTTTGAGAACTTCTAAAGAGTCGTGCTTGCAGGTAAAATTGCATTCTTATTGGCCAGAAAAGAGCGGTACCTAAGCACGTTTTAATAACGATCATTCAAGACACTTTTGAGTGAGTTCGATTGTTGAGGTGAAATTTGTAAAAGGTTCACGTCATAATTATGTAATGGTGAACATTTTTCTCTGCATTTACTTATCAAATAGTTTGATGTTTCAATGTTATTTGGCCAAAAACCATACATTAAATACATGGCTTGAAAAATCAAAGAAAGGCGAGACTAGGTAAATAATCTTATATGTTATTTGATGCCGGAATCCATAAAAAAATTGGCAGACCATACGCAAAAATGACAGAGATCAGAGACAGAGGCAGCTATAGTCTAGTGGAGATACCAACAGACTGCTATGCAAAGGGTATCGGGTTCGAATCCACGGCGCGTACCACTGACTTTTCGAAGTTACATATGTGCGTAGGGGAGACCGGGTGTGGTTGTCACACTGGTTGTCACAGAGGCCATAACAGACAATGAAACGGCGTTGTAGGAGCGAGGGAGTAGCACATCCATTCGTACCTCATGTCAGCGTACTCCGACATGCCGTTTAATGGACTTATTCGACCACTCGATATTCTGTTATGACTTCTATGACAACCAACCCGTGTGACAATCATACCCGGTCTCACATATTAAATTATCAATTATGTCGGATAGCATCGGTCCCGGCTTTCACGAAAATCTTTGCAAGTCGTTAAATTGTATAAGTTCTTTACTATGTTTAACAAAGGCTTTTCATACCTACTGATATCATTTTAAATACGTTACAAAACCTGGTAAGTTTTCATACTGTGTTTTATTTTGGCAGTTAAGGGTTAGATGGGCAAAAATAACCATCTGAAATTTTGTAAAGCTCATAAAACATGCATAAAAATAGTAAATCATCTCATATTAATATGTTTTACAATAGTTACTTTAGTGCAATATTACGTAATTTTGTACGGCATATCGATAATGTGTTTTTTCGTATTCGTGTAAAAAATGTTTTTGTCCTTTACTGTGTTTACTTTTGGTGTAGCCGACATGTTATTGGCATTGTTTCTGTATATTACTGTAACGTATATTATCACACAATGTCTACTCCTTATTGCGACAATAAGGTGAGTCGCCTATTTTGTGTAAGTATCTACTTACCTATTGTGTTTACGTTCTCTGCAAAATAAATGTATTTTCCCTCTTTCCTCCTTTACCATTAGGTACTTAGATGACTAAAGGGAAGAGGCCGTGTTCTGCTGTTAAACACATATACTCTATATCCTGGCTACTGCTACTGGCTAGTAGGTTAATGTTCATATCACCCGTAAGGACCCGTGTCTTTGATTTGTTTGAACATTCACTAAGCACGCAATCAAGGGAACTAAAGGTGATTTTCCACCAGAGGGGCGAGACGAGGCGAGGCGAGGAGAGAATTGAAATCGCACTGACCCTTTTCCACTAAAAATAGCCATCGCGAGCTCGCGCGAGCTCGCGCGAGCTCGTACGAGCTCGCGCGTGACCGCCGCGCCACCCATAGGCTTCATTAGATAAAGATATAGGTACAGTGATGTTTGAGTTCGTCATAGGTACAGTGATGTTTGAGTGTCGTTTCTACCACTCTGGTGGAAAATCACCTTTAAGGTGATTTTCCACCGAGTGGCGAGACGAGACTAGGCGAGAAGAGAATTGAAATCGCACTGACCCGTTTCCACTAAAAATAGCCATCGCGAGCTCGCGCCGCCCGTAGGCTTCATTAGATAAAGATATACTGGTACTGGTTAATTTATACTCTATGTTGGAAGCAATACGGTTCATTTTTACACAAACAAATATTTCAATTCACGCCTCGCATATTCTCGTCAATCCACACTGTTTCCACCAAAGATGCGCTGGGAGAGAATTGAAAATTTGCCATACAAATTTCAATTCTCTCCTCGCCTCGCCTCGTCTCGCCACTCTGGTGGAAAATCAGCTTAAGAAAGTTATTGAGATTTTTAAATGACGGAGGGCGATATATACCCAGAACAGTAATTGAATCAGGCAGATCTAGCCGCAAGCAATTTGCATCAGTAATGCAGGGTTCGGAAAAGCTAGCATTCAGGCAACCTTTCACGTAAACCACCACACCACTGTTTTGGTTAATAATTTTTGCTGTACTATAGCTAGTATACGTCTGTATGCAAGGTAATATTGTAGATTCGTCAAGCCAACATTCGGTCAAGATTATAATATCAAATGCTATAGGGAATCTATTTAGCGTCAGCTGGAAGTAATCGAAATTTTTGTTTAGGCTTCTTTATTATAAGTTAAAGAATAATGAATGTAGAGGAAGCACGTGAGGTTTGCAAGGATAGAAGCAAGTGGCGATCTGTTGTCTCTGCCTACCCCGACGGGAAAAAGGCGTGAGCATATGTATGTATGTATTATAAGTTAATATTCTAAAATTGTAAGTTGGTGCCATTGCTGTTTGACATTCGTCAAACAGCAATTGCACCAACTGTCAACACCACCGTCAGTCATTGATTACATACTGTATCAGTTCATGGAGAAATGCTGGAAAATCTTTCATGATACAGATAGAAGTAGCACAAAGATCTGTCCTTAAAACTGTGCTCAAAAAGCCATTTAGATACGCCACGAAAGACCTTTACAACGATTGTAAGGTACTTAACGTGCGCCAATTATTTATATAAAAATCATGCATATATATCTACATCCAAAAGTTGTGAAATCTGTAACATATCCAAAACTTCTAAAACGACGGGTATTTCGAATTGATGTACCTTCCGTCAAGACGACGTTCGCAAGACGCTTTAGTCCCTTTATAGAGCGCTACTTATATAATAAAGTAGTAAGCTACTGCGACATTAAACGTTGCTCGACTACGGAAGCAAAGCTCAAAATCATGAGGTGGTTACTATCATTGTCATATGATGCAACTGAAAGACTTTTGGTTCATCTGTGCTGATATATATATATATATCCAAGAGGTAGCTTTTGAACCATTCCAATACTGTGCCCCTGATACCAAATTGCTTATCTAGCTTTTGCAATAGTATGGGAATCGACACGGTGTCAAAAGCTTTCGCTAAATCCAAGAATACACCAATACTGCACCTGTTTCTACCAAGATATCCTGCGACTGTGGAGGTAAGTAAATGGACAGCTTCGTCTATGGATTTTCCTTTTCTAAACCCAAACTGCCTATCGGAGATGAGGTTTTTACTTTCAATATATTTTATCAGCCTGTTGTTAACTATCTTCTCTAGCAGTTTCGAAAAATTTGACAGAAGAGAGATGGGGCGATAACTATTAATTGAGTCGGTAGGACCGCTACCCTTATATATAGGAGTAACAGAGGCTCGTTTCCATTCTTTAGGAAAGATACCTAAAGCTAGACTCCGGTTATATATTTCAGTGAGCGGTGGTATAATGCTGTCTTTGATTTGTTTCAGAAGAACACTTGTCAAACCGTCAACACCTGGGGCTTTATCATTTCTTAAAGAAAGTATAAGAGTCTCCACCTCAGACACATCAGTAGGCTCCAGAAAGAAAGAGTGTGTTAATAGATTATTCGTAACACTAGCTGCGAGGGTTTCTTCACTCTGGTGTAAATTCTGTAATATAGTGTTAGCCAGTTTTTGACCTGCTGTTGAGAAATAGGTATTGCAAATGTCTAATGAGTGTTTTAAACCTGAACTACCGCGAAGTGTTAAAAGTTCTGTAGGTTCTTTTTTGTTTAGGGAGAGGTGGCAAACACTTTTAATGGCCTTCCACATTTTTTTGGGTTACTTGTATTGCTAGTTATTGTTTTGTTTTCATACTCATTCTTCAACTTACGCAGTAGGCTATTGCAGTAGTTTCTGTAACGAGTATATATAATACGTTTGAGTTGATCGTTAGGCGAGCTTCGTGATTTTAAATGCAGCCGATCTTTATGTTGAATACAGCGTATTAGACCAGGTGTGATCCAGGGCTTAATACTGAATTTTGTGTGGCTTATTTTAACTTTGTGCGAGTGATTATTGATTACCTCCTGAAGTCTATTACAGAAGTTATGTGCAACTTCATTAATATCTGAGTTTGCTAGGATTGGCGTCCAGTCCTCACTCGACAACACATCGTTAATAGCCTCAATGTCCCGCTTTACGATAAATCGATCCAGACGCCTTTTTGTCTGTTTAGTAATGGATAGGCCTATAATTACTAGATCATGATCAGTTATGTCCGAACTACATATTAAACCTATCACGTTTTTTACGGTGTTTGTAAATATGTGATCGAGGCATGCATCCCCTCTAGTTGGTTTTGTTATCGCCGGGAAGAGGCCGTGTTCTGCTGTTAAACACATATACTCTATATCCTGGCTACTGCTACTGGCTAGTAGGTTAATGTTCATATCACCCGTAAGGACCAGTGTCTTTGATTTGTTTGAACATTCACTAAGTACGCAATCAAGGGAACTAAGAAAGTTATTGAGATTTTTAAATGACGGAGGGCGATATATACCCAGAACAGTAATTGAATCAGGCAGATCTAGCCGCAAGCAATTTGCATCAGTAATGCAGGGTTCGGAAATGCTAGCATTCAGGCAACCTTTCATGTAAACCACCACACCACTGTTTTGGTTAATAATTTTTGCTGTACTATAGCTAGTATACGTCTGTATGCAAGGTAATATTGTAAATTCGTCAAGCCAACATTCGGTCAAGATTATAATATCAAATGCTATAGGGAATCTATTTAGCGTCAGCTGGAAGTAGGTAATCGAAATTTTTGTTTAGGCTTCTTATGTTATAAGTTAATATTCTAAAATTGTAAGTTGGTGTAATTGCTGTTTGACATTCTTCAGGCGTTTGGATTTTGTAACAATTTATACTTATTGAGTCTATCTCGTCAGCTAGGTTATGGTCAATCATGGCTGTGTAAAAGTTTTTTAAGATCAATAAGTGTTATTGTTATTAGTACCCGAATTAGGTTACAATCCCACGACGAGTAGTAGCGAATGTCTGCATTAATATGATACAACCATACCAAAAAACGTCGGAACCTATAGCCATTATTGTTTGATAACACGAAATAGTCAAAAAATATAATAGCCTCTACGATGCCTATATGATGAGTTGTAGAATTTTGAAACGCGTGCTCAGAAGTCAATTGAACTAAAATTGGATTGTCTACTATAAACAAAAGTTTTTTATAAAGGTTTCTCCTGATATATTTAAAAGCATGAAGTATATAAAATTTAACTTTTTGGGTTAATCGATTAAAGATTGTACATGTTGTGTTAAGATTTGTATGTAATGTGTGTATATGTGAATTAAATATATTATACTTATAATAGGCTCGCCCCTTCTTACGTGGGATCTAAAATACATAACCTGGCGAAATGGGGGTTCAATACTACACCTCTGCCTAACCCCTCCGGTATGCAGGTGAGGCTATATAAAACTAAAGTTTCGATGGAATCAAAGGCTTCTCGTAGTCCACAAGAGCCAAGCGGCTACACCGTCTTCCCCGGGAGCCTTTACTAAGCTGCCTGAGAGGCGCACTGATTTACTCGACAACTACGTCTAGAAAATCTTCAACTATTAAATAGCTACTAAGTAAGACTCCTGTTGGCTAGTGGTGGAGGTGTCGGTGCATGCGCAGCATACAGATATTCGCAGAAGTATTAATCAGCAAGCATCTATGGTATCACTACTCGAGGTTGTCATCTTTGTCAGATGAGTCTTTCCCAGTAGGTACTTTCGCGAAGACTTTTGACCACGGATTTTGCACAATCGCCTCCTATGAGTTCTCTCTCTGTTTCGCCGAGCTTCAGATCTCTACACGGTGAATAAGGGTTAAATAAGGCTGCCTCTGGTGTTTCCTGTCGCATTAGTTCTAGAAGATCATTTGAAAGTTTAGATTTCCCAACAACTCATATTTTCCTAATGTGCCTTATTCCTAGTTGATGTACAGTACCGACTATGCGCTTAAGTCCTCATCTAGGTATCTATCCGTCACATGGTTGAACGCGCTAATCTCCGGAGTAACTGCAATGGTGTGATTGGAATAAATACTTTTGTGTACCTATATATTATTATCATGTTATACGGCTATATACATCAGCGTGATGCTACTCATACCTAACCCTAAATAACGCGGGTGTAACCGCGGGCTCATCTAGTGTTACTCAAGGGTGTTACGTTCGTACATAAATCTCCTTATTTGTGTCACTGTCGGAGCGCTTTCAGATCTACATCCATCGTCCAAGTTCATCTTCATGCAGATCATCTCCTGCTTGAACTCATTTGCCTCCTATGGTTTCTTGTGTTCCCATAATTATGCGCTTTATGCGGTCCCAAACATGATTCTCCACGCGATAACCCTGATTCAGTGCAAGGTACTCTACCTGGGTCCAGACGTTGCAGATCTCAGTCCCGTTGTCACGGACAGTTATTTTTTGTCGAGATAACTACGTCACCATAGGGTCGTTAGCTAACATGCCTGAAGTAAAATAGGCAGCCCGCCCGATACAAGCGTTAATGTGACTTTCCACTCTTTTCCAGCCGTCACCTGAATTCCTTGTCTGTAGCTAGGTTCAATCGATGTTGGCAGCTATCTTTAGCCCGGGGATTCTTAGCATCCCTTACACTACCATGACCAAGGCCGCTGCCTCACGGCAGCGGCCTACTCACGCAGGCATGACATGGCTATGGACAAGGCACCGTATTTTTTGGCTACTTTTCATGGTAGGCTTTGCCCATAATCACCACGTTGGATATTATGCAGGTTGGCAACCACAGTAAGATCGTTACCTGCACAAAGGAACCATTTCCGCTGACAGTTCGTTAGTCGCCTCATACGTTCACCAACGGAAGGGAATATGGTGTTGTTATTCTAAGCCTTGCCGACCAATAGTATAACATAATCAGTTAAAACATTTTATCTACATGAAAAAAACGTCTATAATTTTAGATTTAATTAAAAAGATACCTGTGTGTCAGGGAGATAAATTCTTTACTTAAATATTTTATTTCCGATGATCAACCTAGCGCCCATTGCGATTCTTTCACCCCCGCGATTCATAGTATATATCTACTATTTCATAGCATTTTACTACATCCCTCTAGGCATCTTTAAAAAGCTTATAAACGGATACATTTGGTGTACCCTTTAACCTCGCACTTGACTAGGCCCGGGTGCATGCGGCGCCCCTGGATCCTGGCGCCCCGGGCGATCGCCCCGGTTGCCCACCACCCCCTAAAGCCGCTACTACCTACGTAAACAATTAAATGAACATGGACACAAAACACTTACCATTGTTGACGACAATGCCGAACTCCTCCAAAAAGAAGTTAATATTAGTATTAGTTCGCTCTTCCCCGCCGTCAGACATGGCGACAAGCACGGAGTCACCGCGCTCCACCATAGTCTTGAGGCATGCGAGCTCGTCATCTGTGAACGCGTTCTGAGGCCCTGGTATCACCAGGATTCTCACGTCTTCCAAGATGTGGGAGGAAAGCTCTTCGCGGTTTCTGGTAGCGCCAAGAAGAATAATATTGAGATCAAATCAAGTGCAAGGCTGTTGTCAGGCGAGGCAGGCGACTCCAAGATTTTCTTTGGAAGCGCTTTTGACTTTGGAAGAGGCATGTTTTTGTATTGGGAGAACGTTTTATCCTTATGTTTAAACAAAGCTCCGCGATACATATATTCAGAAAGACAATATAAACTTCGTTTAAATGGCCACGAAAGTTTAAATTCCTATATTACTTAAAATTATTAGTATCTATTTAAAAAATATGGATACTTTTGAGAGAGGCTTGTGCCCCTTCGATCCGGCATTGGTTATAGAAGTGACTTGTTGAAGTGTAGGCATCATACGTGGTGCACACTTGCACAGGTGTTATGGGGGCGGCGAGCCAGCTACGGTGCATTTGATTGTAACCGGCCTAGAGTAACAATTAGTCCCTAGTCATTCTAGGCGCCCCAAGTGGCGCCTTGCCAAACTTCGGACAACCTTGGGAAACCGCCCTTTGCTTTCGCATTATCTCTCATATAAGGCGTAATAGCCTGGGGAAAAACCCACGACACGCACCACTGATTTTTCGAAGTTATGTGCGTATTGAATAGGTTACGCGACGGAGAGCACGATAAGCTGTCGGTCCCGGCTGTCACGAAGTTCTTTGACTTCAGTCGTTATGAGGAATCAGTAGTAGGTATCCTTAAATAGGGACACTAGTCATTAGCCATGAGATATCGATATGGCTCTGTGGCTAAGCTAATATTTTGTCAAATACGTACTTTAAGTAAAATTATCACTACATGGTATATAACAAAGTCTGTCTTCTGACTGTCTGTACCTATGTACCTATGCTTAAATCTTTAAAACTACGCAACGGATTTTAAAGTCTTTTTAATAGATAGAATGATTCAAGAGGAAGGTTTATATGTATAATACATATATGGCGGTACTTAGTTCGCCGGGTAAGCTAGTTAAACATAAAACCCGGTTGAGCCCTGCGACTACAAACACTATGACACGAGATTTTTACATATAGGGAGGGAGTATGTTCTGTCCCTCATAGTACCACTGAGTACATTGGTGTATATACCTACGGGAACATAGTGCCTAGCTTTTCTCGAGGCCATCGAGCCGTCATGGCCCATCCCATATTTATTGGTAGCTTCCACTCTGAGATTTCACCAACCTGTATGAATACCTATACTTAAGTACGACCTACATGAAATAATTATATTGCATGGACAGAAATAAAAGGAAAAAATACTCACATCATAACTTTCCAAGTAGTCTTCAGTTTCCTGTGCAGCATCTTATAGTTCTCTGTGATCTTGAATAGTTCATTCTTAGACACATCGAACAAAACTGTGTCGACTGACTTCATTTTGGTATATTAATTGCCTTTTACTTTATAATAACAAATGTTGTTGTACGTTATTTGCTTATTCGTTTATCTATGCTTTTATCATTCTTCTGTTTGTTTTCAATATTACTGTTGACCGTTGCCTAGCAACGGAGTTGAAAGCTGACGCAAAGAAATATAACCTTATCACTATAGTCCAACCTCTCTGAGGTGACGTCTGATCATAGATTTGGAACTGTGTTTATTGGCGATTCAAAGGTTATCCGCGCACCTCTAGCGGCGAATTTGGGTGTTTGGAAGTCGGGTACGAAATTTGGAAGTCGGGTAGGTACGACTACTTGCTCCTTGGGTACGACACTTTTGACAGCTTTCAATACAACTTTACTTCGAGATGACTTCGAGGTTATAGTGGTAGGTAATTGTATTGAGCTGTCAAGCGTCGTACCCGAACAACTTCCAAATTCGCCGCTAGAGTCGCTAGTTAGAATCTTAGCATCAAAGAGTATACAAATACTACTTAGCATCGCCAATAATAGCTCCATGCTGTGCATTTTATTTACCTTTCTTTATGCTAAGTTCCCTATTTTTGAAAGCACCACAGACGTATAAGTAAGTGAAGTTAAACGTCTGTGAAATCTGCAAATACCATACACGGTTATTTGTAGGTACAAAACTAGCTCCTGAATAGGATTGTATGTACAAAAATAGCTCCTAAAGCATCCGATTTTAAACCAAACAGAGCTTGCATATTAGCATCGGATTATATAGATAGGCACAACCTACATTTAAGTAGTGTTGAAAGTAAGTAATATTTATTATGTTCATGCAGTAAAAATATGGTACTTACCTATCAATATGAGAGTCATTTTTATCTGGTGTATCTAGATTTAGGCGAGTGTTTCGGATTTCACCATCAAATAGAAATTAAAACAAAAAATAAATTGTCAAATAATATAATTTTATTTACAAATCGAATAATGATAACTTTCGAACTAGATTTATAAGCTATGTCTAATCTAGAATTTAGTTCTGTATTTACAATTTCGTCTATGTTTAATTATATTTAAAAATATTGCTACGCTTCATAAAATGAAAGTCTTCGAGTATAGCCAGTACAGTATAATATAAAGTTTAAAAGAGATTCATAAAAATATATAATAATTTCCAGTTTATCATCTCGCACCATATTTTGCTTGTAAAAGAGTTTATTTATCTAGACTGAATAAACAGCAGTATTACAAAAATATGCTAATAGATGTCGTTAGGCTGGATGAAGATTTTAATGCCCTCTATTGCATTAATAAGGCCTAATTAAGTATTTCTAACAACATGTTATCATAAATAGGTTCCCCTTCAAGAAGTTTATAATAGGTATCTAATATGTTATAGATTCCCTTTGTAAATTAAAAATAAACGGACAAATTAAATATAGAGCGAGATGATATGATATTGCTATGATAATAATTGTATGGAATAATCATACAAAACTGTTAATAAACGTATTACCAACAAAACCCGATTCGTATTTTACAAATTTATATTGGTTTTAGCAACTACTCCTAGTAGTTTGTTCTAACAGGCTCTGCTAAGACATTTTAAACGATATGCTCTTTCATAATTTTATGATAATTATATAGTGCTAATATGGATATAGTGAATCATAAAACGCAAGAATAATGTCATATTCAGGTAAGAATGATTTAATTTTGTAATATATGAATCGGGCCTCAGCGTACTGTATTAATGTTATGCAGCAAATTAATTGTGTAAATAATTGTGCTTAGCAACAGGAACGGGTGAAATAAGGATTATGTTTTCTTTGCAAAATGACGACGAAAATAATTTCACAAAGTCACCGTCTTTACAATCACATACTAGGGCGGCATACGTCCGAGATAGTTTGCATACCAATGGAACTCACTCGCGTCGTTCGTCGGTGGGAACATTTTTGAATACATTTGCTCAGTCTCGATGACGAATAAGCATACAAAGTGCCACTATCTCATTACTCTCCTTGGAAAATACACAACGCAAATAGGATGGGATGGAAAGCTCTCCATCAAACACTATACAGTGTGGCATAGCAGGCCAAATCTTTCTATTTTCTCACAATGATATTGTGACGCTAATTCGGAGAAGCAATGAACTGCGAAATGCTGTATGATGCTGCTTGTAATGGTCATTGGTAGCTGCCAGGGGTGCTTTTAGAAAATATGTATATGAAAAATGTTCCCATCAGCGAACTAGGACTCTGCCCCCTGATCGATGATTTAATTTCTTTTTTGTATTTTAGGCTTCTAAGCGGTTTAGTTTCTATGGTGATTGATATAAACGTGATTCAAATGGCAATCATTTATAAAATATGTCAGTGTTCAGAGTAATTAAGACTGGCAACATTAGTCATAAGCCGTTATGTTTGAATTTATTTTAATTGGGCTGGTGGTTTTTGAAATTCGAGTGGGAAATCAAACTAACATCTTAGCTTAGAAGTATAATTTGTGAGAATATGGTTATGCCAGTCTACAATTACACTAAGTATCTGATCATATTTGTTTCGGGGTTTTAATCTATGGATATCACAAATAACCCAGGACCAAATTAAAAGTAATATTGCTTCTATTAACATTTACAATATTAAAGCACAGAAAATACAAAACATGCCGTGACAACTCAGGCAGTTTCAACTGAAATACAATAAAAAAATAATACAATAAAAATATTTTATTTGCTATACATTGCTCTAAATATTAACTTTAGTACTGTACATTGTATAGAATATATAAAACTTATATAGTAGGAATGGACTTACAAAACAACTATTTTCTACTATTTTCAGTAAATATTTACAAAAGAATCATTTTAGTTTCGTAAGATTTTGAGCTGACTTTGAGCTTTATAAACTAAAATAATTATTAATATTTAAATAGCTGTTGGCTCCAACTAGCGATAGAAAAATGTACTTTTAAGGAGCCTAGATGAATTAATTGTATTATATAAATATTGGTGCGATACAACAAGGAAAAATAACCGTTTTGTAGAAGAGACATGCCGTTTATAGTGCAGTCCATCTGCCTATCTATGTTGTCAGTCTAAAGTGTTTGTAAAATCCAAAACAGTTAGGTAGCCTTCCAAAGCTGAAGAAAATGTGTATGGTCTCCGAATTTTCCCACTAGCAGTTTTCTACTATAAGGATACATGTATACTAGAAAACTTCGAGAGGGACAGTAAGCACATCGCTCCAACCCAGCGATCAACATGTACAGATAGATGTACATTATAAACTTGCTAGGCAGCAGCGTGCTGACAACACAACGTTTGCTTTTTAAATTTATTTATTTATTTATAGTCTCACGCCTGTAAACGTTATGAAATATATTACATAACATAACGACTTTATGGTCAAATTTAAATGACAGTATAATCGTTGGATCCGAGCAGTGCCGTGTGTCACGCCTTTTTCGGCTCATTTTAATAAACTATAGGTCTTTCTCTTTCCACTGCGCTAGAAGATCTACTAGTGTCGGATGCACTGCGCAATTAAATTTCCTTTATTGTACCGCACCAATATTCCTACTTCCAAGCTATGGACTCGAATACTAAGGTGATAGAATGGCTTTCATTTGAAGCATCTATCCCCTTTTTATTCAGCCCTTAACTAATTTCCGTACTAAGCTAAAAAAATAACATCATCAATTCTGTAAAATAAATAAAAATATGTTTTTTTTGCGTTGTAAATAAGCTACGATAATTGTTCTAACTATTGAAACATGAACATTGATATTCTTTGAACATCGAAACCTACAATCCTTAGCTTTTTTTACAAAATACTTTACAATACCTCAATAGACACTGCTTTACCGTGAGACGTTACTTTTCAAGGCAGAACTGATGTTAACGACATCTATCGGTGAGTTGTGAGTATTTTTATGGCGACAGTGGCCGGCATGAAAATATTTTTAAAAGTAATCATCAATTCTCTAATCGTACCAGCTTTCGGCATGAATGACGTATTCGAGACCTGTGTGTCGGTCAGCCATCAAAGTTTCTCTTGGATGCTGGTGTATCCCTGAGGTCCATTTATCACCCACAATATCTATTGCACAGCAATCAATTGATCATTGTTGGGAGCATACATTGCTATGCGGATGACAGTAATGCAGACACCCTGCAGCTAAGCAAGCCGACATTGAGGCAGGCGAAGACTTTTCACTGCACTGGACCAGGTTTTAAGAGATTAATTGGGGTGTAGTTCTAGACAATCGAAAGAATCTGACCAAACCGACAAAATTCAATATTTTGCTTGTTTATCAGAAGCTTTCTGGCATTGACACCATTATTTTTCTGACCTCTAAGATTGTATCGTACATCCTGATTACTATCAATATTCTAACCTCTTGAACAAATCTGACCGAGATTTTTCTCGCCATCTCATTTCAAGTACCAGGCTAGCAGCAGATCATAAGAAGCCCATGTCTAACGCGTTGTAGAGCGCGGCGATGTCTGAGTGGCTGGAGATTCTCCATTCTAATAAATCTGACAGGTATTTTCTCTCGCCATCTCAACTGAAGTACCAGGCTAGCAGCAGATCATAAGAAGCCCATGTCTAATGCGTTGTAGAGCGCGGCGATGTCTGAGTGGCTGGAGATTCTCCAGAAGGGATAGTTCTTTGCTTTAGCGGCCGCTTCCTCGTCTTGTCCGTCGCCGATCACTACGTATGTGCAGCGTTCGCCGAACCGCTGCTTTATTTTTTCGAAGCAGGTTTCTTTGCCTGGAAAGATTTTGTATTTTGAAATTAAATGGATTATTTCTCAACAATCTAGAAATTCATGGCAAAATGTGGGTGTGGATACAGGCGTGAGTCTATAAAATAAATTTCTTAACAAAAGTATTTAGCTAAATACACATAGTAAGCATTTTTAATATGGTGAATACCTACAAAATGGGAGGCAATCACAAAATATTATTTGATATGTATTTGTTTGCTAAATTTTAATTGGTTATGGTAAATGTTCGGCTAGATCTTCGATGAATACTTACTTATTTGATTTAACTTTAGCACTACTCATGTTTAAACAAAAAAAAAGATTTAATTATAAATGTCTTTACAGATAAACTATTTTATTTCGTTTCTATTTACTAGATGCACAACCAAAAAACACTTGGCAACAGTCCTTACCAGTTTTGGTGGCGGAGTATATGTTCTCGATGGGGAAGACACCACCTAGTCCAAACAGCAGCACTTTGGCGAGCGCCGGCACCAACTGCGTTGTTGTCACCAATACGTTGACGCAGTTCTCTCTGTGAACAAATAAATTATTTAGTTATTATATTATTAATCCCCTAAAACATGCCCGCAGGTAGACCGCACACTTTTAGGGTTTCGTAGCCAAAAACGGCAAAAAAGGCAACCCTTATTGATATTAAAAGCAGCGATAGCCTAGTGGAGCGACCAACGGACTGCTACGCAGAGGGTCTCGGGTGCGATGCGAATCCACGGCGCGCACCACTGACTTTTTGAAGTTATGTGCGTATTAAATTGTTTATTATCGCTTGCTAAACGGTAAAGGAAAACATCGTGAGGAGACCTGTATGTCAGAGAGGTCTCCATAAAGTTCTCGTAAAACATGTGAAGTCTGCCAACCCGCATTTGGCCAGCGTGGTGGATTATGGCCTTACCCTTCTCAGCGTGAGAAGACGCCCGTGCCCAGCAGTGGGACAGTATACAGGGTCGATGATGATATAATTGATGATATAATATTCTACCACATTCACACAACACCATCTAGTACCAAACTAGACAGAAGCTTGTACTATGGGTACCTGACAATGCATAAACATAGGTACATAGCTATATACTTTTTTGTAAATACAACCATATTATACATAAAACACCCAGACCAAGACAAAGTTCCATGTTCACGTACACAAATGTTTGACAAGTGTTTGTATAAAAGACCAAGTTATATTTGCGGTTTTTGAATATGTGTGCTATATCTCAAAAACTGCTGATATAATTCGAACCAATTTTCGTCGGAAGTGTTTACTACAGAGGCATATTATATCATTCACTTTGAGAAAAAAAATGTACATATATAATATGTAGATATGTGCTGGTGAAAACGTGATAATGATATATGGTTAGGTGAAGATAATGGGTATATTTAGTGGATACCTTTACTACGGAACCCTTCATGGGCGAGTCCGACTCGCTCTTGATTTAATTACTAGCCTATTGTGCATACAAACGTGTGAGAATAAAAAAAATAGACACTTCAATTTTATTATTTGTAGGTTTAAAGATATTCAGTCAGACTTAAAAGGCATCGGGAACTCAATAAATATATTATTTATTTTCGTAATTTTTACTACATCCACCTATGCAAAAAAAAATAAAAAATCACTGTATTTTAGCATACAGTATTAAGTGAAAAAAGATCAACTACCTGTGTGCTCGATAGATGGCGTTGTATCGTATAGCTGAATCGCGCTATGGTTTCGTTACCGCGCCAGGTATAAATGACCCAAGTAATGACTTTGACCGAAAAGCCCGCCGGCCGTCGTAGCGAGTGGACGTCGTTTCTCGCAGCGCTCGGGTCTCGCGTATTAATTAAATCCGTGTGCGTCATTACACGCTCACGCGGGGACGCCATATTAATATTATTGTGCACCTACCGACCTCTTAGGATTATCACACGGCTCACTACTGAATTCGGTCCTCGGTCTGCCACCAGCGGCAAGCCCCGGGGGCCGTTTCAGTGGGGGTCGTGTGCCGAGGAGGTCGGCAGAGACCGCGCACGACAGCCCCCCCCAACCATTCCACGTAACTACCGCGCCGCGTGCATAACCGCGTCGCGTTCGACCGTCGCGTACCGTCCGCGTGTCGCCTCCGCGTCGCGTGGCTGACCGCGACGTGCTAACGCGCCGCAGCATCACTGTACCGCGCCGTCAACGCAGCTCGGCGTTTCAGCCGCCGCGTCAAAACCGCCGCGCTTCGACCGCGGTGTTTATTTCGCGCCGGTAAGAATGTGGCGTTGAAGGATGCCGCCACCACCCCAACAACAGTATCCACCCTCGAGGAAGGCAACCCGCCCGCCTCCTCCAAGACGCAGCATATGGCGCTCGCGTGTCGCTCCGCTCGCCGCCATCCAGGCGGGCGTTGAGCGCATGATAAGCGACCAGCAGGTCTGCCGAGCGCCCCGCACCACTACACCTCCCCTCAACATAACATCCGGCCTTGGGGGTGAGGAATACTTTGCGGGCAGTCCTCTGCCCGTAACGCCGACACCGACGCCGAGGACGTCCCCACGGTCATCACCGGCACCACCCAGGCTCTCGGCGCCATCAATGCCACCGATAGGTGTCACCCCAGCCGCCGACCCCCCGCAGCCCGCGCACCCCTTTGTGTGGCCGCAGGCAAGCACCAGCACCGCGCTGTCGTCCCGCACCGGGCAACCGACCGGTGTCATGCAGCCGCCTGGCGCCGTGCCCTCATCAGGCCCCGCTCCGGCACCCACTGCTGCTGTCAACTATGCCCCACCGGCGGGCGTCACGCCCGACCAACACATCGCAGTCCTGCCCCCGCACCTCGTCCCTCTGGCGACGTCAGCTGCCCTCCTGCAGATGGCGCCCCAGCAGCGGCGAGAGAAGAGGCCACTGACGCAGAGTGCACCCAGTGCACCACCACCGGACAGACTGGACCAGCCACCCTGTGCGCCGCGATACACGGCGCCACCGGTGACCATCTCACCGGAGAGGTTCCCCTCACCCCCCCAGATGGCCGAGAAGAGGCAGGCGATCTTTACGACGCCGCCCTTCAGCCTACACAGCACGACCTCAGTCTCCCCCATGGAGACCGGGCCGTCCTACGCCGCCGTTGCCACCGTGACCGCAGCGGGTACGTCTACCTCTGCCGCACCTACTGCCGCCACCGCTGTCGCAGCACCGCTGCCCACTCCAGTGGTAACCACCACCACTACCGCCACTGCGACGACCACCACCGCACCTGCTCCTCCAGCGAAGACCAGGTACCCGCCACTCGTGGTCGAGGTACTTCCGGACTGGCCGACGCACCTTAAGGAGCTCAAAAAGCGTCTCGGGTACGCGCCGAACAGTCGCGCATATGGGAAAGGCATCCGCTTCATGCCGAAGTCGGAAGCCGAATACCGGACTACCCAGCGCTACCTCACACAGCTGGAGAAGGAGACCAGGATATCCTGGTACTGTTACTCCCTCCCAGCCGAGCAGAGTGTGAAGGTAGCAATACGAGGCCTGCCTTCAAACACCGACCCCGGGGACATCGAGAGGGAACTCCGGGAGCTCGGTTACATCCCGGAGTACGTCCGCGCTATACGGGCGCGCACCGGTCGTCCCGGCTGCTTGTTTCACGCGCAGCTGCAGCGGACCCCAGACATCACGCCGGGTATATATGACGTGACAGAGTTACTCTGCATGCCCGGCGTCAAAATCGAGACATGGCGCGGTAAGAAAGGCCCCGCGCAATGCCATAGATGCCAGCTGTTCCGGCACTCATCTCACAACTGCCACAGGCCTCCAGCTTGTGTGCGCTGCGGAGAGGAGCACGCCGCGAAAGATTGTCCACGCCCACTTGAGGCGCCACCCACCTGCGCGAACTGCGGAGGTGCACACACAGCCAACAACATTGCTTGCCCAGTGTTCCGCAAGGAGGCGCGGAACAAACGAGCCGGCACAGTGGCTCGTACCTCTGCAGCCGTGGCAAAACCATCCACCGTTGCTGCCGACGAAAACGCCCCCGGCTCTCTCATGGCCGCTGCCAACCCTGCCCAGGCGGCAGCTGGTAAGAAGCGAAGGAGGCGAAGGAGACTCCGGAGCAAGTCTGCTGCGACATCCACGCAGCAGACCAAGAAGAAGGCGCAGTCTGCTGCACCTGTGGTCGCTGCCCCCTCAAGGGGGACGAAGGCGAAGCAGGCTGCAGCGCCAGCGCCGGTGACCACCATGCCGGAGCCGGCACGAGTAGACCCGGTCATCACCATGGCCATCGGCGCGCTCAACGCCGTGCTACAGGCCCTGCAGGACGGGCGGGATCCGGTCCCGCTCATCCTCAAATGCGTAGGCGAACTATGCTCTTATGGCCGCTAGTAGCCTACGCATTGTTTACTGGAACGCCGACGGAGTATCCCCCGAGAAGACCAGGCTCCTAAGGTTGCTGCTCTCCCAGCGGCAGGTTGACATTGCCCTCGTCAACGAGACGCACCTTAAGGCCAGCTCCTCTTTTAAGATGCCAGGGTACCATATGTACCGAGAGGACCACACTTCTCCAACCGGGACTGCGTACAGGGGATTAGCAGTCCTAGTGAAGAGACGGATCGTCCACCAACCGCTGCCTGTAGCAACACTGCAGTCGTCGTACGCCCTCGGCGTAGAAGTTTGCATAGACAGCCGCCCCATCCGTGTGTTTGCTTTCTACAAGCCGCCCAGCAACAGACTAGCGACGGCTGATGTTCACGCCCTGCTGGACTCGCCGAACGCGACCATTGTCGCGGGCGACTTTAACGTCAAACACACGGCTTGGAACTCCACCACCACCTGCCCTGACGGCCGCCGTCTACTGGACGATGCAGACCGCAACGGCTACGACGTGCTGGGACCAGAAGTCCCAACGCACTACCCGTACCAGGCAGCCCTCACACCAGACGTCATCGACTTGACGGTCATCCGCGGCCTGCCGACCGCACCATCGATCGACGTCCTGGACGACCACCTCCTCTCGGATCATCAACCCGTACTGCTCACACTGTCGAGTGCTCCGGCTCGAACAGTGTTGCCACCCTCTCGACACCGCCAGGATTGGCAAGCATTCGCCGGCTACATGGCGAACCACGCACCCTATCGCCGGATCGAGACCCTCGCAGACGTCGACACACTCGCTGAGCAACTCAGCGCTGTTATCAACACAGCGCTTCGAGTCTCGCGTCTGGACGCTGCGTCGACACGTAGGCCTCCCCAACTCCCGGCTCACATCATGGCGATGATCGAGAGGAAGAGGAAGCTGAGACGCCAATGGCAACGCACCCGATGCCCGACCATGAAGTCCCAGCTCAACGCTCTGGCTGCGAAGATCTCGAGTGCACTGGAGACAGTTGCCACCGAGTCCTGGCACCGCACCATCGAGCGAGCAGGTGAAGACTGGTCAGGCATCCACCGTCTGTGCCGCCAACTCTCCGGGAAGCAACCTCCGATTAGGCCCCTCCTGGCTGGTGACGGTACCCCACGTTACCGCCCCGAGGACCGAGCGGAGATCTTTGCTGATCACCTGGAGACCCAGTTCCAGCCGAATCCAGCTTCCAACATGCAGCATGTAGAAGCTATCCAGCAGCGTCTGGAGTCCTACTTCCAATCGCCGATAGCCTCCACGGAAGACCCAGTAGTCTTTTCCCCGGGTCAGGTGCAGCGAATGATTCGCCGCACCAAACTGCGGAAAGCCCCTGGTCCCGACCGGATCACCAATGAAGCCCTGCGTCACCTACCTCCGCGAGCAATCGCGTCGTTGACGCAGCTATTCAACGGCATCCTCCGCACAAGCCACTTCCCCGCAGCATGGAGACTCGGCCGAGTCATAATGCTGCCCAAGCCCGGGAAAAACATTTTGAAGCCCGAAAGCTATCGGCCAATCACGCTGCTGTCGACACTCTCGAAAGTCTTCGAGAAGCTTCTACTGCTGCATCTCACTCCACACATCCAACCCCGCGACGAGCAGTTCGGGTTCCGAGCCGAACATTCCACAACACACCAGCTCGCGAGAGTACTGCACCACATGACGGTGGCCCTCAACAAGAGGGAGAGCCCTGTCGCAGTACTTCTCGACATGGAGAAGGCGTTCGATCGCGTCTGGCACGCCGGTCTGGTCTACAAGCTGTCCACGTCTACTACTCCCCGTCGAGTAGTCAAGACTGTGGCCACCTTCCTTCAGGACAGGCGCTTTCAAGTTACAGTTGACGGCGTCCTGTCAACAGAGCGCCCCATCAGAGCCGGCGTCCCTCAAGGGAGTTGCCTCTCGCCCGTGTGCTACAGTAGGTACACGGACGACATCCCCGTCGCTGGTGGCGCCATGCTGGCGCTGTACGCAGACGATGCTGCCTACATCACCACCTCCCTTAACCCCGTTCACGCGGCGGTTAAGATGCAGCGCGCCCTGGATGCACTCCCGCCCTGGCTAGAAGACTGGAGACTGACGGTCAACGTGGCGAAGACCCAGGCGATCTCCATGGGTGGACGGAGACTGCCCCCGCCTCTCACCATGCTCGGACACCACGTCGACTGGTCC